>OZ010731.1:16209419-17409419 GCA_963932275.1 Andrena praecox | reverse complement strand
GATTGTGAATAAAATTTTAGTTGGAATTGTCCAATTTTAATAAATTTATTTGAAATCAACTTCGATTTTTTTGGATTTTGTCGAGTATTTTTGGTGTAGGATCTATATTTGAGTAAATTTAGATGAAAATAACGACCATTTTTTGGATTGTGAAGAAAATTTTAGTTGGAAGTGTCAAATTTTAATAAATTTATTTGAAATCAACTTCGATTTTTTTGGATTTTGTCGAGAATTTTTGGTGTAGGATGTATATTTGAGTAAATTTAGATGAAAATAACAACCATTTTTTGGATTGTGAAAAAAATTTTAGTTGGAAGTGTCAAATTTTAATAAATTTCTTTGAAATCAACTTCGATTTTTTTGGATTTTGGTGAGTATTTTTGTTGTGGGATCTATATTTGAGTAAATTTAGATAAAAATAACTTCAATTTCTAGGATTGTGAAAAAAAATTTAGTTGGAAGTGCCAAATTTTAATAAATTTATTTGAAACCAACTTCGATTTTTTTGGATATTGTTGAGTATTTTTGTTGTGGGATCTATATTTGAGTAAATTTAGATAAAAATAACTTCAATTTCTAGGATTGTGAAAAAAAATTTAGTTGGAAGTGCCAAATTTTAATAAATTTATTTGAAACCAACTTCGATTTTTTTGGATTTTGTCGAGTATTTTTGGTGTAGGATGTATATTTGAGTAAATTTAGATGAAAATAACTTCAATTTCTAGGATTGTGAAAAAAATTTTAGTTGGAAGTGTCAAATTTTAATAAATTTATTTGAAACCAACTTCGATTTTTTTGGATATTGTTGAGTATTTTTGTTGTGGGATCTATATTTGAGTAAATTTAGATAAAAATAACTTCAATTTTTTGGATTGTGAAAAAAATTTTAGTTGGATGTGTCAAATTTTAATAAATTGCTTTGAAACCAACTTCGATTTTTTTGGATTTTGTCGAGTATTTTTGTTGTAGGATGTATGTTTGAGTAAATTTAGATGAAAATAACCTCCATTTTTTGGATTGTGAATAAAATTTTAGTTGGAATTGTCAAATTTTAATAAATTTATTTGAAATCAACTTCGATTTTTTTGGATTTTGTCGAGTATTTTTGGTGTAGGATGTATATTTGAGTAAATTTAGATGAAAATAACTTCAATTTTTTGGATTGTGAAAAAAAATTTTAGTTGGAAGTGCCAAGTTTTAATAAATTTATTTGAAATAAACTTCGATTTTTTTGGATTTTGGTGAGTATTTTTTTGTTGGATCTATATTTGAGAAAATTTAGATGAAAATAACTTCAATTTTTTGGATTGTGAAAAAAATTTTAGTTGGAAGTGTCAAATTTTAATAAATTTATTTGAAACCAACTTCGATTTTTTTTGGATTTTGTCGAGTACTTTTGTTGTAGGATGTATATTTGAGTAAATTTAGATGAAAATAACGACCATTTTTTGGATTGTGAAGAAAATTTTAGTTGGAAGTGTCAAATTTTAATAAATTTATTTGAAACCAACTTCGATTTTTTTTTTTTTTTTTTAGTATTTTTGTTGTTGGATCTATATTTGAGTAAATTTAGATAAAAATGACTTCAATTTTTAGGATTGTGAAAAAAATTTTAGTTGGAAGTGTCAAATTTTAATAAATTTATTTGAAACCAACTTCGATTTTTTTTTGGATTTTGTCGAGTACTTTTGTTGTAGGATGTATATTTGAGTAAATTTAGATGAAAATAACGACCATTTTTTGGATTGTGAAGAAAATTTTAGTTGGAAGTGTCAAATTTTAATAAATTTATTTGAAATCAACTTCGATTTTTTTGGATTTTGTCGAGTATTTTTGGTGTAGGATGTATATTTGAGTAAATTTAGATGAAAATAACTTCAATTTTTTGGATTGTGAAAAAAAAATTTTAGTTGGAAGTGCCAAGTTTTAATAAATTTATTTGAAATCAACTTCGATTTTTTTGGATTTTGGTGAGTATTTTTTGTTGGATCTATATTTGAGAAAATTTAGATGAAAATAACTTCAATTTTTTGGATTGTGAAAAAAATTTTAGTTGGAAGTGTCAAATTTTAATAAATTTATTTGAAATCAACTTCGATTTTTTTGGATTTTGTCGAGTATTTTTGTTGTAGGATGTATATTTGAGTAAATTTAGATGAAAATAACCACCATTTTTTGGATTGTGAATATTATTTTAGTTGGAAGTGTCAAATTTTATTAAATTTATTTGAAATCAACTTCGATTTTTTTGGATATTGTTGAGTATTTTTGTTGTGGGATCTATATTTGAGTAAATTTAGATAAAAATAACTTCAATTTCTAGGATTGTGAAAAAAAATTTAGTTGGAAGTGCCAAATTTTAATAAATTTATTTGAAACCAACTTCGATTTTTTTGGATATTGTTGAGTATTTTTGTTGTGGGATCTATATTTGAGTAAATTTAGATAAAAATAACTTCAATTTCTAGGATTGTGAAAAAAAATTTAGTTGGAAGTGCCAAATTTTAATAAATTTATTTGAAACCAACTTCGATTTTTTTGGATTTTGTCGAGTATTTTTGGTGTAGGATGTATATTTGAGTAAATTTAGATGAAAATAACTTCAATTTCTAGGATTGTGAAAAAAATTTTAGTTGGAAGTGTCAAATTTTAATAAATTTATTTGAAACCAACTTCGATTTTTTTGGATATTGTTGAGTATTTTTGTTGTGGGATCTATATTTGAGTAAATTTAGATAAAAATAACTTCAATTTTTTGGATTGTGAAAAAAATTTTAGTTGGATGTGTCAAATTTTAATAAATTGCTTTGAAACCAACTTCGATTTTTTTGGATTTTGTCGAGTATTTTTGTTGTAGGATGTATGTTTGAGTAAATTTAGATGAAAATAACCACCATTTTTTGGATTGTGAATAAAATTTTAGTTGGAATTGTCAAATTTTAATAAATTTATTTGAAATCAACTTCGATTTTTTTGGATTTTGTCAAGTATTTTTGGTGTAGGATGTATATTTGAGTAAATTTAGATGAAAATAACTTCAATTTTTTGGATTGTGAAAAAAAATTTTAGTTGGAAGTGCCAAGTTTTAATAAATTTATTTGAAATCAACTTCGATTTTTTTGGATTTTGGTGAGTATTTTTTTGTTGGATCTGTATTTGAGAAAATTTAGACGAAAATAACTTCAATTTTTTGGATTGTGAAAAAAATTTTAGTTGGAAGTGTCAAATTTTAATAAATTTATTTGAAACCAACTTCGATTTTTTTTGGATTTTGTCGAGTACTTTTGTTGTAGGATGTACATTTGAGTAAATTTAGATGAAAATAACGACCATTTTTTGGATTGTGAAGAAAATTTTAGTTGGAAGTGTCAAATTTTAATAAATTTATTTGAAACCAACTTCGATTTTTTTTTTTTTTTTTTAGTATTTTTGTTGTTGGATCTATATTTGAGTAAATTTAGATAAAAATGACTTCAATTTTTAGGATTGTGAAAAAAATTTTAGTTGGAAGTGTCAAATTTTAATAAATTTATTTGAAACCAACTTCGATTTTTTTTTGGATTTTGTCGAGTACTTTTGTTGTAGGATGTATATTTGAGTAAATTTAGATGAAAATAACGACCATTTTTTGGATTGTGAAGAAAATTTTAGTTGGAAGTGTCAAATTTTAATAAATTTATTTGAAATCAACTTCGATTTTTTTGGATTTTGTCGAGTATTTTTGGTGTAGGATGTATATTTGAGTAAATTTAGATGAAAATAACTTCAATTTTTTGGATTGTGAAAAAAAAATTTTAGTTGGAAGTGCCAAGTTTTAATAAATTTATTTGAAATCAACTTCGATTTTTTTGGATTTTGGTGAGTATTTTTTTGTTGGATCTATATTTGAGAAAATTTAGATGAAAATAACTTCAATTTTTTGGATTGTGAAAAAAATTTTAGTTGGAAGTGTCAAATTTTAATAAATTTATTTGAAATCAACTTCGATTTTTTTGGATTTTGTCGAGTATTTTTGTTGTAGGATGTATATTTGAGTAAATTTAGATGAAAATAACCACCATTTTTTGGATTGTGAATAAAATTTTAGTTGGAAGTGTCAAATTTTATTAAATTTATTTGAAATCAACTTCGATTTTTTTGGATATTGTTGAGTATTTTTGTTGTAGGATCTATATTTGAGTAAATTTAGATGAAAATAACTTCAATTTTTTGGATTGTGAAAAAAATTTTAGTTGGAAGTGTCAAATTTTAATAAATTTATTTGAAACCAACTTCGATTTTTTTTTGGATTTTGTCGAGTACTTTTGTTGTAGGATGTATATTTGAGTAAATTTAGATGAAAATAACGACCATTTTTTGGATTGTGAAGAAAATTTTAGTTGGAAGTGTCAAATTTTAATAAATTTATTTGAAATCAACTTCGATTTTTTTGGATATTGTTGAGTATTATTGTTGTAGGATCTATATTTGAGTAAATTTAGATGAAAATAACTTCAATTTTTTGGATTGTGAAAAAAATTTTAGTCGGAAGTGTCCAATTTTAATAAATTTATTTGAAATCAACTTCGATTTTTTTAGATTTTGTCGAGTATTTTTGGTGTAGGATCTATATTTGAGTAAATTTAGATGAAAATAACGACCATTTTTTGGATTGTGAAGAAAATTTTAGTTGGAAGTGTCAAATTTTAATAAATTTATTTGAAATCAACTTCGATTTTTTTGGATTTTGTCGAGAATTTTTGGTGTAGGATGTATATTTGAGTAAATTTAGATGAAAATAACAACCATTTTTTGGATTGTGAAAAAAATTTTAGTTGGAAGTGTCAAATTTTAATAAATTTCTTTGAAATCAACTTCGATTTTTTTGGATTTTGGTGAGTATTTTTGTTGTGGGATCTATATTTCAGTAAATTTAGATAAAAATAACTTCAATTTCTAGGATTGTGAAAAAAAATTTAGTTGGAAGTGCCAAATTTTAATAAATTTATTTGAAACCAACTTCGATTTTTTTGGATATTGTTGAGTATTTTTGTTGTGGGATCTATATTTGAGTAAATTTAGATAAAAATAACCACCATTTTTTGGATTGTGAATAAAATTTTAGTTGGAAGTGTCAAATTTTAATAAATTTATTTGAAATCAACTTCGATTTTTTTGGATATTGTTGAGTATTTTTGTTGTGGGATCTATATTTGAGTAAATTTAGATAAAAATAACTTCAATTTTTTGGATTGTGAAAAAAATTTTAGTTGGAAGTGTCAAATTTTAATAAATTTATTTCAAATCAACTTCGATTTTTTTGGATTTTGTCGAGTATTTTTGTTGTAGGATGTATATTTGAGTAAATTTAGATGAAAATAACCACCATTTTTTGGATTGTGAATAAAATTTTAGTTGGAAGTGTCAAATTTTAATAAATTTATTTGAAATCAACTTCGATTTTTTTGGATATTGTTGAGTATTATTGTTGTAGGATCTATATTTGAGTAAATTTAGATGAAAATAACTTCAATTTTTTGGACTGTGAAAAAAATTTTAGTCGGAAGTGTCCAATTTTAATAAATTTATTTGAAATCAACTTCGATTTTTTTAGATTTTGTCGAGTATTTTTGGTGTAGGATCTATATTTGAGTAAATTTAGATGAAAATAACGACCATTTTTTGGATTGTGAAGAAAATTTTAGTTGGAAGTGTCAAATTTTAATAAATTTATTTGAAATCAACTTCGATTTTTTTGGATTTTGTCGAGAATTTTTGGTGTAGGATGTATATTTGAGTAAATTTAGATGAAAATAACAACCATTTTTTGGATTGTGAAAAAAATTTTAGTTGGAAGTGTCAAATTTTAATAAATTTCTTTGAAATCAACTTCGATTTTTTTGGATTTTGGTGAGTATTTTTGTTGTGGGATCTATATTTGAGTAAATTTAGATAAAAATAACTTCAATTTCTAGGATTGTGAAAAAAAATTTAGTTGGAAGTGCCAAATTTTAATAAATTTATTTGAAACCAACTTCGATTTTTTTGGATATTGTTGAGTATTTTTGTTGTGGGATCTATATTTGAGTAAATTTAGATAAAAATAACTTCAATTTTTTGGATTGTGAAAAAAATTTTAGTTGGATGTGTCAAATTTTAATAAATTGCTTTGAAACCAACTTCGATTTTTTTGGATTTTGTCGAGTATTTTTGTTGTAGGATGTATGTTTGAGTAAATTTAGATGAAAATAACCTCCATTTTTTGGATTGTGAATAAAATTTTAGTTGGAATTGTCAAATTTTAATAAATTTATTTGAAATCAACTTCGATTTTTTTGGATTTTGTCGAGTATTTTTGGTGTAGGATGTATATTTGAGTAAATTTAGATGAAAATAACTTCAATTTTTTGGATTGTGAAAAAAAATTTTAGTTGGAAGTGCCAAGTTTTAATAAATTTATTTGAAATAAACTTCGATTTTTTTGGATTTTGGTGAGTATTTTTTTGTTGGATCTATATTTGAGAAAATTTAGATGAAAATAACTTCAATTTTTTGGATTGTGAAAAAAATTTTAGTTGGAAGTGTCAAATTTTAATAAATTTATTTGAAACCAACTTCGATTTTTTTTGGATTTTGTCGAGTACTTTTGTTGTAGGATGTATATTTGAGTAAATTTAGATGAAAATAACGACCATTTTTTGGATTGTGAAGAAAATTTTAGTTGGAAGTGTCAAATTTTAATAAATTTATTTGAAACCAACTTCGATTTTTTTTTTTTTTTTTTAGTATTTTTGTTGTTGGATCTATATTTGAGTAAATTTAGATAAAAATGACTTCAATTTTTAGGATTGTGAAAAAAATTTTAGTTGGAAGTGTCAAATTTTAATAAATTTATTTGAAACCAACTTCGATTTTTTTTTGGATTTTGTCGAGTACTTTTGTTGTAGGATGTATATTTGAGTAAATTTAGATGAAAATAACGACCATTTTTTGGATTGTGAAGAAAATTTTAGTTGGAAGTGTCAAATTTTAATAAATTTATTTGAAATCAACTTCGATTTTTTTGGATTTTGTCGAGTATTTTTGGTGTAGGATGTATATTTGAGTAAATTTAGATGAAAATAACTTCAATTTTTTGGATTGTGAAAAAAAAATTTTAGTTGGAAGTGCCAAGTTTTAATAAATTTATTTGAAATCAACTTCGATTTTTTTGGATTTTGGTGAGTATTTTTTGTTGGATCTATATTTGAGAAAATTTAGATGAAAATAACTTCAATTTTTTGGATTGTGAAAAAAATTTTAGTTGGAAGTGTCAAATTTTAATAAATTTATTTGAAATCAACTTCGATTTTTTTGGATTTTGTCGAGTATTTTTGTTGTAGGATGTATATTTGAGTAAATTTAGATGAAAATAACCACCATTTTTTGGATTGTGAATATTATTTTAGTTGGAAGTGTCAAATTTTATTAAATTTATTTGAAATCAACTTCGATTTTTTTGGATATTGTTGAGTATTTTTGTTGTGGGATCTATATTTGAGTAAATTTAGATAAAAATAACTTCAATTTCTAGGATTGTGAAAAAAAATTTAGTTGGAAGTGCCAAATTTTAATAAATTTATTTGAAACCAACTTCGATTTTTTTGGATATTGTTGAGTATTTTTGTTGTGGGATCTATATTTGAGTAAATTTAGATAAAAATAACTTCAATTTCTAGGATTGTGAAAAAAAATTTAGTTGGAAGTGCCAAATTTTAATAAATTTATTTGAAACCAACTTCGATTTTTTTGGATTTTGTCGAGTATTTTTGGTGTAGGATGTATATTTGAGTAAATTTAGATGAAAATAACTTCAATTTCTAGGATTGTGAAAAAAATTTTAGTTGGAAGTGTCAAATTTTAATAAATTTATTTGAAACCAACTTCGATTTTTTTGGATATTGTTGAGTATTTTTGTTGTGGGATCTATATTTGAGTAAATTTAGATAAAAATAACTTCAATTTTTTGGATTGTGAAAAAAATTTTAGTTGGATGTGTCAAATTTTAATAAATTGCTTTGAAACCAACTTCGATTTTTTTGGATTTTGTCGAGTATTTTTGTTGTAGGATGTATGTTTGAGTAAATTTAGATGAAAATAACCACCATTTTTTGGATTGTGAATAAAATTTTAGTTGGAATTGTCAAATTTTAATAAATTTATTTGAAATCAACTTCGATTTTTTTGGATTTTGTCAAGTATTTTTGGTGTAGGATGTATATTTGAGTAAATTTAGATGAAAATAACTTCAATTTTTTGGATTGTGAAAAAAAATTTTAGTTGGAAGTGCCAAGTTTTAATAAATTTATTTGAAATCAACTTCGATTTTTTTGGATTTTGGTGAGTATTTTTTTGTTGGATCTGTATTTGAGAAAATTTAGACGAAAATAACTTCAATTTTTTGGATTGTGAAAAAAATTTTAGTTGGAAGTGTCAAATTTTAATAAATTTATTTGAAACCAACTTCGATTTTTTTTGGATTTTGTCGAGTACTTTTGTTGTAGGATGTACATTTGAGTAAATTTAGATGAAAATAACGACCATTTTTTGGATTGTGAAGAAAATTTTAGTTGGAAGTGTCAAATTTTAATAAATTTATTTGAAACCAACTTCGATTTTTTTTTTTTTTTTTTAGTATTTTTGTTGTTGGATCTATATTTGAGTAAATTTAGATAAAAATGACTTCAATTTTTAGGATTGTGAAAAAAATTTTAGTTGGAAGTGTCAAATTTTAATAAATTTATTTGAAACCAACTTCGATTTTTTTTTGGATTTTGTCGAGTACTTTTGTTGTAGGATGTATATTTGAGTAAATTTAGATGAAAATAACGACCATTTTTTGGATTGTGAAGAAAATTTTAGTTGGAAGTGTCAAATTTTAATAAATTTATTTGAAATCAACTTCGATTTTTTTGGATTTTGTCGAGTATTTTTGGTGTAGGATGTATATTTGAGTAAATTTAGATGAAAATAACTTCAATTTTTTGGATTGTGAAAAAAAAATTTTAGTTGGAAGTGCCAAGTTTTAATAAATTTATTTGAAATCAACTTCGATTTTTTTGGATTTTGGTGAGTATTTTTTTGTTGGATCTATATTTGAGAAAATTTAGATGAAAATAACTTCAATTTTTTGGATTGTGAAAAAAATTTTAGTTGGAAGTGTCAAATTTTAATAAATTTATTTGAAATCAACTTCGATTTTTTTGGATTTTGTCGAGTATTTTTGTTGTAGGATGTATATTTGAGTAAATTTAGATGAAAATAACCACCATTTTTTGGATTGTGAATAAAATTTTAGTTGGAAGTGTCAAATTTTATTAAATTTATTTGAAATCAACTTCGATTTTTTTGGATATTGTTGAGTATTTTTGTTGTAGGATCTATATTTGAGTAAATTTAGATGAAAATAACTTCAATTTTTTGGATTGTGAAAAAAATTTTAGTTGGAAGTGTCAAATTTTAATAAATTTATTTGAAACCAACTTCGATTTTTTTTTGGATTTTGTCGAGTACTTTTGTTGTAGGATGTATATTTGAGTAAATTTAGATGAAAATAACGACCATTTTTTGGATTGTGAAGAAAATTTTAGTTGGAAGTGTCAAATTTTAATAAATTTATTTGAAATCAACTTCGATTTTTTTGGATATTGTTGAGTATTATTGTTGTAGGATCTATATTTGAGTAAATTTAGATGAAAATAACTTCAATTTTTTGGATTGTGAAAAAAATTTTAGTCGGAAGTGTCCAATTTTAATAAATTTATTTGAAATCAACTTCGATTTTTTTAGATTTTGTCGAGTATTTTTGGTGTAGGATCTATATTTGAGTAAATTTAGATGAAAATAACGACCATTTTTTGGATTGTGAAGAAAATTTTAGTTGGAAGTGTCAAATTTTAATAAATTTATTTGAAATCAACTTCGATTTTTTTGGATTTTGTCGAGAATTTTTGGTGTAGGATGTATATTTGAGTAAATTTAGATGAAAATAACAACCATTTTTTGGATTGTGAAAAAAATTTTAGTTGGAAGTGTCAAATTTTAATAAATTTCTTTGAAATCAACTTCGATTTTTTTGGATTTTGGTGAGTATTTTTGTTGTGGGATCTATATTTCAGTAAATTTAGATAAAAATAACTTCAATTTCTAGGATTGTGAAAAAAAATTTAGTTGGAAGTGCCAAATTTTAATAAATTTATTTGAAACCAACTTCGATTTTTTTGGATATTGTTGAGTATTTTTGTTGTGGGATCTATATTTGAGTAAATTTAGATAAAAATAACCACCATTTTTTGGATTGTGAATAAAATTTTAGTTGGAAGTGTCAAATTTTAATAAATTTATTTGAAATCAACTTCGATTTTTTTGGATATTGTTGAGTATTTTTGTTGTGGGATCTATATTTGAGTAAATTTAGATAAAAATAACTTCAATTTTTTGGATTGTGAAAAAAATTTTAGTTGGAAGTGTCAAATTTTAATAAATTTATTTCAAATCAACTTCGATTTTTTTGGATTTTGTCGAGTATTTTTGTTGTAGGATGTATATTTGAGTAAATTTAGATGAAAATAACCACCATTTTTTGGATTGTGAATAAAATTTTAGTTGGAAGTGTCAAATTTTAATAAATTTATTTGAAATCAACTTCGATTTTTTTGGATATTGTTGAGTATTATTGTTGTAGGATCTATATTTGAGTAAATTTAGATGAAAATAACTTCAATTTTTTGGACTGTGAAAAAAATTTTAGTCGGAAGTGTCCAATTTTAATAAATTTATTTGAAATCAACTTCGATTTTTTTAGATTTTGTCGAGTATTTTTGGTGTAGGATCTATATTTGAGTAAATTTAGATGAAAATAACGACCATTTTTTGGATTGTGAAGAAAATTTTAGTTGGAAGTGTCAAATTTTAATAAATTTATTTGAAATCAACTTCGATTTTTTTGGATTTTGTCGAGAATTTTTGGTGTAGGATGTATATTTGAGTAAATTTAGATGAAAATAACAACCATTTTTTGGATTGTGAAAAAAATTTTAGTTGGAAGTGTCAAATTTTAATAAATTTCTTTGAAATCAACTTCGATTTTTTTGGATTTTGGTGAGTATTTTTGTTGTGGGATCTATATTTGAGTAAATTTAGATAAAAATAACTTCAATTTCTAGGATTGTGAAAAAAAATTTAGTTGGAAGTGCCAAATTTTAATAAATTTATTTGAAACCAACTTCGATTTTTTTGGATATTGTTGAGTATTTTTGTTGTGGGATCTATATTTGAGTAAATTTAGATAAAAATAACCACCATTTTTTGGATTGTGAATAAAATTTTAGTTGGAAGTGTCAAATTTTAATAAATTTATTTGAAATCAACTTCGATTTTTTTGGATATTGTTGAGTATTTTTGTTGTGGGATCTATATTTGAGTAAATTTAGATAAAAATAACTTCAATTTTTTGGATTGTGAAAAAAATTTTAGTTGGAAGTGTCAAATTTTAATAAATTTATTTCAAATCAACTTCGATTTTTTTGGATTTTGTCGAGTATTTTTGTTGTAGGATGTATATTTGAGTAAATTTAGATGAAAATAACCACCATTTTTTGGATTGTGAATAAAATTTTAGTTGGAAGTGTCAAATTTTAATAAATTTATTTGAAATCAACTTCGATTTTTTTGGATATTGTTGAGTATTATTGTTGTAGGATCTATATTTGAGTAAATTTAGATGAAAATAACTTCAATTTTTTGGATTGTGAAAAAAATTTTAGTCGGAAGTGTCCAATTTTAATAAATTTATTTGAAATCAACTTCGATTTTTTTAGATTTTGTCGAGTATTTTTGGTGTAGGATCTATATTTGAGTAAATTTAGATGAAAATAACGACCATTTTTTGGATTGTGAAGAAAATTTTAGTTGGAAGTGTCAAATTTTAATAAATTTATTTGAAATCAACATCGATTTTTTTGGATTTTGTCGAGTATTTTTGTTGTGGGATCTATATTTGAGTAAATTTAGATAAAAATAACTTCAATTTTTTGGATTGTGAAAAAAATTTTAGTTGGAAGTGTCAAATTTTAATAAATTTATTTCAAATCAACTTCGATTTTTTTGGATTTTGTCGAGTATTTTTGTTGTAGGATGTATATTTGAGTAAATTTAGATGAAAATAACCACCATTTTTTGGATTGTGAATAAAATTTTAGTTGGAAGTGTCAAATTTTAATAAATTTATTTGAAATCAACTTCGATTTTTTTGGATATTGTTGAGTATTATTGTTGTAGGATCTATATTTGAGTAAATTTAGATGAAAATAACTTCAATTTTTTGGACTGTGAAAAAAATTTTAGTCGGAAGTGTCCAATTTTAATAAATTTATTTGAAATCAACTTCGATTTTTTTAGATTTTGTCGAGTATTTTTGGTGTAGGATCTATATTTGAGTAAATTTAGATGAAAATAACGACCATTTTTTGGATTGTGAAGAAAATTTTAGTTGGAAGTGTCAAATTTTAATAAATTTATTTGAAATCAACTTCGATTTTTTTGGATTTTGTCGAGAATTTTTGGTGTAGGATGTATATTTGAGTAAATTTAGATGAAAATAACAACCATTTTTTGGATTGTGAAAAAAATTTTAGTTGGAAGTGTCAAATTTTAATAAATTTCTTTGAAATCAACTTCGATTTTTTTGGATTTTGGTGAGTATTTTTGTTGTGGGATCTATATTTGAGTAAATTTAGATAAAAATAACTTCAATTTCTAGGATTGTGAAAAAAAATTTAGTTGGAAGTGCCAAATTTTAATAAATTTATTTGAAACCAACTTCGATTTTTTTGGATATTGTTGAGTATTTTTGTTGTGGGATCTATATTTGAGTAAATTTAGATAAAAATAACCACCATTTTTTGGATTGTGAATAAAATTTTAGTTGGAAGTGTCAAATTTTAATAAATTTATTTGAAATCAACTTCGATTTTTTTGGATATTGTTGAGTATTTTTGTTGTGGGATCTATATTTGAGTAAATTTAGATAAAAATAACTTCAATTTTTTGGATTGTGAAAAAAATTTTAGTTGGAAGTGTCAAATTTTAATAAATTTATTTCAAATCAACTTCGATTTTTTTGGATTTTGTCGAGTATTTTTGTTGTAGGATGTATATTTGAGTAAATTTAGATGAAAATAACCACCATTTTTTGGATTGTGAATAAAATTTTAGTTGGAAGTGTCAAATTTTAATAAATTTATTTGAAATCAACTTCGATTTTTTTGGATATTGTTGAGTATTATTGTTGTAGGATCTATATTTGAGTAAATTTAGATGAAAATAACTTCAATTTTTTGGATTGTGAAAAAAATTTTAGTCGGAAGTGTCCAATTTTAATAAATTTATTTGAAATCAACTTCGATTTTTTTAGATTTTGTCGAGTATTTTTGGTGTAGGATCTATATTTGAGTAAATTTAGATGAAAATAACGACCATTTTTTGGATTGTGAAGAAAATTTTAGTTGGAAGTGTCAAATTTTAATAAATTTATTTGAAATCAACATCGATTTTTTTGGATTTTGTCGAGTATTTTTGTTGTGGGATCTATATTTGAGTAAATTTAGATAAAAATAACTTCAATTTTTTGGATTGTGAAAAAAATTTTAGTTGGAAGTGTCAAATTTTAATAAATTTATTTCAAATCAACTTCGATTTTTTTGGATTTTGTCGAGTATTTTTGTTGTAGGATGTATATTTGAGTAAATTTAGATGAAAATAACCACCATTTTTTGGATTGTGAATAAAATTTTAGTTGGAAGTGTCAAATTTTAATAAATTTATTTGAAATCAACTTCGATTTTTTTGGATATTGTTGAGTATTATTGTTGTAGGATCTATATTTGAGTAAATTTAGATGAAAATAACTTCAATTTTTTGGACTGTGAAAAAAATTTTAGTCGGAAGTGTCCAATTTTAATAAATTTATTTGAAATCAACTTCGATTTTTTTAGATTTTGTCGAGTATTTTTGGTGTAGGATCTATATTTGAGTAAATTTAGATGAAAATAACGACCATTTTTTGGATTGTGAAGAAAATTTTAGTTGGAAGTGTCAAATTTTAATAAATTTATTTGAAATCAACTTCGATTTTTTTGGATTTTGTCGAGAATTTTTGGTGTAGGATGTATATTTGAGTAAATTTAGATGAAAATAACAACCATTTTTTGGATTGTGAAAAAAATTTTAGTTGGAAGTGTCAAATTTTAATAAATTTCTTTGAAATCAACTTCGATTTTTTTGGATTTTGGTGAGTATTTTTGTTGTGGGATCTATATTTGAGTAAATTTAGATAAAAATAACTTCAATTTCTAGGATTGTGAAAAAAAATTTAGTTGGAAGTGCCAAATTTTAATAAATTTATTTGAAACCAACTTCGATTTTTTTGGATATTGTTGAGTATTTTTGTTGTGGGATCTATATTTGAGTAAATTTAGATAAAAATAACTTCAATTTCTAGGATTGTGAAAAAAAATTTAGTTGGAAGTGCCAAATTTTAATAAATTTATTTGAAACCAACTTCGATTTTTTTGGATTTTGTCGAGTATTTTTGGTGTAGGATGTATATTTGAGTAAATTTAGATGAAAATAACTTCAATTTCTAGGATTGTGAAAAAAATTTTAGTTGGAAGTGTCAAATTTTAATAAATTTATTTGAAACCAACTTCGATTTTTTTGGATATTGTTGAGTATTTTTGTTGTGGGATCTATATTTGAGTAAATTTAGATAAAAATAACTTCAATTTTTTGGATTGTGAAAAAAATTTTAGTTGGATGTGTCAAATTTTAATAAATTGCTTTGAAACCAACTACGATTTTTTTGGATTTTGTCGAGTATTTTTGTTGTAGGATGTATGTTTGAGTAAATTTAGATGAAAATAACCACCATTTTTTGGATTGTGAATAAAATTTTAGTTGGAATTGTCAAATTTTAATAAATTTATTTGAAATCAACTTCGATTTTTTTGGATTTTGTCGAGTATTTTTGGTGTAGGATGTATATTTGAGTAAATTTAGATGAAAATAACTTCAATTTTTTGGATTGTGAAAAAAAATTTTAGTTGGAAGTGCCAAGTTTTAATAAATTTATTTGAAATCAACTTCGATTTTTTTGGATTTTGGTGAGTATTTTTTTGTTGGATCTATATTTGAGAAAATTTAGATGAAAATAACTTCAATTTTTTGGATTGTGAAAAAAATTTTAGTTGGAAGTGTAAAATTTTAATAAATTTATTTGAAACCAACTTCGATTTTTTTTGGATTTTGTCGAGTACTTTTGTTGTAGGATGTATATTTGAGTAAATTTAATGAAAATAACGACCATTTTTTGGATTGTGAAGAAAATTTTAGTTGGAAGTGTCAAATTTTAATAAATTTATTTGAAACCAACTTCGATTTTTTTTTTTTTTTTTTAGTATTTTTGTTGTTGGATCTATATTTGAGTAAATTTAGATAAAAATGACTTCAATTTTTAGGATTGTGAAAAAAATTTTAGTTGGAAGTGTCAAATTTTAATAAATTTATTTGAAACCAACTTCGATTTTTTTTTGGATTTTGTCGAGTACTTTTGTTGTAGGATGTATATTTGAGTAAATTTAGATGAAAATAACGACCATTTTTTGGATTGTGAAGAAAATTTTAGTTGGAAGTGTCAAATTTTAATAAATTTATTTGAAATCAACTTCGATTTTTTTGGATTTTGTCGAGTATTTTTGGTGTAGGATGTATATTTGAGTAAATTTAGATGAAAATAACTTCAATTTTTTGGATTGTGAAAAAAAAATTTTAGTTGGAAGTGCCAAGTTTTAATAAATTTATTTGAAATCAACTTCGATTTTTTTGGATTTTGGTGAGTATTTTTTTGTTGGATCTATATTTGAGAAAATTTAGATGAAAATAACTTCAATTTTTTGGATTGTGAAAAAAATTTTAGTTGGAAGTGTCAAATTTTAATAAATTTATTTGAAATCAACTTCGATTTTTTTGGATTTTGTCGAGTATTTTTGTTGTAGGATGTATATTTGAGTAAATTTAGATGAAAATAACCACCATTTTTTGGATTGTGAATAAAATTTTAGTTGGAAGTGTCAAATTTTATTAAATTTATTTGAAATCAACTTCGATTTTTTTGGATATTGTTGAGTATTTTTGTTGTAGGATCTATATTTGAGTAAATTTAGATGAAAATAACTTCAATTTTTTGGATTGTGAAAAAAATTTTAGTTGGAAGTGTCAAATTTTAATAAATTTATTTGAAACCAACTTCGATTTTTTTGGATTTTGTCGAGTATTTTTGTTGTAGGATGTATATTTGAGTAAGTTTAGATGAAAATAACGACCATTTTTTGGATTGTGAAAAAAATTTTAGTTGGAAGTGTCAAATTTTAATAAATTTCTTTGAAACCAACTTCGATTTTTTTGGATTTTGTCGAGTATTTTTGTTGTAGGATGTATATTTGAGTAAATTTAGATGAAAATAACGACCATTTTTTGGATTGTGAATAAAATTTTAGATGGAAGTGTCAAATTTTAATAAATTTATTTGAAATCAACTTCGATTTTTTTGGATATTGTTGAGTATTATTGTTGTAGGATCTATATTTGAGTAAATTTAGATGAAAATAACTTCAATTTTTTGGACTGTGAAAAAAATTTTAGTCGGAAGTGTCCAATTTTAATAAATTTATTTGAAATCAACTTCGATTTTTTTAGATTTTGTCGAGTATTTTTGGTGTAGGATCTATATTTGAGTAAATTTAGATGAAAATAACGACCATTTTTTGGATTGTGAAGAAAATTTTAGTTGGAAGTGTCAAATTTTAATAAATTTATTTGAAATCAACTTCGATTTTTTTGGATTTTGTCGAGAATTTTTGGTGTAGGATGTATATTTGAGTAAATTTAGATGAAAATAACAACCATTTTTTGGATTGTGAAAAAAATTTTAGTTGGAAGTGTCAAATTTTAATAACTTTATTTTATACCAACTTCGATTTTTTTGGATTTTGTCGAGTATTTTTGTTGTAGGATGTATATTTGAGTAAATTTAGATGAAAATAACCACCATTTTTTGGATTGTGAATAAAATTTTAGTTGGAAGTGCCAAATTTTAATAAATTTATTTGAAACCAACTTCGATTTTTTTGGATATTGTTGAGTATTTTTGTTGTGGGATCTATATTTGAGTAAATTTAGATAAAAATAACCACCATTTTTTGGATTGTGAATAAAATTTTAGTTGGAAGTGTCAAATTTTAATAAATTTATTTGAAATCAACTTCGATTTTTTTGGATATTGTTGAGTATTTTTGTTGTGGGATCTATATTTGAGTAAATTTAGATGAAAATAACTTCAATTTTTTGGATTGTGAAAAAAATTTTAGTTGGAAGTGTCAAATTTTAATAAATTTATTTCAAATCAACTTCGATTTTTTTGGATTTTGTCGAGTATTTTTGTTGTAGGATGTATATTTGAGTAAATTTAGATGAAAATAACCACCATTTTTTGGATTGTGAATAAAATTTTAGTTGGAAGTGTCAAATTTTAATAAATTTATTTGAAATCAACTTCGATTTTTTTGGATATTGTTGAGTATTATTGTTGTAGGATCTATATTTGAGTAAATTTAGATGAAAATAACTTCAATTTTTTGGATTGTGAAAAAAATTTTAGTCGGAAGTGTCCAATTTTAATAAATTTATTTGAAATCAACTTCGATTTTTTTAGATTTTGTCGAGTATTTTTGGTGTAGGATCTATATTTGAGTAAATTTAGATGAAAATAACGACCATTTTTTGGATTGTGAAGAAAATTTTAGTTGGAAGTGTCAAATTTTAATAAATTTATTTGAAATCAACTTCGATTTTTTTGGATTTTGTCGACAATTTTTGGCGTAGGATGTATATTTGAGTAAATTTAGATGAAAATAACGACCATTTTTTGGATTGTGAAGAAAATTTTAGTTGAAAGTGTCAAATTTTAATAAATTTATTTGAAATCAACTTCGATTTTTTTGGATATTGTTGAGTATTATTGTTGTAGGATCTATATTTGAGTAAATTTAGATGAAAATAACTTCAATTTTTTGGATTGTGAAAAAAATTTTAGTCGGAAGTGTCCAATTTTAATAAATTTATTTGAAATCAACTTCGATTTTTTTGGATTTTGTCGAGTATTTTTGGTGTAGGATCTATATTTGAGTAAATTTAGATGAAAATAACGACCATTTTTTGGATTGTGAAGAAAATTTTAGTTGGAAGTGTCAAATTTTAATAAATTTATTTCAAATCAACTTCGATTTTTTTGGATTTTGTCGAGAATTTTTGGTGTAGGATGTATATTTGAGTAAATTTAGATGAAAATAACAACCATTTTTTGGATTGTGAAAAAAATTTTAGTTGGAAGTGTCAAATTTTAATAAATTTCTTTGAAATCAACTTCGATTTTTTTGGATTTTGGTGAGTATTTTTGTTGTGGGATCTATATTTGAGTAAATTTAGATAAAAATAACTTCAATTTCTAGGATTGTGAAAAAAAATTTAGTTGGAAGTGCCAAATTTTAATAAATTTATTTGAAACCAACTTCGATTTTTTTGGATTTTGTCGAGTATTTTTGGTGTAGGATGTATATTTGAGTAAATTTAGATGAAAATAACTTCAATTTCTAGGATTGTGAAAAAAATTTTAGTTGGAAGTGTCAAATTTTAATAAATTTATTTGAAACCAACTTCGATTTTTTTGGATATTGTTGAGTATTTTTGTTGTGGGATCTATATTTGAGTAAATTTAGATAAAAATAACTTCAATTTTTTGGATTGTGAAAAAAATTTTAGTTGGATGTGTCAAATTTTAATAAATTGCTTTGAAACCAACTTCGATTTTTTTGGATTTTGTCGAGTATTTTTGTTGTAGGATGTATGTTTGAGTAAATTTAGATGAAAATAACCACCATTTTTTGGATTGTGAATAAAATTTTAGTTGGAATTGTCAAATTTTAATAAATTTATTTGAAATCAACTTCGATTTTTTTGGATTTTGTCGAGTATTTTTGGTGTAGGATGTATATTTGAGTAGATTTAGATGAAAATAACTTCAATTTTTTGGATTGTGAAAAAAAATTTTAGTTGGAAGTGCCAAGTTTTAATAAATTTATTTGAAATCAACTTCGATTTTTTTGGATTTTGGTGAGTATTTTTTTGTTGGATCTATATTTGAGAAAATTTAGATGAAAATAACTTCAATTTTTTGGATTGTGAAAAAAATTTTAGTTGGAAGTGTAAAATTTTAATAAATTTATTTGAAACCAACTTCGATTTTTTTTGGATTTTGTCGAGTACTTTTGTTGTAGGATGTATATTTGAGTAAATTTAATGAAAATAACGACCATTTTTTGGATTGTGAAGAAAATTTTAGTTGGAAGTGTCAAATTTTAATAAATTTATTTGAAACCAACTTCGATTTTTTTTTTTTTTTTTAGTATTTTTGTTGTTGGATCTATATTTGAGTAAATTTAGATAAAAATGACTTCAATTTTTAGGATTGTGAAAAAAATTTTAGTTGGAAGTGTCAAATTTTAATAAATTTATTTGAAACCAACTTCGATTTTTTTTTGGATTTTGTCGAGTACTTTTGTTGTAGGATGTATATTTGAGTAAATTTAGATGAAAATAACGACCATTTTTTGGATTGTGAAGAAAATTTTAGTTGGAAGTGTCAAATTTTAATAAATTTATTTGAAATCAACTTCGATTTTTTTGGATTTTGTCGAGTATTTTTGGTGTAGGATGTATATTTGAGTAAATTTAGATGAAAATAACTTCAATTTCTAGGATTGTGAAAAAAAATTTAGTTGGAAGTGCCAAATTTTAATAAATTTATTTGAAACCAACTTCGATTTTTTTGGATATTGTTGAGTATTTTTGTTGTGGGATCTATATTTGAGTAAATTTAGATAAAAATAACTTCAATTTCTAGGATTGTGAAAAAAAATTTAGTTGGAAGTGCCAAATTTTAATAAATTTATTTGAAACCAACTTCGATTTTTTTGGATTTTGTCGAGTATTTTTGGTGTAGGATGTATATTTGAGTAAATTTAGATGAAAATAACTTCAATTTCTAGGATTGTGAAAAAAATTTTAGTTGGAAGTGTCAAATTTTAATAAATTTATTTGAAACCAACTTCGATTTTTTTGGATATTGTTGAGTATTTTTGTTGTGGGATCTATATTTGAGTAAATTTAGATAAAAATAACTTCAATTTTTTGGATTGTGAAAAAAATTTTAGTTGGATGTGTCAAATTTTAATAAATTGCTTTGAAACCAACTTCGATTTTTTTGGATTTTGTCGAGTATTTTTGTTGTAGGATGTATGTTTGAGTAAATTTAGATGAAAATAACCAACATTTTTTGGATTGTGAATAAAATTTTAGTTGGAATTGTCAAATTTTAATAAATTTATTTGAAATCAACTTCGATTTTTTTGGATTTTGTCGAGTATTTTTGGTGTAGGATGTATATTTGAGTAAATTTAGATGAAAATAACTTCAATTTTTTGGATTGTGAAAAAAAATTTTAGTTGGAAGTGCCAAGTTTTAATAAATTTATTTGAAATCAACTTCGATTTTTTTGGATTTTGGTGAGTATTTTTTTGTTGGATCTATATTTGAGAAAATTTAGATGAATATAACTTCAATTTTTTGGATTGTGAAAAAAATTTTAGTTGGAAGTGTAAAATTTTAATAAATTTATTTGAAACCAACTTCGATTTTTTTTGGATTTTGTCGAGTACTTTTGTTGTAGGATGTATATTTGAGTAAATTTAATGAAAATAACGACCATTTTTTGGATTGTGAAGAAAATTTTAGTTGGAAGTGTCAAATTTTAATAAATTTATTTGAAACCAACTTCGATTTTTTTTTTTTTTTTTTAGTATTTTTGTTGTTGGATCTATATTTGAGTAAATTTAGATAAAAATGACTTCAATTTTTAGGATTGTGAAAAAAATTTTAGTTGGAAGTGTCAAATTTTAATAAATTTATTTGAAACCAACTTCGATTTTTTTTTGGATTTTGTCGAGTACTTTTGTTGTAGGATGTATATTTGAGTAAATTTAGATGAAAATAACGACCATTTTTTGGATTGTGAAGAAAATTTTAGTTGGAAGTGTCAAATTTTAATAAATTTATTTGAAATCAACTTCGATTTTTTTGGATTTTGTCGAGTATTTTTGGTGTAGGATGTATATTTGAGTAAATTTAGATGAAAATAACTTCAATTTTTTGGATTGTGAAAAAAAAATTTTAGTTGGAAGTGCCAAGTTTTAATAAATTTATTTGAAATCAACTTCGATTTTTTTGGATTTTGGTGAGTATTTTTTTGTTGGATCTATATTTGAGAAAATTTAGATGAAAATAACTTCAATTTTTTGGATTGTGAAAAAAATTTTAGTTGGAAGTGTCAAATTTTAATAAATTTATTTGAAATCAACTTCGATTTTTTTGGATTTTGTCGAGTATTTTTGTTGTAGGATGTATATTTGAGTAAATTTAGATGAAAATAACCACCATTTTTTGGATTGTGAATAAAATTTTAGTTGGAAGTGTCAAATTTTATTAAATTTATTTGAAATCAACTTCGATTTTTTTGGATATTGTTGAGTATTTTTGTTGTAGGATCTATATTTGAGTAAATTTAGATGAAAATAACTTCAATTTTTTGGATTGTGAAAAAAATTTTAGTTGGAAGTGTCAAATTTTAATAAATTTATTTGAAACCAACTTCGATTTTTTTGGATTTTGTCGAGTATTTTTGTTGTAGGATGTATATTTGAGTAAGTTTAGATAAAAATAACGACCATTTTTTGGATTGTGAAAACAATTTTAGTTGGAAGTGTCAAATTTTAATAAATTTCTTTGAAACCAACTTCGATTTTTTTGGATTTTGTCGAGTATTTTTGTTGTAGGATGTATATTTGAGTAAATTTAGATGAAAATAACGACCATTTTTTGGATTGTGAATAAAATTTTAGTTGGAAGTGTCAAATTTTAATAAATTTATTTGAAATCAACTTCGATTTTTTTGGATATTGTTGAGTATTATTGTTGTAGGATCTATATTTGAGTAAATTTAGATGAAAATAACTTCAATTTTTTGGACTGTGAAAAAAATTTTAGTCGGAAGTGTCCAATTTTAATAAATTTATTTGAAATCAACTTCGATTTTTTTAGATTTTGTCGAGTATTTTTGGTGTAGGATCTATATTTGAGTAAATTTAGATGAAAATAACGACCATTTTTTGGATTGTGAAGAAAATTTTAGTTGGAAGTGTCAAATTTTAATAAATTTATTTGAAATCAACTTCGATTTTTTTGGATTTTGTCGAGAATTTTTGGTGTAGGATGTATATTTGAGTAAATTTAGATGAAAATAACAACCATTTTTTGGATTGTGAAAAAAATTTTAGTTGGAAGTGTCAAATTTTAATAAATTTCTTTGAAATCAACTTCGATTTTTTTGGATTTTGGTGAGTATTTTTGTTGTGGGATCTATATTTCAGTAAATTTAGATAAAAATAACTTCAATTTCTAGGATTGTGAAAAAAAATTTAGTTGGAAGTGCCAAATTTTAATAAATTTATTTGAAACCAACTTCGATTTTTTTGGATATTGTTGAGTATTTTTGTTGTGGGATCTATATTTGAGTAAATTTAGATAAAAATAACCACCATTTTTTGGATTGTGAATAAAATTTTAGTTGGAAGTGTCAAATTTTAATAAATTTATTTGAAATCAACTTCGATTTTTTTGGATATTGTTGAGTATTTTTGTTGTGGGATCTATATTTGAGTAAATTTAGATAAAAATAACTTCAATTTTTTGGATTGTGAAAAAAATTTTAGTTGGAAGTGTCAAATTTTAATAAATTTATTTCAAATCAACTTCGATTTTTTTGGATTTTGTCGAGTATTTTTGTTGTAGGATGTATATTTGAGTAAATTTAGATGAAAATAACCACCATTTTTTGGATTGTGAATAAAATTTTAGTTGGAAGTGTCAAATTTTAATAAATTTATTTGAAATCAACTTCGATTTTTTTGGATATTGTTGAGTATTATTGTTGTAGGATCTATATTTGAGTAAATTTAGATGAAAATAACTTCAATTTTTTGGATTGTGAAAAAAATTTTAGTCGGAAGTGTCCAATTTTAATAAATTTATTTGAAATCAACTTCGATTTTTTTAGATTTTGTCGAGTATTTTTGGTGTAGGATCTATATTTGAGTAAATTTAGATGAAAATAACGACCATTTTTTGGATTGTGAAGAAAATTTTAGTTGGAAGTGTCAAATTTTAATAAATTTATTTGAAATCAACTTCGATTTTTTTGGATTTTGTCGAGAATTTTTGGCGTAGGATGTATATTTGAGTAAATTTAGATGAAAATAACGACCATTTTTTGGATTGTGAAGAAAATTTTAGTTGAAAGTGTCAAATTTTAATAAATTTATTTGAAATCAACTTCGATTTTTTTGGATATTGTTGAGTATTATTGTTGTAGGATCTATATTTGAGTAAATTTAGATGAAAATAACTTCAATTTTTTGGATTGTGAAAAAAATTTTAGTCGGAAGTGTCCAATTTTAATAAATTTATTTGAAATCAACTTCGATTTTTTTGGATTTTGTCGAGTATTTTTGGTGTAGGATCTATATTTGAGTAAATTTAGATGAAAATAACGACCATTTTTTGGATTGTGAAGAAAATTTTAGTTGGAAGTGTCAAATTTTAATAAATTTATTTGAAATCAACTTCGATTTTTTTGGATTTTGTCGAGAATTTTTGGTGTAGGATGTATATTTGAGTAAATTTAGATGAAAATAACAACCATTTTTTGGATTGTGAAAAAAATTTTAGTTGGAAGTGTCAAATTTTAATAAATTTCTTTGAAATCAACTTCGATTTTTTTGGATTTTGGTGAGTATTTTTGTTGTGGGATCTATATTTGAGTAAATTTAGATAAAAATAACTTCAATTTCTAGGATTGTGAAAAAAAATTTAGTTGGAAGTGCCAAATTTTAATAAATTTATTTGAAACCAACTTCGATTTTTTTGGATTTTGTCGAGTATTTTTGGTGTAGGATGTATATTTGAGTAAATTTAGATGAAAATAACTTCAATTTCTAGGATTGTGAAAAAAATTTTAGTTGGAAGTGTCAAATTTTAATAAATTTATTTGAAACCAACTTCGATTTTTTTGGATATTGTTGAGTATTTTTGTTGTGGGATCTATATTTGAGTAAATTTAGATAAAAATAACTTCAATTTTTTGGATTGTGAAAAAAATTTTAGTTGGATGTGTCAAATTTTAATAAATTGCTTTGAAACCAACTTCGATTTTTTTGGATTTTGTCGAGTATTTTTGTTGTAGGATGTATGTTTGAGTAAATTTAGATGAAAATAACCACCATTTTTTGGATTGTGAATAAAATTTTAGTTGGAATTGTCAAATTTTAATAAATTTATTTGAAATCAACTTCGATTTTTTTGGATTTTGTCGAGTATTTTTGGTGTAGGATGTATATTTGAGTAAATTTAGATGAAAATAACTTCAATTTTTTGGATTGTGAAAAAAAATTTTAGTTGGAAGTGCCAAGTTTTAATAAATTTATTTGAAATCAACTTCGATTTTTTTGGATTTTGGTGAGTATTTTTTTGTTGGATCTATATTTGAGAAAATTTAGATGAAAATAACTTCAATTTTTTGGATTGTGAAAAAAATTTTAGTTGGAAGTGTAAAATTTTAATAAATTTATTTGAAACCAACTTCGATTTTTTTTGGATTTTGTCGAGTACTTTTGTTGTAGGATGTATATTTGAGTAAATTTAATGAAAATAACGACCATTTTTTGGATTGTGAAGAAAATTTTAGTTGGAAGTGTCAAATTTTAATAAATTTATTTGAAACCAACTTCGATTTTTTTTTTTTTTTTTAGTATTTTTGTTGTTGGATCTATATTTGAGTAAATTTAGATAAAAATGACTTCAATTTTTAGGATTGTGAAAAAAATTTTAGTTGGAAGTGTCAAATTTTAATAAATTTATTTGAAACCAACTTCGATTTTTTTTTGGATTTTGTCGAGTACTTTTGTTGTAGGATGTATATTTGAGTAAATTTAGATGAAAATAACGACCATTTTTTGGATTGTGAAGAAAATTTTAGTTGGAAGTGTCAAATTTTAATAAATTTATTTGAAATCAACTTCGATTTTTTTGGATTTTGTCGAGTATTTTTGGTGTAGGATGTATATTTGAGTAAATTTAGATGAAAATAACTTCAATTTTTTGGATTGTGAAAAAAAAATTTTAGTTGGAAGTGCCAAGTTTTAATAAATTTATTTGAAATCAACTTCGATTTTTTTGGATTTTGGTGAGTATTTTTTTGTTGGATCTATATTTGAGAAAATTTAGATGAAAATAACTTCAATTTTTTGGATTGTGAAAAAAATTTTAGTTGGAAGTGTCAAATTTTAATAAATTTATTTGAAATCAACTTCGATTTTTTTGGATTTTGTCGAGTATTTTTGTTGTAGGATGTATATTTGAGTAAATTTAGATGAAAATAACCACCATTTTTTGGATTGTGAATAAAATTTTAGTTGGAAGTGTCAAATTTTATTAAATTTATTTGAAATCAACTTCGATTTTTTTGGATATTGTTGAGTATTTTTGTTGTAGGATCTATATTTGAGTAAATTTAGATGAAAATAACTTCAATTTTTTGGATTGTGAAAAAAAATTTAGTTGGAAGTGTCCAATTTTAATAAATTTATTTGAAACCAACTTCGATTTTTTTGGATTTTGTCGAGTATTTTTGGTGTAGGATGTATATTTGAGTAAATTTAGATGAAAATAACTTCAATTTCTAGGATTGTGAAAAAAATTTTAGTTAGAAGTGTCAAATTTTAATAAATTTATTTGAAACCAACTTCGATTTTTTTGGATTTTGTCGAGTATTTTTGTTGTAGGATGTATATTTGAGTAAGTTTAGATGAAAATAACGACCATTTTTTGGATTGTGAAAAAAATTTTAGTTGGAAGTGTCAAATTTTAATAAATTTCTTTGAAACCAACTTCGATTTTTTTGGATTTTGTCGAGTATTTTTGTTGTAGGATGTATATTTGAGTAAATTTAGATGAAAATAACGACCATTTTTTGGATTGTGAAGAAAATTTTAGTTGGAAGTGTCAAATTTTAATAAATTTATTTGAAATCAACATCGATTTTTTTGGATTTTGTCGAGTATTTTTGGTGTAGGATGTATATTTGAGTAAATTTAGATGAAAATAACTACAATTTTTTGGATTGTGAAAAATAATTTTAGTTGGAAGTGCCTAGTTTTAATAAATTTATTTGAAATCAACTTCGATTTTTTTGGATTTTGGTGAGTATTTTTTGTAGGATCTATATTTGAGTAAATTTAGATGAAAATAACTTCAATTTCCAGGATTGTGAAAAAAATTTTAGTTGGAAGTGTCAAATTTTAATAAATTTATTTGAAACCAACATCGCTTTTTTTGGATTTTGTCGAGTATTTTTGTTGTAGGATGTATATTTGAGTAAATTTAGATGAAAATAACGACCATTTTTTGGATTGTGAATAAAATTTTAGTTGGAAGTGTCAAATTTTAATAAATTTATTAGAAATCAACTTCGATTTTTTTGGATATTGTTGAGTATTTTTGTTGTGGGATCTATATTTGAGTAAATTTAGATGGAAATAACGACCATTTTTTGGATTGTGAATAAAATTTTAGTCGGAAGTGTCCAATTTTAATAAATTTATTTGTAATCAACTTCGATTTTTTTGGATTTTGTCGAGTATTTTTGGTGTAGGATGTATATTTGAGTAAATTTAGATGAAAATAACCACCATTTTTTGGATTGTGAATAAAATTTTAGTTGGAAGTGTCAAATTTTAATAAATTTATTTGAAATCAACTTCGATTTTTTTGGATATTGTTGAGTATTTTTGTTGTGGGATCTATATTTGTGTAAATTTAGATAAAAATAACTTCAATTTTTTGGATTGTGAAAAAAATTTTAGTTGGAAGTGTCAAATTTTAATAAATTTATTTCAAATCAACTTCGATTTTTTTGGATTTTGTCGAGTATTTTTGTTGTAGGATGTATATTTGAGTAAATTTAGATGAAAATAACCACCATTTTTTGGATTGTGAATAAAATTTTAGTTGGAAGTGTCAAATTTTAATAAATTTATTTGAAATCAACTTCGATTTTTTTGGATATTGTTGAGTATTATTGTTGTAGGATCTATATTTGAGTAAATTTAGATGAAAATAACTTCAATTTTTTGGATTGTGAAAAAAATTTTAGTCGGAAGTGTCCAATTTTAATAAATTTATTTGAAATCAACTTCGATTTTTTTAGATTTTGTCGAGTATTTTTGGTGTAGGATCTATATTTGAGTAAATTTAGATGAAAATAACGACCATTTTTTGGATTGTGAAGAAAATTTTAGTTGGAAGTGTCAAATTTTAATAAATTTATTTGAAATCAACTTCGATTTTTTTGGATTTTGTCGAGAATTTTTGGTGTAGGATGTATATTTGAGTAAATTTAGATGAAAATAACAACCATTTTTTGGATTGTGAAGAAAATTTTGGTTGGAAGTGTCAAATTTTAATAAATTTATTTGAAATCAACTTCGATTTTTTTGGATTTTGTTGAGTATTTTTTTGCAGGATCTATATTTGAGTAAATTTAGATGAAAATAAATTCAATTTTTTGGATTGTGAAAAAAAATTTTAGTTGGAAGTGCCAAGTTTTAATAAATTTATTTGAAATCAACTTCGATTTTTTTGGATTTTGGTGAGTATTTTTTTGTTGGATCTATATTTGAGAAAATTTAGATGAAAATAACTTCAATTTTTTGGATTGTGAAAAAAATTTTAGTTGGAAGTGTCAAATTTTAATAAATTTATTTGAAATCAACTTCGATTTTTTTTTATTTTGTCGAGTATTTTTGGCGTAGGATGTATATTTGAGTAAATTTAGATGAAAATAACGACCATTTTTTGGATTGTGAAGAAAATTTTAGTTGAAAGTGTCAAATTTTAATAAATTTATTTGAAATCAACTTCGATTTTTTTGGATATTGTTGAGTATTATTGTTGTAGGATCTATATTTGAGTAAATTTAGATGAAAATAACTTCAATTTTTTGGATTGTGAAAAAAATTTTAGTCGGAAGTGTCCAATTTAAATAAATTTATTTGAAATCAACTTCGATTTTTTTAGATTTTGTCGAGTATTTTTGGTGTAGGATCTATATTTGAGTAAATTTAGATGAAAATAACGACCATTTTTTGGATTGTGAAGAAAATTTTAGTTGGAAGTGTCAAATTTTAATAAATTTATTTGAAATCAACTTCGATTTTTTTGGATTTTGTCGAGAATTTTTGGTGTAGGATGTATATTTGAGTAAATTTAGATGAAAATAACAACCATTTTTTGGATTGTGAAAAAAATTTTAGTTGGAAGTGTCAAATTTTAATAAATTTCTTTGAAATCAACTTCGATTTTTTTGGATTTTGGTGAGTATTTTTGTTGTGGGATCTATATTTGAGTAAATTTAGATAAAAATAACTTCAATTTCTAGGATTGTGAAAAAAAATTTAGTTGGAAGTGCCAAATTTTAATAAATTTATTTGAAACCAACTTCGATTTTTTTGGATATTGTTGAGTATTTTTGTTGTGGGATCTATATTTGAGTAAATTTAGATAAAAATAACTTCAATTTTTTGGATTGTGAAAAAAATTTTAGTTGGATGTGTCAAATTTTAATAAATTGCTTTGAAACCAACTTCGATTTTTTTGGATATTGTTGAGTATTTTTGTTGTGGGATCTATATTTGAGTAAATTTAGATAAAAATAACTTCAATTTTTTGGATTGTGAAAAAAATTTTAGTTGGAAGTGTCAAATTTTAATAAATTTATTTCAAATCAACTTCGATTTTTTTGGATTTTGTCGAGTATTTTTGTTGTAGGATGTATATTTGAGTAAATTTAGATGAAAATAACCACCATTTTTTGGATTGTGAATAAAATTTTAGTTGGAAGTGTCAAATTTTAATAAATTTATTTGAAATCAACTTCGATTTTTTTGGATATTGTTGAGTATTATTGTTGTAGGATCTATATTTGAGTAAATTTAGATGAAAATAACTTCAATTTTTTGGATTGTGAATAAAATTTTAGTCGGAAGTGTCCAATTTTAATAAATTTATTTGAAATCAACTTCGATTTTTTTAGATTTTGTCGAGTATTTTTGGTGTAGGATGTATATTTGAGTAAATTTAGATGAAAATAACTTCAATTTTTTGGATTGTGAAGAAAATTTTAGTTGGAAGTGTCAAATTTTAATAAATTTATTTGAAATCAACTTCGATTTTTTTGGATTTTGTCGAGAATTTTTGGTGTAGGATGTATATTTGAGTAAATTTAGATGAAAATAACAACCATTTTTTGGATTGTGAAGAAAATTTTAGTTGGAAGTGTCAAATTTTAATAAATTTATTTGAAATCAACTTCGATTTTTTTGGATTTTGTTGAGTATTTTTTTGCAGGATCTATATTTGAGTAAATTTAGATGAAAATAAATTCAATTTTTTGGATTGTGAAAAAAAATTTTAGTTGGAAGTGCCAAGTTTTAATAAATTTATTTGAAATCAACTTCGATTTTTTTGGATTTTGGTGAGTATTTTTTTGTTGGATCTATATTTGAGAAAATTTAGATGAAAATAACTTCAATTTCTAGGATTGTGAAAAAAAATTTAGTTGGAAGTGCCAAATTTTAATAAATTTATTTGAAACCAACTTCGATTTTTTTGGATATTGTTGAGTATTTTTGTTGTGGGATCTATATTTGAGTAAATTTAGATAAAAATAACTTCAATTTCTAGGATTGTGAAAAAAAATTTAGTTGGAAGTGCCAAATTTTAATAAATTTATTTGAAACCAACTTCGATTTTTTTGGATATTGTTGAGTATTTTTGTTGTGGGATCTATATTTGAGTAAATTTAGATAAAAATAACTTCAATTTTTTGGATTGTGAAAAAAATTTTAGTTGGAAGTGTCAAATTTTAATAAATTTATTTCAAATCAACTTCGATTTTTTTGGATTTTGTCGAGTATTTTTGTTGTAGGATGTATATTTGAGTAAATTTAGATGAAAATAACCACCATTTTTTGGATTGTGAATAAAATTTTAGTTGGAAGTGTCAAATTTTAATAAATTTATTTGAAATCAACTTCGATTTTTTTGGATATTGTTGAGTATTATTGTTGTAGGATCTATATTTGAGTAAATTTAGATGAAAATAACTTCAATTTTTTGGATTGTGAAAAAAATTTTAGTCGGAAGTGTCCAATTTTAATAAATTTATTTGAAATCAACTTCGATTTTTTTAGATTTTGTCGAGTATTTTTGGTGTAGGATCTATATTTGAGTAAATTTAGATGAAAATAACGACCATTTTTTGGATTGTGAAGAAAATTTTAGTTGGAAGTGTCAAATTTTAATAAATTTATTTGAAATCAACTTCGATTTTTTTGGATTTTGTCGAGAATTTTTGGTGTAGGATGTATATTTGAGTAAATTTAGATGAAAATAACAACCATTTTTTGGATTGTGAAGAAAATTTTGGTTGGAAGTGTCAAATTTTAATAAATTTATTTGAAATCAACTTCGATTTTTTTGGATTTTGTTGAGTATTTTTTTGCAGGATCTATATTTGAGTAAATTTAGATGAAAATAAATTCAATTTTTTGGATTGTGAAAAAAAATTTTAGTTGGAAGTGCCAAGTTTTAATAAATTTATTTGAAATCAACTTCGATTTTTTTGGATTTTGGTGAGTATTTTTTTGTTGGATCTATATTTGAGAAAATTTAGATGAAAATAACTTCAATTTTTTGGATTGTGAAAAAAATTTTAGTTGGAAGTGTCAAATTTTAATAAATTTATTTGAAATCAACTTCGATTTTTTTTTATTTTGTCGAGTATTTTTGGCGTAGGGTGTATATTTGAGTAAATTTAGATGAAAATAACGACCATTTTTTGGATTGTGAAGAAAATTTTAGTTGAAAGTGTCAAATTTTAATAAATTTATTTGAAATCAACTTCGATTTTTTTGGATATTGTTGAGTATTATTGTTGTAGGATCTATATTTGAGTAAATTTAGATGAAAATAACTTCAATTTTTTGGATTGTGAAAAAAATTTTAGTCGGAAGTGTCCAATTTAAATAAATTTATTTGAAATCAACTTCGATTTTTTTAGATTTTGTCGAGTATTTTTGGTGTAGGATCTATATTTGAGTAAATTTAGATGAAAATAACGACCATTTTTTGGATTGTGAAGAAAATTTTAGTTGGAAGTGTCAAATTTTAATAAATTTATTTGAAATCAACTTCGATTTTTTTGGATTTTGTCGAGAATTTTTGGTGTAGGATGTATATTTGAGTAAATTTAGATGAAAATAACAACCATTTTTTGGATTGTGAAAAAAATTTTAGTTGGAAGTGTCAAATTTTAATAAATTTCTTTGAAATCAACTTCGATTTTTTTGGATTTTGGTGAGTATTTTTGTTGTGGGATCTATATTTGAGTAAATTTAGATAAAAATAACTTCAATTTCTAGGATTGTGAAAAAAAATTTAGTTGGAAGTGCCAAATTTTAATAAATTTATTTGAAACCAACTTCGATTTTTTTGGATATTGTTGAGTATTTTTGTTGTGGGATCTATATTTGAGTAAATTTAGATAAAAATAACTTCAATTTTTTGGATTGTGAAAAAAATTTTAGTTGGATGTGTCAAATTTTAATAAATTGCTTTGAAACCAACTTCGATTTTTTTGGATATTGTTGAGTATTTTTGTTGTGGGATCTATATTTGAGTAAATTTAGATAAAAATAACTTCAATTTTTTGGATTGTGAAAAAAATTTTAGTTGGAAGTGTCAAATTTTAATAAATTTATTTCAAATCAACTTCGATTTTTTTGGATTTTGTCGAGTATTTTTGTTGTAGGATGTATATTTGAGTAAATTTAGATGAAAATAACCACCATTTTTTTGATTGTGAATAAAATTTTAGTTGGAAGTGTCAAATTTTAATAAATTTATTTGAAATCAACTTCGATTTTTTTGGATATTGTTGAGTATTATTGTTGTAGGATCTATATTTGAGTAAATTTAGATGAAAATAACTTCAATTTTTTGGATTGTGAATAAAATTTTAGTCGGAAGTGTCCAATTTTAATAAATTTATTTGAAATCAACTTCGATTTTTTTAGATTTTGTCGAGTATTTTTGGTGTAGGATGTATATTTGAGTAAATTTAGATGAAAATAACTTCAATTTTTTGGATTGTGAAGAAAATTTTAGTTGGAAGTGTCAAATTTTAATAAATTTATTTGAAATCAACTTCGATTTTTTTGGATTTTGTCGAGAATTTTTGGTGTAGGATGTATATTTGAGTAAATTTAGATGAAAATAACAACCATTTTTTGGATTGTGAAGAAAATTTTAGTTGGAAGTGTCAAATTTTAATAAATTTATTTGAAATCAACTTCGATTTTTTTGGATTTTGTTGAGTATTTTTTTGCAGGATCTATATTTGAGTAAATTTAGATGAAAATAAATTCAATTTTTTGGATTGTGAAAAAAAATTTTAGTTGGAAGTGCCAAGTTTTAATAAATTTATTTGAAATCAACTTCGATTTTTTTGGATTTTGGTGAGTATTTTTTTGTTGGATCTATATTTGAGAAAATTTAGATGAAAATAACTTCAATTTCTAGGATTGTGAAAAAAAATTTAGTTGGAAGTGCCAAATTTTAATAAATTTATTTGAAACCAACTTCGATTTTTTTGGATATTGTTGAGTATTTTTGTTGTGGGATCTATATTTGAGTAAATTTAGATAAAAATAACTTCAATTTCTAGGATTGTGAAAAAAAATTTAGTTGGAAGTGCCAAATTTTAATAAATTTATTTGAAACCAACTTCGATTTTTTTGGATATTGTTGAGTATTTTTGTTGTGGGATCTATATTTGAGTAAATTTAGATAAAAATAACTTCAATTTCTAGGATTGTGAAAAAAAATTTAGTTGGAAGTGCCAAATTTTAATAAATTTATTTGAAACCAACTTCGATTTTTTTGGATTTTGTCGAGTATTTTTGGTGTAGGATGTATATTTGAGTAAATTTGGATGAAAATAACTTCAATTTCTAGGATTGTGAAAAAAATTTTAGTTGGAAGTGTCAAATTTTAATAAATTTATTTTATACCAACTTCGATTTTTTTGGATTTTGTCGAGTATTTTTGTTGTAGGATGTATATTTGAGTAAATTTAGATGAAAATAACCACCATTTTTTGGATTGTGAATAAAATTTTAGTTGGAAGTGTCAAATTTTAATAAATTTATTTGAAATCAACTTCGATTTTTTTGGATATTGTTGAGTATTTTTGTTGTAGGATCTATATTTGAGTAAATTTAGATGAAAATAACTTCAATTTTTTGGATTGTGAATAAAATTTTAGTCGGAAGTGTCCAATTTTAATAAATTTATTTGAAATCAACTTCGATTTTTTTAGATTTTGTCGAGTATTTTTGGTGTAGGATGTATATTTGAGTAAATTTAGATGAAAATAACTTCAATTTTTTGGATTGTGAAAAAAAAATTTAGTTGGAAGTGCCAAATTTTAATAAATTTATTTGAAACCAACTTCGATTTTTTTGGATTTTGTCGAGTATTTTTGGTGTAGGATGTATATTTGAGTAAATTTAGATGAAAATAACTTCAATTTCTAGGATTGTGAAAAAAATTTTAGGTGGAAGTGTCAAATTTTAATAAATTTATTTGAAACCAACTTCGATTTTTTTGGATTTTGTCGAGTATTTTTGTTGTAGGATGTATATTTGAGTAAGTTTAGATGAAAATAACGACCATTTTTTGGATTGTGAAAAAAAATTTAGTTGGAAGTGTCAAATTTTAATAAATTTCTTTGAAACCAACTTCGATTTTTTTGGATTTTGTCGAGTATTTTTGTTGTAGGATGTATATTTGAGTAAATTTAGATGAAAATAACGACCATTTTTTGGATTGTGAAGAAAATTTTAGTTGGAAGTGTCAAATTTTAATAAATTTATTTGAAATCAACTTCGATTTTTTTGGATTTTGTCGAGTATTTTTGGTGTAGGATGTATATTTGAGTAAATTTAGATGAAAATAACTTCAATTTCTAGGATTGTGAAAAAAATTTTAGTTGGAAGTGTCAAATTTTAATAAATTTATTTGAAACCAACTTCGATTTTTTTGGATTTTGTCGAGTATTTTTGTTGTAGGATGTATATTTGAGTAAGTTTAGATGAAAATAACGACCATTTTTTGGATTGTGAAAAAAATTTTAGTTGGATGTGTCAAATTTTAATAAATTTATTTGAAACCAACTTCGATTTTTTTGGATTTTGTCGAGTATTTTTGTTGTAGGATGTATATTTGAGTAAATTTAGATGAAAATAACGACCATTTTTTGGATTGTGAATAAAATTTTAGTTGGAAGTGTCAAATTTTTATAAATTTATTTCAAATCAACTTCGATTTTTTTGGATTTTGTCGAGTATTTTTGGTGTAGGATGTATATTTGAGTAAATTTAGATGAAAATAACTTCAATTTCTAGGATTGTGAATAAAATTTTAGTTGGAAGTGTCAAATTTTAATAAATTTATTTGAAATCAACTTCGATTTTTTTGGATTTTGTCGAGTATTTTTGTTGTAGGATGTATATTTGAGTAAATTTAGATGAAAATAACAACCATTTTTTGGATTGTGAAGAAAATTTTAGTTGGAAGTGTCAAATTTTAATAAATTTATTTGAAACCAACTTCGATTTTTTTGGATTTTGTCGAGTATTTTTGTTGTAGGATGTATATTTGAGTAAGTTTAGATGAAAATAACGACCATTTTTTGGATTGTGAAAAAAATTTTAGTTGGATGTGTCAAATTTTAATAAATTTATTTGAAACCAACTTCGATTTTTTTGGATTTTGTCGAGTATTTTTGTTGTAGGATGTATATTTGAGTAAATTTAGATGAAAATAACGACCATTTTTTGGATTGTGAATAAAATTTTAGTTGGAAGTGTCAAATTTTTATAAATTTATTTGAAATCAACTTCGATTTTTTTGGATTTTGTCGAGTATTTTTGGTGTAGGATGTATATTTGAGTAAATTTAGATGAAAATAACTTCAATTTCTAGGATTGTGAATAAAATTTTAGTTGGAAGTGTCAAATTTTAATAAATTTATTTGAAATCAACTTCGATTTTTTTGGATTTTGTCGAGTATTTTTGTTGTAGGATGTATATTTGAGTAAATTTAGATGAAAATAACAACCATTTTTTGGATTGTGAAGAAAATTTTAGTTGGAAGTGTCAAATTTTAATAAATTTATTTGAAACCAACTTCGATTTTTTTGGATTTTGTCGAGTATTTTTGGTGTAGGATGTATATTTGAGTAAATTTGGATGAAAATAACTTCAATTTCTAGGATTGTGAAAAAAATTTTAGTTGGAAGTGTCAAATTTTAATAAATTTATTTTATACCAACTTCGATTTTTTTGGATTTTGTCGAGTATTTTTGTTGTAGGATGTATATTTGAGTAAATTTAGATGAAAATAACCACCATTTTTTGGATTGTGAATAAAATTTTAGTTGGAAGTGTCAAATTTTAATAAATTTATTTGAAACCAACTTCGATATTTTTGGATTTTGTCGAATATTTTTGGCGTGGGATGTATATTTGAGTAAATTTGGATGAAAATAAATTCAATTTCTAGGATTGTGAAAAAAATTTTAGTTGGAAGTGTCAAATTTTAATAAATTTATTTTATACCAACTTCGATTTTTTTGGATTTTGTCGAGTATTTTTGTTGTAGGATGTATATTTGAGTAAATTTAGATGAAAATAACGACCATTTTTTGGATTGTGAAGAAAATTTAGTTGGTAGTGTCAAATTTTAATAAATTTATTTGAAATCAACTTCGATTTTTTTGGATTTTGTCGAGTATTTTTGGTGTAGGATGTATATTTGAGTAAATTTAGATGAAAATAACTTCAATTTCTAGGATTGTGAAAAAAAATTTAGTTGGAAGTGCCAAATTTTAATAAATTTATTTGAAACCAACTTCGATTTTTTTGGATTTTGTCGAGTATTTTTGGTGTAGGATGTATATTTGAGTAAATTTAGATGAAAATAACTTCAATTTCTAGGATTGTGAAAAAAATTTTAGTTGGAAGTGTCAAATTTTAATAAATTTATTTGAAACCAACTTCGATTTTTTTGGATTTTGTCGAGTATTTTTGTTGTAGGATGTATATTTGAGTAAGTTTAGATGAAAATAACGACCATTTTTTGGATTGTGAAAAAAATTTTAGTTGGATGTGTCAAATTTTAATAAATTTATTTGAAACCAACTTCGATTTTTTTGGATTTTGTCGAGTATTTTTGTTGTAGGATGTATATTTGAGTAAATTTAGATGAAAATAACGACCATTTTTTGGATTGTGAATAAAATTTTAGTTGGAAGTGTCCAATTTTTATAAATTTATTTGAAATCAACTTCGATTTTTTTGGATTTTGTCGAGTATTTTTGGTGTAGGATGTATATTTGAGTAAATTGAGATGAAAATAACTTCAATTTCTAGGATTGTGAATAAAATTTTAGTTGGAAGTGTCAAATTTTAATAAATTTATTTGAAATCAACTTCGATTTTTTTGGATTTTGTCGAGTATTTTTGTTGTAGGATGTATATTTGAGTAAATTTAGATGAAAATAACAACCATTTTTTGGATTGTGAAGAAAATTTTAGTTGGAAGTGTCAAATTTTAATAAATTTATTATAAACCAACTTCGTTTTTTTTGGATTTTGTCGAGTATTTTTGGCGTAGGATGTATATTTGAGTAAATTTAGATGAAAATAACCACCATTTTTTGGATTGTGAAAAAAATTTTAGTTAGAAGTGTCAAATTTTAATAAATTTATTTGAAACCAACTTCGATTTTTTTGGATTTTGTCGAGTATTTTTGTTGTAGGATGTATATTTGAGTAAGTTTAGATGAAAATAACGACCATTTTTTGGATTGTGAAAAAAATTTTAGTTGGAAGTGTCAAATTTTAATAAATTTCTTTGAAACCAACTTCGATTTTTTTGGATTTTGTCGAGTATTTTTGTTGTAGGATGTATATTTGAGTAAATTTAGATGAAAATAACGACCATTTTTTGGATTGTGAAGAAAATTTTAGTTGGAAGTGTCAAATTTTAATAAATTTATTTGAAACCAACTTCGATTTTTTTTTATTTTGTCGAGTATTTTTGGTGTAGGATGTATATTTGAGTAAATTTAGATGAAAATAACTTCAATTTCTAGGATTGTGAAAAAAATTTTAGTTGGAAGTGTCAAATTTTAATAAATTTATTTGAAACCAACTTCGATTTTTTTGGATTTTGTCTAGTACTTTTGTTGTAGGATGTATATTTGAGTAAATTTAGATGAAAATAACGACCATTTTTTGGATTGTGAAGAAAATTTTAGTTGGAAGTGTCAAATTTTAATAAATTTATTTGAAATTAACTTCGATTTTTTGGATTTTGGTGAGTATTTTTTTGTAGGATCTATATTTGAGAAAATTTAGATGAAAATAACTTCAATTTTTTGGATTGTGAAAAAAATTTTAGTTGGAAGTGTCAAATTTTAATAAATTTATTATAAACCAACTTCGATTTTTTTGGATTTTGTCGAGTATTTTTGGCGTAGGATGTATATTTGAGTAAATTTAGATGAAAATAACTTCAATTTCTAGGATTGTGAAAAAAATTTTAGTTGGAAGTGTCAAATTTTAATAAATTTATTTTATACCAACTTCGATTTTTTTGGATTTTGTCGAGTATTTTTGTTGTAGGATGTATATTTGAGTAAATTTAGATGAAAATAACGACCATTTTTTGGATTGTGAAGAAAATTTTAGTTGGAAGTGTCAAATTTTAATAAATTTATTTGAAACCAACTTCGATTTTTTTGGATTTTGTCGAGTATTTTTGTTGTAGGATGTATATTTGAGTAAGTTTAGATGAAAATAACGACCATTTTTTGGATTGTGAAAAAAATTTTAGTTGGAAGTGTCAAATTTTAATAAATTTATTTGAAACCAACTTCGATTTTTTTGGATTTTGTCGAGTATTTTTGTTGTAGGATGTATATTTGAGTAAGTTTAGATGAAAATAACGACCATTTTTTGGATTGTGAAAAAAATTTTAGTTGGATGTGTCAAATTTTAATAAATTTATTTGAAACCAACTTCGATTTTTTTGGATTTTGTCGAGTATTTTTGTTGTAGGATGTATATTTGAGTAAATTTAGATGAAAATAACGACCATTTTTTGGATTGTGAATAAAATTTTAGTTGGAAGTGTCAAATTTTTATAAATTTATTTGAAATCAACTTCGATTTTTTTGGATTTTGTCGAGTATTTTTGGTGTAGGATGTATATTTGAGTAAATTTAGATGAAAATAACTTCAATTTCTAGGATTGTGAATAAAATTTTAGTTGGAAGTGTCAAATTTTAATAAATTTATTTGAAATCAACTTCGATTTTTTTGGATTTTGTCGAGTATTTTTGTTGTAGGATGTATATTTGAGTAAATTTAGATGAAAATAACAACCATTTTTTGGATTGTGAAGAAAATTTTAGTTGGAAGTGTCAAATTTTAATAAATTTATTTGAAACCAACTTCGATTTTTTTGGATTTTGTCGAGTATTTTTGTTGTAGGATGTATATTTGAGTAAGTTTAGATGAAAATAACGACCATTTTTTGGATTGTGAAAAAAATTTTAGTTGGAAGTGTCAAATTTTAATAAATTTCTTTGAAACCAACTTCGATTTTTTTGGATTTTGTCGAGTATTTTTGTTGTAGGATGTATATTTGAGTAAATTTAGATGAAAATAACGACCATTTTTTGGATTGTGAAGAAAATTTTAGTTGGAAGTGTCAAATTTTAATAAATTTATTTGAAACCAACTTCGATTTTTTTTTATTTTGTCGAGTATTTTTGGTGTAGGATGTATATTTGAGTAAATTTAGATGAAAATAACTTCAATTTCTAGGATTGTGAAAAAAATTTTAGTTGGAAGTGTCAAATTTTAATAAATTTATTTGAAACCAACTTCGATTTTTTTGGATTTTGTCTAGTACTTTTGTTGTAGGATGTATATTTGAGTAAATTTAGATGAAAATAACGACCATTTTTTGGATTGTGAAGAAAATTTTAGTTGGAAGTGTCAAATTTTAATAAATTTATTTGAAATTAACTTCGATTTTTTTGGATTTTGGTGAGTATTTTTTTGTAGGATCTATATTTGAGAAAATTTAGATGAAAATAACTTCAATTTTTTGGATTGTGAAAAAAATTTTAGTTGGAAGTGTCAAATTTTAATAAATTTATTATAAACCAACTTCGATTTTTTTGGATTTTGTCGAGTATTTTTGGCGTAGGATGTATATTTGAGTAAATTTAGATGAAAATAACTTCAATTTCTAGGATTGTGAAAAAAATTGTAGTTGGAAGTGTCAAATTTTAATAAATTTATTTGAAACCAACTTCGATTTTTTTGGATTTTGTCGAATATTTTTGGCGTGGGATGTATATTTGAGTAAATTTGGATGAAAATAAATTCAATTTCTAGGATTGTGAAAAAAATTTTAGTTGGAAGTGTCAAATTTTAATAAATTTATTTTATACCAACTTCGATTTTTTTGGATTTTGTCGAGTATTTTTGTTGTAGGATGTATATTTGAGTAAATTTAGATGAAAATAACGACCATTTTTTGGATTGTGAAGAAAATTTAGTTGGTAGTGTCAAATTTTAATAAATTTATTTGAAATCAACTTCGATTTTTTTGGATTTTGTCGAGTATTTTTGGTGTAGGATGTATATTTGAGTAAATTTAGATGAAAATAACTTCAATTTCTAGGATTGTGAAAAAAAATTTAGTTGGAAGTGCCAAATTTTAATAAATTTATTTGAAACCAACTTCGATTTTTTTGGATTTTGTCGAGTATTTTTGGTGTAGGATGTATATTTGAGTAAATTTAGATGAAAATAACTTCAATTTCTAGGATTGTGAAAAAAATTTTAGTTGGAAGTGTCAAATTTTAATAAATTTATTTGAAACCAACTTCGATTTTTTTGGATTTTGTCGAGTATTTTTGTTGTAGGATGTATATTTGAGTAAGTTTAGATGAAAATAACGACCATTTTTTGGATTGTGAAAAAAATTTTAGTTGGATGTGTCAAATTTTAATAAATTTATTTGAAACCAACTTCGATTTTTTTGGATTTTGTCGAGTATTTTTGTTGTAGGATGTATATTTGAGTAAATTTAGATGAAAATAACGACCATTTTTTGGATTGTGAATAAAATTTTAGTTGGAAGTGTCCAATTTTTATAAATTTATTTGAAATCAACTTCGATTTTTTTGGATTTTGTCGAGTATTTTTGGTGTAGGATGTATATTTGAGTAAATTTAGATGAAAATAACTTCAATTTCTAGGATTGTGAATAAAATTTTAGTTGGAAGTGTCAAATTTTAATAAATTTATTTGAAATCAACTTCGATTTTTTTGGATTTTGTCGAGTATTTTTGTTTTAGGATGTATATTTGAGTAAATTTAGATGAAAATAACAACCATTTTTTGGATTGTGAAGAAAATTTTAGTTGGAAGTGTCAAATTTTAATAAATTTATTATAAACCAACTTCGTTTTTTTTGGATTTTGTCGAGTATTTTTGGCGTAGGATGTATATTTGAGTAAATTTAGATGAAAATAACCACCATTTTTTGGATTGTGAAAAAAATTTTAGTTAGAAGTGTCAAATTTTAATAAATTTATTTGAAACCAACTTCGATTTTTTTGGATTTTGTCGAGTATTTTTGTTGTAGGATGTATATTTGAGTAAGTTTAGATGAAAATAACGACCATTTTTTGGATTGTGAAAAAAATTTTAGTTGGAAGTGTCAAATTTTAATAAATTTCTTTGAAACCAACTTCGATTTTTTTGGATTTTGTCGAGTATTTTTGTTGTAGGATGTATATTTGAGTAAATTTAGATGAAAATAACGACCATTTTTTGGATTGTGAAGAAAATTTTAGTTGGAAGTGTCAAATTTTAATAAATTTATTTGAAACCAACTTCGATTTTTTTTTATTTTGTCGAGTATTTTTGGTGTAGGATGTATATTTGAGTAAATTTAGATGAAAATAACTTCAATTTCTAGGATTGTGAAAAAAATTTTAGTTGGAAGTGTCAAATTTTAATAAATTTATTTGAAACCAACTTCGATTTTTTTGGATTTTGTCTAGTACTTTTGTTGTAGGATGTATATTTGAGTAAATTTAGATGAAAATAACGACCATTTTTTGGATTGTGAAGAAAATTTTAGTTGGAAGTGTCAAATTTTAATAAATTTATTTGAAATTAACTTCGATTTTTTGGATTTTGGTGAGTATTTTTTTGTAGGATCTATATTTGAGAAAATTTAGATGAAAATAACTTCAATTTTTTGGATTGTGAAAAAAATTTTAGTTGGAAGTGTCAAATTTTAATAAATTTATTATAAACCAACTTCGATTTTTTTGGATTTTGTCGAGTATTTTTGGCGTAGGATGTATATTTGAGTAAATTTAGATGAAAATAACTTCAATTTCTAGGATTGTGAAAAAAATTGTAGTTGGAAGTGTCAAATTTTAATAAATTTATTTGAAAACAAATTCGATTTTTTTGGATTTTGTCGAATATTTTTGGCGTAGGATGTATATTTGAGTAAATTTGGATGAAAATAAATTACATTTCTAGGATTGTGAAAAAAATTTTAGTTGGAAGTGTCAAATTTTAATAAATTTATTTTATACCAACTTCGATTTTTTTGGATTTTGTCGAGTATTTTTGTTGTAGGATGTATATTTGAGTAAATTTAGATGAAAATAACGACCATTTTTTGGATTGTGAAGAAAATTTAGTTGGTAGTGTCAAATTTTAATAAATTTATTTGAAATCAACTTCGATTTTTTTGGATTTTGTCGAGTATTTTTGGTGTAGGATGTATATTTGAGTAAATTTAGATGAAAATAACTTCAATTTTTTGGATTGTGAAAAAAAATTTTAGTTGGAAGTGCCATGTTTTAATAAATTTATTTGAAATCAACTTCGATTTTTTTGGATTTTGGTGAGTATTTTTTTGCAGGATCTATATTTGAGTAAATTTAGATGAAAATAACTTCAATTTTTAGGATTGTGAAAAAAATTTTAGTTGGAAGTGTCAAATTTTAATAAATTTGTTTGAAATCAACTTCGATTTTTTTGGATTTTGTCGAGTATTTTTGTTGTAGTGTGACGTCCCGGCCCCACCACGGTATCGCGACTTAGTGTCGGCGAGCGCCACCAGAGGTCTAATCTTCTCGCTAGTTCTCAATCTCCAATCCATTAGTATACAGGGTGTCCCAAAAATGCTGCGGTTCCTTAAAGGGGGTGATTCGGGGGGTGATTGCAAACCACTTTTTCCTTTGCGAAAATGCCCTCCGAGGTTTCGTTAACGAGATATTAATAAAAAGCACCGACCAATCAGAGCGCGAGCCTTCCGCTGGACGTCCCGCGCTAGCGTGGCCGCGCGCCGGGCCGCGCTGCGACTACGAACAAGCATGGCGGCATGCATCGAAGGAAATTGCGTAGAATGGCAAATGAAAAAGACGTAACAAAAAAATCCAACCTTTTGCCATGGTTTGTTTGCCATTTAAAGTGAATAATGAATAAAGGATAAATGGATGAAAATCACGTGTAACGTAAAAAGACGAATACACATTTTTTTTAGAAGTTTCGAAAATAATAATTATTTGAAGTGGGAAGATAAGGAATACGTAAAATTCCTTGTGTTAATAACATATCCACGAAAAGGTAATGTAACAGGAAATTAACGAAAAGTGATCGTAGTTCGTTATTGTGATAAAAATCCGTAACTCAATAACGGCCAGCACTGTTGCTGATAACGAATAAGTCTGTTTAAAAAGCCCGAATAAATATTTTCGTACGAGAATTTTGAGAATTATCGCCGGAAATAAGGCATAGCTTGCGTTAAATTTAAAAATGAATGATCGCCATTAAAGTAACTAAAACTCACCCTTGTCGAAAATTCACCTGCAACTTGAAAACTTGTGTCACTGGGTCACTGAACCGATCCTGGTCATCGATGGACGAGCCCAGTGCACAGCTGATCCCAGGTATACGACACTACCCAAAGTTAAGGGTCGCAATGTCAGGTGCGTCCAGGTCAACGTACCGAATATTCACTTCACTGCACGGCTACTAACACTGGTCACTTAATTTATTTTTCATGGAACGTGTTGTTGCTACGTTCTAAAAATTGGTGGAAATGAATTTTTACTTGGCGTTCGGAGCCGTGGGTAATTCCCGCGCAAATTCTCACGCTGCAGCACTTGCGTCCTCGTTGTTCGGGGGGTACACACAGAACATCGCGTAATACTCTTGAGCAGAGAACATTTGTCTGCGACGCGATTGCTGACTGCTGACTGACAAGATTTTTCCAAGCGACTTCTTCTACCCCCAAATAGTTTCTCTCGTTCCATTATGAGTTGACCCCCACCAGGCCAAGAGGCTTCAGGTAAAAAGAAGCCAGCACATTTTCGGAACACACGTGTTTTGCAGAAGTGCAACGAAAACTTTCACAAAAGCCCGCGCTCCGTCCTTCTACTGCCAATGTACCCATTGCTTCGAGATAGAAAACAGACACCACGTGTATCGGTTCGAAAGGGTCCGAAGAGAAGAGAAACAGAAAGTCTTCGAGTTGCTATAAAGAAAAAAATCCTGCATCCTGTTTCCCTTTTCCGATACCCTGAGTTCACGTCTGCTACGAGGCGGAACCAATTAAGTCATAAATTATCCGAAACTGTAGGAAACCGTTCTCTACCGCCGACTTGCGGGACAATACGGTCATAAACCGCGACCCTGGCGAAATGCTCTGGCTGATCAGCCTGATTAATTTTGGAGAACTAGAAATTACAGAGTATTATCCAGCATCAATACGTCTCGCGGAGAGACACAGGAAAAGAAGGGATAGTCCGCTGACTGCGCGTAGTCCCGCCTGCTTCGTCCTACCCTCAAATTAAAGACGGATCCCTTAGCTCTCGAGTATAAACACGTGCTCGAATTTCAAAACACAAGCACGCATCGACGTATTCGGTGCGAGAGACTGTGGGCTTGAGGTCCGATTGGCCCCAAACTAACCAATCTGCCCTGCATCCCTCCCAAACGGCCACTGTCCTGAAGAGGCCCTCTTCACAGCGATATCTCCTCCACAAGGCCCACCTTCTCTCGCACGGAATACGTCGACGCATGCTTTTGTTTGGAAATTCGAGCGCGTGTTTAGACACGAGAGATAAGCAGGCCCGATTGGTTAGTTCAGGACCAATCGAACTTCAAACCCGCCTTCTCTCCAACGGAATACGTCGACGCGTGCTTTTGTTTGAAAATTCGAGCGCGTGTTTAGACACGAGAGATAAGGGATCCGTCTTTAATTTGAGGGTAGGACGAAGCAGGCGGGACTACGCGCAGTCAGCGGACTATCCCTTCTTTTCCTGTGTCTCTCCGCGAGACGTATTGATGCTGGATAATACTCTGTAATTTCTAGTTCTCCAAAATTAATCAGGCTGATCAGCCAGAGCATTTCGCCAGGGTCGCGGTTTATGACCGTATTGTCCCGCAAGTCGGCGGTAGAGAACGGTTTCCTACAGTTTCGGATAATTTATGACTTAATTGGTTCCGCCTCGTAGCAGACGTGAACTCAGGGTATCGGAAAAGGGAAACAGGATGCAGGATTTTTTTCTTTATAGCAACTCGAAGACTTTCTGTTTCTCTTCTCTTCGGACCCTTTCGAACCGATACACGTGGTGTCTGTTTTCTATCTCGAAGCAATGGGTACATTGGCAGTAGAAGGACGGAGCGCGGGCTTTTGTGAAAGTTTTCGTTGCACTTCTGCAAAACACGTGTGTTCCGAAAATGTGCTGGCTTCTTTTTACCTGAAGCCTCTTGGCCTGGTGGGGGTCAACTCATAATGGAACGAGAGAAACTATTTGGGGGTAGAAGAAGTCGCTTGGAAAAATCTTGTCAGTCAGCAGTCAGCAATCGCGTCGCAGACAAATGTTCTCTGCTCAAGAGTATTACGCGATGTTCTGTGTGTACCCCCCAAACAACGAGGACGCAAGTGCTGCAGCGTGAGAATTTGCGCGGGAATTACCCACGGCTCCGAACGCCAAGTAAAAATTCATTTCCACCAATTTTTAGAACGTAGCAACAACACGTTCCATGAAAAATAAATTAAGTGACCAGTGTTAGTAGCCGTGCAGTGAAGTGAATATTCGGTACGTTGACCTGGACGCACCTGACATTGCGACCCTTAACTTTGGGTAGTGTCGTATACCTGGGATCAGCTGTGCACTGGGCTCGTCCATCGATGACCAGGATCGGTTCAGTGACCCAGTGACACAAGTTTTCAAGTTGCAGGTGAATTTTCGACAAGGGTGAGTTTTAGTTACTTTAATGGCGATCATTCATTTTTAAATTTAACGCAAGCTATGGCTTATTTCCGGCGATAATTCTCAAAATTCTCGTACGAAAATATTTATTCGGGCTTTTTAAACAGACTTATTCGTTATCAGCAACAGTGCTGGCCGTTATTGAGTTACGGATTTTTATCACAATAACGAACTACGATCACTTTTCGTTAATTTCCTGTTACATTACCTTTTCGTGGATATGTTATTAACACAAGGAATTTTACGTATTCCTTATCTTCCCACTTCAAATAATTATTATTTTCGAAACTTCTAAAAAAAATGTGTATTCGTCTTTTTACGTTACACGTGATTTTCATCCATTTATCCTTTATTCATTATTCACTTTAAATGGCAAACAAACCATGGCAAAAGGTTGGATTTTTTTGTTACGTCTTTTTCATTTGCCATTCTACGCAATTTCCTTCGATGCATGCCGCCTTGCTTGTTCGTAGTCGCAGCGCGGCCCGGCGCGCGGCCACGCTAGCGCGGGACCTCCAGCGGAAGGCTCGCGCTCTGATTGGTCGGTGCTTTTTATTAATATCTCGTTAACGAAACCTCGGAGGGCATTTTCGCAAAGGAAAAAGTGATTTGCAATCACCCCCCGAATCACCCCCTTTAAGGAACCGCAGCATTTTTGGGACACCCTGTATATACAAGTTCCAAAATCATATCCTCTGTGTCCCCGTGTGTGTCTAGGGCAGGGGCCGTCAGCTATAGCCCTACCGATGAGTCTAGCTGACGGTCCCAAGACGAAACACACCTCTTCTTTTCCTCCTCAATCCTTTAAAAGCCAATCCACCCGCCCCGCACAGTTTACTCCATTGCGGCGTAATCCGGCCGGCCTTAGGGCGCGACGGTACGTTGGAGGCAGCGGGGCAAGAACTCCTTGTGTCATTGTCCTAACCTCCACCCAGGACGTGACATAATTTTGGTGACAGCGGTGGGATCTTCGTCTACCGTCGAAAAAATTTCTTTAATACGGTGCCCACAAAGTTCCCCAATAACTACTCATGTATATTACACGCCCACAAAGGATCGCGGTAGCGTATAGAAGCCGCGTGCTAGAAACCACAACTGCACATATGCAAGCATTAAATTGTATAAAAAGGAAATTGGCAACAACGTACGAAGACGACGAAATTTGTTTGTGCTCCTCCGAGCTGCATCCTATGAATACGGGTGACAGTATATCAAATCCATTATTACTAAACGCCTTTTCATTTCCCCCTTGCCTTCGGTGCAATCAAATCTTACATTAAACATGTCCGTGTACGGCGACACCGACGACTCTCCCGTAATGGATCAAGACGCGGACCCTTCCATTGACAGAAAAGACACCGCGACCACCGAATTAATGGATCGGGTACAATTATTGCGGGAAAAACAAGCTGAAATCGAGAGCTTACACGCGAAATATGTCGTAAACCCGCAATCCAATACGCGTTCGGGCATAGCCACCGGTTCAAATGGCCCCGCGTTGGAAGATCTTTCTAGTCAAATTCAAGCCATCCGCGAAATGATGGAAAAACTTCTTATACCTCCGCCAACGGCAAACAATTTTGCTACTTCAGGTTCTTCCCGTTTCGATAAGAAACCCGTATCAAATTATAATTGTATTCCGGACCAGGATCCATCGCCCCAGATCACATTAAAAGACGCCGTAGAAACGGTCCCAGAGTTTAATGGTCACAACATGTCTGTTTTGCAATTCGCGAGAGCCTGCAATAGGGCTAAGGCTCTGGTTCCCTCGCACGCCGAACCCCAGCTAGCGAGGTTGTTGAGAAATAAACTGCAAGATCATGCGTACTTGGCTGTTGAGGATCGGGTCTTCGATACCGTAAATGAATTAGTCAAACGACTTAAACGTACCTTTTCCCCCGCTAAAACATCAGACCACTATCGTGGAGAACTCGCGAACGTTATCAAGGGATCCAACGAGCACATATTGGAATACATCTCACGCGTAAAAGACCTCCGATTCGCCATTCTAGAAGAAGATAGGGAACATTACCGCGACTTCGCGCGAAACCACCCGCAGGATCTGGATCGCCTAACTCTAGATTCTTTCGTCGATGGCCTTCCACCTCACATAAGGACGAGGCTACTACAACACCAATTCGAAACGCTCAACGACGCGTTCGATTTAGCTGTCATTACGGACAAAGAAATTAACAGGGACCGTCTCCGATTCCCCGAGCAGAAGACGCCCAAACTAACGTGCCAGCTCTGCAACAAGACAGGTCATGACGCACGGTCCTGTTGGAGCAACCAAGGCCCGCCAGCTCAACCCTCCGAGAGGAACCCTCTAATCCGCGCCGCGGAATATGGGTCCCAAGCACACAAACCTCAGGTCACCTACTGGAACCAGTTTCGATCTCCACCTTCCAAGCCGACGGAACTGCGAATCTGCGGGTACTGTAAGAAGCCCGGACATGTGACCTCGGAATGCAGAAAACGCACCTTTACTATCAAGGAAGATCCTAGAGCTTTGTGGGAAACGGAGCCGGGAAAAACTCCTCCAAGCGCCGATGGATGCGAACTGTGGAGCGAGCCAAGCAAAAAAGCACCCATTTACGATATACCCCAAAGCACTAGCGGTATTATAAGAATCGCTACAGTGCAACGAAACCCGGTCGTGCTACGGCCGAGGACAAAATCCTCCTTTTCCGTACATAATCCGGACCTGAAGGAATACTCGCAAATTGTAAACTCTAGCGAGTTTGACACTCCAAGCAGCATGCCCACCATCGAAGTAGAGAAATCCGACAGAAAAACTCAAAAATCCAATCCAAAAGGACCAACAGAGACTACAATGCCTACAGGCATCACTCCCATCCACCCCCTAATAAAAAACAAGTCCCTCTTAGCCGTATCTGTCGATCCACCATCTCGAGACACCCACGACGGTGTACTCACTCTTACCCCCTGCGCTATACGCCAAACCAACCCCTCCCCTAAACTCCCAAAAGTCTCTTGCGGCTACACTGGAACTGGTAGTATTCTAAATTTCTGCGGAAGCTCCTTCAAGGGCAGGAAATTTACTTAAGTCAATCTCCAAAGAGCACCCGATTCATGGGGAAAGCGATAAGTTCTCTGAAGCTGCACCTCACATACCAAAACAAATCGAAATTTTCCTTAGATTAACCGAATATCACAGAAGATTTATCCCAGAATCTTCTAGTACGACTCGCCCATTGACCCAACTTTTGAAGAAAGACACAGCATTTAATTGGGGACCGTCCCAGCAAACGGCTTTCAACCACTTAAGTTCAGCATTGCAGAAGAAACCTATCCTGCAATACCCGAATTTTGACCTGGGATTCCACGTCACTACAGACAACTTATCCTATACTTCCCCTGCAGTGGAGGCACGCTTTAAGCGACCGCGAGACAAATGTGACGACAACTTGAAGGACTGGCCCAAACATAGACCAAGCGGTTCCAAGAGGCCTCGGTTCTCAAAATCACCGATCCATGCGCCAACAAGTGACAGCAACCGCGTAGACTCTGCAACACCCACATCCAGCATTCGCCAGGGAAGGAAATGCAGAGGGACGCAACTACACGGAAAGATGCGCCGGAAGATATCATCTGCAGAAATTCCACCAATTCCCTCAGCAGAAAACATACGTGAACGAATGCCCACAACAACAGCAGGCAACACTTATAAACTACCCATGCAGGGTTTATTCGTAAAATATTTTGTGTGCTTGGTTCTCAGCCTATACTCATCAATTAAGATCGCTGATGCATTTATTAAAAGATTCATTTGTCATTTCGGAGCTCCTAGAGCCATCCTCACCGACCAAGTAGTAAATTTTAATAGAAATTACACAAAACCGGCACCGTGGAAATGGAAAGTCCAACAATTCCGAACCACAGCCTTTCACCCACCGTTTAACGGCTCTCTAGAGAGATTGCATCTCGTAATGACCCAATATTTAAAATTGATTATCGGTAGAAACACTGACTGGGACGAATGGACCAACTTGGCCGCGATCTCGTATAATCCCAGTGTCCGCGAGTGCACTAAATACATTCCACATGAACTATTATTCGAGAAATTAGCTCGGATACCGAACCGGAACCTGGTTCCTGTAGAAACCGAAAACGAAATATACCATGTTTGCCTTTCGAAATTCAGTAGGGGCCTACGGTTCAAAAGACCTGACGATCGCGATATCCACCTGCGCGAGAGTCCCGGTTGACCCCAAGTCACAATAAACAAATACTTAAATCAAATTTTCCAATATAGATCGTTGCAACTGCGACACTTATTGCAATCACCAATTACGCGGCTATGTCGTCCAGAGGGAAGGAAGGAATATCACATCCCTCCTCCCTAAAAACATCTCATACATCATCATCAAGGAGGCGTCTCCGCGGACGGTCATCGCTATAGATGACTCCTTCCTCCCCAACATCAGTCATCTGAGAGCAACTCGAAGATGCCACTACCCCTTCGCCCCGTATGGACCCCTCTTACGAACTTCAAATCCACCCCGCTCCTTACGGAGAAGAAATGCATGCATTTCTTCATATAAGGGGGGAGGTGTGACGTCCCACGTCTTTTTCGCGACCAGTTACTTAAATTCAATCATAAATCAATCTACAACTCCACTCAAATCTCCCCAAACCTCAATTCTTACCCCTTTCCAATGACCCCGACCGCCTTGGCGATGTACCTTAGCGGTCCCCATCTCAAGACGGTCAACCATTGAATCTCTCCACCTATTCGCCCAACGCGGCGCAAACTCTTCCCTCCTATTGAATCTAAACAAGTCCCTCGCCCCACAAATCTCTTAAATCGAGACCATGTCTCACACCCTCTACATGACCAAAGAAGTCAAAGCCACTACCACCCCTTTCCTATTAAAACACCCAAAATCCATTCGAAGAGTTGAGCATTTCGAAATCACGTGTATAAAAACCCTGGAAGAAAAACCGCGAGTCCAAATATAGACCAACCTTTGGTCCCTACAAAAACCCCGAAAAGTACCGTGACACATGTTTATAATTAGACCAAGGTGCATACTGCGCACCCCCCGTCATACCGTAAAATATTACATAAACGGATCAAAGTCCATACCGTGCGAACACCCCGCAACCCCTTGTAAAATCATATAAATACAAGGGCTCCGAAACAGAAAGGCCCTCTTTCAACGAAATATCCTTCGGCGAGAGGAAGCTCTCTTTCAACGAAGTATCCTTCGGCGAAAGGAAGCTTGCTCTTCACAGTATTATTAAAACTAAATTCACAAATCTCCAATCACCAAGAATTGTAAGAGATCATAATTACCATTTAATACCACTGTATATCACCATCATCCATATTAATTATCCATATTTTCATTGTTTCATATTGTTGAGTATTAACGCTCCTTGTTTTCATATTAAATTGTCTTGTTATTATTAATGCTTATTAACGCTCACTGCAATCTAATTATATTGTCATATTGACGCTTATTGTTTAAATCATCTTAGCTTATTAACCTATATTATATTTCATGTGCATACTCATATCTTATAACTCATAAACGCTATATAAATGTTATGTTCATCGCCAACCCATTACTATAAATCCTAACAACCCGCACAATAATAGTGCATTACATATTACCAAAAAGCTATAAAGTGAATAAACAGTTTTACTTTAAATCACGCTACGAATTATTGTGTCAATCCTTCGGGTACGAAGATCCCGAAATCCAAACAGGCTGCCGGAACAGCTGATTACGGGCAACGACCGCAGAAAGCATCGCAGTGTTTACTAACTTACTTTCATATAGGTTTCGATTAACCGCATGACTAGTCAAGTTTCGCAGAGTTATTACGTGTGTCTTTTACCATGAAACAACGGTAAATCCTATTACCGAGACAAACCAAACCAAGTGCTCTAACGGGTGTCTCCCCAGTGTGTTGGATTTAACATTCACGCCTACAACTTCCTTTACCACCAGTGTGTCGGATTTAACATTCACGCCTAAAACCTCCATTACCACCAGTGTGTTGGATTTAACATTCACGCCTACAACCTCCTTTACCACCAGTGTGTCGGATTTAACATTCACGCCTAAAACCTCCTTTTACCACCAGTGTGCTGGATTTAAGATTCGCGCCTGGGCCCCAATTAATTCCCCTATGTCATTCTCCCCAAAGACCTCCACCCGGGACGTGACATAATTTTGGTGACAGCGGTGGGATGTCGGTGGATTGTGCTGAGATCCGAGGACGGATCTTCCCCTTAGGGGGGGGAGGTGTGACGTCCCGGCCCCACCACGGTATCGCGACTTAGTGTCGGCGAGCGCCACCAGAGGTCTAATCTTCTCGCTAGTTCTCAATCTCCAATCCATTAGTATATATACAAGTTCCAACATCATATCCTCTGTGTCCCCGTGTGTGTCTAGGGCAGGGGCCGTCAGCTGTAGCCCTACCGATGAGTCTAGCTGACGGTCCCAAGACGAAACACACCTCTTCTTTTCCTCCTCGATCCTTTAAAAGCCAATCCACCCGCCCCGCACAGTTTACTCCATTGCGGCGTAATCCGGCCGGCCTTAGGGCGCGACGGTACGTTGGAGGCAGCGGGGCAAGAACTCCTTGTGTCATTGTCCTAACCTCCACCCAGGACGTGACAGTAGGATGTATATTTGAGTAAATTTAGATGAAAATAACGACCATTTTTTGGATTGTGAATAAAATTTTAGTTGGAAGTGTCAAATTTTAATAAATTTATTTGAAATCAACTTCGATTTTTTTGGATATTGTTGAGTATGTTTGTTGTAGGATCTATATTTGAGTAAATTTAGATGAAAATAACTTCAATTTCTAGGATTGTGAAAAAAAATTTTGTTGGAAGTGTCTAATTTTAATAAATTTATTTGAAACCAACTTCGATTTTTTTGGATTTTGTCGAGTATTTTTGGTGTAGGATGTATATTTGAGTAAATTTAGATGAAAATAACTTCAATTTTTTGGATTGTGAAAAAAAATTTTAGTTGGAAATGCCAAGTTTTAATAAATTTATTTGAAATCAACTTCGATTTTTTTGGATTTTGGTGAGTATTTTTTTGTTGGATCTATATTTGAGAAAATTTAGATGAAAATAACTTCAATTTTTTGGATTGTGAAAAAAATTTTAGTGGGAAGTGTCAAATTTTAATAAATTTATTTGAAACCAACTTCGATTTTTTTTTTTTTTTTTGAGTATTTTTGTTGTTGGATCTATATTTGAGTAAATTTAGATAAAAATAACTTCAATTTTTAGGATTGTGAAAAAAATTTTAGTTGGAAGTGTCAAATTTTAATAAATTTATTTGAAACCAACTTCGATTTTTTTTTTTGGATTTTGTCGAGTACTTTTGTTGTAGGATGTATATTTGAGTAAATTTAGATGAAAATAACGACCATTTTTTGGATTGTGAAGAAAATTGTAGTTGAAAGTGTCAAATTTTAATAAATTTATTTGAAATCAACTTCGATTTTTTTGGATTTTGTCGAGTATTTTTGTTGTAGGATGTATATTTGAGTAAATTTAGATGAAAATAACCACCATTTTTTGGATTGTGAATAAAATTTTAGTTGGAAGTGTCAAATTTTAATAAATTTATTTGAAATCAACTTCGATTTTTTTAGATTTTGTCGAGTATTTTTGGTGTAGGATGTATATTTGAGTAAATTTAGATGAAAATAACTTCAATTTTTTGGATTGTGAAAAAAAATTTTAGTTGGAAGTGCCATGTTATAATAAATTTATTTGAAATCAACTTCGATTTTTTTGGATTTTGGTGAGTATTTTTTTGCAGGATCTATATTTGAGTAAATTTAGATGAAAATAAATTCAATTTTTTGGATTGTGAAAAAAAATTTTAGTTGGAAGTGCCAAATTTTAATAAATTTATTTGAAATCAACTTCAATTTTTTTTTATTTTGTTGAGTATTTTTGTTGTAGGATCTATATTTGAGTAAATTTAGATAAAAATAACTTCAAGTTTTTGGATTGTGAAAAAAATTTTAGTTGGAAGTGTCAAATTTTAATAAATTTATTTGAAACCAACTTCGATTTTTTTTTATTTTGTCGAGTATTTTTGGTGTAGGATGTATATTTGAGTAAATTTAGATGAAAATAACTTCAATTTCTAGGATTGTGAAAAAAATTTTAGTTGGAAGTGTCAAATTTTAATAAATTTATTTGAAACCAACTTCGATTTTTTTTTATTTTGTCGAGTATTTTTGGCGTAGGATGTATATTTGAGTAAATTTAGATGAAAATAACTTCAATTTCTAGGATTGTGAAAAAAATTTTAGTTGGAAGTGTCAAATTTTAATAAATTTATTTGAAATCAACTTCGATTTTTTTGGATTTTGTCGAGTATTTTTGGCGTAGGATGTATATTTGAGTAAATTTAGATGAAAATAACGACCATTTTTTGGATTGTGAAGAAAATTTTAGTTGGAAGTGTCAAATTTTAATAAATTTATTTGAAATCAACTTCGATTTTTTTGGATTTTGGTGAGTATTTTTTTGTTGGATCTATATTTGAGAAAATTTAGATGAAAATAACTTCAATTTTTTGGATTATGAAAAAAAATTTTAGTTGGAAATGCCAAGTTTTAATAAATTCATTTGAAATCAACTTCGATTTTTTTGGATTTTGGTGAGTATTTTTTTGTTGGATCTATATTTGAGAAAATTTAGATGAAAATAACTTCAATTTTTTGGATTGTGAAAAAAATTTTAGTGGGAAGTGTCAAATTTTAATAAATTTATTTGAAACCAACTTCGATTTTTTTTTTTTTTTTGAGTATTTTTGTTGTTGGATCTATATTTGAGTAAATTTAGATAAAAATAACTTCAATTTTTAGGATTGTGAAAAAAATTTTAGTTGGAAGTGTCAAATTTTAATAAATTTATTTGAAACCAACTTCGATTTTTTTTTTTGGATTTTGTCGAGTACTTTTGTTGTAGGATGTATATTTGAGTAAATTTAGATGAAAATAACGACCATTTTTTGGATTGTGAAGAAAATTTTAGTTGAAAGTGTCAAATTTTAATAAATTTATTTGAAATCAACTTCGATTTTTTTGGATTTTGTCGAGTATTTTTGTTGTAGGATGTATATTTGAGTAAATTTAGATGAAAATAACCACCATTTTTTGGATTGTGAATAAAATTTTAGTTGGAAGTGTCAAATTTTAATAAATTTATTTGAAATCAACTTCGATTTTTTTAGATTTTGTCGAGTATTTTTGGTGTAGGATGTATATTTGAGTAAATTTAGATGAAAATAACTTCAATTTTTTGGATTGTGAAAAAAAATTTTAGTTGGAAGTGCCATGTTATAATAAATTTATTTGAAATCAACTTCGATTTTTTTGGATTTTGGTGAGTATTTTTTTGCAGGATCTATATTTGAGTAAATTTAGATGAAAATAAATTCAATTTTTTGGATTGTGAAAAAAAATTTTAGTTGGAAGTGCCAAATTTTAATAAATTTATTTAAAATCAACTTCAATTTTTTTTTATTTTGTTGAGTATTTTTGTTGTAGGATCTATATTTGAGTAAATTTAGATAAAAATAACTTCAAGTTTTTGGATTGTGAAAAAAATTTTAGTTGGAAGTGTCTAATTTTAATAAATTTATTATAAACCAACTTCGATTTTTTTGGATTTTGTCGAGTATTTTTGGCGTAGGATGTATATTTGAGTAAATTTAGATGAAAATAACTTCAATTTTTTGGATTGTGAAAAAAATTTTAGTTGGAAGTGTCAAATTTTAATAAATTTATTTGAAACCAACTTCGATTTTTTTTTTTGGATTTTGTCGAGTACTTTTGTTGTAGGATGTATATTTGAGTAAATTTAGATGAAAATAACGACCATTTTTTGGATTGTGAAGAAAATTTTAGTTGAAAGTGTCAAATTTTAATAAATTTATTTGAAATCAACTTCGATTTTTTTGGATTTTGTCGAGTATTTTTGTTGTAGGATGTATATTTGAGTAAATTTAGATGAAAATAACCACCATTTTTTGGATTGTGAATAAAATTTTAGTTGGAAGTGCCATGTTATAATAAATTTATTTGAAATCAACTTCGATTTTTTTGGATTTTGGTGAGTATTTTTTTGCAGGATCTATATTTGAGTAAATTTAGATGAAAATAAATTCAATTTTTTGGATTGTGAAAAAAAATTTTAGTTGGAAGTGCCAAATTTTAATAAATTTATTTGAAATCAACTTCAATTTTTTTTTATTTTGTTGAGTATTTTTGTTGTAGGATCTATATTTGAGTAAATTTAGATAAAAATAACTTCAAGTTTTTGGATTGTGAAAAAAATTTTAGTTGGAAGTGTCTAATTTTAATAAATTTATTATAAACCAACTTCGATTTTTTTGGATTTTGTCGAGTATTTTTGGCGTAGGATGTATATTTGAGTAAATTTAGATGAAAATAACTTCAATTTCTAGGATTGTGAAAAAAATTTTAGTTGGAAGTGTCAAATTTTAATAAATTTATTTGAAACCAAATTCGATTTTTTTGGATTTTGTCGAATATTTTTGGCGTAGGATGTATATTTGAGTAAATTTGGATGAAAATAACTTCAATTTCTAGGATTGTGAAAAAAATTTTAGTTGGAAGTGTCAAATTTTAATAACTTTATTTTATACCAACTTCGATTTTTTTGGATTTTGTCGAGTATTTTTGTTGTAGGATGTATATTTGAGTAAATTTAGATGAAAATAACCACCATTTTTTGGATTGTGAATAAAATTTTAGTTGGAAGTGTCAAATTTTAATAAATTTATTTGAAATCAACTTCGATTTTTTTGGATATTGTTGAGTATTTTTGTTGTAGGATCTATATTTGAGTAAATTTAGATGAAAATAACTTCAATTTTTTGGATTGTGAATTAAATTTTAGTCGGAAGTGTCCAATTTTAATAAATTTATTTGAAATCAACTTCGATTTTTTTAGATTTTGTCGAGTATTTTTGGTGTAGGATGTATATTTGAGTAAATTTAGATGAAAATAACTTCAATTTTTTGGATTGTGAAAAATAAATTTAGTTGGAAGTGCCAAATTTTAATAAATTTATTTGAAACCAACTTCGATTTTTTTGGATTTTGTCGAGTATTTTTGGTGTAGGATGTATATTTGAGTAAATTTAGATGAAAATAACTTCAATTTCTAGGATTGTGAAAAAAATTTTAGTTGGAAGTGTCAAATTTTAATAAATTTATTTGAAACCAACTTCGATTTTTTTGGATTTTGTCGAGTATTTTTGTTGTAGGATGTATATTTGAGTAAGTTTAGATGAAAATAACGACCATTTTTTGGATTGTGAATAAAATTTTAGTTGGAAGTGTCAAATTTTAATAAATTTATTTTATACCAACTTCGATTTTTTTGGATTTTGTCGAGTATTTTTGTTGTAGGATGTATATTTGAGTAAATTTAGATGAAAATAACGACCATTTTTTGGATTGTGAAGAAAATTTTAGTTGGAAGTGTCAAATTTTAATATATTTATTTGAAATCAACTTCGATTTTTTTGGATTTTGGTGAGTATTTTTTTGTAGGATCTATATTTGAGTAAATTTAGATGAAAATAACTTCAATTTTTAGGATTGTGAAAAAAAATTTTGTTGGAAGTGTCTAATTTTAATAAATTTATTTGAAACCAACTTCGATTTTTTTGGATTTTGTCGAGTATTTTTGTTGTAGGATGTATATTTGAGTAAATTTAGATGAAAATAACGACCATTTTTTGGATTGTGAATAAAATTTTAGTTGGAAGTGTCAAATTTTAATAAATTTATTTGAAATCAACTTCGATTTTTTTGGATATTGTTGAGTATTTTTGTTGTGGGATCTATATTTGAGTAAATTTAGATAAAAATAACTTCAATTTTTTGGATTGTGAAAAAAATTTTAGTTGGAAGTGTCAAATTTTAAGAAATTTATTTGAAATCAACTTCGATTTTTTTGGATTTTGTCGAGTATTTTTGTTGTAGGATGTATATTTGAGTAAATTTAGATGAAAATAACGACAATTTTTTGGATTGTGAAGAAAATTTTAGTTGGAAGTGTCAAATTTTAATAAATTTCTTTGAAACCAAATTCGATTTTTTTGGATTTTGGTGAGTATTTTTTTGTAGGATCTATATTTGAGTAAATTTAAATGAAAATAACGACCATTTTTTGGATTGTGAATAAAATTTTAGTTGGAAGTGTCAAATTTTAATAAATTTATATGAATTCAACTTCGATTTTTTTGGATATTGTTGAGTATTTTTGTTGTGGGATCTATATTTGAGAAAATTTAGATGAAAATAACTTCAATTTTTTGGATTGTGAAAAAAAATTTTAGTTGGAAATGCCAAGTTTTAATAAATTTATTTGAAATCAACTTCGATTTTTTTGGATTTTGGTGAGTATTTTTTTGTTGGATCTATATTTGAGAAAATTTAGATGAAAATAACTTCAATTTTTTGGATTGTGAAAAAAATTTTAGTGGGAAGTGTCAAATTTTAATAAATTTATTTGAAACCAACTTCGTTTTTTTTTTTTTTTTTTGAGTATTTTTGTTGTTGGATCTATATTTGAGTAAATTTAGATAAAAATAACTTCAATTTTTAGGATTGTGAAAAAAATTTTAGTTGGAAGTGTCAAATTTTAATTAATTTATTTGAAACCAACTTCGATTTTTTTTTTGGATTTTGTCGAGTATTTTTGGTGTAGGATGTATATTTGAGTAAATTTAGATGAAAATAACTTCAATTTTTTGGATTGTGAAAAAAAATTTTAGTTGAAAGTGCCATGTTTTAATAAATTTATTTGAAATCAACTTCGATTTTTTTGGATTTTGGTGAGTATTTTTTTGCAGGATCTATATTTGAGTAAATTTAGATGAAAATAAATTCAATTTTTTGGATTGTGAAAAAAAATTTTAGTTGGAAGTGCCAAATTTTAATAAATTTATTTGAAATCAACTTCGATTTTTTTGGATTTTGGTGAGTATTTTTTTGCAGGATCTATATTTGAGTTAATTTAGATGAAATTTAAATTCAATTTTTTGGATTGTGAAAAAAAATTTTAGTTGGAAGTGCCAAATTTTAATAAATTTATTTGAAATCAACTTCGATTTTTTTTTATTTTGTTGAGTATTTTTGTTGTAGGATCTATATTTGAGTAAATTTAGATAAAAATAACTTCAATTTTTTGGATTGTGAAAAAAAATTTAGTTGGAAGTGTCTAATTTTAATAAATTTATTATAAACCAACTTCGATTTTTTTGGATTTTGTCGAGTATTTTTGGCGTAGGATGTATATTTGAGTAAATTTAGATGAAAATAACTTCAATTTTTTGGATTGTGAAAAAAAAATTTAGTTGGAAGTGCCAAATTTTAATAAATTTATTTGAAACCAACTTCGATTTTTTTGGATTTTGTCGAGTATTTTTGGTGTAGGATGTATATTTGAGTAAATTTAGATGAAAATAACTTCAATTTCTAGGATTGTGAAAAAAATTTTAGTTGGAAGTGTCAAATTTTAATAAATTTATTTGAAACCAACTTCGATTTTTTTGGATTTTGTCGAGTATTTTTGTTGTAGGATGTATATTTGAGTAAGTTTAGATGAAAATAACGACCATTTTTTGGATTGTGAATAAAATTTTAGTTGGAAGTGTCAAATTTTAATAAATTTATTTTATACCAACTTCGATTTTTTTGGATTTTGTCGAGTATTTTTGTTGTAGGATGTATATTTGAGTAAATTTAGATGAAAATAACGACCATTTTTTGGATTGTGAAGAAAATTTTAGTTGGAAGTGTCAAATTTTAATATATTTATTTGAAATCAACTTCGATTTTTTTGGATTTTGGTGAGTATTTTTTTGTAGGATCTATATTTGAGTAAATTTAGATGAAAATAACTTCAATTTTTAGGATTGTGAAAAAAAATTTTGTTGGAAGTGTCTAATTTTAATAAATTTATTTGAAACCAACTTCGATTTTTTTGGATTTTGTCGAGTATTTTTGTTGTAGGATGTATATTTGAGTAAATTTAGATGAAAATAACGACCATTTTTTGGATTGTGAAAAAAAATTTTGTTGGAAGTGTCTAATTTTAATAAATTTATTTGAAACCAACTTCGATTTTTTTGGATTTTGTCGAGTATTTTTGTTGTAGGATGTATATTTGAGTAAATTTAGATGAAAATAACGACCATTTTTTGGATTGTGAATAAAATTTTAGTTGGAAGTGTCAAATTTTAATAAATTTATTTGAAACCAACTTCGTTTTTTTTTTTTTTTTTTGAGTATTTTTGTTGTTGGATCTATATTTGAGTAAACTTAGATAAAAATAACTTCAATTTTTAGGATTGTGAAAAAAATTTTAGTTGGAAGTGTCAAATTTTAATTAATTTATTTGAAACCAACTTCGATTTTTTTTTTGGATTTTGTCGAGTACTTTTGTTGTAGGATGTATATTTGAGTAAATTTAGATGAAAATAACGACCATTTTTTGGATTGTGAAGAAAATTTTAGTTGAAAGTGTCAAATTTTAATAAATTTATTTGAAATCAACTTCGATTTTTTTGGATTTTGTCGAGTATTTTTGTTGTAGGATGTATATTTGAGTAAATTTAGATGAAAATAACAACCATTTTTTGGATTGTGAATAAAATTTTAGTTGGAAGTGTCAAATTTTAATAAATTTATTTGAAATCAACTTCGATTTTTTTGGATTTTGTCGAGTATTTTTGGTGTAGGATGTATATTTGAGTAAATTTAGATGAAAATAACTTCAATTTTTTGGATTGTGAAAAAAAATTTTAGTTGGAAGTGCAATGTTATAATAAATTTATTTGAAATCAACTTCGATTTTTTTGGATTTTGGTGAGTATTTTTTTGCAGGATCTATATTTGAGTAAATTTAGATGAAAATAAATTCAATTTTTTGGATTGTGAAAAAAAATTTTAGTTGGAAGTGCCAAATTTTAATAAATTTATTTGAAATCAACTTCAATTTTTTTTTATTTTGTTGAGTATTTTTGTTGTAGGATCTATATTTGAGTAAATTTAGATAAAAATAACTTCAATTTTTTGGATTGTGAAAAAAAATTTAGTTGGAAGTGTCTAATTTTAATAAATTTATTATAAACCAACTTCGATTTTTTTGGATTTTGTCGAGTATTTTTGGCGTAGGATGTATATTTGAGTAAATTTAGATGAAAATAACTTCAATTTCTAGGATTGTGAAAAAAATTTTAGTTGGAAGTGTCAAATTTTAATAAATTTATTTGAAACCAACTTCGTTTTTTTTTTATTTTGTCGAATATTTTTGGCGTAGGATGTATATTTGAGTAAATTTGGATGAAAATAACTTCAATTTCTAGGATTGTGAAAAAAATTTTAGTTGGAAGTGTCAAATTTTAATAAATTTATTTTATACCAACTTCGATTTTTTTGGATTTTGTCGAGTATTTTTGTTGTAGGATGTATATTTGAGTAAATTTAGATGAAAATAACCACCATTTTTTGGATTGTGAATAAAATTTTAGTTGGAAGTGTCAAATTTTAATAAATTTATTTGAAATCAACTTCGATTTTTTTGGATATTGTTGAGTATTTTTGTTGTAGGATCTATATTTGAGTAAATTTAGATGAAAATAACTTCAATTTTTTGGATTGTGAATAAAATTTTAGTCGGAAGTGTCCAATTTTAATAAATTTATTTGAAATCAACTTCGATTTTTTTAGATTTTGTCGAGTATTTTTGGTGTAGGATGTATATTTGAGTAAATTTAGATGAAAATAACTTCAATTTTTTGGATTGTGAAAAAAAAATTTAGTTGGAAGTGCCAAATTTTAATAAATTTATTTGAAACCAACTTCGATTTTTTTGGATTTTGTCGAGTATTTTTGGTGTAGGATGTATGTTTGAGTAAATTTAGATGAAAATAACTTCAATTTCTAGGATTGTAAAAAAAATTTTAGTTGGAAGTGTCAAATTTTAATAAATTTATTTGAAACCAACTTCGATTTTTTTGGATTTTGTCGAGTATTTTTGTTGTAGGATGTATATTTGAGTAAGTTTAGATGAAAATAACGACCATTTTTTGGATTGTGAATAAAATTTTAGTTGGAAGTGTCAAATTTTAATAAATTTATTTTATACCAACTTCGATTTTTTTGGATTTTGTCGAGTATTTTTGTTGTAGGATGTATATTTGAGTAAATTTAGATGAAAATAACGACCATTTTTTGGATTGTGAAGAAAATTTTAGTTGGAAGTGTCAAATTTTAATAAATTTATTTGAAATCAACTTCGATTTTTTTGGATTTTGTCGAGTATTTTTGGTGTAGGATGTATATTTGAGTAAATTTAGATGAAAATAACTTCAATTTTTTGGATTGTGAAAAAAAATTTTAGTTGGAAATGTCAAATTTTAATAAATTTCTTTGAAACCAAATTCGATTTTTTTGGATTTTGGTGAGTATTTTTTTGTAGGATCTATATTTGAGTAAATTTAAATGAAAATAACGACCATTTTTTGGATTGTGAATAAAATTTTAGTTGGAAGTGTCAAATTTTAATAAATTTATATGAATTCAACTTCGATTTTTTTGGATATTGTTGAGTATTTTTGTTGTGGGATCTATATTTGAGAAAATTTAGATGAAAATAACTTCAATTTTTTGGATTGTGAAAAAAAATTTTAGTTGGAAATGCCAAGTTTTAATAAATTTATTTGAAATCAACTTCGATTTTTTTGGATTTTGGTGAGTATTTTTTTGTTGGATCTATATTTGAGAAAATTTAGATGAAAATAACTTCAATTTTTTGGATTGTGAAAAAAATTTTAGTGGGAAGTGTCAAATTTTAATAAATTTATTTGAAACCAACTTCGTTTTTTTTTTTTTTTTTTGAGTATTTTTGTTGTTGGATCTATATTTGAGTAAATTTAGATAAAAATAACTTCAATTTTTAGGATTGTGAAAAAAATTTTAGTTGGAAGTGTCAAATTTTAATTAATTTATTTGAAACCAACTTCGATTTTTTTTTTGGATTTTGTCGAGTATTTTTGGTGTAGGATGTATATTTGAGTAAATTTAGATGAAAATAACTTCAATTTTTTGGATTGTGAAAAAAAATTTTAGTTGAAAGTGCCATGTTTTAATAAATTTATTTGAAATCAACTTCGATTTTTTTGGATTTTGGTGAGTATTTTTTTGCAGGATCTATATTTGAGTAAATTTAGATGAAAATAAATTCAATTTTTTGGATTGTGAAAAAAAATTTTAGTTGGAAGTGCCAAATTTTAATAAATTTATTTGAAATCAACTTCGATTTTTTTGGATTTTGGTGAGTATTTTTTTGCAGGATCTATATTTGAGTTAATTTAGATGAAATTTAAATTCAATTTTTTGGATTGTGAAAAAAAATTTTAGTTGGAAGTGCCAAATTTTAATAAATTTATTTGAAATCAACTTCGATTTTTTTTTATTTTGTTGAGTATTTTTGTTGTAGGATCTATATTTGAGTAAATTTAGATAAAAATAACTTCAATTTTTTGGATTGTGAAAAAAAATTTAGTTGGAAGTGTCTAATTTTAATAAATTTATTATAAACCAACTTCGATTTTTTTGGATTTTGTCGAGTATTTTTGGCGTAGGATGTATATTTGAGTAAATTTAGATGAAAATAACTTCAATTTTTTGGATTGTGAAAAAAAAATTTAGTTGGAAGTGCCAAATTTTAATAAATTTATTTGAAACCAACTTCGATTTTTTTGGATTTTGTCGAGTATTTTTGGTGTAGGATGTATATTTGAGTAAATTTAGATGAAAATAACTTCAATTTCTAGGATTGTGAAAAAAATTTTAGTTGGAAGTGTCAAATTTTAATAAATTTATTTGAAACCAACTTCGATTTTTTTGGATTTTGTCGAGTATTTTTGTTGTAGGATGTATATTTGAGTAAGTTTAGATGAAAATAACGACCATTTTTTGGATTGTGAATAAAATTTTAGTTGGAAGTGTCAAATTTTAATAAATTTATTTTATACCAACTTCGATTTTTTTGGATTTTGTCGAGTATTTTTGTTGTAGGATGTATATTTGAGTAAATTTAGATGAAAATAACGACCATTTTTTGGATTGTGAAGAAAATTTTAGTTGGAAGTGTCAAATTTTAATATATTTATTTGAAATCAACTTCGATTTTTTTGGATTTTGGTGAGTATTTTTTTGTAGGATCTATATTTGAGTAAATTTAGATGAAAATAACTTCAATTTTTAGGATTGTGAAAAAAAATTTTGTTGGAAGTGTCTAATTTTAATAAATTTATTTGAAACCAACTTCGATTTTTTTGGATTTTGTCGAGTATTTTTGTTGTAGGATGTATATTTGAGTAAATTTAGATGAAAATAACGACCATTTTTTGGATTGTGAAAAAAAATTTTGTTGGAAGTGTCTAATTTTAATAAATTTATTTGAAACCAACTTCGATTTTTTTGGATTTTGTCGAGTATTTTTGTTGTAGGATGTATATTTGAGTAAATTTAGATGAAAATAACGACCATTTTTTGGATTGTGAATAAAATTTTAGTTGGAAGTGTCAAATTTTAATAAATTTATTTGAAACCAACTTCGTTTTTTTTTTTTTTTTTTGAGTATTTTTGTTGTTGGATCTATATTTGAGTAAACTTAGATAAAAATAACTTCAATTTTTAGGATTGTGAAAAAAATTTTAGTTGGAAGTGTCAAATTTTAATTAATTTATTTGAAACCAACTTCGATTTTTTTTTTGGATTTTGTCGAGTACTTTTGTTGTAGGATGTATATTTGAGTAAATTTAGATGAAAATAACGACCATTTTTTGGATTGTGAAGAAAATTTTAGTTGAAAGTGTCAAATTTTAATAAATTTATTTGAAATCAACTTCGATTTTTTTGGATTTTGTCGAGTATTTTTGTTGTAGGATGTATATTTGAGTAAATTTAGATGAAAATAACAACCATTTTTTGGATTGTGAATAAAATTTTAGTTGGAAGTGTCAAATTTTAATAAATTTATTTGAAATCAACTTCGATTTTTTTGGATTTTGTCGAGTATTTTTGGTGTAGGATGTATATTTGAGTAAATTTAGATGAAAATAACTTCAATTTTTTGGATTGTGAAAAAAAATTTTAGTTGGAAGTGCAATGTTATAATAAATTTATTTGAAATCAACTTCGATTTTTTTGGATTTTGGTGAGTATTTTTTTGCAGGATCTATATTTGAGTAAATTTAGATGAAAATAAATTCAATTTTTTGGATTGTGAAAAAAAATTTTAGTTGGAAGTGCCAAATTTTAATAAATTTATTTGAAATCAACTTCAATTTTTTTTTATTTTGTTGAGTATTTTTGTTGTAGGATCTATATTTGAGTAAATTTAGATAAAAATAACTTCAATTTTTTGGATTGTGAAAAAAAATTTAGTTGGAAGTGTCTAATTTTAATAAATTTATTATAAACCAACTTCGATTTTTTTGGATTTTGTCGAGTATTTTTGGCGTAGGGTGTATATTTGAGTAAATTTAGATGAAAATAACTTCAATTTCTAGGATTGTGAAAAAAATTTTAGTTGGAAGTGTCAAATTTTAATAAATTTATTTGAAACCAACTTCGTTTTTTTTTTATTTTGTCGAATATTTTTGGCGTAGGATGTATATTTGAGTAAATTTGGATGAAAATAACTTCAATTTCTAGGATTGTGAAAAAAATTTTAGTTGGAAGTGTCAAATTTTAATAAATTTATTTTATACCAACTTCGATTTTTTTGGATTTTGTCGAGTATTTTTGTTGTAGGATGTATATTTGAGTAAATTTAGATGAAAATAACCACCATTTTTTGGATTGTGAATAAAATTTTAGTTGGAAGTGTCAAATTTTAATAAATTTATTTGAAATCAACTTCGATTTTTTTGGATATTGTTGAGTATTTTTGTTGTAGGATCTATATTTGAGTAAATTTAGATGAAAATAACTTCAATTTTTTGGATTGTGAATAAAATTTTAGTCGGAAGTGTCCAATTTTAATAAATTTATTTGAAATCAACTTCGATTTTTTTAGATTTTGTCGAGTATTTTTGGTGTAGGATGTATATTTGAGTAAATTTAGATGAAAATAACTTCAATTTTTTGGATTGTGAAAAAAAAATTTAGTTGGAAGTGCCAAATTTTAATAAATTTATTTGAAACCAACTTCGATTTTTTTGGATTTTGTCGAGTATTTTTGGTGTAGGATGTATGTTTGAGTAAATTTAGATGAAAATAACTTCAATTTCTAGGATTGTAAAAAAAATTTTAGTTGGAAGTGTCAAATTTTAATAAATTTATTTGAAACCAACTTCGATTTTTTTGGATTTTGTCGAGTATTTTTGTTGTAGGATGTATATTTGAGTAAGTTTAGATGAAAATAACGACCATTTTTTGGATTGTGAATAAAATTTTAGTTGGAAGTGTCAAATTTTAATAAATTTATTTTATACCAACTTCGATTTTTTTGGATTTTGTCGAGTATTTTTGTTGTAGGATGTATATTTGAGTAAATTTAGATGAAAATAACGACCATTTTTTGGATTGTGAAGAAAATTTTAGTTGGAAGTGTCAAATTTTAATAAATTTATTTGAAATCAACTTCGATTTTTTTGGATTTTGTCGAGTATTTTTGGTGTAGGATGTATATTTGAGTAAATTTAGATGAAAATAACTTCAATTTTTTGGATTGTGAAAAAAAATTTTAGTTGGAAATGCCAAGTTTTAATAAATTTATTTGAAATCAACTTCGATTTTTTTGGATTTTGGTGAGTATTTTTTTGTTGGATCTATATTTGAGAAAATTTAGATGAAAATAACTTCAATTTTTTGGATTGTGAAAAAAAATTTTAGTTGGAAATGCCAAGTTTGAATAAATTTATTTGAAATCAACTTCGATTTTTTTGGATTTTGGTGAGTATTTTTTTGTTGGATCTATATTTGAGAAAATTTAGATGAAAATAACTTCAATTTTTTGGATTGTGAAAAAAATTTTAGTGGGAAGTGTCAAATTTTAATAAATTTATTTGAAACCAACTTCGTTTTTTTTTTTTTTTTTTGAGTATTTTTGTTGTTGGATCTATATTTGAGTAAATTTAGATAAAAATAACTTCAATTTTTAGGATTGTGAAAAAAATTTTAGTTGGAAGTGTCAAATTTTAATTAATTTATTTGAAACCAACTTCGATTTTTTTTTATTTTGTTGAGTATTTTTGTTGTAGGATCTATATTTGAGTAAATTTAGATAAAAATAACTTCAATTTTTTGGATTGTGAAAAAAAATTTAGTTGGAAGTGTCTAATTTTAATAAATTTATTATAAACCAACTTCGATTTTTTTGGATTTTGTCGAGTATTTTTGGCGTAGGATGTATATTTGAGTAAATTTAGATGAAAATAACTTCAATTTCTAGGATTGTGAAAAAAATTTTAGTTGGAAGTGTCAAATTTTAATAAATTTATTTGAAACCAAATTCGATTTTTTTGGATTTTGTCGAATATTTTTGGCGTAGGATGTATATTTGAGTAAATTTGGATGAAAATAACTTCAATTTCTAGGATTGTGAAAAAAATTTTAGTTGGAAGTGTCAAATTTTAATAACTTTATTTTATACCAACTTCGATTTTTTTGGATTTTGTCGAGTATTTTTGTTGTAGGATGTATATTTGAGTAAATTTAGATGAAAATAACCACCATTTTTTGGATTGTGAATAAAATTTTAGTTGGAAGTGTCAAATTTTAATAAATTTATTTGAAATCAACTTCGATTTTTTTGGATATTGTTGAGTATTTTTGTTGTAGGATCTATATTTGAATAAATTTAGATGAAAATAACTTCAATTTTTTGGATTGTGAATAAAATTTTAGTCGGAAGTGTCCAATTTTAATAAATTTATTTGAAATCAACTTCGATTTTTTTAGATTTTGTCGAGTATTTTTGGTGTAGGATGTATATTTGAGTAAATTTAGATGAAAATAACTTCAATTTTTTGGATTGTGAAAAAAAAATTTAGTTGGAAGTGCCAAATTTTAATAAATTTATTTGAAACCAACTTCGATTTTTTTGGATTTTGTCGAGTATTTTTGGTGTAGGATGTATATTTGAGTAAATTTAGATGAAAATAACTTCAATTTCTAAGATTGTGAAAAAAATTTTAGTTGGAAGTGTCAAATTTTAATAAATTTATTTGAAACCAACTTCGATTTTTTTGGATTTTGTCGAGTATTTTTGTTGTAGGATGTATATTTGAGTAAGTTTAGATGAAAATAACGACCATTTTTTGGATTGTGAATAAAATTTTAGTTGGAAGTGTCAAATTTTAATAAATTTATTTTATACCAACTTCGATTTTTTTGGATTTTGTCGAGTATTTTTGTTGTAGGATGTATATTTGAGTAAATTTAGATGAAAATAACGACCATTTTTTGGATTGTGAAGAAAATTTTAGTTGGAAGTGTCAAATTTTAATAAATTTATTTTATACCAACTTCGATTTTTTTGGATTTTGTCGAGTATTTTTGTTGTAGGATGTATATTTGAGTAAATTTAGATGAAAATAACGACCATTTTATGGATTGTGAAGAAAATTTTAGTTGGAAGTGTCAAATTTTAATAAATTTATTTGAAATCAACTTCGATTTTTTTGGATTTTGTCGAGTATTTTTGGTGTAGGATGTATATTTGAGTAAATTTAGATGAAAATAACTTCAATTTTTTGGATTGTGAAAAAAAATTTTAGTTGGAAATGCCAAGTTTTAATAAATTTATTTGAAATCAACTTCGATTTTTTTGGATTTTGGTGAGTATTTTTTTGTTGGATCTATATTTGAGAAAATTTAGATGAAAATAACTTCAATTTTTTGGATTGTGAAAAAAAATTTTAGTTGGAAATGCCAAGTTTTAATAAATTTATTTGAAATCAACTTCGATTTTTTTTGATTTTGGTGAGTATTTTTTTGTTGGATCTATATTTGAGAAAATTTAGATGAAAATAACTTCAATTTTTTGGATTGTGAAAAAAATTTTAGTGGGAAGTGTCAAATTTTAATAAATTTATTTGAAACCAACTTCGTTTTTTTTTTTTTTTTTTGAGTATTTTTGTTGTTGGATCTATATTTGAGTAAATTTAGATAAAAATAACTTCAATTTTTAGGATTGTGAAAAAAATTTTAGTTGGAAGTGTCAAATTTTAATTAATTTATTTGAAACCAACTTCGATTTTTTTTTATTTTGTTGAGTATTTTTGTTGTAGGATCTATATTTGAGTAAATTTAGATAAAAATAACTTCAATTTTTTGGATTGTGAAAAAAAATTTAGTTGGAAGTGTCTAATTTTAATAAATTTATTATAAACCAACTTCGATTTTTTTGGATTTTGTCGAGTATTTTTGGCGTAGGATGTATATTTGAGTAAATTTAGATGAAAATAACTTCAATTTCTAGGATTGTGAAAAAAATTTTAGTTGGAAGTGTCAAATTTTAATAAATTTATTTGAAACCAACTTCGATTTTTTTGGATTTTGTCGAATATTTTTGGCGTAGGATGTATATTTGAGTAAATTTGGATGAAAATAACTTCAATTTCTAGGATTGTGAAAAAAATTTTAGTTGGAAATGCCAAGTTTTAATAAATTTATTTGAAATCAACTTCGATTTTTTTGGATTTTGGTGAGTATTTTTTTGTTGGATCTATATTTGAGAAAATTTAGATGAAAATAACTTCAATTTTTTGGATTGTGAAAAAAATTTTAGTGGGAAGTGTCAAATTTTAATAAATTTATTTGAAACCAACTTCGTTTTTTTTTTTTTTTTTGAGTATTTTTGTTGTTGGATCTATATTTGAGTAAATTTAGATAAAAATAACTTCAATTTTTAGGATTGTGAAAAAAATTTTAGTTGGAAGTGTCAAATTTTAATTAATTTATTTGAAACCAACTTCGATTTTTTTTTTGGATTTTGTCGAGTACTTTTGTTGTAGGATGTATATTTGAGTAAATTTAGATGAAAATAACGACCATTTTTTGGATTGTGAAGAAAATTTTAGTTGAAAGTGTCAAATTTTAATAAATTTATTTGAAATCAACTTCGATTTTTTTGGATTTTGTCGAGTATTTTTGTTGTAGGATGTATATTTGAGTAAATTTAGATGAAAATAACAACCATTTTTTGGATTGTGAATAAAATTTTAGTTGGAAGTGTCAAATTTTAATAAATTTATTTGAAATCAACTTCGATTTTTTTGGATTTTGTTGAGTATTTTTGTTGTTGGATCTATATTTGAGTAAATTTAGATAAAAATAACTTCAATTTTTAGGATTGTGAAAAAAATTTTAGTTGGAAGTGTCAAATTTTAATTAATTTATTTGAAACCAACTTCGATTTTTTTTTATTTTGTTGAGTATTTTTGTTGTAGGATGTATATTTGAGTAAATTTAGATGAAAATAACGACCATTTTTTGGATTGTGAAGAAAATTTTAGTTGGAAGTGTCAAATTTTAATAAATTTATTTGAAATCAACTTCGATTTTTTTGGATTTTGTCGAGTATTTTTGTTGTAGGATGTATATTTGAGTAAATTTAGATGAAAATAACGACCATTTTTTGGATTGTGAAGAAAATTTTAGTTGGAAGTGTCAAATTTTAATAAATTTATTTGAAATCAACTTCGATTTTTTTGGATTTTGGTGAGTATTTTTTTGCAGGATCTATATTTGAGTAAATTTAGATGAAAATAAATTCAATTTTTTGGATTGTGAAAAAAATTTTAGTTGGAAGTGCCAAATTTTAATAAATTTATTTGAAATCAACTTCGATTTTTTTGAATTTTGGTGAGTATTTTTTGTTGGATCTATATTTGAGAAAATTTAGATAAAAATAACTTCAATTTTTAGGATTGTGAAAAAAATTTTAGTTGGAAGTGTCAAATTTTAATTAATTTATTTGAAACCAACTTCGATTTTTTTTTTGGATTTTGTCGAGTACTTTTGTTGTAGGATGTATATTTGAGTAAATTTAGATGAAAATAACGACCATTTTTTGGATTGTGAAGAAAATTTTAGTTGGAAGTGTCAAATTTTAATAAATTTATTTGAAACCAACTTCGATTTTTTTTTATTTTGTCGAGTATTTTTGGCGTAGGATGTATATTTGAGTAAATTTAGATGAAAATAACTTCAATTTCTAGGATTGTGAAAAAAATTTTAGTTGGAAGTGTCAAATTTTAATAAATTTATTTTATACCAACTTCGATTTTTTTGGATTTTGTCGAGTATTTTTGTTGTAGGATGTATATTTGAGTAAATTTAGATGAAAATAACGACCATTTTTTGGATTGTGAAGAAAATTTTAGTTGGAAGTGGCAAGTTTTAATAAATTTATTTGAAATCAACTTCGATTTTTTTGAATTTTGGTGAGTATTTTTTGTTGGATCTATATTTGAGAAAATTTAGATGAAAATAACTTCAATTTTTTGGATTGTGAAAAAAATTTTAGTTGGAAGTGTCAAATTTTAATAAATTTATTTGAAATCAACTTCGATTTTTTTGGATTATGTCGAGTATTTTTGGCGTAGGATGTATATTTGAGTAAATTTAGATGAAAATAACGACCATTTTTTGGATTGTGAAGAAAATTTTTGTTGCAAGTGTCAAATTTTAATAAATTTATTTGAAATCAACTTCGATTTTTTTGTATTTTGTCGAGTATTTTTGGTGTAGGATGTATATTTGAGTAAATTTAGATGAAAATAAATTCAATTTCTAGGATTGTGAAAAAAATTTTAGTTAGAAGTGTCAAATTTTAATAATTTTATTTGAAACCAACTTCGATTTTTTTGGATTTTGTCGAGTATTTTTGTTGTAGGATGTATATTTGAGTAAGTTTAGATGAAAATAACGACCATTTTTTGGATTGTGAAAAAAATTTTAGTTGGAAGTGTCAAATTTTAATAAATTTATTTTATACCAACTTCGATTTTTTTGGATTTTGTCGAGTATTTTTGTTGTAGGATGTATATTTGAGTAAATTTAGATGAAAATAACGACCATTTTTTGGATTGTGAAGAAAATTTTAGTTGGAAGTGTCAAATTTTAATAAATTTATTTTATACCAACTTCGATTTTTTTGGATTTTGTCGAGTATTTTTGTTGTAGGATGTATATTTGAGTAAATTTAGATGAAAATAACGACCATTTTTTGGATTGTGAAGAAAATTTTAGTTGGAAGTGTCAAATTTTAATAAATTTATTTGAAATCAACTTCGATTTTTTTGGATTTTGTCGAGTATTTTTGGTGTAGGATGTATATTTGAGTAAATTTAGATGAAAATAACTTCAATTTTTTGGATTGTGAAAAAAAATTTTAGTTGGAAATGCCAAGTTTTAATAAATTTATTTGAAATCAACTTCGATATTTTTGGATTTTGGTGAGTATTTTTTTGTTGGATCTATATTTGAGAAAATTTAGATGAAAATAACTTCAATTTTTTGGATTGTGAAAAAAAATTTTAGTTGGAAATGCCAAGTTTTAATAAATTTATTTGAAATCAACTTCGATTTTTTTGGATTTTGGTGAGTATTTTTTTGTTGGATCTATATTTGAGAAAATTTAGATGAAAATAACTTCAATTTTTAGGATTGTGAAAAAAATTTTAGTTGGAAGTGTCAAATTTTAATTAATTTATTTGAAACCAACTTCGATTTTTTTTTATTTTGTTGAGTATTTTTGTTGTAGGATCTATATTTGAGTAAATTTAGATAAAAATAACTTCAATTTTTTGGATTGTGAAAAAAAAATTAGTTGGAAGTGTCTAATTTTAATAAATTTATTATAAACCAACTTCGATTTTTTTGGATTTTGTCGAGTATTTTTGGCGTAGGATGTATATTTGAGTAAATTTAGATGAAAATAACTTCAATTTCTAGGATTGTGAAAAAAATTTTAGTTGGAAGTGTCAAATTTTAATAAATTTATTTGAAACCAACTTCGATTTTTTTGGATTTTGTCGAATATTTTTGGCGTAGGATGTATATTTGAGTAAATTTGGATGAAAATAACTTCAATTTCTAGGATTGTGAAAAAAATTTTAGTTGGAAATGCCAAGTTTTAATAAATTTATTTGAAATCAACTTCGATTTTTTTGGATTTTGGTGAGTATTTTTTTGTTGGATCTATATTTGAGAAAATTTAGATGAAAATAACTTCAATTTTTTGGATTGTGAAAAAAATTTTAGTGGGAAGTGTCAAATTTTAATAAATTTATTTGAAACCAACTTCGTTTTTTTTTTTTTTTTTTGAGTATTTTTGTTGTTGGATCTATATTTGAGTAAATTTAGATAAAAATAACTTCAATTTTTAGGATTGTGAAAAAAATTTTAGTTGGAAGTGTCAAATTTTAATTAATTTATTTGAAACCAACTTCGATTTTTTTTTTGGATTTTGTCGAGTACTTTTGTTGTAGGATGTATATTTGAGTAAATTTAGATGAAAATAACGACCATTTTTTGGATTGTGAAGAAAATTTTAGTTGAAAGTGTCAAATTTTAATAAATTTATTTGAAATCAACTTCGATTTTTTTGGATTTTGTCGAGTATTTTTGTTGTAGGATGTATATTTGAGTAAATTTAGATGAAAATAACAACCATTTTTTGGATTGTGAATAAAATTTTAGTTGGAAGTGTCAAATTTTAATAAATTTATTTGAAATCAACTTCGATTTTTTTGGATTTTGTCGAGTATTTTTGGTGTAGGATGTATATTTGAGTAAATTTAGATGAAAATAACTTCAATTTTTTGGATTGTGAAAAAAAATTTTAGTTGGAAGTGCCATGTTATAATAAATTTATTTGAAATCAACTTCGATTTTTTTGGATTTTGGTGAGTATTTTTTTGCAGGATCTATATTTGAGTAAATTTAGATGAAAATAAATTCAATTTTTTGGATTGTGAAAAAAAATTTTAGTTGGAAGTGCCAAATTTTAATAAATTTATTTGAAATCAACTTCAATTTTTTTTTATTTTGTTGAGTATTTTTGTTGTAGGATCTATATTTGAGTAAATTTAGATAAAAATAACTTCAATTTTTTGGATTGTGAAAAAAAATTTAGTTGGAAGTGTCTAATTTTAATAAATTTATTATAAACCAACTTCGATTTTTTTGGATTTTGTCGAGTATTTTTGGCGTAGGATGTATATTTGAGTAAATTTAGATGAAAATAACTTCAATTTCTAGGATTGTGAAAAAAATTTTAGTTGGAAGTGTCAAATTTTAATAAATTTATTTGAAACCAAATTCGATTTTTTTGGATTTTGTCGAATATTTTTGGCGTAGGATGTATATTTGAGTAAATTTGGATGAAAATAACTTCAATTTCTAGGATTGTGAAAAAAATTTTAGTTGGAAGTGTCAAATTTTAATAACTTTATTTTATACCAACTTCGATTTTTTTGGATTTTGTCGAGTATTTTTGTTGTAGGATGTATATTTGAGTAAATTTAGATGAAAATAACCACCATTTTTTGGATTGTGAATAAAATTTTAGTTGGAAGTGTCAAATTTTAATAAATTTATTTGAAATCAACTTCGATTTTTTTGGATATTGTTGAGTATTTTTGTTGTAGGATCTATATTTGAGTAAATTTAGATGAAAATAACTTCAATTTTTTGGATTGTGAATAAAATTTTAGTCGGAAGTGTCCAATTTTAATAAATTTATTTGAAATCAACTTCGATTTTTTTAGATTTTGTCGAGTATTTTTGGTGTAGGATGTATATTTGAGTAAATTTAGATGAAAATAACTTCAATTTTTTGGATAGTGAAAAAAAAATTTAGTTGGAAGTGCCAAATTTTAATAAATTTATTTGAAACCAACTTCGATTTTTTTGGATTTTGTCGAGTATTTTTGGTGTAGGATGTATATTTGAGTAAATTTAGATGAAAATAACTTCAATTTCTAGGATTGTGAAAAAAATTTTAGTTGGAAGTGTCAAATTTTAATAAATTTATTTGAAACCAACTTCGATTTTTTTGGATTTTGTCGAGTATTTTTGTTGTAGGATGTATATTTGAGTAAGTTTAGATGAAAATAACGACCATTTTTTGGATTGTGAATAAAATTTTAGTTGGAAGTGTCAAATTTTAATAAATTTATTTTATACCAACTTCGATTTTTTTGGATTTTGTCGAGTATTTTTGTTGTAAGATGTATATTTGAGTAAATTTAGATGAAAATAACGACCATTTTTTGGATTGTGAAGAAAATTTTAGTTGGAAGTGTCAAATTTTAATATATTTATTTGAAATCAAATTCGATTTTTTTGGATTTTGGTGAGTATTTTTTTGTAGGATCTATATTTGAGTAAATTTAGATGAAAATAACTTCAATTTTTAGGATTGTGAAAAAAAATTTTGTTGGAAGTGTCTAATTTTAATAAATTTATTTGAAACCAACTTCGATTTTTTTGGATTTTGTCGAGTATTTTTGTTGTAGGATGTATATTTGAGTAAATTTAGATGAAAATAACGACCATTTTTTGGATTGTGAATAAAATTTTAGTTGGAAGTGTCAAATTTTAATAAATTTATTTGAAATCAACTTCGATTTTTTTGGATATTGTTGAGTATTTTTGTTGTGGGATCTATATTTGAGTAAATTTAGATAAAAATAACTTCAATTTTTTGGATTGTGAAAAAAATTTTAGTTGGAAGTGTCAAATTTTAATAAATTTATTTGAAATCAACTTCGATTTTTTTGGATTATGTCGAGTATTTTTGGCGTAGGATGTATATTTGAGTAAATTTAGATGAAAATAACGACCATTTTTTGGATTGTGAAGAAAATTTTTGTTGCAAGTGTCAAATTTTAATAAATTTATTTGAAATCAACTTCGATTTTTTTGTATTTTGTCGAGTATTTTTGGTGTAGGATGTATATTTGAGTAAATTTAGATGAAAATAAATTCAATTTCTAGGATTGTGAAAAAAATTTTAGTTAGAAGTGTCAAATTTTAATAATTTTATTTGAAACCAACTTCGATTTTTTTGGATTTTGTCGAGTATTTTTGTTGTAGGATGTATATTTGAGTAAGTTTAGATGAAAATAACGACCATTTTTTGGATTGTGAAAAAAATTTTAGTTGGAAGTGTCAAATTTTAATAAATTTATTTTATACCAACTTCGATTTTTTTGGATTTTGTCGAGTATTTTTGTTGTAGGATGTATATTTGAGTAAATTTAGATGAAAATAACGACCATTTTTTGGATTGTGAAGAAAATTTTAGTTGGAAGTGTCAAATTTTAATAAATTTATTTTATACCAACTTCGATTTTTTTGGATTTTGTCGAGTATTTTTGTTGTAGGATGTATATTTGAGTAAATTTAGATGAAAATAACGACCATTTTTTGGATTGTGAAGAAAATTTTAGTTGGAAGTGTCAAATTTTAATAAATTTATTTGAAATCAACTTCGATTTTTTTGGATTTTGTCGAGTATTTTTGGTGTAGGATGTATATTTGAGTAAATTTAGATGAAAATAACTTCAATTTTTTGGATTGTGAAAAAAAATTTTAGTTGGAAATGCCAAGTTTTAATAAATTTATTTGAAATCAACTTCGATATTTTTGGATTTTGGTGAGTATTTTTTTGTTGGATCTATATTTGAGAAAATTTAGATGAAAATAACTTCAATTTTTTGGATTGTGAAAAAAAATTTTAGTTGGAAATGCCAAGTTTTAATAAATTTATTTGAAATCAACTTCGATTTTTTTGGATTTTGGTGAGTATTTTTTTGTTGGATCTATATTTGAGAAAATTTAGATGAAAATAACTTCAATTTTTAGGATTGTGAAAAAAATTTTAGTTGGAAGTGTCAAATTTTAATAAATTTATTTGAAATCAACTTCGATTTTTTTGGATTTTGTCGAGTATTTTTGGCGTAGGATGTATATTTGAGTAAATTTAGATGAAAATAACTTCAATTTCTAGGATTGTGAAAAAAATTTTAGTTGGAAGTGTCAAATTTTAATAAATTTATTTGAAACCAACTTCGATTTTTTTGGATTTTGTCGAATATTTTTGGCGTAGGATGTATATTTGAGTAAATTTGGATGAAAATAACTTCAATTTCTAGGATTGTGAAAAAAATTTTAGTTGGAAATGCCAAGTTTTAATAAATTTATTTGAAATCAACTTCGATTTTTTTGGATTTTGGTGAGTATTTTTTTGTTGGATCTATATTTGAGAAAATTTAGATGAAAATAACTTCAATTTTTTGGATTGTGAAAAAAATTTTAGTGGGAAGTGTCAAATTTTAATAAATTTATTTGAAACCAACTTCGTTTTTTTTTTTTTTTTTTGAGTATTTTTGTTGTTGGATCTATATTTGAGTAAATTTAGATAAAAATAACTTCAATTTTTAGGATTGTGAAAAAAATTTTAGTTGGAAGTGTCAAATTTTAATTAATTTATTTGAAACCAACTTCGATTTTTTTTTTGGATTTTGTCGAGTACTTTTGTTGTAGGATGTATATTTGAGTAAATTTAGATGAAAATAACGACCATTTTTTGGATTGTGAAGAAAATTTTAGTTGAAAGTGTCAAATTTTAATAAATTTATTTGAAATCAACTTCGATTTTTTTGGATTTTGTCGAGTATTTTTGTTGTAGGATGTATATTTGAGTAAATTTAGATGAAAATAACAACCATTTTTTGGATTGTGAATAAAATTTTAGTTGGAAGTGTCAAATTTTAATAAATTTATTTGAAATCAACTTCGATTTTTTTGGATTTTGTCGAGTATTTTTGGTGTAGGATGTATATTTGAGTAAATTTAGATGAAAATAACTTCAATTTTTTGGATTGTGAAAAAAAATTTTAGTTGGAAGTGCCATGTTATAATAAATTTATTTGAAATCAACTTCGATTTTTTTGGATTTTGGTGAGTATTTTTTTGCAGGATCTATATTTGAGTAAATTTAGATGAAAATAAATTCAATTTTTTGGATTGTGAAAAAAAATTTTAGTTGGAAGTGCCAAATTTTAATAAATTTATTTGAAATCAACTTCAATTTTTTTTTATTTTGTTGAGTATTTTTGTTGTAGGATCTATATTTGAGTAAATTTAGATAAAAATAACTTCAATTTTTTGGATTGTGAAAAAAAATTTAGTTGGAAGTGTCTAATTTTAATAAATTTATTATAAACCAACTTCGATTTTTTTGGATTTTGTCGAGTATTTTTGCGTAGGATGTATATTTGAGTAAATTTAGATGAAAATAACTTCAATTTCTAGGATTGTGAAAAAAATTTTAGTTGGAAGTGTCAAATTTTAATAAATTTATTTGAAACCAAATTCGATTTTTTTGGATTTTGTCGAATATTTTTGGCGTAGGATGTATATTTGAGTAAATTTGGATGAAAATAACTTCAATTTCTAGGATTGTGAAAAAAATTTTAGTTGGAAGTGTCAAATTTTAATAACTTTATTTTATACCAACTTCGATTTTTTTGGATTTTGTCGAGTATTTTTGTTGTAGGATGTATATTTGAGTAAATTTAGATGAAAATAACCACCATTTTTTGGATTGTGAATAAAATTTTAGTTGGAAGTGTCAAATTTTAATAAATTTATTTGAAATCAACTTCGATTTTTTTGGATATTGTTGAGTATTTTTGTTGTAGGATCTATATTTGAGTAAATTTAGATGAAAATAACTTCAATTTTTTGGATTGTGAATAAAATTTTAGTCGGAAGTGTCCAATTTTAATAAATTTATTTGAAATCAACTTCGATTTTTTTAGATTTTGTCGAGTATTTTTGGTGTAGGATGTATATTTGAGTAAATTTAGATGAAAATAACTTCAATTTTTTGGATAGTGAAAAAAAAATTTAGTTGGAAGTGCCAAATTTTAATAAATTTATTTGAAACCAACTTCGATTTTTTTGGATTTTGTCGAGTATTTTTGGTGTAGGATGTATATTTGAGTAAATTTAGATGAAAATAACTTCAATTTCTAGGATTGTGAAAAAAATTTTAGTTGGAAGTGTCAAATTTTAATAAATTTATTTGAAACCAACTTCGATTTTTTTGGATTTTGTCGAGTATTTTTGTTGTAGGATGTATATTTGAGTAAGTTTAGATGAAAATAACGACCATTTTTTGGATTGTGAATAAAATTTTAGTTGGAAGTGTCAAATTTTAATAAATTTATTTTATACCAACTTCGATTTTTTTGGATTTTGTCGAGTATTTTTGTTGTAAGATGTATATTTGAGTAAATTTAGATGAAAATAACGACCATTTTTTGGATTGTGAAGAAAATTTTAGTTGGAAGTGTCAAATTTTAATATATTTATTTGAAATCAAATTCGATTTTTTTGGATTTTGGTGAGTATTTTTTTGTAGGATCTATATTTGAGTAAATTTAGATGAAAATAACTTCAATTTTTAGGATTGTGAAAAAAAATTTTGTTGGAAGTGTCTAATTTTAATAAATTTATTTGAAACCAACTTCGATTTTTTTGGATTTTGTCGAGTATTTTTGTTGTAGGATGTATATTTGAGTAAATTTAGATGAAAATAACGACCATTTTTTGGATTGTGAATAAAATTTTAGTTGGAAGTGTCAAATTTTAATAAATTTATTTGAAATCAACTTCGATTTTTTTGGATATTGTTGAGTATTTTTGTTGTGGGATCTATATTTGAGTAAATTTAGATAAAAATAACTTCAATTTTTTGGATTGTGAAAAAAATTTTAGTTGGAAGTGTCAAATTTTAATAAATTTATTTGAAATCAACTTCGATTTTTTTGGATTTTGTCGAGTATTTTTGTTGTAGGATGTATATTTGAGTAAATTTAGATGAAAATAACGACCATTTTTTGGATTGTGAATAAAATTTTAGTTGGAAGTGTCAAATTTTAATAAATTTATTTGAAATCAACTTCGATTTTTTTGGATATTGTTGAGTATTTTTGTTGTAGGATCTATATTTGAGTAAATTTAGATGAAAATAACTTCAATTTTTTGGATTGTGAAAAAAATTTTAGTCGGAAGTGTCCAATTTTAATAAATTTATTTGAATTCAACTTCGATTTTTTTGGATTTTGTCGAGTATTTTTGGTGTAGGATGTATATTTGAGTAAATTTAGATGATAATAACTTCAATTTTTTGGATTGTGAAAAAAAAATTTAGTTGGAAGTGCCAAATTTTAATAAATTTATTTGAAACCAACTTCGATTTTTTTGGATTTTGTCGACTATTTTTGGTGTAGGATGTATATTTGAGTAAATTTAGATGAAAATAACTTCAATTTCTAGGATTGTGAAAAAAATTTTAGTTGCAAGTGTCAAATTTTAATAAATTTATTTTATACCAACTTCGATTTTTTTGGATTTTGTCGAGTATTTTTGTTGTAGGATCTATATTTGAGTAAATTTAGATGAAAATAACTTCAATTTTTTGGATTGTGAAAAAAATTTTAGTCGGAAGTGTCCAATTTTAATAAATTTATTTGAAATCAACTTCGATTTTTTTAGATTTTGTCGAGTATTTTTGGTGTAGGATGTATATTTGAGTAAATTTAGATGAAAATAACTTCAATTTCTAGGATTGTGAAAAAAATTTTAGTTGGAAGTGTCAAATTTTAATAAATTTATTTGAAATCAACTTCGATTTTTTTGGATTTTGTCGAGTATTTTTGTTGTAGGATGTATATTTGAGTAAATTTAGATGAAAATAACTTCAAGTTTTTGGATTGTGAAAAAAATTTTAGTTGGAAGTGTCAAATTTTAATAAATTTATTTGAAATCAACTTCGATTTTTTTGGATTTTGTCGAGTATTTTTGGCGTAGGATGTATATTTGAGTAAATTTAGATGAAAATAACGACCATTTTTTGGATTGTGAAGAAAATTTTTGTTGGAAGTGTCAAATTTTAATAAATTTATTTGAAAACAACTTCGATTTTTTTGGATTTTGTCGAGTATTTTTGGTGTAGGATGTATATTTGAGTAAATTTAGATGAAAATAAATTCAATTTCTAGGATTGTGAAAAAAATTTTAGTTAGAAGTGTCAAATTTTAATAATTTTATTTGAAACCAACTTCGATTTTTTTGGATTTTGTCGAGTATTTTTGTTGTAGGATGTATATTTGTGTAAGTTTAGATGAAAATAACGACCATTTTTTGGATTGTGAAAAAAATTTTAGTTGGAAGTGTCAAATTTTAATAAATTTATTTGACATCAACTTCGATTTTTTTGGATTTTGTCGAGTATTTTTGGTGTAGGATGTATATTTGAGTAAATTTAGATGAAAATAACTTCAATTTTTTGGATTGTGAAAAAAAATTTTAGTTGGAAGTGCCATGTTATAATAAATTTATTTGAAATCAACTTCGATTTTTTTGGATTTTGGTGAGTATTTTTTTGCAGGATCTATATTTGAGTAAATTTAGATGAAAATAAATTCAATTTTTTGGATTGTGAAAAAAAATTTTAGTTGGAAGTGCCAAATTTTAATAAATTTATTTGAAATCAACTTCGATTTTTTTTATTTTGTTGAGTATTTTTGTTGTAGGATCTATATTTGAGTAAATTTAGATAAAAATAACTTCAAGTTTTTGGATTGTGAAAAAAATTTTAGTTGGAAGTGTCAAATTTTAATAAATTTATTTGAAACCAACTTCGATTTTTTTTTATTTTGTCGAGTATTTTTGGTGTAGGATGTATATTTGAGTAAATTTAGATGAAAATAACTTCAATTTCTAGGATTGTGAAAAAAATTTTAGTTGGAAGTGTCAAATTTTAATAAATTTATTTGAAACCAACTTCGATTTTTTTTTATTTTGTCGAGTATTTTTGGCGTAGGATGTATATTTGAGTAAATTTAGATGAAAATAACTTCAATTTCTAGGATTGTGAAAAAAATTTTAGTTGGAAGTGTCAAATTTTAATAAATTTATTTTATACCAACTTCGATTTTTTTGGATTTTGTCGAGTATTTTTGTTGTAGGATGTATATTTGAGTAAATTTAGATGAAAATAACGACCATTTATTGGATTGTGAAGAAAATTTTAGTTGGAAGTGGCAAGTTTTAATAAATTTATTTGAAATCAACTTCGATTTTTTTGAATTTTGGTGAGTATTTTTTGTTGGATCTATATTTGAGAAAATTTAGATGAAAATAACTTCAATTTTTTGGATTGTGAAAAAAATTTTAGTTGGAAGTGTCAAATTTTAATAAATTTATTTGAAATCAACTTCGATTTTTTTGGATTATGTCGAGTATTTTTGGCGTAGGATGTATATTTGAGTAAATTTAGATGAAAATAACGACCATTTTTTGGATTGTGAAGAAAATTTTTGTTGCAAGTGTCAAATTTTAATAAATTTATTTGAAATCAACTTCGATTTTTTTGTATTTTGTCGAGTATTTTTGGTGTAGGATGTATATTTGAGTAAATTTAGATGAAAATAAATTCAATTTCTAGGATTGTGAAAAAAATTTTAGTTAGAAGTGTCAAATTTTAATAATTTTATTTGAAACCAACTTCGATTTTTTTGGATTTTGTCGAGTATTTTTGTTGTAGGATGTATATTTGAGTAAGTTTAGATGAAAATAACGACCATTTTTTGGATTGTGAAAAAAATTTTAGTTGGAAGTGTCAAATTTTAATAAATTTATTTGAAATCAACTTCGATTTTTTTGGATTTTGTCGAGTATTTTTCGTGTAGGATGTATATTTGAGTAAATTTAGATGAAAATAACTTCAATTTTTTGGATTGTGAAAAAAAATTTTAGTTGGAAGTGCCATGTTATAATAAATTTATTTGAAATCAACTTCGATTTTTTTGGATTTTGGTGAGTATTTTTTTTGCAGGATCTATATTTGAGTAAATTTAGATGAAAATAAATTCAATTTTTTGGATTGTGAAAAAAAATTTTAGTTGGAAGTGCCAAATTTTAATAAATTTATTTGAAATCAACTTCGATTTTTTTTATTTTGTTGAGTATTTTTGTTGTAGGATCTATATTTGAGTAAATTTAGATAAAAATAACTTCAAGTTTTTGGATTGTGAAAAAAATTTTAGTTGGAAGTGTCAAATTTTAATAAATTTATTTGAAACCAACTTCGATTTTTTTTTATTTTGTCGAGTATTTTTGGTGTAGGATGTATATTTGACTAAATTTAGATGAAAATAACTTCAATTTCTAGGATTGTGAAAAAAATTTTAGTTGGAAGTGTCAAATTTTAATAAATTTATTTGAAATCAACTTCGATTTTTTTGGATTTTGTCGAGTATTTTTGGTGTAGGATGTATATTTGAGTAAATTTATATGAAAATAACTTCAATTTTTTGGATTGTGAAAAAAAATTTTAGTTGGAAGTGCCATGTTATAATAAATTTATTTGAAATCAACTTCGATTTTTTTGGATTTTGGTGAGTATTTTTTTGCAGGATCTATATTTGAGTAAATTTAGATGAAAATAAATTCAATTTTTTGGATTGTGAAAAAAAATTTTAGTTGGAAGTGCCAAATTTTAATAAATTTATTTGAAATCAACTTCGATTTTTTTTATTTTGTTGAGTATTTTTGTTGTAGGATCTATATTTGAGTAAATTTAGATAAAAATAACTTCAAGTTTTTGGATTGTGAAAAAAATTTTAGTTGGAAGTGTCAAATTTTAATAAATTTATTTGAAATCAACTTCGATTTTTTTGGATTTTGTCGAGTATTTTTGTTGTAGGATGTATATTTGAGTAAATTTAGATGAAAATAACTTCAAGTTTTTGGATTGTGAAAAAAATTTTAGTTGGAAGTGTCAAATTTTAATAAATTTATTTGAAATCAACTTCGATTTTTTTGGATTTTGTCGAGTATTTTTGGCGTAGGATGTATATTTGAGTAAATTTAGATGAAAATAACGACCATTTTTTGGATTGTGAAGAAAATTTTTGTTGGAAGTGTCAAATTTTAATAAATTTATTTGAAAACAACTTCGATTTTTTTGGATTTTGTCGAGTATTTTTGGTGTAGGATGTATATTTGAGTAAATTTAGATGAAAATAAATTCAATTTCTAGGATTGTGAAAAAAATTTTAGTTAGAAGTGTCAAATTTTAATAATTTTATTTGAAACCAACTTCGATTTTTTTGGATTTTGTCGAGTATTTTTGTTGTAGGATGTATATTTGTGTAAGTTTAGATGAAAATAACGACCATTTTTTGGATTGTGAAAAAAATTTTAGTTGGAAGTGTCAAATTTTAATAAATTTATTTGACATCAACTTCGATTTTTTTGGATTTTGTCGAGTATTTTTGGTGTAGGATGTATATTTGAGTAAATTTAGATGAAAATAACTTCAATTTTTTGGATTGTGAAAAAAAATTTTAGTTGGAAGTGCCATGTTATAATAAATTTATTTGAAATCAACTTCGATTTTTTTGGATTTTGGTGAGTATTTTTTTGCAGGATCTATATTTGAGTAAATTTAGATGAAAATAAATTCAATTTTTTGGATTGTGAAAAAAAATTTTAGTTGGAAGTGCCAAATTTTAATAAATTTATTTGAAATCAACTTCGATTTTTTTTATTTTGTTGAGTATTTTTGTTGTAGGATCTATATTTGAGTAAATTTAGATAAAAATAACTTCAAGTTTTTGGATTGTGAAAAAAATTTTAGTTGGAAGTGTCAAATTTTAATAAATTTATTTGAAACCAACTTCGATTTTTTTTTATTTTGTCGAGTATTTTTGGTGTAGGATGTATATTTGAGTAAATTTAGATGAAAATAACTTCAATTTCTAGGATTGTGAAAAAAATTTTAGTTGGAAGTGTCAAATTTTAATAAATTTATTTGAAACCAACTTCGATTTTTTTTTATTTTGTCGAGTATTTTTGGCGTAGGATGTATATTTGAGTAAATTTAGATGAAAATAACTTCAATTTCTAGGATTGTGAAAAAAATTTTAGTTGGAAGTGTCAAATTTTAATAAATTTATTTTATACCAACTTCGATTTTTTTGGATTTTGTCGAGTATTTTTGTTGTAGGATGTATATTTGAGTAAATTTAGATGAAAATAACGACCATTTATTGGATTGTGAAGAAAATTTTAGTTGGAAGTGGCAAGTTTTAATAAATTTATTTGAAATCAACTTCGATTTTTTTGAATTTTGGTGAGTATTTTTTGTTGGATCTATATTTGAGAAAATTTAGATGAAAATAACTTCAATTTTTTGGATTGTGAAAAAAATTTTAGTTGGAAGTGTCAAATTTTAATAAATTTATTTGAAATCAACTTCGATTTTTTTGGATTATGTCGAGTATTTTTGGCGTAGGATGTATATTTGAGTAAATTTAGATGAAAATAACGACCATTTTTTGGATTGTGAAGAAAATTTTTGTTGCAAGTGTCAAATTTTAATAAATTTATTTGAAATCAACTTCGATTTTTTTGTATTTTGTCGAGTATTTTTGGTGTAGGATGTATATTTGAGTAAATTTAGATGAAAATAAATTCAATTTCTAGGATTGTGAAAAAAATTTTAGTTAGAAGTGTCAAATTTTAATAATTTTATTTGAAACCAACTTCGATTTTTTTGGATTTTGTCGAGTATTTTTGTTGTAGGATGTATATTTGAGTAAGTTTAGATGAAAATAACGACCATTTTTTGGATTGTGAAAAAAATTTTAGTTGGAAGTGTCAAATTTTAATAAATTTATTTGAAATCAACTTCGATTTTTTTGGATTTTGTCGAGTATTTTTGGTGTAGGATGTATATTTGAGTAAATTTAGATGAAAATAACTTCAATTTTTTGGATTGTGAAAAAAAATTTTAGTTGGAAGTGCCATGTTATAATAAATTTATTTGAAATCAACTTCGATTTTTTTGGATTTTGGTGAGTATTTTTTTTGCAGGATCTATATTTGAGTAAATTTAGATGAAAATAAATTCAATTTTTTGGATTGTGAAAAAAAATTTTAGTTGGAAGTGCCAAATTTTAATAAATTTATTTGAAATCAACTTCGATTTTTTTTATTTTGTTGAGTATTTTTGTTGTAGGATCTATATTTGAGTAAATTTAGATAAAAATAACTTCAAGTTTTTGGATTGTGAAAAAAATTTTAGTTGGAAGTGTCAAATTTTAATAAATTTATTTGAAACCAACTTCGATTTTTTTTTATTTTGTCGAGTATTTTTGGTGTAGGATGTATATTTGACTAAATTTAGATGAAAATAACTTCAATTTCTAGGATTGTGAAAAAAATTTTAGTTGGAAGTGTCAAATTTTAATAAATTTATTTGAAATCAACTTCGATTTTTTTGGATTTTGTCGAGTATTTTTGGTGTAGGATGTATATTTGAGTAAATTTATATGAAAATAACTTCAATTTTTTGGATTGTGAAAAAAAATTTTAGTTGGAAGTGCCATGTTATAATAAATTTATTTGAAATCAACTTCGATTTTTTTGGATTTTGGTGAGTATTTTTTTGCAGGATCTATATTTGAGTAAATTTAGATGAAAATAAATTCAATTTTTTGGATTGTGAAAAAAAATTTTAGTTGGAAGTGCCAAATTTTAATAAATTTATTTGAAATCAACTTCGATTTTTTTTATTTTGTTGAGTATTTTTGTTGTAGGATCTATATTTGAGTAAATTTAGATAAAAATAACTTCAAGTTTTTGGATTGTGAAAAAAATTTTAGTTGGAAGTGTCAAATTTTAATAAATTTATTTGAAACCAACTTCGATTTTTTTTTATTTTGTCGAGTATTTTTGGTGTAGGATGTATATTTGAGTAAATTTAGATGAAAATAACTTCAATTTCTAGGATTGTGAAAAAAATTTTAGTTGGAAGTGTCAAATTTTAATAAATTTATTTTATACCAACTTCGATTTTTTTGGATTTTGTCGAGTATTTTTGTTGTAGGATGTATATTTGAGTAAGTTTAGATGAAAATAACGACCATTTTTTGGATTGTGAAAAAAATTTTAGTTGGAAGTGTCAAATTTTAATAAATTTATTTGAAATCAACTTCGATTTTTTTGGATTTTGTCGAGTATTTTTGGTGTAGGATGTATATTTGAGTAAATTTAGATGAAAATAACTTCAATTTTTTGGATTGTGAAAAAAAATTTTAGTTGGAAGTGCCATGTTATAATAAATTTATTTGAAATCAACTTCGATTTTTTTGGATTTTGGTGAGTATTTTTTTGCAGGATCTATATTTGAGTAAATTTAGATGAAAATAAATTCAATTTTTTGGATTGTGAAAAAAAATTTTAGTTGGAAGTGCCAAATTTTAATAAATTTATTTGAAATCAACTTCGATTTTTTTTATTTTGTTGAGTATTTTTGTTGTAGGATCTATATTTGAGTAAATTTAGATAAAAATAACTTCAAGTTTTTGGATTGTGAAAAAAATTTTAGTTGGAAGTGTCAAATTTTAATAAATTTATTTGAAACCAACTTCGATTTTTTTGGATTTTGTCGAGTATTTTTGGTGTAGGATGTATATTTGAGTAAATTTAGATGAAAATAACTTCAATTTTTTGGATTGTGAAAAAAAATTTTAGTTGGAAGTGCCAAGTTTTAATAAATTTATTTGAAATCAACTTCGATTTTTTTTTATTTTTGTGAGTATTTTTTTGTTGGATCTATATTTGAGAAAATTTAGTTGAAAATAACTTCAATTTTTTGGATTGTGAAAAAAATTTTAGTTGGAAGTGTCAAATTTTAATAAATTTATTTGAAATCAACTTCGATTTTTTTGGATTTTGTCGAGTATTTTTGGCGTAGGATGTATATTTGAGTAAATTTAGATGAAAATAACGACCATTTTTTGGATTGTGAAGAAAATTTTAGTTGAAAGTGTCAAATTTTAATAAATTTATTTTATACCAACTTCGATTTTTTTGGATTTTGTCGAGTATTTTTGTTGTAGGATGTATATTTGAGTAAATTTAGATGAAAATAACGACCATTTTTTGGATTGTGAAGAAAATTTTAGTTGGAAGTGTCAAATTTTAATATATTTATTTGAAATCAACTTCGATTTTTTTGGATTTTGGTGAGTATTTTTTTGTAGGATCTATATTTGAGTAAATTTAGATGAAAATAACTTCAATTTTTAGGATTGTGAAAAAAAATTTTGTTGGAAGTGTCTAATTTTAATAAATTTATTTGAAACCAACTTCGATTTTTTTGGATTTTGTCGAGTATTTTTGTTGTAGGATGTATATTTGAGTAAATTTAGATGAAAATAACGACCATTTTTTGGATTGTGAATAAAATTTTAGTTGGAAGTGTCAAATTTTAATAAATTTATTTGAAATCAACTTCGATTTTTTTGGATATTGTTGAGTATTTTTGTTGTGGGATCTATATTTGAGTAAATTTAGATAAAAATAACTTCAATTTTTTGGATTGTGAAAAAAATTTTAGTTGGAAGTGTCAAATTTTAATAAATTTATTTGAAATCAACTTCGATTTTTTTGGATTTTGTCGAGTATTTTTGTTGTAGGATGTATATTTGAGTAAATTTAGATGAAAATAACGACCATTTTTTGGATTGTGAATAAAATTTTAGTTGGAAGTGTCAAATTTTAATAAATTTATTTGAAATCAACTTCGATTTTTTTGGATATTGTTGAGTATTTTTGTTGTAGGATCTATATTTGAGTAAATTTAGATGAAAATAACTTCAATTTTTTGGATTGTGAAAAAAATTTTAGTCGGAAGTGTCCAATTTTAATAAATTTATTTGAATTCAACTTCGATTTTTTTGGATTTTGTCGAGTATTTTTGGTGTAGGATGTATATTTGAGTAAATTTAGATGATAATAACTTCAATTTTTTGGATTGTGAAAAAAAAATTTAGTTGGAAGTGCCAAATTTTAATAAATTTATTTGAAACCAACTTCGATTTTTTTGGATTTTGTCGACTATTTTTGGTGTAGGATGTATATTTGAGTAAATTTAGATGAAAATAACTTCAATTTCTAGGATTGTGAAAAAAATTTTAGTTGCAAGTGTCAAATTTTAATAAATTTATTTTATACCAACTTCGATTTTTTTGGATTTTGTCGAGTATTTTTGTTGTAGGATCTATATTTGAGTAAATTTAGATGAAAATAACTTCAATTTTTTGGATTGTGAAAAAAATTTTAGTCGGAAGTGTCCAATTTTAATAAATTTATTTGAAATCAACTTCGATTTTTTTAGATTTTGTCGAGTATTTTTGGTGTAGGATGTATATTTGAGTAAATTTAGATGAAAATAACTTCAATTTCTAGGATTGTGAAAAAAATTTTAGTTGGAAGTGTCAAATTTTAATAAATTTATTTGAAATCAACTTCGATTTTTTTGGATATTGTTGAGTATTTTTGTTGTAGGATCTATATTTGAGTAAATTTGGATGAAAATAACTTCAATTTTTTGGATTGTGAATAAAATTTTAGTCGGAAGTGTCCAATTTTAATAAATTTATTTGAAATCAACTTCGATTTTTTTAGATTTTGTCGAGTATTTTTGGTGTAGGATGTATATTTGAGTAAATTTAGATGAAAATAACTTCAATTTTTTGGATTGTGAAAAAAAAATTTAGTTGGAAGTGCCAAATTTTAATAAATTTATTTGAAACCAACTTCGATTTTTTTGGATTTTGTCGAGTATTTTTGGTGTAGGATGTATATTTGAGTAAATTTAGATGAAAATAACTTCAATTTCTAGGATTGTGAAAAAAATTTTAGTTGGAAGTGTCAAATTTTAATAAATTTATTTGAAACCAACTTCGATTTTTTTGGATTTTGTCGAGTATTTTTGTTGTAGGATGTATATTTGAGTAAGTTTAGATGAAAATAACGACCATTTTTTGGATTGTGAATAAAATTTTAGTTGGAAGTGTCTAATTTTAATAAATTTATTTGAAACCAACTTCGATTTTTTTGGATTTTGTCGAGTATTTTTGTTGTAGGATGTATATTTGAGTAAATTTAGATGAAAATAACGACCATTTTTTGGATTGTGAATAAAATTTTAGTTGGAAGTGTCAAATTTTAATAAATTTATTTGAAATCAACTTCGATTTTTTTGGATATTGTTGAGTATTTTTGTTGTGGGATCTATATTTGAGTAAATTTAGATAAAAATAACTTCAATTTTTTGGATTGTGAAAAAAATTTTAGTTGGAAGTGTCAAATTTTAATAAATTTATTTGAAATCAACTTCGATTTTTTTGGATTTTGTCGAGTATTTTTGTTGTAGGATGTATATTTGAGTAAATTTAGATGAAAATAACGACCATTTTTTGGATTGTGAATAAAATTTTAGTTGGAAGTGTCAAATTTTAATAAATTTATTTGAAATCAACTTCGATTTTTTTGGAAATTGTTGAGTATTTTTGTTGTAGGATCTATATTTGAGTAAATTTAGATGAAAATAACTTCAATTTTTTGGATTGTGAAAAAAATTTTAGTCGGAAGTGTCCAATTTTAATAAATTTATTTGAATTCAACTTCGATTTTTTTGGATTTTGTCGAGTATTTTTGGTGTAGGATGTATATTTGAGTAAATTTAGATGATAATAACTTCAATTTTTTGGATTGTGAAAAAAAAATTTAGTTGGAAGTGCCAAATTTTAATAAATTTATTTGAAACCAACTTCGATTTTTTTGGATTTTGTCGACTATTTTTGGTGTAGGATGTATATTTGAGTAAATTTAGATGAAAATAACTTCAATTTCTAGGATTGTGAAAAAAATTTTAGTTGCAAGTGTCAAATTTTAATAAATTTATTTTATACCAACTTCGATTTTTTTGGATTTTGTCGAGTATTTTTGTTGTAGGATCTATATTTGAGTAAATTTAGATGAAAATAACTTCAATTTTTTGGATTGTGAAAAAAATTTTAGTCGGAAGTGTCCAATTTTAATAAATTTATTTGAAATCAACTTCGATTTTTTTAGATTTTGTCGAGTATTTTTGGTGTAGGATGTATATTTGAGTAAATTTAGATGAAAATAACTTCAATTTCTAGGATTGTGAAAAAAATTTTAGTTGGAAGTGTCAAATTTTAATAAATTTATTTGAAATCAACTTCGATTTTTTTGGATTTTGTCGAGTATTTTTGTTGTAGGATGTATATTTGAGTAAATTTAGATGAAAATAACGACAATTTTTTGGATTGTGAAGAAAATTTTAGTTGGAAGTGTCAAATTTTAATAAATTTATTTGAAATCAACTTCGATTTTTTTGGATTTTGTCGAGTATTTTTGGTGTAGGATGTATATTTGAGTAAATTTAGATGAAAATAACTTCAATTTTTTGGATTGTGAAAAAAAATTTTAGTTGGAAATGCCAAGTTTTAATAAATTTATTTGAAATCAACTTCGATTTTTTTGGATTTTGGTGAGTATTTTTTTGTTGGATCTATATTAGAGAAAATTTAGATGAAAATAACTTCAATTTTTTGGATTGTGAAAAAAAATTTAGTGGGAAGTGTCAAATTTTAATAAATTTATTTGAAACCAACTTCGATTTTTTTGAATTTTGTCGAGTATTTTTGGTGTAGGTTGTATATTTGAGTAAATTTAGATGAAAATAACTTCAATTTCTAGGATTGTGAAGAAATTTTTAGTTGGAAGTGTCAAATTTTAATAAATTTATTTGAAATCTACTTCGATTTTTTTGGATTTTGTCGAGTATTTTTGTTGTAGGATGTATATTTGAGTAAATTTAGATGAAAATAACGACCATTTTTTGGATTGTGAAGAAAATTTTAGTTGGAAGTGTCAAATTTTAATAAATTTATTTGAAATCAACTTCGATTTTTTTGGATTTTGTCGAGTATTTTTGTTGTAGGATGTATATTTGAGTAAATTTAGATGAAAATAACTTCAATTTTTTGGATTGTGAAAAAAAATTTTAGTTGGAAATGCCAAGTTTTAATAAATTTATTTGAAATCAACTTCGATTTTTTTGGATTTTGGTGAGTATTTTTTTGTTGGATCTATATTTGAGAAAATTTAGATGAAAATAACTTCAATTTTTTGGATTGTGAAAAAAATTTTAGTGGGAAGTGTCAAATTTTAATAAATTTATTTGAAACCAACTTCGATTTTTTTTTTTTTTTTTTGAGTATTTTTGTTGTTGGATCTATATTTGAGTAAATTTAGATAAAAATAACTTCAATTTTTAGGATTGTGAAAAAAATTTTAGTTGGAAGTGTCAAATTTTAATAAATTTATTTGAAACCAACTTCGATTTTTTTTTTGGATTTTGTCGAGTACTTTTGTTGTAGGATGTATATTTGAGTAAATTTAGATGAAAATAACGACCATTTTTTGGATTGTGAAGAAAATTTTAGTTGAAAGTGTCAAATTTTAATAAATTTATTTGAAATCAACTTCGATTTTTTTGGATTTTGTCGAGTATTTTTGTTGTAGGATGTATATTTGAGTAAATTTAGATGAAAATAACTTCAAGTTTTTGGATTGTGAAAAAAATTTTAGTTGGAAGTGTCAAATTTTAATAAATTTATTTGAAACCAACTTCGATTTTTTTTTATTTTATCGAGTATTTTTGGTGTAGGATGTATATTTGAGTAAATTTAGATGAAAATAACTTCAATTTCTAGGATTGTGAAAAAAATTTTAGTTGGAAGTGTCAAATTTTAATAAATTTATTTGAAACCAACTTCGATTTTTTTTTATTTTGTCGAGTATTTTTGGCGTAGGATGTATATTAGAGTAAATTTAGATGAAAATAACTTCAATTTCTAGGATTGTGAAAAAAATTTTAGTTGGAAGTGTCAAATTTTAATAAATTTATTTTATACCAACTTCGATTTTTTTGGATTTTGTCGAGTATTTTTGTTGTAGGATGTATATTTGAGTAAATTTAGATGAAAATAACGACCATTTTTTGGATTGTGAAGAAAATTTTAGTTGGAAGTGGCAAGTTTTAATAAATTTATTTGAAATCAACTTCGATTTTTTTGAATTTTGGTGAGTATTTTTTTGTTGGATCTATATTTGAGAAAATTTAGATGAATATAACTTCAATTTTTTGGATTGTGAAAAAAATTTTAGTTGGAAGTGTCAAATTTTAATAAATTTATTTGAAATCAACTTCGATTTTTTTGGATTTTGTCGAGTATTTTTGGCGTAGGATGTATATTTGAGTAAATTTAGATGAAAATAACGACCATTTTTTGGATTGTGAAGAAAATTTTTGTTGGAAGTGTCAAATTTTAATAAATTTATTTGAAAACAACTTCGATTTTTTTGGATTTTGTCGAGTATTTTTGGTGTAGGATGTATATTTGAGTAAATTTAGATGAAAATAAATTCAATTTCTAGGATTGTGAAAAAAATTTTAGTTAGAAGTGTCAAATTTTAATAATTTTATTTGAAACCAACTTCGATTTTTTTGGATTTTGTCGAGTATTTTTGTTGTAGGATGTATATTTGAGTAAGTTTAGATGAAAATAACGACCATTTTTTGGATTGTGAAAAAAATTTTAGTTGGAAGTGTCAAATTTTAATAAATTTATTTGACATCAACTTCGATTTTTTTGGATTTTGTCGAGTATTTTTGGTGTAGGATGTATATTTGAGTAAATTTAGATGAAAATAACTTCAATTTTTTGGATTGTGAAAAAAAATTTTAGTTGGAAGTGCCATGTTATAATAAATTTATTTGAAATCAACTTCGATTTTTTTGGATTTTGGTGAGTATTTTTTTGCAGGATCTATATTTGAGTAAATTTAGATGAAAATAAATTCAATTTTTTGGATTGTGAAAAAAAATTTTAGTTGGAAGTGCCAAATTTTAATAAATTTATTTGAAATCAACTTCGATTTTTTTTATTTTGTTGAGTATTTTTGTTGTAGGATCTATATTTGAGTAAATTTAGATAAAAATAACTTCAAGTTTTTGGATTGTGAAAAAAATTTTAGTTGGAAGTGTCAAATTTTAATAAATTTATTTGAAACCAACTTCGATTTTTTTTTATTTTGTCGAGTATTTTTGGTGTAGGATGTATATTTGAGTAAATTTAGATGAAAATAACTTCAATTTCTAGGATTGTGAAAAAAATTTTAGTTGGAAGTGTCAAATTTTAATAAATTTATTTGAAACCAACTTCGATTTTTTTGGATTTTGTCGAGTATTTTTGTTGTAGGATGTATATTTGAGTAAATTTAGATGAAAATAACGACCATTTTTTGGATTGTGAAGAAAATTTTAGTTGGAAGTGGCAAGTTTTAATAAATTTATTTGAAATCAACTTCGATTTTTTTGAATTTTGGTGAGTATTTTTTGTTGGATCTATATTTGAGAAAATTTAGATGAAAATAACTTCAATTTTTTGGATTGTGAAAAAAATTTTAGTTGGAAGTGTCAAATTTTAATAAATTTATTTGAAATCAACTTCGATTTTTTTGGATTATGTCGAGTATTTTTGGCGTAGGATGTATATTTGAGTAAATTTAGATGAAAATAACGACCATTTTTTGGATTGTGAAGAAAATTTTTGTTGCAAGTGTCAAATTTTAATAAATTTATTTGAAATCAACTTCGATTTTTTTGTATTTTGTCGAGTATTTTTGGTGTAGGATGTATATTTGAGTAAATTTAGATGAAAATAAATTCAATTTCTAGGATTGTGAAAAAAATTTTAGTTAGAAGTGTCAAATTTTAATAATTTTATTTGAAACCAACTTCGATTTTTTTGGATTTTGTCGAGTATTTTTGTTGTAGGATGTATATTTGAGTAAGTTTAGATGAAAATAACGACCATTTTTTGGATTGTGAAAAAAATTTTAGTTGGAAGTGTCAAATTTTAATAAATTTATTTGAAATCAACTTCGATTTTTTTGGATTTTGTCGAGTATTTTTGGTGTAGGATGTATATTTGAGTAAATTTAGATGAAAATAACTTCAATTTTTTGGATTGTGAAAAAAAATTTTAGTTGGAAGTGCCATGTTATAATAAATTTATTTGAAATCAACTTCGATTTTTTTGGATTTTGGTGAGTATTTTTTTTGCAGGATCTATATTTGAGTAAATTTAGATGAAAATAAATTCAATTTTTTGGATTGTGAAAAAAAATTTTAGTTGGAAGTGCCAAATTTTAATAAATTTATTTGAAATCAACTTCGATTTTTTTTATTTTGTTGAGTATTTTTGTTGTAGGATCTATATTTGAGTAAATTTAGATAAAAATAACTTCAAGTTTTTGGATTGTGAAAAAAATTTTAGTTGGAAGTGTCAAATTTTAATAAATTTATTTGAAACCAACTTCGATTTTTTTTTATTTTGTCGAGTATTTTTGGTGTAGGATGTATATTTGAGTAAATTTAGATGAAAATAACTTCAATTTCTAGGATTGTGAAAAAAATTTTAGTTGGAAGTGTCAAATTTTAATAAATTTATTTGAAACCAACTTCGATTTTTTTGGATTTTGTCGAGTATTTTTGTTGTAGGATGTATATTTGAGTAAGTTTAGATGAAAATAACGACCATTTTTTGGATTGTGAAAAAAATTTTAGTTGGAAGTGTCAAATTTTAATAAATTTATTTGAAATCAACTTCGATTTTTTTGGATTTTGTCGAGTATTTTTGGTGTAGGATGTATATTTGAGTAAATTTATATGAAAATAACTTCAATTTTTTGGATTGTGAAAAAAAATTTTAGTTGGAAGTGCCATGTTATAATAAATTTATTTGAAATCAACTTCGATTTTTTTGGATTTTGGTGAGTATTTTTTTGCAGGATCTATATTTGAGAAAATTTAGATGAAAATAACTTCAATTTTTTGGATTGTGAAAAAAATTTTAGTGGGAAGTGTCAAATTTTAATAAATTTATTTGAAACCAACTTCGTTTTTTTTTTTTTTTTTTGAGTATTTTTGTTGTTGGATCTATATTTGAGTAAATTTAGATAAAAATAACTTCAATTTTTAGGATTGTGAAAAAAATTTTAGTTGGAAGTGTCAAATTTTAATTAATTTATTTGAAACCAACTTCGATTTTTTTTTATTTTGTTGAGTATTTTTGTTGTAGGATCTATATTTGAGTAAATTTAGATAAAAATAACTTCAATTTTTTGGATTGTGAAAAAAAATTTAGTTGGAAGTGTCTAATTTTAATAAATTTATTATAAACCAACTTCGATTTTTTTGGATTTTGTCGAGTATTTTTGGCGTAGGATGTATATTTGAGTAAATTTAGATGAAAATAACTTCAATTTCTAGGATTGTGAAAAAAATTTTAGTTGGAAGTGTCAAATTTTAATAAATTTATTTGAAACCAACTTCGATTTTTTTGGATTTTGTCGAATATTTTTGGCGTAGGATGTATATTTGAGTAAATTTGGATGAAAATAACTTCAATTTCTAGGATTGTGAAAAAAATTTTAGTTGGAAATGCCAAGTTTTAATAAATTTATTTGAAATCAACTTCGATTTTTTTGGATTTTGGTGAGTATTTTTTTGTTGGATCTATATTTGAGAAAATTTAGATGAAAATAACTTCAATTTTTTGGATTGTGAAAAAAATTTTAGTGGGAAGTGTCAAATTTTAATAAATTTATTTGAAACCAACTTCGTTTTTTTTTTTTTTTTTGAGTATTTTTGTTGTTGGATCTATATTTGAGTAAATTTAGATAAAAATAACTTCAATTTTTAGGATTGTGAAAAAAATTTTAGTTGGAAGTGTCAAATTTTAATTAATTTATTTGAAACCAACTTCGATTTTTTTTTTGGATTTTGTCGAGTACTTTTGTTGTAGGATGTATATTTGAGTAAATTTAGATGAAAATAACGACCATTTTTTGGATTGTGAAGAAAATTTTAGTTGAAAGTGTCAAATTTTAATAAATTTATTTGAAATCAACTTCGATTTTTTTGGATTTTGTCGAGTATTTTTGTTGTAGGATGTATATTTGAGTAAATTTAGATGAAAATAACAACCATTTTTTGGATTGTGAATAAAATTTTAGTTGGAAGTGTCAAATTTTAATAAATTTATTTGAAATCAACTTCGATTTTTTTGGATTTTGTCGAGTATTTTTGGTGTAGGATGTATATTTGAGTAAATTTAGATGAAAATAACTTCAATTTTTTGGATTGTGAAAAAAAATTTTAGTTGGAAGTGCCATGTTATAATAAATTTATTTGAAATCAACTTCGATTTTTTTGGATTTTGGTGAGTATTTTTTTGCAGGATCTATATTTGAGTAAATTTGGATGAAAATAACTTCAATTTTTTGGATTGTGAATAAAATTTTAGTTGGAAGTGCCAAATTTTAATAAATTTATTTGAAATATAACTTCAATTTTTTTTTATTTTGTTGAGTATTTTTGTTGTAGGATCTATATTTGAGTAAATTTAGATAAAAATAACTTCAATTTTTTGGATTGTGAAAAAAAATTTAGTTGGAAGTGTCTAATTTTAATAAATTTATTATAAACCAACTTCGATTTTTTTGGATTTTGTCGAGTATTTTTGGCGTAGGATGTATATTTGAGTAAATTTAGATGAAAATAACTTCAATTTCTAGGATTGTGAAAAAAATTTTAGTTGGAAGTGTCAAATTTTAATAAATTTATTTGAAACCAACTTCGATTTTTTTGGATTTTGTCGAGTATTTTTGTTGTAGGATGTATATTTGAGTAAGTTTAGATGAAAATAACGACCATTTTTTGGATTGTGAATAAAATTTTAGTTGGAAGTGTCAAATTTTAATAAATTTATTTTATACCAACTTCGATTTTTTTGGATTTTGTCGAGTATTTTTGTTGTAGGATGTATATTTGAGTAAATTTAGATGAAAATAACGACCATTTTTTGGATTGTGAAGAAAATTTTAGTTGGAAGTGTCAAATTTTAATATATTTATTTGAAATCAACTTCGATTTTTTTGGATTTTGGTGAGTATTTTTTTGTAGGATCTATATTTGAGTAAATTTAGATGAAAATAACTTCAATTTTTAGGATTGTGAAAAAAAATTTTGTTGGAAGTGTCTAATTTTAATAAATTTATTTGAAACCAACTTCGATTTTTTTGGATTTTGTCGAGTATTTTTGTTGTAGGATGTATATTTGAGTAAATTTAGATGAAAATAACGACCATTTTTTGGATTGTGAATAAAATTTTAGTTGGAAGTGTCAAATTTTAATAAATTTATTTGAAATCAACTTCGATTTTTTTGGATATTGTTGAGTATTTTTGTTGTGGGATCTATATTTGAGTAAATTTAGATAAAAATAACTTCAATTTTTTGGATTGTGAAAAAAATTTTAGTTGGAAGTGTCAAATTTTAATAAATTTATTTGAAATCAACTTCGATTTTTTTGGATTTTGTCGAGTATTTTTGTTGTAGGATGTATATTTGAGTAAATTTAGATGAAAATAACGACCATTTTTTGGATTGTGAATAAAATTTTAGTTGGAAGTGTCAAATTTTAATAAATTTATTTGAAATCAACTTCGATTTTTTTGGATATTGTTGAGTATTTTTGTTGTAGGATCTATATTTGAGTAAATTTAGATGAAAATAACTTCAATTTTTTGGATTGTGAAAAAAATTTTAGTCGGAAGTGTCCAATTTTAATAAATTTATTTGAATTCAACTTCGATTTTTTTGGATTTTGTCGAGTATTTTTGTTGTAGGATCTATATTTGAGTAAATTTAGATGAAAATAACTTCAATTTTTTGGATTGTGAAAAAAATTTTAGTCGGAAGTGTCCAATTTTAATAAATTAATTTGAAATCAACTTCGATTTTTTTAGATTTTGTCGAGTATTTTTGGTGTAGGATGTATATTTGAGTAAATTTAGATGAAAATAACTTCAATTTCTAGGATTGTGAAAAAAATTTTAGTTGGAAGTGTCAAATTTTAATAAATTTATTTGAAATCAACTTCGATTTTTTTGGATTTTGTCGAGTATTTTTGTTGTAGGATGTATATTTGAGTAAATTTAGATGAAAATAACGACAATTTTTTGGATTGTGAAGAAAATTTTAGTTGGAAGTGTCAAATTTTAATAAATTTATTTGAAATCAACTTCGATTTTTTTGGATTTTGTCGAGTATTTTTGGTGTAGGATGTATATTTGAGTAAATTTAGATGAAAATAACTTCAATTTTTTGGATTGTGAAAAAAAATTTTAGTTGGAAATGCCAAGTTTTAATAAATTTATTTGAAATCAACTTCGATTTTTTTGGATTTTGGTGAGTATTTTTTTGTTGGATCTATATTAGAGAAAATTTAGATGAAAATAACTTCAATTTTTTGGATTGTGAAAAAAAATTTAGTGGGAAGTGTCAAATTTTAATAAATTTATTTGAAACCAACTTCGATTTTTTTGAATTTTGTCGAGTATTTTTGGTGTAGGTTGTATATTTGAGTAAATTTAGATGAAAATAACTTCAATTTCTAGGATTGTGAAGAAATTTTTAGTTGGAAGTGTCAAATTTTAATAAATTTATTTGAAATCTACTTCGATTTTTTTGGATTTTGTCGAGTATTTTTGTTGTAGGATGTATATTTGAGTAAATTTAGATGAAAATAACGACCATTTTTTGGATTGTGAAGAAAATTTTAGTTGGAAGTGTCAAATTTTAATAAATTTATTTGAAATCAACTTCGATTTTTTTGGATTTTGTCGAGTATTTTTGTTGTAGGATGTATATTTGAGTAAATTTAGATGAAAATAACTTCAATTTTTTGGATTGTGAAAAAAAATTTTAGTTGGAAATGCCAAGTTTTAATAAATTTATTTGAAATCAACTTCGATTTTTTTGGATTTTGGTGAGTATTTTTTTGTTGGATCTATATTTGAGAAAATTTAGATGAAAATAACTTCAATTTTTTGGATTGTGAAAAAAATTTTAGTGGGAAGTGTCAAATTTTAATAAATTTATTTGAAACCAACTTCGATTTTTTTTTTTTTTTTTGAGTATTTTTGTTGTTGGATCTATATTTGAGTAAATTTAGATAAAAATAACTTCAATTTTTAGGATTGTGAAAAAAATTTTAGTTGGAAGTGTCAAATTTTAATAAATTTATTTGAAACCAACTTCGATTTTTTTTTTGGATTTTGTCGAGTACTTTTGTTGTAGGATGTATATTTGAGTAAATTTAGATGAAAATAACGACCATTTTTTGGATTGTGAAGAAAATTTTAGTTGAAAGTGTCAAATTTTAATAAATTTATTTGAAATCAACTTCGATTTTTTTTATTTTGTTGAGTATTTTTGTTGTAGGATCTATATTTGAGTAAATTTAGATAAAAATAACTTCAAGTTTTTGGATTGTGAAAAAAATTTTAGTTGGAAGTGTCAAATTTTAATAAATTTATTTGAAACCAACTTCGATTTTTTTTTATTTTGTCGAGTATTTTTGGTGTAGGATGTATATTTGAGTAAATTTAGATGAAAATAACTTCAATTTCTAGGATTGTGAAAAAAATTTTAGTTGGAAGTGTCAAATTTTAATAAATTTATTTTATACCAACTTCGATTTTTTTGGATTTTGTCGAGTATTTTTGTTGTAGGATGTATATTTGAGTAAGTTTAGATGAAAATAACGACCATTTTTTGGATTGTGAAAAAAATTTTAGTTGGAAGTGTCAAATTTTAATAAATTTATTTGAAATCAACTTCGATTTTTTTGGATTTTGTCGAGTATTTTTGGTGTAGGATGTATATTTGAGTAAATTTAGATGAAAATAACTTCAATTTTTTGGATTGTGAAAAAAAATTTTAGTTGGAAGTGCCATGTTATAATAAATTTATTTGAAATCAACTTCGATTTTTTTGGATTTTGGTGAGTATTTTTTTGCAGGATCTATATTTGAGTAAATTTAGATGAAAATAAATTCAATTTTTTGGATTGTGAAAAAAAATTTTAGTTGGAAGTGCCAAATTTTAATAAATTTATTTGAAATCAACTTCGATTTTTTTTATTTTGTTGAGTATTTTTGTTGTAGGATCTATATTTGAGTAAATTTAGATAAAAATAACTTCAAGTTTTTGGATTGTGAAAAAAATTTTAGTTGGAAGTGTCAAATTTTAACAAATTTATTTGAAACCAACTTCGATTTTTTTGGATTTTGTCGAGTATTTTTGGTGTAGGATGTATATTTGAGTAAATTTAGATGAAAATAACTTCAATTTTTTGGATTGTGAAAAAAAATTTTAGTTGGAAGTGCCAAGTTTTAATAAATTTATTTGAAATCAACTTCGATTTTTTTTTATTTTTGTGAGTATTTTTTTGTTGGATCTATATTTGAGAAAATTTAGTTGAAAATAACTTCAATTTTTTGGATTGTGAAAAAATTTTAGTTGGAAGTGTCAAATTTTAATAAATTTATTTGAAATCAACTTCGATTTTTTTGGATTTTGTCGAGTATTTTTGGCGTAGGATGTATATTTGAGTAAATTTAGATGAAAATAACGACCATTTTTTGGATTGTGAAGAAAATTTTAGTTGAAAGTGTCAAATTTTAATAAATTTATTTGAAATCAACTTCGATTTTTTTGGATTTTGTCGAGTATTTTTGTTGTAGGATGTATATTTGAGTAAATTTAGATGAAAATAACCACCATTTTTTGGATTGTGAATAAAATTTTAGTTGGAAGTGTCAAATTTTAATAAATTTATTTGAAATCAACTTCGATTTTTTTGGATATTGTTGAGTATTTTTGTTGTAGGATCTATATTTGAGTAAATTTAGATGAAAATAACTTCAATTTTTTGGATTGTGAAAAAAATTTTAGTCGGAAGTGTCCAATTTTAATAAATTTATTTGAAATCAACTTCGATTTTTTTAGATTTTGTCGAGTATTTTTGGTGTTGGATGTATATTTGAGTAAATTTAGATGAAAATAACTTCAATTTCTAGGATTGTGAAAAAAATTTTTGTTGGAAGTGTCAAATTTTAATAAATTTATTTGAAATCAACTTCGATTTTTTTGGATTTTGTCGAGTATTTTTGTTGTAGGATGTATATTTGAGTAAATTTAGATGAAAATAACAACCATTTTTTGGATTGTGAAGAAAGTTTTAGTTGGAAGTGTCAAATTTTAATAAATTTATTTGAAATCAACTTCGATTTTTTTGGATTTTGTCGAGTATTTTTGTTGTAGGATGTATATTTGAGTAAGTTTAGATGAAAATAACGACCATTTTTTGGATTGTGAAAAAAATTTTAGTTGGAAATGCCAAGTTTTAATAAATTTATTTGAAATCAACTTCGATTTTTTTGGATTTTGGTGAGTATTTTTTTGTTGGATCTATATTTGAGAAAATTTAGATGAAAATAACTTCAATTTTTTGGATTGTGAAAAAAATTTTAGTGGGAAGTGTCAAATTTTAATAAATTTATTTGAAACCAACTTCGATTTTTTGGAATTTGTCGAGTATTTTTGTTGTAGGATGTATATTTGAGTAAGTTTAGATGAAAATAACGACCATTTTTTGGATTGTGAAAAAAATTTTAGTTGGAAGAGTCAAATTTTAATAAATTTCTTTGAAACCAACTGCGATTTTTTTGGATTTTGTCGAGTATTTTTGTTGTAGGATGTATATTTGAGTAAATTTAGATGAAAATAACGACCATTTTTTGGATTGTGAAGAAAATTTTAGTTGGAAGTGTCAAATTTTAATAAATTTATTTGAAATCAACTTCGATTTTTTTGGATTTTGTCGAGTATTTTTGGTGTAGGATGTATATTTGAGTAAATTTAGATGAAAATAACTTCAATTTCTAGGATTGTGAAAAAAATTTTAGTTGGAAGTGTCAAATTTTAATAAATTTATTTGAAATCAACTTCGATTTTTTTGGATTTTGTCGAGTATTTTTGTTGTAGGATGTATATTTGAGTAAGTTTAGATGAAAATAACGACCATTTTTTGGATTGTGAAAAAAAATTTAGTTGGAAGTGCCAAATTTTAATAAATTTATTTGAAACCAACTTCGATTTTTTTGGATTTTGCCGAGTATTTTTGGTGTAGGATGTATATTTGAGTAAATTTAGATGAAAATAACTTCAATTTCTAGGATTGTGAAAAAAATTTTAGTTGGAAGTGTCAAATTTTAATAAATTTATTTGAAATCAACTTCGATTTTTTTGGATTTTGTCGAGTACTTTTGTTGTAGGATGTATATTTGAGTAAATTTAGATGAAAATAACGACCATTTTTTGGATTGTGAAGAAAATTTTAGTTGGAAGTGTCAAATTTTAATAAATTTATTTGAAATCAACTTCGATTTTTTTGGATTTTGTCGAGTATTTTTGGTGTAGGATGTATATTTGAGTAAATTTAGATGAAAATAACTTCAATTTCTAGGATTGTGAAAAAAATTTTTGTTGGAAGTGTCAAATTTTAATAAATTTATTTGAAATCAACTTCGATTTTTTTGGATTTTGTCGAGTATTTTTGTTGTAGGATGTATATTTGAGTAAATTTAGATGAAAATAACAACCATTTTTTGGATTGTGAAGAAAGTTTTAGTTGGAAGTGTCAAATTTTAATAAATTTATTTGAAATCAACTTCGATTTTTTTGGATTTTGTCGAGTATTTTTGTTGTAGGATGTATATTTGAGTAAATTTATATGAAAATAACGACCATTTTTGGGATTGTGAAAAAAAATTTTAGTTGGAAATGCCAAGTTTTAATAAATTTATTTGAAATCAACTTCGATTTTTTTGGATTTTGGTGAGTATTTTTTTGTTGGATCTATATTTGAGAAAATTTAGATGAAAATAACTTCAATTTTTTGGATTGTGAAAAAAATTTTAGTGGGAAGTGTCCAATTTTAATAAATTTATTTGAAACCAACTTCGATTTTTTGGAATTTTGTCGAGTATTTTTGGTGTAGGATGTATATTTGAGTAAATTTAGATGAAAATAACTTCAATTTCTAGGATTGTGAAGAAAATTTTAGTTGGAAGTGTCAAATTTTAATAAATTTATTTGAAACCAACTTCGATTTTTTTTTATTTTGTCGAGTATTTTTGGCGTAGGATGTATATTTGAGTAAATTTAGATGAAAATAACTTCAATTTCTAGGATTGTGAAAAAAATTTTAGTTGGAAGTGTCAAATTTTAATAAATTTATTTTATACCAACTTCGATTTTTTTGGATTTTGTCGAGTATTTTTGTTGTAGGATGTATATTTGAGTAAATTTAGATGAAAATAACCACCATTTTTTGGATTGTGAATAAAATTTTAGTTGGAAGTGTCAAATTTTAATAAATTTATTTGAAATCAACTTCGATTTTTTTGGATTTTGTCGAGTATTTTTGGTGTAGGATGTATATTTGAGTAAATTTAGATGAAAATAACGACCATTTTTTGGATTGTGAAGAAAATTTTAGTTGGAAGTGTCAAATTTTAATAAATTTATTTGAAATCAACTTCGATTTTTTTGGATTTTGTCGAGTATTTTTGGTGTAGGATGTATATTTGAGTAAATTTAGATGAAAATAACTTCAATTTTTTGGATTGTGAAAAAAAATTTTAGTTGGAAGTGCCAAGTTTTAATAAATTTATTTGAAATCAACTTCGATTTTTTTTTATTTTTGTGAGTATTTTTTTGTTGGATCTATATTTGTGAAAATTTAGTTGAAAATAACTTCAATTTTTTGGATTGTGAAAAAAATTTTAGTTGGAAGTGTCAAATTTTAATAAATTTATTTGAAATCAACTTCGATTTTTTTGGATTTTGTCGAGTATTTTTGGCGTAGGATGTATATTTGAGTAAATTTAGATGAAAATAACGACCATTTTTTGGATTGTGAAGAAAATTTTAGTTGAAAGTGTCAAATTTTAATAAATTTATTTGAAATCAACTTCGATTTTTTTGGATTTTGTCGAGTATTTTTGTTGTAGGATGTATATTTGAGTAAATTTAGATGAAAATAACCACCATTTTTTGGATTGTGAATAAAATTTTAGTTGGAAGTGTCAAATTTTAATATATTTATTTGAAATCAACTTCGATTTTTTTGGATATTGTTGAGTATTTTTGTTGTAGGATCTATATTTGAGTAAATTTAGATGAAAATAACTTCAATTTTTTGGATTGTGAAAAAAATTTTAGTCGGAAGTGTCCAATTTTAATAAATTTATTTGAAATCAACTTCGATTTTTTTAGATTTTGTCGAGTATTTTTGGCGTAGGATGTATATTTGAGTAAATTTAGATGAAAATAACGACCATTTTTTGGATTGTGAAGAAAATTTTAGTTGAAAGTGTCAAATTTTAATAAATTTATTTGAAATCAACTTCGATTTTTTTGGATTTTGTCGAGTATTTTTGTTGTAGGATGTATATTTGAGTAAATTTAGATGAAAATAACCACCATTTTTTGGATTGTGAATAAAATTTTAGTTGGAAGTGTCAAATTTTAATATATTTATTTGAAATCAACTTCGATTTTTTTGGATTTTGGTGAGTATTTTTTTGTTGGATCTATATTTGAGAAAATTTAGATGAAAATAACTTCAATTTTTTGGATTGTGAAAAAAATTTTAGTGGGAAGTGTCCAATTTTAATAAATTTATTTGAAACCAACTTCGATTTTTTGGAATTTTGTCGAGTATTTTTGGTGTAGGATGTATATTTGAGTAAATTTAGATGAAAATAACTTCAATTTCTAGGATTGTGAAGAAAATTTTAGTTGGAAGTGTCAAATTTTAATAAATTTATTTGAAACCAACTTCGATTTTTTTTTATTTTGTCGAGTATTTTTGGCGTAGGATGTATATTTGAGTAAATTTAGATGAAAATAACTTCAATTTCTAGGATTGTGAAAAAAATTTTAGTTGGAAGTGTCAAATTTTAATAAATTTATTTTATACCAACTTCGATTTTTTTGGATTTTGTCGAGTATTTTTGTTGTAGGATGTATATTTGAGTAAATTTAGATGAAAATAACCACCATTTTTTGGATTGTGAATAAAATTTTAGTTGGAAGTGTCAAATTTTAATAAATTTATTTGAAATCAACTTCGATTTTTTTGGATTTTGTCGAGTATTTTTGGTGTAGGATGTATATTTGAGTAAATTTAGATGAAAATAACGACCATTTTTTGGATTGTGAAGAAAATTTTAGTTGGAAGTGTCAAATTTTAATAAATTTATTTGAAATCAACTTCGATTTTTTTGGATTTTGTCGAGTATTTTTGGTGTAGGATGTATATTTGAGTAAATTTAGATGAAAATAACTTCAATTTTTTGGATTGTGAAAAAAAATTTTAGTTGGAAGTGCCAAGTTTTAATAAATTTATTTGAAATCAACTTCGATTTTTTTTTATTTTTGTGAGTATTTTTTTGTTGGATCTATATTTGAGAAAATTTAGTTGAAAATAACTTCAATTTTTTGGATTGTGAAAAAAATTTTAGTTGGAAGTGTCAAATTTTAATAAATTTATTTGAAATCAACTTCGATTTTTTTGGATTTTGTCGAGTATTTTTGGCGTAGGATGTATATTTGAGTAAATTTAGATGAAAATAACGACCATTTTTTGGATTGTGAAGAAAATTTTAGTTGAAAGTGTCAAATTTTAATAAATTTATTTGAAATCAACTTCGATTTTTTTGGATTTTGTCGAGTATTTTTGTTGTAGGATGTATATTTGAGTAAATTTAGATGAAAATAACCACCATTTTTTGGATTGTGAATAAAATTTTAGTTGGAAGTGTCAAATTTTAATATATTTATTTGAAATCAACTTCGATTTTTTTGGATATTGTTGAGTATTTTTGTTGTAGGATCTATATTTGAGTAAATTTAGATGAAAATAACTTCAATTTTTTGGATTGTGAAAAAAATTTTAGTCGGAAGTGTCCAATTTTAATAAATTTATTTGAAATCAACTTCGATCTTTTTAGATTTTGTCGAGTATTTTTGGCGTAGGATGTATATTTGAGTAAATTTAGATGAAAATAACGACCATTTTTTGGATTGTGAAGAAAATTTTAGTTGAAAGTGTCAAATTTTAATAAATTTATTTGAAATCAACTTCGATTTTTTTGGATTTTGTCGAGTATTTTTGTTGTAGGATGTATATTTGAGTAAATTTAGATGAAAATAACCACCATTTTTTGGATTGTGAATAAAATTTTAGTTGGAAGTGTCAAATTTTAATATATTTATTTGAAATCAACTTCGATTTTTTTTTATTTTTGTGAGTATTTTTTTGTTGGATCTATATTTGAGAAAATTTAGTTGAAAATAACTTCAATTTTTTGGATTGTGAAAAAAATTTTAGTTGGAAGTGTCAAATTTTAATAAATTTATTTGAAATCAACTTCGATTTTTTTGGATTTTGTCGAGTATTTTTGGCGTAGGATGTATATTTGAGTAAATTTAGATGAAAATAACGACCATTTTTTGGATTGTGAAGAAAATTTTAGTTGAAAGTGTCAAATTTTAATAAATTTATTTGAAATCAACTTCGATTTTTTTGGATTTTGTCGAGTATTTTTGTTGTAGGATGTATATTTGAGTAAATTTAGATGAAAATAACTTCAATTTTTTGGATTGTGAAAAAAAATTTAGTGGGAAGTGTCAAATTTTAATAAATTTATTTGAAACCAACTTCGATTTTTTTGAATTTTGTCGAGTATTTTTGGTGTAGGTTGTATATTTGAGTAAATTTAGATGAAAATAACTTCAATTTCTAGGATTGTGAAGAAATTTTTAGTTGGAAGTGTCAAATTTTAATAAATTTATTTGAAATCTACTTCGATTTTTTTGGATTTTGTCGAGTATTTTTGTTGTAGGATGTATATTTGAGTAAATTTAGATGAAAATAACGACCATTTTTTGGATTGTGAAGAAAATTTTAGTTGGAAGTGTCAAATTTTAATAAATTTATTTGAAATCAACTTCGATTTTTTTGGATTTTGTCGAGTATTTTTGTTGTAGGATGTATATTTGAGTAAATTTAGATGAAAATAACTTCAATTTTTTGGATTGTGAAAAAAAATTTTAGTTGGAAATGCCAAGTTTTAATAAATTTATTTGAAATCAACTTCGATTTTTTTGGATTTTGGTGAGTATTTTTTTGTTGGATCTATATTTGAGAAAATTTAGATGAAAATAACTTCAATTTTTTGGATTGTGAAAAAAATTTTAGTGGGAAGTGTCAAATTTTAATAAATTTATTTGAAACCAACTTCGATTTTTTTTTTTTTTTTTTGAGTATTTTTGTTGTTGGATCTATATTTGAGTAAATTTAGATAAAAATAACTTCAATTTTTAGGATTGTGAAAAAAATTTTAGTTGGAAGTGTCAAATTTTAATAAATTTATTTGAAACCAACTTCGATTTTTTTTTTGGATTTTGTCGAGTACTTTTGTTGTAGGATGTATATTTGAGTAAATTTAGATGAAAATAACGACCATTTTTTGGATTGTGAAGAAAATTTTAGTTGAAAGTGTCAAATTTTAATAAATTTATTTGAAATCAACTTCGATTTTTTTGGATTTTGTCGAGTATTTTTGTTGTAGGATGTATATTTGAGTAAATTTAGATGAAAATAACTTCAAGTTTTTGGATTGTGAAAAAAATTTTAGTTGGAAGTGTCAAATTTTAATAAATTTATTTGAAACCAACTTCGATTTTTTTTTATTTTATCGAGTATTTTTGGTGTAGGATGTATATTTGAGTAAATTTAGATGAAAATAACTTCAATTTCTAGGATTGTGAAAAAAATTTTAGTTGGAAGTGTCAAATTTTAATAAATTTATTTGAAACCAACTTCGATTTTTTTTTATTTTGTCGAGTATTTTTGGTGTAGGATGTATATTTGAGTAAATTTAGATGAAAATAACTTCAATTTCTAGGATTGTGAAAAAAATTTTAGTTGGAAGTGTCAAATTTTAATAAATTTATTTGAAACCAACTTCGATTTTTTTGGATTTTGTCGAGTATTTTTGTTGTAGGATGTATATTTGAGTAAATTTAGATGAAAATAACGACCATTTTTTGGATTGTGAAGAAAATTTTAGTTGGAAGTGGCAAGTTTTAATAAATTTATTTGAAATCAACTTCGATTTTTTTGAATTTTGGTGAGTATTTTTTGTTGGATCTATATTTGAGAAAATTTAGATGAAAATAACTTCAATTTTTTGGATTGTGAAAAAAATTTTAGTTGGAAGTGTCAAATTTTAATAAATTTATTTGAAATCAACTTCGATTTTTTTGGATTATGTCGAGTATTTTTGGCGTAGGATGTATATTTGAGTAAATTTAGATGAAAATAACGACCATTTTTTGGATTGTGAAGAAAATTTTTGTTGCAAGTGTCAAATTTTAATAAATTTATTTGAAATCAACTTCGATTTTTTTGTATTTTGTCGAGTATTTTTGGTGTAGGATGTATATTTGAGTAAATTTAGATGAAAATAAATTCAATTTCTAGGATTGTGAAAAAAATTTTAGTTAGAAGTGTCAAATTTTAATAATTTTATTTGAAACCAACTTCGATTTTTTTGGATTTTGTCGAGTATTTTTGTTGTAGGATGTATATTTGAGTAAGTTTAGATGAAAATAACGACCATTTTTTGGATTGTGAAAAAAATTTTAGTTGGAAGTGTCAAATTTTAATAAATTTATTTGAAATCAACTTCGATTTTTTTGGATTTTGTCGAGTATTTTTGGTGTAGGATGTATATTTGAGTAAATTTAGATGAAAATAACTTCAATTTTTTGGATTGTGAAAAAAAATTTTAGTTGGAAGTGCCATGTTATAATAAATTTATTTGAAATCAACTTCGATTTTTTTGGATTTTGGTGAGTATTTTTTTTGCAGGATCTATATTTGAGTAAATTTAGATGAAAATAAATTCAATTTTTTGGATTGTGAAAAAAAATTTTAGTTGGAAGTGCCAAATTTTAATAAATTTATTTGAAATCAACTTCGATTTTTTTTATTTTGTTGAGTATTTTTGTTGTAGGATCTATATTTGAGTAAATTTAGATAAAAATAACTTCAAGTTTTTGGATTGTGAAAAAAATTTTAGTTGGAAGTGTCAAATTTTAATAAATTTATTTGAAACCAACTTCGATTTTTTTTTATTTTGTCGAGTATTTTTGGTGTAGGATGTATATTTGAGTAAATTTAGATGAAAATAACTTCAATTTCTAGGATTGTGAAAAAAATTTTAGTTGGAAGTGTCAAATTTTAATAAATTTATTTGAAACCAACTTCGATTTTTTTGGATTTTGTCGAGTATTTTTGTTGTAGGATGTATATTTGAGTAAGTTTAGATGAAAATAACGACCATTTTTTGGATTGTGAAAAAAATTTTAGTTGGAAGTGTCAAATTTTAATAAATTTATTTGAAATCAACTTCGATTTTTTTGGATTTTGTCGAGTATTTTTGGTGTAGGATGTATATTTGAGTAAATTTATATGAAAATAACTTCAATTTTTTGGATTGTGAAAAAAAATTTTAGTTGGAAGTGCCATGTTATAATAAATTTATTTGAAATCAACTTCGATTTTTTTGGATTTTGGTGAGTATTTTTTTGCAGGATCTATATTTGAGTAAATTTAGATGAAAATAAATTCAATTTTTTGGATTGTGAAAAAAAATTTTAGTTGGAAGTGCCAAATTTTAATAAATTTATTTGAAATCAACTTCGATTTTTTTTATTTTGTTGAGTATTTTTGTTGTAGGATCTATATTTGAGTAAATTTAGATAAAAATAACTTCAAGTTTTTGGATTGTGAAAAAAATTTTAGTTGGAAGTGTCAAATTTTAATAAATTTATTTGAAACCAACTTCGATTTTTTTTTATTTTGTCGAGTATTTTTGGTGTAGGATGTATATTTGAGTAAATTTAGATGAAAATAACTTCAATTTCTAGGATTGTGAAAAAAATTTTAGTTGGAAGTGTCAAATTTTAATAAATTTATTTTATACCAACTTCGATTTTTTTGGATTTTGTCGAGTATTTTTGTTGTAGGATGTATATTTGAGTAAGTTTAAATGAAAATAACGACCATTTTTTGGATTGTGAAAAAAATTTTAGTTGGAAGTGTCAAATTTTAATAAATTTATTTGAAATCAACTTCGATTTTTTTGGATTTTGTCGAGTATTTTTGGTGTAGGATGTATATTTGAGTAAATTTAGATGAAAATAACTTCAATTTTTTGGATTGTGAAAAAAAATTTTAGTTGGAAGTGCCATGTTATAATAAATTTATTTGAAATCAACTTCGATTTTTTTGGATTTTGGTGAGTATTTTTTTGCAGGATCTATATTTGAGTAAATTTAGATGAAAATAAATTCAATTTTTTGGATTGTGAAAAAAAATTTTAGTTGGAAGTGCCAAATTTTAATAAATTTATTTGAAATCAACTTCGATTTTTTTTATTTTGTTGAGTATTTTTGTTGTAGGATCTATATTTGAGTAAATTTAGATAAAAATAACTTCAAGTTTTTGGATTGTGAAAAAAATTTTAGTTGGAAGTGTCAAATTTTAATAAATTTATTTGAAACCAACTTCGATTTTTTTGGATTTTGTCGAGTATTTTTGGTGTAGGATGTATATTTGAGTAAATTTAGATGAAAATAACTTCAATTTTTTGGATTGTGAAAAAAAATTTTAGTTGGAAGTGCCAAGTTTTAATAAATTTATTTGAAATCAACTTCGATTTTTTTTTATTTTTGTGAGTATTTTTTTGTTGGATCTATATTTGAGAAAATTTAGTTGAAAATAACTTCAATTTTTTGGATTGTGAAAAAAATTTTAGTTGGAAGTGTCAAATTTTAATAAATTTATTTGAAATCAACTTCGATTTTTTTGGATTTTGTCGAGTATTTTTGGCGTAGGATGTATATTTGAGTAAATTTAGATGAAAATAACGACCATTTTTTGGATTGTGAAGAAAATTTTAGTTGAAAGTGTCAAATTTTAATAAATTTATTTGAAATCAACTTCGATTTTTTTGGATTTTGTCGAGTATTTTTGTTGTAGGATGTATATTTGAGTAAATTTAGATGAAAATAACCACCATTTTTTGGATTGTGAATAAAATTTTAGTTGGAAGTGTCAAATTTTAATAAATTTATTTGAAATCAACTTCGATTTTTTTGGATATTGTTGAGTATTTTTGTTGTAGGATCTATATTTGAGTAAATTTAGATGAAAATAACTTCAATTTTTTGGATTGTGAAAAAAAATTTAGTCGGAAGTGTCCAATTTTAATAAATTTATTTGAAATCAACTTCGATTTTTTTAGATTTTGTCGAGTATTTTTGGTGTTGGATGTATATTTGAGTAAATTTAGATGAAAATAACTTCAATTTTTTGGATTGTGAAAAAAAAATTTAGTTGGATGTGCCAAATTTTAATAAATTTATTTGAAACCAACTTCGATTTTTTTGGATTTTGCCGAGTATTTTTGGTGTAGGATGTATATTTGAGTAAATTTAGATGAAAATAACTTCAATTTCTAGGATTGTGAAAAAAATTTTAGTTAGAAGTGTCAAATTTTAATAAATTTATTTGAAACCAACTTCGATTTTTTTGGATTTTGTCGAGTATTTTTGGTGTAGGATGTATATTTGAGTAAATTTAGATGAAAATAACTTCAATTTTTTGGATTGTGAAAAAAAATTTTAGTTGGAAGTGCCATGTTATAATAAATTTATTTGAAATCAACTTCGATTTTTTTGGATTTTGGTGAGTATTTTTTTGCAGGATCTATATTTGAGTAAATTTAGATGAAAATAAATTCAATTTTTTGGATTGTGAAAAAAAATTTTAGTTGGAAGTGCCAAATTTTAATAAATTTATTTGAAATCAACTTCGATTTTTTTTATTTTGTTGAGTATTTTTGTTGTAGGATCTATATTTGAGTAAATTTAGATAAAAATAACTTCAAGTTTTTGGATTGTGAAAAAAATTTTAGTTGGAAGTGTCAAATTTTAATAAATTTATTTGAAACCAACTTCGATTTTTTTTTATTTTGTCGAGTATTTTTGGTGTAGGATGTATATTTGAGTAAATTTAGATGAAAATAACTTCAATTTCTAGGATTGTGAAAAAAATTTTAGTTGGAAGTGTCAAATTTTAATAAATTTATTTTATACCAACTTCGATTTTTTTGGATTTTGTCGAGTATTTTTGTTGTAGGATGTATATTTGAGTAAGTTTAGATGAAAATAACGACCATTTTTTGGATTGTGAAAAAAATTTTAGTTGGAAGTGTCAAATTTTAATAAATTTATTTGAAATCAACTTCGATTTTTTTGGATTTTGTCGAGTATTTTTGGTGTAGGATGTATATTTGAGTAAATTTAGATGAAAATAACTTCAATTTTTTGGATTGTGAAAAAAAATTTTAGTTGGAAGTGCCATGTTATAATAAATTTATTTGAAATCAACTTCGATTTTTTTGGATTTTGGTGAGTATTTTTTTGCAGGATCTATATTTGAGTAAATTTAGATGAAAATAAATTCAATTTTTTGGATTGTGAAAAAAAATTTTAGTTGGAAGTGCCAAATTTTAATAAATTTATTTGAAATCAACTTCGATTTTTTTTATTTTGTTGAGTATTTTTGTTGTAGGATCTATATTTGAGTAAATTTAGATAAAAATAACTTCAAGTTTTTGGATTGTGAAAAAAATTTTAGTTGGAAGTGTCAAATTTTAACAAATTTATTTGAAACCAACTTCGATTTTTTTGGATTTTGTCGAGTATTTTTGGTGTAGGATGTATATTTGAGTAAATTTAGATGAAAATAACTTCAATTTTTTGGATTGTGAAAAAAAATTTTAGTTGGAAGTGCCAAGTTTTAATAAATTTATTTGAAATCAACTTCGATTTTTTTTTATTTTTGTGAGTATTTTTTTGTTGGATCTATATTTGAGAAAATTTAGTTGAAAATAACTTCAATTTTTTGGATTGTGAAAAAATTTTAGTTGGAAGTGTCAAATTTTAATAAATTTATTTGAAATCAACTTCGATTTTTTTGGATTTTGTCGAGTATTTTTGGCGTAGGATGTATATTTGAGTAAATTTAGATGAAAATAACGACCATTTTTTGGATTGTGAAGAAAATTTTAGTTGAAAGTGTCAAATTTTAATAAATTTATTTGAAATCAACTTCGATTTTTTTGGATTTTGTCGAGTATTTTTGTTGTAGGATGTATATTTGAGTAAATTTAGATGAAAATAACCACCATTTTTTGGATTGTGAATAAAATTTTAGTTGGAAGTGTCAAATTTTAATAAATTTATTTGAAATCAACTTCGATTTTTTTGGATATTGTTGAGTATTTTTGTTGTAGGATCTATATTTGAGTAAATTTAGATGAAAATAACTTCAATTTTTTGGATTGTGAAAAAAATTTTAGTCGGAAGTGTCCAATTTTAATAAATTTATTTGAAATCAACTTCGATTTTTTTAGATTTTGTCGAGTATTTTTGGTGTTGGATGTATATTTGAGTAAATTTAGATGAAAATAACTTCAATTTCTAGGATTGTGAAAAAAATTTTTGTTGGAAGTGTCAAATTTTAATAAATTTATTTGAAATCAACTTCGATTTTTTTGGATTTTGTCGAGTATTTTTGTTGTAGGATGTATATTTGAGTAAATTTAGATGAAAATAACAACCATTTTTTGGATTGTGAAGAAAGTTTTAGTTGGAAGTGTCAAATTTTAATAAATTTATTTGAAATCAACTTCGATTTTTTTGGATTTTGTCGAGTATTTTTGTTGTAGGATGTATATTTGAGTAAGTTTAGATGAAAATAACGACCATTTTTTGGATTGTGAAAAAAATTTTAGTTGGAAATGCCAAGTTTTAATAAATTTATTTGAAATCAACTTCGATTTTTTTGGATTTTGGTGAGTATTTTTTTGTTGGATCTATATTTGAGAAAATTTAGATGAAAATAACTTCAATTTTTTGGATTGTGAAAAAAATTTTAGTGGGAAGTGTCAAATTTTAATAAATTTATTTGAAACCAACTTCGATTTTTTGGAATTTGTCGAGTATTTTTGTTGTAGGATGTATATTTGAGTAAGTTTAGATGAAAATAACGACCATTTTTTGGATTGTGAAAAAAATTTTAGTTGGAAGAGTCAAATTTTAATAAATTTCTTTGAAACCAACTGCGATTTTTTTGGATTTTGTCGAGTATTTTTGTTGTAGGATGTATATTTGAGTAAATTTAGATGAAAATAACGACCATTTTTTGGATTGTGAAGAAAATTTTAGTTGGAAGTGTCAAATTTTAATAAATTTATTTGAAATCAACTTCGATTTTTTTGGATTTTGTCGAGTATTTTTGGTGTAGGATGTATATTTGAGTAAATTTAGATGAAAATAACTTCAATTTCTAGGATTGTGAAAAAAATTTTAGTTGGAAGTGTCAAATTTTAATAAATTTATTTGAAATCAACTTCGATTTTTTTGGATTTTGTCGAGTATTTTTGTTGTAGGATGTATATTTGAGTAAGTTTAGATGAAAATAACGACCATTTTTTGGATTGTGAAAAAAAATTTAGTTGGAAGTGCCAAATTTTAATAAATTTATTTGAAACCAACTTCGATTTTTTTGGATTTTGCCGAGTATTTTTGGTGTAGGATGTATATTTGAGTAAATTTAGATGAAAATAACTTCAATTTCTAGGATTGTGAAAAAAATTTTAGTTGGAAGTGTCAAATTTTAATAAATTTATTTGAAATCAACTTCGATTTTTTTGGATTTTGTCGAGTACTTTTGTTGTAGGATGTATATTTGAGTAAATTTAGATGAAAATAACGACCATTTTTTGGATTGTGAAGAAAATTTTAGTTGGAAGTGTCAAATTTTAATAAATTTATTTGAAATCAACTTCGATTTTTTTGGATTTTGTCGAGTATTTTTGGTGTAGGATGTATATTTGAGTAAATTTAGATGAAAATAACAACCATTTTTTGGATTGTGAAGAAAGTTTTAGTTGGAAGTGTCAAATTTTAATAAATTTATTTGAAATCAACTTCGATTTTTTTGGATTTTGTCGAGTATTTTTGTTGTAGGATGTATATTTGAGTAAATTTATATGAAAATAACGACCATTTTTGGGATTGTGAAAAAAAATTTTAGTTGGAAATGCCAAGTTTTAATAAATTTATTTGAAATCAACTTCGATTTTTTTGGATTTTGGTGAGTATTTTTTTGTTGGATCTATATTTGAGAAAATTTAGATGAAAATAACTTCAATTTTTTGGATTGTGAAAAAAATTTTAGTGGGAAGTGTCCAATTTTAATAAATTTATTTGAAACCAACTTCGATTTTTTGGAATTTTGTCGAGTATTTTTGGTGTAGGATGTATATTTGAGTAAATTTAGATGAAAATAACTTCAATTTCTAGGATTGTGAAGAAAATTTTAGTTGGAAGTGTCAAATTTTAATAAATTTATTTGAAACCAACTTCGATTTTTTTTTATTTTGTCGAGTATTTTTGGCGTAGGATGTATATTTGAGTAAATTTAGATGAAAATAACTTCAATTTCTAGGATTGTGAAAAAAATTTTAGTTGGAAGTGTCAAATTTTAATAAATTTATTTTATACCAACTTCGATTTTTTTGGATTTTGTCGAGTATTTTTGTTGTAGGATGTATATTTGAGTAAATTTAGATGAAAATAACCACCATTTTTTGGATTGTGAATAAAATTTTAGTTGGAAGTGTCAAATTTTAATAAATTTATTTGAAATCAACTTCGATTTTTTTGGATTTTGTCGAGTATTTTTGGTGTAGGATGTATATTTGAGTAAATTTAGATGAAAATAACGACCATTTTTTGGATTGTGAAGAAAATTTTAGTTGGAAGTGTCAAATTTTAATAAATTTATTTGAAATCAACTTCGATTTTTTTGGATTTTGTCGAGTATTTTTGGTGTAGGATGTATATTTGAGTAAATTTAGATGAAAATAACTTCAATTTTTTGGATTGTGAAAAAAAATTTTAGTTGGAAGTGCCAAGTTTTAATAAATTTATTTGAAATCAACTTCGATTTTTTTTTATTTTTGTGAGTATTTTTTTGTTGGATCTATATTTGTGAAAATTTAGTTGAAAATAACTTCAATTTTTTGGATTGTGAAAAAAATTTTAGTTGGAAGTGTCAAATTTTAATAAATTTATTTGAAATCAACTTCGATTTTTTTGGATTTTGTCGAGTATTTTTGGCGTAGGATGTATATTTGAGTAAATTTAGATGAAAATAACGACCATTTTTTGGATTGTGAAGAAAATTTTAGTTGAAAGTGTCAAATTTTAATAAATTTATTTGAAATCAACTTCGATTTTTTTGGATTTTGTCGAGTATTTTTGTTGTAGGATGTATATTTGAGTAAATTTAGATGAAAATAACCACCATTTTTTGGATTGTGAATAAAATTTTAGTTGGAAGTGTCAAATTTTAATATATTTATTTGAAATCAACTTCGATTTTTTTGGATATTGTTGAGTATTTTTGTTGTAGGATCTATATTTGAGTAAATTTAGATGAAAATAACTTCAATTTTTTGGATTGTGAAAAAAATTTTAGTTGGAAGTGTCAAATTTTAATAAATTTATTTGAAATCAACTTCGATTTTTTTGGATTTTGTCGAGTATTTTTGGTGTAGGATGTATATTTGAGTAAATTTAGATGAAAATAACTTCAATTTCTAGGATTGTGAAAAAAATTTTAGTTGGAAGTGTCAAATTTTAATAAATTTATTTGAAATCAACTTCGATTTTTTTGGATTTTGTCGAGTATTTTTGTTGTAGGATGTATATTTGAGTAAGTTTAGATGAAAATAACGACCATTTTTTGGATTGTGAAAAAAAATTTAGTTGGAAGTGCCAAATTTTAATAAATTTATTTGAAACCAACTTCGATTTTTTTGGATTTTGCCGAGTATTTTTGGTGTAGGATGTATATTTGAGTAAATTTAGATGAAAATAACTTCAATTTCTAGGATTGTGAAAAAAATTTTAGTTGGAAGTGTCAAATTTTAATAAATTTATTTGAAATCAACTTCGATTTTTTTGGATTTTGTCGAGTACTTTTGTTGTAGGATGTATATTTGAGTAAATTTAGATGAAAATAACGACCATTTTTTGGATTGTGAAGAAAATTTTAGTTGGAAGTGTCAAATTTTAATAAATTTATTTGAAATCAACTTCGATTTTTTTGGATTTTGTCGAGTATTTTTGGTGTAGGATGTATATTTGAGTAAATTTAGATGAAAATAACTTCAATTTCTAGGATTGTGAAAAAAATTTTTGTTGGAAGTGTCAAATTTTAATAAATTTATTTGAAATCAACTTCGATTTTTTTGGATTTTGTCGAGTATTTTTGTTGTAGGATGTATATTTGAGTAAATTTAGATGAAAATAACAACCATTTTTTGGATTGTGAAGAAAGTTTTAGTTGGAAGTGTCAAATTTTAATAAATTTATTTGAAATCAACTTCGATTTTTTTGGATTTTGTCGAGTATTTTTGTTGTAGGATGTATATTTGAGTAAATTTATATGAAAATAACGACCATTTTTGGGATTGTGAAAAAAAATTTTAGTTGGAAATGCCAAGTTTTAATAAATTTATTTGAAATCAACTTCGATTTTTTTGGATTTTGGTGAGTATTTTTTTGTTGGATCTATATTTGAGAAAATTTAGATGAAAATAACTTCAATTTTTTGGATTGTGAAAAAAATTTTAGTGGGAAGTGTCCAATTTTAATAAATTTATTTGAAACCAACTTCGATTTTTTGGAATTTTGTCGAGTATTTTTGGTGTAGGATGTATATTTGAGTAAATTTAGATGAAAATAACTTCAATTTCTAGGATTGTGAAGAAAATTTTAGTTGGAAGTGTCAAATTTTAATAAATTTATTTGAAACCAACTTCGATTTTTTTTTATTTTGTCGAGTATTTTTGGCGTAGGATGTATATTTGAGTAAATTTAGATGAAAATAACTTCAATTTCTAGGATTGTGAAAAAAATTTTAGTTGGAAGTGTCAAATTTTAATAAATTTATTTTATACCAACTTCGATTTTTTTGGATTTTGTCGAGTATTTTTGTTGTAGGATGTATATTTGAGTAAATTTAGATGAAAATAACCACCATTTTTTGGATTGTGAATAAAATTTTAGTTGGAAGTGTCAAATTTTAATAAATTTATTTGAAATCAACTTCGATTTTTTTGGATTTTGTCGAGTATTTTTGGTGTAGGATGTATATTTGAGTAAATTTAGATGAAAATAACGACCATTTTTTGGATTGTGAAGAAAATTTTAGTTGGAAGTGTCAAATTTTAATAAATTTATTTGAAATCAACTTCGATTTTTTTGGATTTTGTCGAGTATTTTTGGTGTAGGATGTATATTTGAGTAAATTTAGATGAAAATAACTTCAATTTTTTGGATTGTGAAAAAAAATTTTAGTTGGAAGTGCCAAGTTTTAATAAATTTATTTGAAATCAACTTCGATTTTTTTTTATTTTTGTGAGTATTTTTTTGTTGGATCTATATTTGTGAAAATTTAGTTGAAAATAACTTCAATTTTTTGGATTGTGATAAAAATTTTAGTTGGAAGTGTCAAATTTTAATAAATTTATTTGAAATCAACTTCGATTTTTTTGGATTTTGTCGAGTATTTTTGGCGTAGGATGTATATTTGAGTAAATTTAGATGAAAATAACGACCATTTTTTGGATTGTGAAGAAAATTTTAGTTGAAAGTGTCAAATTTTAATAAATTTATTTGAAATCAACTTCGATTTTTTTGGATTTTGTCGAGTATTTTTGTTGTAGGATGTATATTTGAGTAAATTTAGATGAAAATAACCACCATTTTTTGGATTGTGAATAAAATTTTAGTTGGAAGTGTCAAATTTTAATATATTTATTTGAAATCAACTTCGATTTTTTTGGATATTGTTGAGTATTTTTGTTGTAGGATCTATATTTGAGTAAATTTAGATGAAAATAACTTCAATTTTTTGGATTGTGAAAAAAATTTTAGTCGGAAGTGTCCAATTTTAATAAATTTATTTGAAATCAACTTCGATTTTTTTAGATTTTGTCGAGTATTTTTGGCGTAGGATGTATATTTGAGTAAATTTAGATGAAAATAACGACCATTTTTTGGATTGTGAAGAAAATTTTAGTTGAAAGTGTCAAATTTTAATAAATTTATTTGAAATCAACTTCGATTTTTTTGGATTTTGTCGAGTATTTTTGTTGTAGGATGTATATTTGAGTAAATTTAGATGAAAATAACCACCATTTTTTGGATTGTGAATAAAATTTTAGTTGGAAGTGTCAAATTTTAATATATTTATTTGAAATCAACTTCGATTTTTTTGGATTTTGGTGAGTATTTTTTTGTTGGATCTATATTTGAGAAAATTTAGATGAAAATAACTTCAATTTTTTGGATTGTGAAAAAAATTTTAGTGGGAAGTGTCCAATTTTAATAAATTTATTTGAAACCAACTTCGATTTTTTGGAATTTTGTCGAGTATTTTTGGTGTAGGATGTATATTTGAGTAAATTTAGATGAAAATAACTTCAATTTCTAGGATTGTGAAGAAAATTTTAGTTGGAAGTGTCAAATTTTAATAAATTTATTTGAAACCAACTTCGATTTTTTTTTATTTTGTCGAGTATTTTTGGCGTAGGATGTATATTTGAGTAAATTTAGATGAAAATAACTTCAATTTCTAGGATTGTGAAAAAAATTTTAGTTGGAAGTGTCAAATTTTAATAAATTTATTTTATACCAACTTCGATTTTTTTGGATTTTGTCGAGTATTTTTGTTGTAGGATGTATATTTGAGTAAATTTAGATGAAAATAACCACCATTTTTTGGATTGTGAATAAAATTTTAGTTGGAAGTGTCAAATTTTAATAAATTTATTTGAAATCAACTTCGATTTTTTTGGATTTTGTCGAGTATTTTTGGTGTAGGATGTATATTTGAGTAAATTTAGATGAAAATAACGACCATTTTTTGGATTGTGAAGAAAATTTTAGTTGGAAGTGTCAAATTTTAATAAATTTATTTGAAATCAACTTCGATTTTTTTGGATTTTGTCGAGTATTTTTGGTGTAGGATGTATATTTGAGTAAATTTAGATGAAAATAACTTCAATTTTTTGGATTGTGAAAAAAAATTTTAGTTGGAAGTGCCAAGTTTTAATAAATTTATTTGAAATCAACTTCGATTTTTTTTTATTTTTGTGAGTATTTTTTTGTTGGATCTATATTTGAGAAAATTTAGTTGAAAATAACTTCAATTTTTTGGATTGTGAAAAAAATTTTAGTTGGAAGTGTCAAATTTTAATAAATTTATTTGAAATCAACTTCGATTTTTTTGGATTTTGTCGAGTATTTTTGGCGTAGGATGTATATTTGAGTAAATTTAGATGAAAATAACGACCATTTTTTGGATTGTGAAGAAAATTTTAGTTGAAAGTGTCAAATTTTAATAAATTTATTTGAAATCAACTTCGATTTTTTTGGATTTTGTCGAGTATTTTTGTTGTAGGATGTATATTTGAGTAAATTTAGATGAAAATAACCACCATTTTTTGGATTGTGAATAAAATTTTAGTTGGAAGTGTCAAATTTTAATATATTTATTTGAAATCAACTTCGATTTTTTTGGATATTGTTGAGTATTTTTGTTGTAGGATCTATATTTGAGTAAATTTAGATGAAAATAACTTCAATTTTTTGGATTGTGAAAAAAATTTTAGTCGGAAGTGTCCAATTTTAATAAATTTATTTGAAATCAACTTCGATTTTTTTAGATTTTGTCGAGTATTTTTGGCGTAGGATGTATATTTGAGTAAATTTAGATGAAAATAACGACCATTTTTTGGATTGTGAAGAAAATTTTAGTTGAAAGTGTCAAATTTTAATAAATTTATTTGAAATCAACTTCGATTTTTTTGGATTTTGTCGAGTATTTTTGTTGTAGGATGTATATTTGAGTAAATTTAGATGAAAATAACCACCATTTTTTGGATTGTGAATAAAATTTTAGTTGGAAGTGTCAAATTTTAATATATTTATTTGAAATCAACTTCGATTTTTTTTTATTTTTGTGAGTATTTTTTTGTTGGATCTATATTTGAGAAAATTTAGTTGAAAATAACTTCAATTTTTTGGATTGTGAAAAAAATTTTAGTTGGAAGTGTCAAATTTTAATAAATTTATTTGAAATCAACTTCGATTTTTTTGGATTTTGTCGAGTATTTTTGGCGTAGGATGTATATTTGAGTAAATTTAGATGAAAATAACGACCATTTTTTGGATTGTGAAGAAAATTTTAGTTGAAAGTGTCAAATTTTAATAAATTTATTTGAAATCAACTTCGATTTTTTTGGATTTTGTCGAGTATTTTTGTTGTAGGATGTATATTTGAGTAAATTTAGATGAAAATAACCACCATTTTTTGGATTGTGAATAAAATTTTAGTTGGAAGTGTCAAATTTTAATATATTTATTTGAAATCAACTTCGATTTTTTTGGATATTGTTGAGTATTTTTGTTGTAGGATCTATATTTGAGTAAATTTAGATGAAAATAACTTCAATTTTTTGGATTGTGAAAAAAATTTTAGTCGGAAGTGTCCAATTTTATTAAATTTATTTGAAATCAACTTCGATTTTTTTAGATTTTGTCGAGTATTTTTGGCGTAGGATGTATATTTGAGTAAATTTAGATGAAAATAACGACCATTTTTTGGATTGTGAAGAAAATTTTAGTTGAAAGTGTCAAATTTTAATAAATTTATTTGAAATCAACTTCGATTTTTTTGGATTTTGTCGAGTATTTTTGGTGTAGGATGTATATTTGAGTAAATTTAGATGAAAATAACTTCAATTTTTTGGATTGTGAAAAAAAATTTTAGTTGGAAGTGCCAACTTTTAATAAATTTATTTGAAATCAACTTCGATTTTTTTTTATTTTTGTGAGTATTTTTTTGTTGGATCTATATTTGAGAAAATTTAGTTGAAAATAACTTCAATTTTTTGGATTGTGAAAAAAATTTTAGTTGGAAGTGTCAAATTTTAATAAATTTATTTGAAATCAACTTCGATTTTTTTGGATTTTGTCGAGTATTTTTCTCGTAGGATGTATATTTGAGTAAATTTAGATGAAAATAACGACCATTTTTTGGATTGTGAAGAAAATTTTAGTTGAAAGTGTCAAATTTTAATAAATTTATTTGAAATCAACTTCGATTTTTTTGGATTTTGTCGAGTATTTTTGTTGTAGGATGTATATTTGAGTAAATTTAGATGAAAATAACCACCATTTTTTGGATTGTGAATAAAATTTTAGTTGGAAGTGTCAAATTTTAATATATTTATTTGAAATCAACTTCGATTTTTTTGGATATTGTTGAGTATTTTTGTTGTAGGATCTATATTTGAGTAAATTTAGATGAAAATAACTTCAATTTTTTGGATTGTGAAAAAAATTTTAGTCGGAAGTGTCCAATTTTAATAAATTTATTTGAAATCAACTTCGATTTTTTTAGATTTTGTCGAGTATTTTTGGCGTAGGATGTATATTTGAGTAAATTTAGATGAAAATAACGACCATTTTTTGGATTGTGAAGAAAATTTTAGTTGAAAGTGTCAAATTTTAATAAATTTATTTGAAATCAACTTCGATTTTTTTGGATTTTGGTGAGTATTTTTTTGTTGGATCTATATTTGAGAAAATTTAGATGAAAATAACTTCAATTTTTTGGATTGTGAAAAAAATTTTAGTGGGAAGTGTCCAATTTTAATAAATTTATTTGAAACCAACTTCGATTTTTTGGAATTTTGTCGAGTATTTTTGGTGTAGGATGTATATTTGAGTAAATTTAGATGAAAATAACTTCAATTTCTAGGATTGTGAAGAAAATTTTAGTTGGAAGTGTCAAATTTTAATAAATTTATTTGAAACCAACTTCGATTTTTTTTTATTTTGTCGAGTATTTTTGGCGTAGGATGTATATTTGAGTAAATTTAGATGAAAATAACTTCAATTTCTAGGATTGTGAAAAAAATTTTAGTTGGAAGTGTCAAATTTTAATAAATTTATTTTATACCAACTTCGATTTTTTTGGATTTTGTCGAGTATTTTTGTTGTAGGATGTATATTTGAGTAAATTTAGATGAAAATAACCACCATTTTTTGGATTGTGAATAAAATTTTAGTTGGAAGTGTCAAATTTTAATAAATTTATTTGAAATCAACTTCGATTTTTTTGGATTTTGTCGAGTATTTTTGGTGTAGGATGTATATTTGAGTAAATTTAGATGAAAATAACTTCAATTTTTTGGATTGTGAAAAAAAATTTTAGTTGGAAGTGCCAAGTTTTAATAAATTTATTTGAAATCAACTTCGATTTTTTTTTATTTTTGTGAGTATTTTTTTGTTGGATCTATATTTGAGAAAATTTAGTTGAAAATAACTTCAATTTTTTGGATTGTGAAAAAAATTTTAGTTGGAAGTGTCAAATTTTAATAAATTTATTTGAAATCAACTTCGATTTTTTTGGATTTTGTCGAGTATTTTTGGTGTAGGATGTATATTTGAGTAAATTTAGATGAAAATAACTTCAATTTCTAGGATTGTGAATAAAATTTTAGTTGGAAATGCCAAGTTTTAATAAATTTATTTGAAATCAACTTCGATTTTTTTGGATTTTGGTGAGTATTTTTTTGTTGGATCTATATTTGAGAAAATTTAGATGAAAATAACTTCAATTTTTTGGATTGTGAAAAAAATTTTAGTGGGAAGTGTCAAATTTTAATAAATTTATTTGAAACCAACTTCGATTTTTTTGGATTTTGTCGAGTATTTTTGTTGTAGGATGTATATTTGAGTAAGTTTAGATGAAAATAACGACCATTTTTTGGATTGTGAAAAAAATTTTAGTTGGAAGAGTCAAATTTTAATAAATTTCTTTGAAACCAACTGCGATTTTTTTGGATTTTGTCGAGTATTTTTGTTGTAGGATGTATATTTGAGTAAATTTAGATGAAAATAACGACCATTTTTTGGATTGTGAAGAAAATTTTAGTTGGAAGTGTCAAATTTTAATAAATTTATTTGAAATCAACTTCGATTTTTTTGGATTTTGTCGAGTATTTTTGGTGTAGGATGTATATTTGAGTAAATTTAGATGAAAATAACTTCAATTTCTAGGATTGTGAAAAAAATTTTAGTTGGAAGTGTCAAATTTTAATAAATTTATTTGAAATCAACTTCGATTTTTTTGGATTTTGTCGAGTATTTTTGTTGTAGGATGTATATTTGAGTAAATTTAGATGAAAATAACAACCATTTTTTGGATTGTGAAGAAAGTTTTAGTTGGAAGTGTCAAATTTTAATAAATTTATTTGAAATCAACTTCGATTTTTTTTTTTTTTTTTGAGTATTTTTGTTGTTGGATCTATATTTGAGTAAATTTAGATATAAATAACTTCAATTTTTAGGATTGTGAAAAAAATTTTAGTTGGAAGTGTCAAATTTTAATAAATTTTTTTGAAACCAACTTCGATTTTTTTTGGATTTTGTCGAGTACTTTTGTTGTAGGATGTATATTTGAGTAAATTTAGATGAAAATAACGACCATTTTTTGGATTGTGAAGAAAATTTTAGTTGGAAGTGTCAAATTTTAATAAATTAATTAAAAATCAACTTCGATTTTTTTGGATTTTGTCGAGTATTTTTGGTGTAGGATGTATATTTGAGTAAATTTAGATGAAAATAACTTCAATTTTTTGGATTGTGAAAAAAAAATTTAGTTGGAAGTGCCAAATTTTAATAAATTTATTTGAAACCAACTTCGATTTTTTTGGATTTTGTCGAGTATTTTTGGTGTAGGATGTATATTTGAGTAAATTTAGATGAAAATAACTTCAATTTCTAGGATTGTGCAAAAATTTTAGTTAGAAGTGTCAAATTTTAATAAATTTATTTGAAACCAACTTCGATTTTTTTGGATTTTGTCGAGTATTTTTATTGTAGGATGTATATTTGAGTAAGTTTAGATGAAAATAACGACCATTTTTTGGATTGTGAAAAAAAATTTAGTTGGAAGTGTCAAATTTTAATAAATTTCTTTGAAACCAACTTCGATTTTTTTGGATTTTGTCGAGTATTTTTGTTGTAGGATGTATATTTGAGTAAATTTAGATGAAAATAACGACCATTTTTTGGATTGTGAAGAAAATTTTAGTTGGAAGTGTCAAATTTTAATAAATTTATTTGAAATCAACTTCGATTTTTTTGGATTTTGTCGAGTATTTTTGGTGTAGGATGTATATTTGAGTAAATTTAGATGAAAATAACTTCAATTTCTAGGATTGTGAAAAAAATTTTAGTTGGAAGTGTCAAATTTTAATAAATTTATTTGAAATCAACTTCGATTTTTTTGGATTTTGTCGAGTATTTTTGTTGTAGGATGTATATTTGAGTAAATTTAGATGAAAATAACAACCATTTTTTGGATTGTGAAGAAAGTTTTAGTTGGAAGTGTCAAATTTTAATAAATTTATTTGAAATCAACTTCGATTTTTTTGGATTTTGTCGAGTATTTTTGTTGTAGGATGTATATTTGAGTAAATTCAGATGAAAATAACGACCATTTTTTGGATTGTGAAGAAAATTTTAGTTGGAAGTGTCAAATTTTAATAAATTTATTTGAAATCAACTTCGATTTTTTTGGATTTTGTCGAGTATTTTTGTTGTAGGATGTATATTTGAGTAAATTTAGATGAAAATAACGACCATTTTTTGGATTGTGAAGAAAATTTTAGTTGGAAGTGTCAAATTTTAATAAATTTATTTGAAATCAACTTCGATTTTTTTGGATTTTGTCGAGTATTTTTGGTGTAGGATGTATATTTGAGTAAATTTAGATGAAAATAACTTCAATTTCTAGGATTGTGAAGAAAATTTTAGTTGGAAATGCCAAGTTTTAATAAATTTATTTGAAATCAACTTCGATTTTTTTGGATTTTGGTGAGTATTTTTTTGTTGGATCTATATTTGAGAAAATTTAGATGAAAATAACTTCAATTTTTTGGATTGTGAAAAAAATTTTAGTGGGATGTGTCAAATTTTAATAAATTTATTTGAAACCAACTTCGATTTTTTTTTTTTTTTTTTTGAGTATTTTTGTTGTTGGATCTATATTTGAGTAAATTTAGATATAAATAACTTCAATTTTTAGGATTGTGAAAAAAATTTTAGTTGGAAGTGTCAAATTTTAATAAATTTCTTTGAAACCAACTTCGATTTTTTTGGATTTTGTCGAGTATTTTTGTTGTAGGATGTATATTTGAGTAAATTTAGATGAAAATAACGACCATTTTTTGGATTGTGAAGAAAATTTTAGTTGGAAGTGTCAAATTTTAATAAATTTATTTGAAATCACATTCGATTTTTTTGGATTTTGTCGAGTATTTTTGGTGTAGGATGTATATTTGAGTAAGTTTAGATGAAAATAACGACCATTTTTTGGATTGTGAAAAAAATTTTAGTTGGAAGTGTCAAATTTTAATAAATTTCTTTGAAACCAACTTCGATTTTTTTGGATTTTGTCGAGTATTTTTGTTGTAGGATGTATATTTGAGTAAATTTAGATGAAAATAACGACCATTTTTTGGATTGTGAAGAAAATTTTAGTTGGAAGTGTCAAATTTTAATAAATTTATTTGAAATCAACTTCGATTTTTTTGGATTTTGTCGAGTATTTTTGGTGTAGGATGTATATTTGAGTAAATTTAGATGAAAATAACTTCAATTTCTAGGATTGTGAAAAAAATTTTAGTTGGAAGTGTCAAATTTTAATAAATTTATTTGAAATCAACTTCGATTTTTTTGGATTTTGTCGAGTATTTTTGTTGTAGGATGTATATTTGAGTAAATTTAGATGAAAATAACAACCATTTTTTGGATTGTGAAGAAAGTTTTAGTTGGAAGTGTCAAATTTTAATAAATTTATTTGAAATCAACTTCGATTTTTTTGGATTTTGTCGAGTATTTTTGTTGTAGGATGTATATTTGAGTAAATTTAGATGAAAATAACAACCATTTTTTGGATTGTGAAGAAAGTTTTAGTTGGAAGTGTCAAATTTTAATAAATTTATTTGAAATCAACTTCGATTTTTTTGGATTTTGTCGAGTATTTTTGTTGTAGGATGTATATTTGAGTAAATTTAGATGAAAATAACGACCATTTTTTGGATTGTGAAGAAAATTTTAGTTGGAAGTGTCAAATTTTAATAAATTTATTTGAAATCAACTTCGATTTTTTTGGATTTTGTCGAGTATTTTTGTTGTAGGATGTATATTTGAGTAAATTTAGATGAAAATAACGACCATTTTTTGGATTGTGAAGAAAGTTTTAGTTGGAAGTGTCAAATTTTAATAAATTTATTTGAAATCAACTTCGATTTTTTTGGATTTTGTCGAGTATTTTTGTTGTAGGATGTATATTTGAGTAAATTTAGATGAAAATAACGACCATTTTTTGGATTGTGAAGAAAATTTTAGATGGAAGTGTCAAATTTTAATAAATTTATTTGAAATCAACTTCGATTTTTTTGGATTTTGTCGAGTATTTTTGGTGTAGGATGTATATTTGAGTAAATTTAGATGAAAATAACTTCAATTTCTAGGATTGTGAAAAAAATTTTAGTTGGAAGTGTCAAATTTTAATAAATTTATTTGAAATCAACTTCGATTTTTTTGGATTTTGTCGAGTATTTTTGTTGTAGGATGTATATTTGAGTAAATTTAGATGAAAATAACAACCATTTTTTGGATTGTGAAGAAAGTTTTAGTTGGAAGTGTCAAATTTTAATAAATTTATTTGAAATCAACTTCGATTTTTTTTTTTTTTTTGAGTATTTTTGTTGTTGGATCTATATTTGAGTAAATTTAGATATAAATAACTTCAATTTTTAGGATTGTGAAAAAAATTTTAGTTGGAAGTGTCAAATTTTAATAAATTTTTTTGAAACCAACTTCGATTTTTTTTGGATTTTGTCGAGTACTTTTGTTGTAGGATGTATATTTGAGTAAATTTAGATGAAAATAACGACCATTTTTTGGATTGTGAAGAAAATTTTAGTTGGAAGTGTCAAATTTTAATAAATTAATTAAAAATCAACTTCGATTTTTTTGGATTTTGTCGAGTATTTTTGGTGTAGGATGTATATTTGAGTAAATTTAGATGAAAATAACTTCAATTTTTTGGATTGTGAAAAAAAAATTTAGTTGGAAGTGCCAAATTTTAATAAATTTATTTGAAACCAACTTCGATTTTTTTGGATTTTGTCGAGTATTTTTGGTGTAGGATGTATATTTGAGTAAATTTAGATGAAAATAACTTCAATTTCTAGGATTGTGCAAAAATTTTAGTTAGAAGTGTCAAATTTTAATAAATTTATTTGAAACCAACTTCGATTTTTTTGGATTTTGTCGAGTATTTTTATTGTAGGATGTATATTTGAGTAAGTTTAGATGAAAATAACGACCATTTTTTGGATTGTGAAAAAAAATTTAGTTGGAAGTGTCAAATTTTAATAAATTTCTTTGAAACCAACTTCGATTTTTTTGGATTTTGTCGAGTATTTTTGTTGTAGGATGTATATTTGAGTAAATTTAGATGAAAATAACGACCATTTTTTGGATTGTGAAGAAAATTTTAGTTGGAAGTGTCAAATTTTAATAAATTTATTTGAAATCAACTTCGATTTTTTTGGATTTTGTCGAGTATTTTTGGTGTAGGATGTATATTTGAGTAAATTTAGATGAAAATAACTTCAATTTCTAGGATTGTGAAAAAAATTTTAGTTGGAAGTGTCAAATTTTAATAAATTTATTTGAAATCAACTTCGATTTTTTTGGATTTTGTCGAGTATTTTTGTTGTAGGATGTATATTTGAGTAAATTTAGATGAAAATAACAACCATTTTTTGGATTGTGAAGAAAGTTTTAGTTGGAAGTGTCAAATTTTAATAAATTTATTTGAAATCAACTTCGATTTTTTTGGATTTTGTCGAGTATTTTTGTTGTAGGATGTATATTTGAGTAAATTCAGATGAAAATAACGACCATTTTTTGGATTGTGAAGAAAATTTTAGTTGGAAGTGTCAAATTTTAATAAATTTATTTGAAATCAACTTCGATTTTTTTGGATTTTGTCGAGTATTTTTGTTGTAGGATGTATATTTGAGTAAATTTAGATGAAAATAACGACCATTTTTTGGATTGTGAAGAAAATTTTAGTTGGAAGTGTCAAATTTTAATAAATTTATTTGAAATCAACTTCGATTTTTTTGGATTTTGTCGAGTATTTTTGGTGTAGGATGTATATTTGAGTAAATTTAGATGAAAATAACTTCAATTTCTAGGATTGTGAAGAAAATTTTAGTTGGAAATGCCAAGTTTTAATAAATTTATTTGAAATCAACTTCGATTTTTTTGGATTTTGGTGAGTATTTTTTTGTTGGATCTATATTTGAGAAAATTTAGATGAAAATAACTTCAATTTTTTGGATTGTGAAAAAAATTTTAGTGGGATGTGTCAAATTTTAATAAATTTATTTGAAACCAACTTCGATTTTTTTTTTTTTTTTTTTGAGTATTTTTGTTGTTGGATCTATATTTGAGTAAATTTAGATATAAATAACTTCAATTTTTAGGATTGTGAAAAAAATTTTAGTTGGAAGTGTCAAATTTTAATAAATTTCTTTGAAACCAACTTCGATTTTTTTGGATTTTGTCGAGTATTTTTGTTGTAGGATGTATATTTGAGTAAATTTAGATGAAAATAACGACCATTTTTTGGATTGTGAAGAAAATTTTAGTTGGAAGTGTCAAATTTTAATAAATTTATTTGAAATCACATTCGATTTTTTTGGATTTTGTCGAGTATTTTTGGTGTAGGATGTATATTTGAGTAAGTTTAGATGAAAATAACGACCATTTTTTGGATTGTGAAAAAAATTTTAGTTGGAAGTGTCAAATTTTAATAAATTTCTTTGAAACCAACTTCGATTTTTTTGGATTTTGTCGAGTATTTTTGTTGTAGGATGTATATTTGAGTAAATTTAGATGAAAATAACGACCATTTTTTGGATTGTGAAGAAAATTTTAGTTGGAAGTGTCAAATTTTAATAAATTTATTTGAAATCAACTTCGATTTTTTTGGATTTTGTCGAGTATTTTTGGTGTAGGATGTATATTTGAGTAAATTTAGATGAAAATAACTTCAATTTCTAGGATTGTGAAAAAAATTTTAGTTGGAAGTGTCAAATTTTAATAAATTTATTTGAAATCAACTTCGATTTTTTTGGATTTTGTCGAGTATTTTTGTTGTAGGATGTATATTTGAGTAAATTTAGATGAAAATAACAACCATTTTTTGGATTGTGAAGAAAGTTTTAGTTGGAAGTGTCAAATTTTAATAAATTTATTTGAAATCAACTTCGATTTTTTTGGATTTTGTCGAGTATTTTTGTTGTAGGATGTATATTTGAGTAAATTTAGATGAAAATAACAACCATTTTTTGGATTGTGAAGAAAGTTTTAGTTGGAAGTGTCAAATTTTAATAAATTTATTTGAAATCAACTTCGATTTTTTTGGATTTTGTCGAGTATTTTTGTTGTAGGATGTATATTTGAGTAAATTTAGATGAAAATAACGACCATTTTTTGGATTGTGAAGAAAATTTTAGTTGGAAGTGTCAAATTTTAATAAATTTATTTGAAATCAACTTCGATTTTTTTGGATTTTGTCGAGTATTTTTGTTGTAGGATGTATATTTGAGTAAATTTAGATGAAAATAACGACCATTTTTTGGATTGTGAAGAAAGTTTTAGTTGGAAGTGTCAAATTTTAATAAATTTATTTGAAATCAACTTCGATTTTTTTGGATTTTGTCGAGTATTTTTGTTGTAGGATGTATATTTGAGTAAATTTAGATGAAAATAACGACCATTTTTTGGATTGTGAAGAAAATTTTAGATGGAAGTGTCAAATTTTAATAAATTTATTTGAAATCAACTTCGATTTTTTTGGATTTTGTCGAGTATTTTTGGTGTAGGATGTATATTTGAGTAAATTTAGATGAAAATAACTTCAATTTTTTGGATTGTGAAAAAAAATTTTAGTTGGAAATGCCAAGTTTTAATAAATTTATTTGAAATCAACTTCGATTTTTTTGGATTTTGGTGAGTATTTTTTTGTTGGATCTATATTTGAGAAAATTTAGATGAAAATAACTTCAATTTTTTGGATTGTGAAAAAAATTTTAGTGGGAAGTGTCCAATTTTAATAAACTTATTTGAAACCAACTTCGATTTTTTGGAATTTTGTCGAGTATTTTTGGTGTAGGATGTATATTTGAGTAAATTTAGATGAAAATAATTTCAATTTCTAGGATTGTGAAGAAATTTTTAGTTGGAAGTGTCAAATTTTAATAAATTTATTTGAAATCTACTTCGATTTTTTTTGATTTTGTCGAGTATTTTTGTTGTAGGATGTATATTTGAGTAAATTTAGATGAAAATAACGACCATTTTTTGGATTGTGAAAAAAATTTTAGTGGGAAGTGTCCAATTTTAATAAATTTATTTGAAACCAACTTCGATTTTTTGGAATTTTGTCGAGTATTTTTGGTGTAGGATGTATATTTGAGTAAATTTAGATGAAAATAACTTCAATTTCTAGGATTGTGAAGAAATTTTTAGTTGTAAGTGTCAAATTTTAATAAATTTATTTGAAATCTACTTCGATTTTTTTGGATTTTGTCGAGTATTTTTGTTGTAGAATGTATATTTGAGTAAATTTAGATGAAAATAACGACCATTTTTTGGATTGTGAAGAAAATTTTAGTTGGAAGTGTCAAATTTTAATAAATTTATTTGAAATCAACTTCGTTTTTTTTGGATTTTGTCGAGTATTTTTGGTGTAGGATGTATATTTGAGTAAATTTAGATGAAAATAACTTCAATTTCTAGGATTGTGAAAAAAATTTTAGTTGGAAATGCCAAGTTTTAATAAATTTATTTGAAATCAACTTCGATTTTTTTGGATTTTGGTGAGTATTTTTTTGTTGGATCTATATTTGAGAAAATTTAGATGAAAATAACTTCAATTTTTTGGATTGTGAAAAAAATTTTAGTGGGATGTGTCAAATTTTAATAAATTTATTTGAAACCAACTTCGATTTTTTTTTTTTTTTTTTGAGTATTTTTGTTGTTGGATCTATATTTGAGTAAATTTAGATATAAATAACTTCAATTTTTAGGATTGTGAAAAAAATTTTAGTTGGAAGTGTCAAATTTTAATAAATTTCTTTGAAACCAACTTCGATTTTTTTGGATTTTGTCGAGTATTTTTGTTGTAGGATGTATATTTGAGTAAATTTAGATGAAAATAACGACCATTTTTTGGATTGTGAAGAAAATTTTAGTTGGAAGTGTCAAATTTTAATAAATTTATTTGAAATCACATTCGATTTTTTTGGATTTTGTCGAGTATTTTTGGTGTAGGATGTATATTTGAGTAAGTTTAGATGAAAATAACGACCATTTTTTGGATTGTGAAAAAAATTTTAGTTGGAAGTGTCAAATTTTAATAAATTTCTTTGAAACCAACTTCGATTTTTTTGGATTTTGTCGAGTATTTTTGTTGTAGGATGTATATTTGAGTAAATTTAGATGAAAATAACGACCATTTTTTGGATTGTGAAGAAAATTTTAGTTGGAAGTGTCAAATTTTAATAAATTTATTTGAAATCAACTTCGATTTTTTTGGATTTTGTCGAGTATTTTTGGTGTAGGATGTATATTTGAGTAAATTTAGATGAAAATAACGACCATTTTTTGGATTGTGAAAAAAATTTTAGTGGGAAGTGTCCAATTTTAATAAATTTATTTGAAACCAACTTCGATTTTTTGGAATTTTGTCGAGTATTTTTGGTGTAGGATGTATATTTGAGTAAATTTAGATGAAAATAACTTCAATTTCTAGGATTGTGAAGAAATTTTTAGTTGTAAGTGTCAAATTTTAATAAATTTATTTGAAATCTACTTCGATTTTTTTGGATTTTGTCGAGTATTTTTGTTGTAGGATGTATATTTGAGTAAATTTAGATGAAAATAACGACCATTTTTTGGATTGTGAAGAAAATTTTAGTTGGAAGTGTCAAATTTTAATAAATTTATTTGAAATCAACTTCGTTTTTTTTGGATTTTGTCGAGTATTTTTGGTGTAGGATGTATATTTGAGTAAATTTAGATGAAAATAACTTCAATTTCTAGGATTGTGAATAAAATTTTAGTTGGAAATGCCAAGTTTTAATAAATTTATTTGAAATCAACTTCGATTTTTTTGGATTTTGGTGAGTATTTTTTTGTTGGATCTATATTTGAGAAAATTTAGATGAAAATAACTTCAATTTTTTGGATTGTGAAAAAAATTTTAGTGGGAAGTGTCAAATTTTAATAAATTTATTTGAAACCAACTTCGATTTTTTTGGATTTTGTCGAGTATTTTTATTGTAGGATGTATATTTGAGTAAGTTTAGATGAAAATAACGACCATTTTTTGGATTGTGAAAAAAATTTTAGTTGGAAGTGTCAAATTTTAATAAATTTCTTTGAAACCAACTGCGATTTTTTTGGATTTTGTCGAGTATTTTTGTTGTAGGATGTATATTTGAGTAAATTTAGATGAAAATAACGACCATTTTTTGGATTGTGAAGAAAATTTTAGTTGGAAGTGTCAAATTTTAATAAATTTATTTGAAATCAACTTCGATTTTTTTGGATTTTGTCGAGTATTTTTGGTGTAGGATGTATATTTGAGTAAATTTAGATGAAAATAACTTCAATTTCTAGGATTGTGAAAAAAATTTTAGTTGGAAGTGTCAAATTTTAATAAATTTATTTGAAATCAACTTCGATTTTTTTGGATTTTGTCGAGTATTTTTGTTGTAGGATGTATATTTGAGTAAATTTAGATGAAAATAACAACCATTTTTTGGATTGTGAAGAAAGTTTTAGTTGGAAGTGTCAAATTTTAATAAATTTATTTGAAATCAACTTCGATTTTTTTGGATTTTGTCGAGTATTTTTGTTGTAGGATGTATATTTGAGTAAATTTAGATGAAAATAACGACCATTTTTGGATTGTGAAGAAAATTTTAGATGGAAGTGTCAAATTTTAATACATTTATTTGAAATCAACTTCGATTTTTTTGGATTTTGTCGAGTATTTTTGGTGTAGGATGTATATTTGAGTAAATTTAGATGAAAATAACTTCAATTTTTTGGATTGTGAAAAAAAATTTTAGTTGGAAATGCCAAGTTTTAATAAATTTATTTGAAATCAACTTCGATTTTTTTGGATTTTGGTGAGTATTTTTTTGTTGGATCTATATTTGAGAAAATTTAGATGAAAATAACTTCAATTTTTTGGATTGTGAAAAAAATTTTAGTGGGAAGTGTCCAATTTTAATAAATTTATTTGAAACCAACTTCGATTTTTTGGAATTTTGTCGAGTATTTTTGGTGTAGGATGTATATTTGAGTAAATTTAGATGAAAATAACTTCAATTTCTAGGATTGTGAAGAAATTTTTAGTTGGAAGTGTCAAATTTTAATAAATTTATTTGAAATCCACTTCGATTTTTTTGGATTTTGTCGAGTATTTTTGTTGTAGGATGTATATTTGAGTAAATTTAGATGAAAATAACGACCATTTTTTGGATTGTGAAGAAAATTTTAGTTGGAAGTGTCAAATTTTAATAAATTTATTTGAAATCAACTTCGATTTTTTTGGATTTTGTCGAGTATTTTTGGTGTAGGATGTATATTTGAGTAAATTTAGATGAAAATAACTTCAATTTCTAGGATTGTGAAAAAAATTTTAGTTGGAAATGCCAAGTTTTAATAAATTTATTTGAAATCAACTTCGATTTTTTTGGATTTTGGTGAGTATTTTTTTGTTGGATCTATATTTGAGAAAATTTAGATGAAAATAACTTCAATTTTTTGGATTGTGAAAAAAATTTTAGTGGGAAGTGTCAAATTTTAATAACTTTATTTGAAACCAACTTCGATTTTTTTTTATTTTTTTGAGTATTTTTGTTGTTGGATCTATATTTGAGTAAATTTAGATATAAATAACTTCAATTTTTAGGATTGTGAAAAAAATTTTAGTTGGAAGTGTCAAATTTTAATAAATTTTTTTGAAACCAACTTCGATTTTTTTTGGATTTTGTCGAGTACTTTTGTTGTAGGATGTATATTTGAGTAAATTTAGATGAAAATAACGACCATTTTTTGGATTGTGAAAAAAAATTTTAGTTGGAAATGCCAAGTTTTAATAAATTTATTTGAAACCAACTTCGATTTTTTTGGATTTTGGTGAGTATTTTTTTGTTGGATCTATATTTGAGAAAATTTAGATGAAAATAACTTCAATTTTTTGGATTGTGAAAAAAATTTTAGTGGGAAGTGTCCAATTTTAATAAATTTATTTGAAACCAACTTCGATTTTTTGGAATTTTGTCGAGTATTTTTGGTGTAGGATGTATATTTGAGTAAATTTAGATGAAAATAACTTCAATTTCTAGGATTGTGAAGAAATTTTTAGTTGGAAGTGTCAAATTTTAATAAATTTATTTGAAATCTACTTCGATTTTTTTTTATTTTGTCGAGTATTTTTGTTGTAGGATGTATATTTGAGTAAATTTAGATGAAAATAACGACCATTTTTTGGATTGTGAAGAAAATTTTAGTTGGAAGTGTCAAATTTTAATAAATTTATTTGAAATCAACTTCGATTTTTTTGGATTTTGTCGAGTATTTTTGGTGTAGGATGTATATTTGAGTAAATTTAGATGAAAATAACTTCAATTTCTAGGATTGTGAAAAAAATTTTAGTTGGAAATGCCAAGTTTTAATAAATTTATTTGAAATCAACTTCGATTTTTTTGGATTTTGGTGAGTATTTTTTTGTTGGATCTATATTTGAGAAAATTTAGATGAAAATAACTTCAATTTTTTGGATTGTGAAAAAAATTTTAGTGGGATGTGTCAAATTTTAATAAATTTATTTGAAACCAACTTCGATTTTTTTTTTTTTTTTTGAGTATTTTTGTTGTTGGATCTATATTTGAGTAAATTTAGATATAAATAACTTCAATTTTTAAGATTGTGAAAAAAATTTTAGTTGGAAGTGTCAAATTTTAATAAATTTCTTTGAAACCAACTTCGATTTTTTTGGATTTTGTCGAGTATTTTTGTTGTAGGATGTATATTTGAGTAAATTTAGATGAAAATAACGACCATTTTTTGGATTGTGAAGAAAATTTTAGTTGGAAGTGTCAAATTTTAATAAATTTTTTTGAAATCAACTTCGATTTTTTTGGATTTTGTCGAGTATTTTTGGTGTTGGATGTATATTTGAGTAAATTTAGATGAAAATAACTTCAATTTCTAGGATTGTGAAAAAAATTTTAGTTGGAAGTGTCAAATTTTAATAAATTTATTTGAAATCAACTTCGATTTTTTTGGATTTTGTCGAGTATTTTTGTTGTAGGATGTATATTTGAGTAAATTTAGATGAAAATAACAACCATTTTTTGGATTGTGAAGAAAATTTTAGATGGAAGTGTCAAATTTTAATAAATTTATTTGAAATCAACTTCGATTTTTTTGGATTTTGTCGAGTATTTTTGGTGTAGGATGTATATTTGAGTAAATTTAGATGAAAATAACTTCAATTTTTTGGATTGTGAAACAAAATTTTAGTTGGAAATGCCAAGTTTTAATAAATTTATTTGAAATCAACTTCGATTTTTTTGGATTTTGGTGAGTATTTTTTTGTTGGATCTATATTTGAGAAAATTTAGATGAAAATAACTTCAATTTTTTGGATTGTGAAAAAAATTTTAGTGGGAAGTGTCCAATTTTAATAAATTTATTTGAAACCAACTTCGATTTTTTGGAATTTTGTCGAGTATTTTTGGTGTAGGATGTATATTTGAGTAAATTTAGATGAAAATAACTTCAATTTCTAGGATTGTGAAGAAATTTTTAGTTGGAAGTGTCAAATTTTAATAAATTTATTTGAAATCTACTTCGATTTTTTTGGATTTTGTCGAGTATTTTTGTTGTAGGATGTATATTTGAGTAAATTTAGATGAAAATAACGACCATTTTTTGGATTGTGAAGGAAATTTTAGTTGGAAGTGTCAAATTTTAATAAATTTATTTGAAATCAACTTCGATTTTTTTGGATTTTGTCGAGTATTTTTGGTGTAGGATGTATATTTGAGTAAATTTAGATGAAAATAACTTCAATTTCTAGGATTGTGCAAAAATTTTAGTTAGAAGTGTCAAATTTTAATAATAAATTTATTTGAAACCAACTTCGATTTTTTTGGATTTTGTCGAGTATTTTTGTTGTAGGATGTATATTTGAGTAAGTTTAGATGAAAATAACGACCATTTTTTGGATTGTGAAAAAAATTTTAGTTGGAAGTGTCAAATTTTAATAAATTTCTTTGAAACCAACTTCGATTTTTTTGGATTTTGTCGAGTATTTTTTTGTTGGATCTATATTTGAGAAAATTTAGATGAAAATAACTTCAATTTCTTGGATTGTGAAAAAAATTTTAGTGGGAAGTGTCAAATTTTAATAAATTTATTTGAAACCAACTTCGATTTTTTTTTTTTTTTTTGAGTATTTTTGTTGTTGGATCTATATTTGAGTAAATTTAGATATAAATAACTTCAATTTTTAGGATTGTGAAAAAAATTTTAGTTGGAAGTGTCAAATTTTAATAAATTTTTTTTAAACCAACTTCGATTTTTTTTGGATTTTGTCGAGTACTTTTGTTGTAGGATGTATATTTGAGTAAATTTAGATGAAAATAACGACCATTTTTTGGATTGTGAAGAAAATTTTAGTTGGAAGTGTCAAATTTTAATAAATTTATTTGAAATCAACTTCGATTTTTTTCGATTTTGTCGAGTATTTTTGTTGTAGGATGTATATTTGAGTAAATTTAGATGAAAATAACGACCATTTTTTGGATTGTGAAGAAAATTTTAGTTGGAAGTGTCAAATTTTAATTAATTTATTTGAAATCAACTTCGATTTTTTTGGATTTTGTCGAGTATTTTTGGTGTAGGATGTATATTTGAGTAAATTTAGATGAAAATAACTTCAATTTCTAGGATTGTGAAAAAAATTTTAGTTAGAAGTGTCAAATTTTAATAAATTAAATTGAAACCAACTTCGATTTTTTTGGATTTTGTCGAGTATTTTTGTTGTAGGATGTATATTTGAGTAAGTTTAGATGAAAATAACGACCATTTTTTGGATTGTGAAAAAAATTTTAGTTGGAAGTGTCAAATTTTAATAAATTTCTTTGAAACCAACTTCGATTTTTTTGGATTTTGTCGAGTATTTTTGTTGTAGGATGTATATTTGAGTAAATTTAGATGAAAATAACGACCATTTTTTGGATTGTGAAGAAAATTTTAGTTGGAAGTGTCAAATTTTAATAAATTTATTTGAAATCACATTCGATTTTTTTGGATTTTGTCGAGTATTTTTGGTGTAGGATGTATATTTGAGTAAATTTAGATGAAAATAACTTCAATTTCTAGGATTGTGAAAAAAATTTTAGTTGGAAGTGTCAAATTTTAGTAAATTTATTTGAAATCAACTTCGATTTTTTTGGATTTTGTCGAGTATTTTTGTTGTAGGATGTATATTTGAGTAAATTTAGATGAAAATAACAACCATTTTTTGGATTGTGAAGAAAGTTTTAGTTGGAAGTGTCAAATTTTAATAAATTTATTTGAAATCAACTTCGATTTTTTTGGATTTTGTCGAGTATTTTTGTTGTAGGATGTATATTTGAGTAAATTTAGATGAAAATAACGACCATTTTTTGGATTGTGAAGAAAATTTTAGATGGAAGTGTCAAATTTTAATAAATTTATTTGAAATCAACTTCGATTTTTTTTGATTTTGTCGAGTATTTTTGGTGTAGGATGTATATTTGAGTAAATTTAGATGAAAATAACTTCAATTTTTTGGATTGTGAAAAAAAATTTTAGTTGGAAATGCCAAGTTTTAATAAATTTATTTGAAATCAACTTCGATTTTTTTGGATTTTGGTGAGTATTTTTTTGTTGGATCTATATTTGAGAAAATTTAGATGAAAATAACTTCAATTTTTTGGATTGTGAAAAAAATTTTAGTGGGAAGTGTCCAATTTTAATAAATTTATTTGAAACCAACTTCGATTTTTTGGAATTTTGTCGAGTATTTTTGGTGTAGGATGTATATTTGAGTAAATTTAGATGAAAATAACTTCAATTCCTAGGATTGTGAAGAAATTTTTAGTTGGAAGTGTCAAATTTTAATAAATTTATTTGAAATCTACTTCGATTTTTTTGGATTTTGTCGAGTATTTTTGTTGTAGGATGTATATTTGAGTAAATTTAGATGAAAATAACGACCATTTTTTGGATTGTGAAGAAAATTTTAGTTGGAAGTGTCAAATTTTAATAAATTTATTTGAAATCAACTTCGATTTTTTTGGATTTTGTCGAGTATTTTTGGTGTAGGATGTATATTTGAGTAAATTTAGATGAAAATAACTTCAATTTCTAGGATTGTGCAAAAATTTTAGTTAGAAGTGTCAAATTTTAATAAATTTATTTGAAACCAACTTCGATTTTTTTGGATTTTGTCGAGTATTTTTGTTGTAGGATGTATATTTGAGTAAGTTTAGATGAAAATAACGACCATTTTTTGGATTGTGAAAAAAATTTTAGTTGGAAGTGTCAAATTTTAATAAATTTCTTTGAAACCAACTTCGATTTTTTTGGATTTTGTCGAGTATTTTTTTGTTGGATCTATATTTGAGAAAATTTAGATGAAAATAACTTCAATTTTTTGGATTGTGAAAAAAATTTTAGTGGGAAGTGTCAAATTTTAATAAATTTATTTGAAACCAACTTCGATTTTTTTTTTTTTTTTGAGTATTTTTGTTGTTGGATCTATATTTGAGTAAATTTAGATATAAATAACTTCAATTTTTAGGATTGTGAAAAAAATTTTAGTTGGAAGTGTCAAATTTTAATAAATTTTTTTGAAACCAACTTCGATTTTTTTTGGATTTTGTCGAGTACTTTTGTTGTAGGATGTATATTTGAGTAAATTTAGATGAAAATAACGACCATTTTTTGGATTGTGAAGAAAATTTTAGTTGGAAGTGTCAAATTTTAATAAATTTATTAAAAATCAACTTCGATTTTTTTGGATTTTGTCGAGTATTTTTGGTGTAGGATGTATATTTGAGTAAATTTAGATGAAAATAACTTCAATTTTTTGGATTGTGAAAAAAAAATTTAGTTGGAAGTGCCAAATTTTAATAAATTTATTTGAAACCAACTTCGATTTTTTTGGATTTTGTCGAGTATTTTTGGTGTAGGATGTATATTTGAGTAAATTTAGATGAAAATAACTTCAATTTCTAGGATTGTGCAAAAATTTTAGTTAGAAGTGTCAAATTTTAATAAATTTATTTGAAATCAACTTCGATTTTTTTGGATTTTGGTGAGTATTTTTTTGTTGGATCTATATTTGAGTAAATTTAGATGAAAATAACTTCAATTTTTTGGATTGTGAAAAAATTTTTAGTGGGAAGTGTCAAATTTTAATAAATTTATTTGAAACCAACTTCGATTTTTTTGGATTTTGTCGAGTATTTTTGTTGTAGGATGTATATTTGAGTAAGTTTAGATGAAAATAACGACCATTTTTTGGATTGTGAAAAAAATTTTAGTTGGAAGTGTCAAATTTTAATAAATTTCTTTGAAACCAACTGCGATTTTTTTGGATTTTGTCGAGTATTTTTGTTGTAGGATGTATATTTGAGTAAATTTAGATGAAAATAACGACCATTTTTTGGATTGTGAAGAAAATTTTAGTTGGAAGTGTCAAATTTTAATAAATTTATTTGAAATCAACTTCGATTTTTTTGGATTTTGTCGAGTATTTTTGGTGTAGGATGTATATTTGAGTAAATTTAGATGAAAATAACTTCAATTTCTAGGATTGTGAAAAAAATTTTAGTTGGAAGTGTCAAATTTTAATAAATTTATTTGAAATCAACTTCGATTTTTTTGGATTTTGTCGAGTATTTTTGTTGTAGGATGTATATTTGAGTAAATTTAGATGAAAATAACAACCATTTTTTGGATTGTGAAGAAAGTTTTAGTTGGAAGTGTCAAATTTTAATAAATTTATTTGAAATCAACTTCGATTTTTTTGGATTTTGTCGAGTATTTTTGTTGTAGGATGTATATTTGAGTAAATTTAGATGAAAATAACGACCATTTTTGGATTGTGAAGAAAATTTTAGATGGAAGTGTCAAATTTTAATACATTTATTTGAAATCAACTTCGATTTTTTTGGATTTTGTCGAGTATTTTTGGTGTAGGATGTATATTTGAGTAAATTTAGATGAAAATAACTTCAATTTTTTGGATTGTGAAAAAAAATTTTAGTTGGAAATGCCAAGTTTTAATAAATTTATTTGAAATCAACTTCGATTTTTTTGGATTTTGTCGAGTATTTTTGTTGTAGGATGTATATTTGAGTAAATTTAGATGAAAATAACAACCATTTTTTGGATTGTGAAGAAAGTTTTAGTTGGAAGTGTCAAATTTTAATAAATTTATTTGAAATCAACTTCGATTTTTTTGGATTTTGTCGAGTATTTTTGTTGTAGGATGTATATTTGAGTAAATTTAGATGAAAATAACGACCATTTTTTGGATTGTGAAGAAAATTTTAGTTGGAAGTGTCAAATTTTAATAAATTTATTTGAAATCAACTTCGATTTTTTTGGATTTTGTCGAGTATTTTTGTTGTAGGATGTATATTTGAGTAAATTTAGATGAAAATAACGACCATTTTTTGGATTGTGAAGAAAGTTTTAGTTGGAAGTGTCAAATTTTAATAAATTTATTTGAAATCAACTTCGATTTTTTTGGATTTTGTCGAGTATTTTTGTTGTAGGATGTATATTTGAGTAAATTTAGATGAAAATAACGACCATTTTTTGGATTGTGAAGAAAATTTTAGATGGAAGTGTCAAATTTTAATAAATTTATTTGAAATCAACTTCGATTTTTTTGGATTTTGTCGAGTATTTTTGGTGTAGGATGTATATTTGAGTAAATTTAGATGAAAATAACTTCAATTTTTTGGATTGTGAAAAAAAATTTTAGTTGGAAATGCCAAGTTTTAATAAATTTATTTGAAATCAACTTCGATTTTTTTGGATTTTGGTGAGTATTTTTTTGTTGGATCTATATTTGAGAAAATTTAGATGAAAATAACTTCAATTTTTTGGATTGTGAAAAAAATTTTAGTGGGAAGTGTCCAATTTTAATAAACTTATTTGAAACCAACTTCGATTTTTTGGAATTTTGTCGAGTATTTTTGGTGTAGGATGTATATTTGAGTAAATTTAGATGAAAATAATTTCAATTTCTAGGATTGTGAAGAAATTTTTAGTTGGAAGTGTCAAATTTTAATAAATTTATTTGAAATCTACTTCGATTTTTTTTGATTTTGTCGAGTATTTTTGTTGTAGGATGTATATTTGAGTAAATTTAGATGAAAATAACGACCATTTTTTGGATTGTGAAAAAAATTTTAGTGGGAAGTGTCCAATTTTAATAAATTTATTTGAAACCAACTTCGATTTTTTGGAATTTTGTCGAGTATTTTTGGTGTAGGATGTATATTTGAGTAAATTTAGATGAAAATAACTTCAATTTCTAGGATTGTGAAGAAATTTTTAGTTGTAAGTGTCAAATTTTAATAAATTTATTTGAAATCTACTTCGATTTTTTTGGATTTTGTCGAGTATTTTTGTTGTAGAATGTATATTTGAGTAAATTTAGATGAAAATAACGACCATTTTTTGGATTGTGAAGAAAATTTTAGTTGGAAGTGTCAAATTTTAATAAATTTATTTGAAATCAACTTCGATTTTTTTGGATTTTGTCGAGTATTTTTGGTGTAGGATGTATATTTGAGTAAATTTAGATGAAAATAACTTCAATTTCTAGGATTGTGAAAAAAATTTTAGTTGGAAGTGTCAAATTTTAATAAATTTATTTGAAATCAACTTCGATTTTTTTGGATTTTGTCGAGTATTTTTGTTGTAGGATGTATATTTGAGTAAATTTAGATGAAAATAACAACCATTTTTTGGATTGTGAAGAAAGTTTTAGTTGGAAGTGTCAAATTTTAATAAATTTATTTGAAATCAACTTCGATTTTTTTGGATTTTGTCGAGTATTTTTGTTGTAGGATGTATATTTGAGTAAATTTAGATGAAAATAACGACCATTTTTGGATTGTGAAGAAAATTTTAGATGGAAGTGTCAAATTTTAATACATTTATTTGAAATCAACTTCGATTTTTTTGGATTTTGTCGAGTATTTTTGGTGTAGGATGTATATTTGAGTAAATTTAGATGAAAATAACTTCAATTTTTTGGATTGTGAAAAAAAATTTTAGTTGGAAATGCCAAGTTTTAATAAATTTATTTGAAATCAACTTCGATTTTTTTGGATTTTGTCGAGTATTTTTGTTGTAGGATGTATATTTGAGTAAATTTAGATGAAAATAACAACCATTTTTTGGATTGTGAAGAAAGTTTTAGTTGGAAGTGTCAAATTTTAATAAATTTATTTGAAATCAACTTCGATTTTTTTGGATTTTGTCGAGTATTTTTGTTGTAGGATGTATATTTGAGTAAATTTAGATGAAAATAACGACCATTTTTTGGATTGTGAAGAAAATTTTAGTTGGAAGTGTCAAATTTTAATAAATTTATTTGAAATCAACTTCGATTTTTTTGGATTTTGTCGAGTATTTTTGTTGTAGGATGTATATTTGAGTAAATTTAGATGAAAATAACGACCATTTTTTGGATTGTGAAGAAAGTTTTAGTTGGAAGTGTCAAATTTTAATAAATTTATTTGAAATCAACTTCGATTTTTTTGGATTTTGTCGAGTATTTTTGTTGTAGGATGTATATTTGAGTAAATTTAGATGAAAATAACGACCATTTTTTGGATTGTGAAGAAAATTTTAGATGGAAGTGTCAAATTTTAATAAATTTATTTGAAATCAACTTCGATTTTTTTGGATTTTGTCGAGTATTTTTGGTGTAGGATGTATATTTGAGTAAATTTAGATGAAAATAACTTCAATTTTTTGGATTGTGAAAAAAAATTTTAGTTGGAAATGCCAAGTTTTAATAAATTTATTTGAAATCAACTTCGATTTTTTTGGATTTTGGTGAGTATTTTTTTGTTGGATCTATATTTGAGAAAATTTAGATGAAAATAACTTCAATTTTTTGGATTGTGAAAAAAATTTTAGTGGGAAGTGTCCAATTTTAATAAACTTATTTGAAACCAACTTCGATTTTTTGGAATTTTGTCGAGTATTTTTGGTGTAGGATGTATATTTGAGTAAATTTAGATGAAAATAATTTCAATTTCTAGGATTGTGAAGAAATTTTTAGTTGGAAGTGTCAAATTTTAATAAATTTATTTGAAATCTACTTCGATTTTTTTTGATTTTGTCGAGTATTTTTGTTGTAGGATGTATATTTGAGTAAATTTAGATGAAAATAACGACCATTTTTTGGATTGTGAAAAAAATTTTAGTGGGAAGTGTCCAATTTTAATAAATTTATTTGAAACCAACTTCGATTTTTTGGAATTTTGTCGAGTATTTTTGGTGTAGGATGTATATTTGAGTAAATTTAGATGAAAATAACTTCAATTTCTAGGATTGTGAAGAAATTTTTAGTTGTAAGTGTCAAATTTTAATAAATTTATTTGAAATCTACTTCGATTTTTTTGGATTTTGTCGAGTATTTTTGTTGTAGAATGTATATTTGAGTAAATTTAGATGAAAATAACGACCATTTTTTGGATTGTGAAGAAAATTTTAGTTGGAAGTGTCAAATTTTAATAAATTTATTTGAAATCAACTTCGTTTTTTTTGGATTTTGTCGAGTATTTTTGGTGTAGGATGTATATTTGAGTAAATTTAGATGAAAATAACTTCAATTTCTAGGATTGTGAAAAAAATTTTAGTTGGAAATGCCAAGTTTTAATAAATTTATTTGAAATCAACTTCGATTTTTTTGGATTTTGGTGAGTATTTTTTTGTTGGATCTATATTTGAGAAAATTTAGATGAAAATAACTTCAATTTTTTGGATTGTGAAAAAAATTTTAGTGGGATGTGTCAAATTTTAATAAATTTATTTGAAACCAACTTCGATTTTTTTTTTTTTTTTTTGAGTATTTTTGTTGTTGGATCTATATTTGAGTAAATTTAGATATAAATAACTTCAATTTTTAGGATTGTGAAAAAAATTTTAGTTGGAAGTGTCAAATTTTAATAAATTTCTTTGAAACCAACTTCGATTTTTTTGGATTTTGTCGAGTATTTTTGTTGTAGGATGTATATTTGAGTAAATTTAGATGAAAATAACGACCATTTTTTGGATTGTGAAGAAAATTTTAGTTGGAAGTGTCAAATTTTAATAAATTTATTTGAAATCACATTCGATTTTTTTGGATTTTGTCGAGTATTTTTGGTGTAGGATGTATATTTGAGTAAGTTTAGATGAAAATAACGACCATTTTTTGGATTGTGAAAAAAATTTTAGTTGGAAGTGTCAAATTTTAATAAATTTCTTTGAAACCAACTTCGATTTTTTTGGATTTTGTCGAGTATTTTTGTTGTAGGATGTATATTTGAGTAAATTTAGATGAAAATAACGACCATTTTTTGGATTGTGAAGAAAATTTTAGTTGGAAGTGTCAAATTTTAATAAATTTATTTGAAATCAACTTCGATTTTTTTGGATTTTGTCGAGTATTTTTGGTGTAGGATGTATATTTGAGTAAATTTAGATGAAAATAACGACCATTTTTTGGATTGTGAAAAAAATTTTAGTGGGAAGTGTCCAATTTTAATAAATTTATTTGAAACCAACTTCGATTTTTTGGAATTTTGTCGAGTATTTTTGGTGTAGGATGTATATTTGAGTAAATTTAGATGAAAATAACTTCAATTTCTAGGATTGTGAAGAAATTTTTAGTTGTAAGTGTCAAATTTTAATAAATTTATTTGAAATCTACTTCGATTTTTTTGGATTTTGTCGAGTATTTTTGTTGTAGGATGTATATTTGAGTAAATTTAGATGAAAATAACGACCATTTTTTGGATTGTGAAGAAAATTTTAGTTGGAAGTGTCAAATTTTAATAAATTTATTTGAAATCAACTTCGTTTTTTTTGGATTTTGTCGAGTATTTTTGGTGTAGGATGTATATTTGAGTAAATTTAGATGAAAATAACTTCAATTTCTAGGATTGTGAATAAAATTTTAGTTGGAAATGCCAAGTTTTAATAAATTTATTTGAAATCAACTTCGATTTTTTTGGATTTTGGTGAGTATTTTTTTGTTGGATCTATATTTGAGAAAATTTAGATGAAAATAACTTCAATTTTTTGGATTGTGAAAAAAATTTTGGTGGGAAGTGTCAAATTTTAATAAATTTATTTGAAACCAACTTCGATTTTTTTGGATTTTGTCGAGTATTTTTGTTGTAGGATGTATATTTGAGTAAGTTTAGATGAAAATAACGACCATTTTTTGGATTGTGAAAAAAATTTTAGTTGGAAGTGTCAAATTTTAATAAATTTCTTTGAAACCAACTGCGATTTTTTTGGATTTTGTCGAGTATTTTTGTTGTAGGATGTATATTTGAGTAAATTTAGATGAAAATAACGACCATTTTTTGGATTGTGAAGAAAATTTTAGTTGGAAGTGTCAAATTTTAATAAATTTATTTGAAATCAACTTCGATTTTTTTGGATTTTGTCGAGTATTTTTGGTGTAGGATGTATATTTGAGTAAATTTAGATGAAAATAACTTCAATTTCTAGGATTGTGAAAAAAATTTTAGTTGGAAGTGTCAAATTTTAATAAATTTATTTGAAATCAACTTCGATTTTTTTGGATTTTGTCGAGTATTTTTGTTGTAGGATGTATATTTGAGTAAATTTAGATGAAAATAACAACCATTTTTTGGATTGTGAAGAAAGTTTTAGTTGGAAGTGTCAAATTTTAATAAATTTATTTGAAATCAACTTCGATTTTTTTGGATTTTGTCGAGTATTTTTGTTGTAGGATGTATATTTGAGTAAATTTAGATGAAAATAACGACCATTTTTGGATTGTGAAGAAAATTTTAGATGGAAGTGTCAAATTTTAATACATTTATTTGAAATCAACTTCGATTTTTTTGGATTTTGTCGAGTATTTTTGGTGTAGGATGTATATTTGAGTAAATTTAGATGAAAATAACTTCAATTTTTTGGATTGTGAAAAAAAATTTTAGTTGGAAATGCCAAGTTTTAATAAATTTATTTGAAATCAACTTCGATTTTTTTGGATTTTGGTGAGTATTTTTTTGTTGGATCTATATTTGAGAAAATTTAGATGAAAATAACTTCAATTTTTTGGATTGTGAAAAAAATTTTAGTGGGAAGTGTCCAATTTTAATAAATTTATTTGAAACCAACTTCGATTTTTTGGAATTTTGTCGAGTATTTTTGGTGTAGGATGTATATTTGAGTAAATTTAGATGAAAATAACTTCAATTTCTAGGATTGTGAAGAAATTTTTAGTTGGAAGTGTCAAATTTTAATAAATTTATTTGAAATCCACTTCGATTTTTTTGGATTTTGTCGAGTATTTTTGTTGTAGGATGTATATTTGAGTAAATTTAGATGAAAATAACGACCATTTTTTGGATTGTGAAGAAAATTTTAGTTGGAAGTGTCAAATTTTAATAAATTTATTTGAAATCAACTTCGATTTTTTTGGATTTTGTCGAGTATTTTTGGTGTAGGATGTATATTTGAGTAAATTTAGATGAAAATAACTTCAATTTCTAGGATTGTGAAAAAAATTTTAGTTGGAAATGCCAAGTTTTAATAAATTTATTTGAAATCAACTTCGATTTTTTTGGATTTTGGTGAGTATTTTTTTGTTGGATCTATATTTGAGAAAATTTAGATGAAAATAACTTCAATTTTTTGGATTGTGAAAAAAATTTTAGTGGGAAGTGTCAAATTTTAATAACTTTATTTGAAACCAACTTCGATTTTTTTTTATTTTTTTGAGTATTTTTGTTGTTGGATCTATATTTGAGTAAATTTAGATATAAATAACTTCAATTTTTAGGATTGTGAAAAAAATTTTAGTTGGAAGTGTCAAATTTTAATAAATTTTTTTGAAACCAACTTCGATTTTTTTTGGATTTTGTCGAGTACTTTTGTTGTAGGATGTATATTTGAGTAAATTTAGATGAAAATAACGACCATTTTTTGGATTGTGAAAAAAAATTTTAGTTGGAAATGCCATGTTTTAATAAATTTATTTGAAACCAACTTCGATTTTTTTGGATTTTGGTGAGTATTTTTTTGTTGGATCTATATTTGAGAAAATTTAGATGAAAATAACTTCAATTTTTTGGATTGTGAAAAAAATTTTAGTGGGAAGTGTCCAATTTTAATAAATTTATTTGAAACCAACTTCGATTTTTTGGAATTTTGTCGAGTATTTTTGGTGTAGGATGTATATTTGAGTAAATTTAGATGAAAATAACTTCAATTTCTAGGATTGTGAAGAAATTTTTAGTTGGAAGTGTCAAATTTTAATAAATTTATTTGAAATCTACTTCGATTTTTTTTTATTTTGTCGAGTATTTTTGTTGTAGGATGTATATTTGAGTAAATTTAGATGAAAATAACGACCATTTTTTGGATTGTGAAGAAAATTTTAGTTGGAAGTGTCAAATTTTAATAAATTTATTTGAAATCAACTTCGATTTTTTTGGATTTTGTCGAGTATTTTTGGTGTAGGATGTATATTTGAGTAAATTTAGATGAAAATAACTTCAATTTCTAGGATTGTGAAAAAAATTTTAGTTGGAAATGCCAAGTTTTAATAAATTTATTTGAAATCAACTTCGATTTTTTTGGATTTTGGTGAGTATTTTTTTGTTGGATCTATATTTGAGAAAATTTAGATGAAAATAACTTCAATTTTTTGGATTGTGAAAAAAATTTTAGTGGGATGTGTCAAATTTTAATAAATTTATTTGAAACCAACTTCGATTTTTTTTTTTTTTTTTGAGTATTTTTGTTGTTGGATCTATATTTGAGTAAATTTAGATATAAATAACTTCAATTTTTAAGATTGTGAAAAAAATTTTAGTTGGAAGTGTCAAATTTTAATAAATTTCTTTGAAACCAACTTCGATTTTTTTGGATTTTGTCGAGTATTTTTGTTGTAGGATGTATATTTGAGTAAATTTAGATGAAAATAACGACCATTTTTTGGATTGTGAAGAAAATTTTAGTTGGAAGTGTCAAATTTTAATAAATTTTTTTGAAATCAACTTCGATTTTTTTGGATTTTGTCGAGTATTTTTGGTGTTGGATGTATATTTGAGTAAATTTAGATGAAAATAACTTCAATTTCTAGGATTGTGAAAAAAATTTTAGTTGGAAGTGTCAAATTTTAATAAATTTATTTGAAATCAACTTCGATTTTTTTGGATTTTGTCGAGTATTTTTGTTGTAGGATGTATATTTGAGTAAATTTAGATGAAAATAACAACCATTTTTTGGATTGTGAAGAAAATTTTAGATGGAAGTGTCAAATTTTAATAAATTTATTTGAAATCAACTTCGATTTTTTTGGATTTTGTCGAGTATTTTTGGTGTAGGATGTATATTTGAGTAAATTTAGATGAAAATAACTTCAATTTTTTGGATTGTGAAACAAAATTTTAGTTGGAAATGCCAAGTTTTAATAAATTTATTTGAAATCAACTTCGATTTTTTTGGATTTTGGTGAGTATTTTTTTGTTGGATCTATATTTGAGAAAATTTAGATGAAAATAACTTCAATTTTTTGGATTGTGAAAAAAATTTTAGTGGGAAGTGTCCAATTTTAATAAATTTATTTGAAACCAACTTCGATTTTTTGGAATTTTGTCGAGTATTTTTGGTGTAGGATGTATATTTGAGTAAATTTAGATGAAAATAACTTCAATTTCTAGGATTGTGAAGAAATTTTTAGTTGGAAGTGTCAAATTTTAATAAATTTATTTGAAATCTACTTCGATTTTTTTGGATTTTGTCGAGTATTTTTGTTGTAGGATGTATATTTGAGTAAATTTAGATGAAAATAACGACCATTTTTTGGATTGTGAAGGAAATTTTAGTTGGAAGTGTCAAATTTTAATAAATTTATTTGAAATCAACTTCGATTTTTTTGGATTTTGTCGAGTATTTTTGGTGTAGGATGTATATTTGAGTAAATTTAGATGAAAATAACTTCAATTTCTAGGATTGTGCAAAAATTTTAGTTAGAAGTGTCAAATTTTAATAAATTTATTTGAAACCAACTTCGATTTTTTTGGATTTTGTCGAGTATTTTTGTTGTAGGATGTATATTTGAGTAAGTTTAGATGAAAATAACGACCATTTTTTGGATTGTGAAAAAAATTTTAGTTGGAAGTGTCAAATTTTAATAAATTTCTTTGAAACCAACTTCGATTTTTTTGGATTTTGTCGAGTATTTTGTTGTTGGATCTATATTTGAGAAAATTTAGATGAAAATAACTTCAATTTCTTGGATTGTGAAAAAAATTTTAGTGGGAAGTGTCAAATTTTAATAAATTTATTTGAAACCAACTTCGATTTTTTTTTTTTTTTTGGAGTATTTTTGTTGTTGGATCTATATTTGAGTAAATTTAGATATAAATAACTTCAATTTTTAGGATTGTGAAAAAAATTTTAGTTGGAAGTGTCAAATTTTAATAAATTTTTTTTAAACCAACTTCGATTTTTTTTGGATTTTGTCGAGTACTTTTGTTGTAGGATGTATATTTGAGTAAATTTAGATGAAAATAACGACCATTTTTTGGATTGTGAAGAAAATTTTAGTTGGAAGTGTCAAATTTTAATAAATTTATTTGAAATCAACTTCGATTTTTTTCGATTTTGTCGAGTATTTTTGTTGTAGGATGTATATTTGAGTAAATTTAGATGAAAATAACGACCATTTTTTGGATTGTGAAGAAAATTTTAGTTGGAAGTGTCAAATTTTAATTAATTTATTTGAAATCAACTTCGATTTTTTTGGATTTTGTCGAGTATTTTTGGTGTAGGATGTATATTTGAGTAAATTTAGATGAAAATAACTTCAATTTCTAGGATTGTGAAAAAAATTTTAGTTAGAAGTGTCAAATTTTAATAAATTAAATTGAAACCAACTTCGATTTTTTTGGATTTTGTCGAGTATTTTTGTTGTAGGATGTATATTTGAGTAAGTTTAGATGAAAATAACGACCATTTTTTGGATTGTGAAAAAAATTTTAGTTGGAAGTGTCAAATTTTAGTAAATTTATTTGAAATCAACTTCGATTTTTTTGGATTTTGTCGAGTATTTTTGTTGTAGGATGTATATTTGAGTAAATTTAGATGAAAATAACAACCATTTTTTGGATTGTGAAGAAAGTTTTAGTTGGAAGTGTCAAATTTTAATAAATTTATTTGAAATCAACTTCGATTTTTTTGGATTTTGTCGAGTATTTTTGTTGTAGGATGTATATTTGAGTAAATTTAGATGAAAATAACGACCATTTTTTGGATTGTGAAGAAAATTTTAGATGGAAGTGTCAAATTTTAATAAATTTATTTGAAATCAACTTCGATTTTTTTTTATTTTGTCGAGTATTTTTGGTGTAGGATGTATATTTGAGTAAATTTAGATGAAAATAACTTCAATTTTTTGGATTGTGAAAAAAAATTTTAGTTGGAAATGCCAAGTTTTAATAAATTTATTTGAAATCAACTTCGATTTTTTTGGATTTTGGTGAGTATTTTTTTGTTGGATCTATATTTGAGAAAATTTAGATGAAAATAACTTCAATTTTTTGGATTGTGAAAAAAATTTTAGTGGGAAGTGTCCAATTTTAATAAATTTATTTGAAACCAACTTCGATTTTTTGGAATTTTGTCGAGTATTTTTGGTGTAGGATGTATATTTGAGTAAATTTAGATGAAAATAACTTCAATTCCTAGGATTGTGAAGAAATTTTTAGTTGGAAGTGTCAAATTTTAATAAATTTATTTGAAATCTACTTCGATTTTTTTGGATTTTGTCGAGTATTTTTGTTGTAGGATGTATATTTGAGTAAATTTAGATGAAAATAACGACCATTTTTTGGATTGTGAAGAAAATTTTAGTTGGAAGTGTCAAATTTTAATAAATTTATTTGAAATCAACTTCGATTTTTTTGGATTTTGTCGAGTATTTTTGGTGTAGGATGTATATTTGAGTAAATTTAGATGAAAATAACTTCAATTTCTAGGATTGTGCAAAAATTTTAGTTAGAAGTGTCAAATTTAAATAAATTTATTTGAAACCAACTTCGATTTTTTTGGATTTTGTCGAGTATTTTTGTTGTAGGATGTATATTTGAGTAAGTTTAGATGAAAATAACGACCATTTTTTGGATTGTGAAAAAAATTTTAGTTGGAAGTGTCAAATTTTAATAAATTTCTTTGAAACCAACTTCGATTTTTTTGGATTTTGTCGAGTATTTTTTTGTTGGATCTATATTTGAGAAAATTTAGATGAAAATAACTTCAATTTTTTGGATTGTGAAAAAAATTTTAGTGGGAAGTGTCAAATTTTAATAAATTTATTTGAAACCAACTTCGATTTTTTTTTTTTTTTTGAGTATTTTTGTTGTTGGATCTATATTTGAGTAAATTTAGATATAAATAACTTCAATTTTTAGGATTGTGAAAAAAATTTTAGTTGGAAGTGTCAAATTTTAATAAATTTTTTTGAAACCAACTTCGATTTTTTTTGGATTTTGTCGAGTACTTTTGTTGTAGGATGTATATTTGAGTAAATTTAGATGAAAATAACGACCATTTTTTGGATTGTGAAGAAAATTTTAGTTGGAAGTGTCAAATTTTAATAAATTTATTAAAAATCAACTTCGATTTTTTTGGATTTTGTCGAGTATTTTTGGTGTAGGATGTATAATTGAGTAAATTTAGATGAAAATAACTTCAATTTTTTGGATTGTGAAAAAAAAATTTAGTTGGAAGTGCCAAATTTTAATAAATTTATTTGAAACCAACTTCGATTTTTTTGGATTTTGTCGAGTATTTTTGGTGTAGGATGTATATTTGAGTAAATTTAGATGAAAATAACTTCAATTTCTAGGATTGTGCAAAAATTTTAGTTAGAAGTGTCAAATTTTAATAAATTTATTTGAAATCAACTTCGATTTTTTTGGATTTTGGTGAGTATTTTTTTGTTGGATCTATATTTGAGTAAATTTAGATGAAAATAACTTCAATTTTTTGGATTGTGAAAAAAATTTTAGTGGGAAGTGTCAAATTTTAATAAATTTATTTGAAACCAACTTCGATTTTTTTGGATTTTGTCGAGTATTTTTGTTGTAGGATGTATATTTGAGTAAGTTTAGATGAAAATAACGACCATTTTTTGGATTGTGAAAAAAATTTTAGTTGGAAGTGTCAAATTTTAATAAATTTCTTTGAAACCAACTGCGATTTTTTTGGATTTTGTCGAGTATTTTTGTTGTAGGATGTATATTTGAGTAAATTTAGATGAAAATAACGACCATTTTTTGGATTGTGAAGAAAATTTTAGTTGGAAGTGTCAAATTTTAATAAATTTATTTGAAATCAACTTCGATTTTTTTGGATTTTGTCGAGTATTTTTGGTGTAGGATGTATATTTGAGTAAATTTAGATGAAAATAACTTCAATTTCTAGGATTGTGAAAAAAATTTTAGTTGGAAGTGTCAAATTTTAATAAATTTATTTGAAATCAACTTCGATTTTTTTGGATTTTGTCGAGTATTTTTGTTGTAGGATGTATATTTGAGTAAATTTAGATGAAAATAACAACCATTTTTTGGATTGTGAAGAAAGTTTTAGTTGGAAGTGTCAAATTTTAATAAATTTATTTGAAATCAACTTCGATTTTTTTGGATTTTGTCGAGTATTTTTGTTGTAGGATGTATATTTGAGTAAATTTAGATGAAAATAACGACCATTTTTGGATTGTGAAGAAAATTTTAGATGGAAGTGTCAAATTTTAATACATTTATTTGAAATCAACTTCGATTTTTTTGGATTTTGTCGAGTATTTTTGGTGTAGGATGTATATTTGAGTAAATTTAGATGAAAATAACTTCAATTTTTTGGATTGTGAAAAAAAATTTTAGTTGGAAATGCCAAGTTTTAATAAATTTATTTGAAATCAACTTCGATTTTTTTGGATTTTGGTGAGTATTTTTTTGTTGGATCTATATTTGAGAAAATTTAGATGAAAATAACTTCAATTTTTTGGATTGTGAAAAAAATTTTAGTGGGAAGTGTCCAATTTTAATAAATTTATTTGAAACCAACTTCGATTTTTTGGAATTTTGTCGAGTATTTTTGGTGTAGGATGTATATTTGAGTAAATTTAGATGAAAATAACTTCAATTTCTAGGATTGTGAAGAAATTTTTAGTTGGAAGTGTCAAATTTTAATAAATTTATTTGAAATCTACTTCGATTTTTTTTTATTTTGTCGAGTATTTTTGTTGTAGGATGTATATTTGAGTAAATTTAGATGAAAATAACGACCATTTTTTGGATTGTGAAGAAAATTTTAGTTGGAAGTGTCAAATTTTAATAAATTTATTTGAAATCAACTTCGATTTTTTTGGATTTTGTCGAGTATTTTTGGTGTAGGATGTATATTTGAGTAAATTTAGATGAAAATAACTTCAATTTTTTGGATTGTGAAAAAAATTTTAGTGGGATGTGTCAAATTTTAATAAATTTATTTGAAACCAACTTCGATTTTTTTTTTTTTTTTTGAGTATTTTTGTTGTTGGATCTATATTTGAGTAAATTTAGATATAAATAACTTCAATTTTTAAGATTGTGAAAAAAATTTTAGTTGGAAGTGTCAAATTTTAATAAATTTCTTTGAAACCAACTTCGATTTTTTTGGATTTTGTCGAGTATTTTTGTTGTAGGATGTATATTTGAGTAAATTTAGATGAAAATAACGACCATTTTTTGGATTGTGAAGAAAATTTTAGTTGGAAGTGTCAAATTTTAATAAATTTTTTTGAAATCAACTTCGATTTTTTTGGATTTTGTCGAGTATTTTTGGTGTTGGATGTATATTTGAGTAAATTTAGATGAAAATAACTTCAATTTCTAGGATTGTGAAAAAAATTTTAGTTGGAAGTGTCAAATTTTAATAAATTTATTTGAAATCAACTTCGATTTTTTTGGATTTTGTCGAGTATTTTTGTTGTAGGATGTATATTTGAGTAAATTTAGATGAAAATAACAACCATTTTTTGGATTGTGAAGAAAATTTTAGATGGAAGTGTCAAATTTTAATAAATTTATTTGAAATCAACTTCGATTTTTTTGGATTTTGTCGAGTATTTTTGGTGTAGGATGTATATTTGAGTAAATTTAGATGAAAATAACTTCAATTTTTTGGATTGTGAAACAAAATTTTAGTTGGAAATGCCAAGTTTTAATAAATTTATTTGAAATCAACTTCGATTTTTTTGGATTTTGGTGAGTATTTTTTTGTTGGATCTATATTTGAGAAAATTTAGATGAAAATAACTTCAATTTTTTGGATTGTGAAAAAAATTTTAGTGGGAAGTGTCCAATTTTAATAAATTTATTTGAAACCAACTTCGATTTTTTGGAATTTTGTCGAGTATTTTTGGTGTAGGATGTATATTTGAGTAAATTTAGATGAAAATAACTTCAATTTCTAGGATTGTGAAGAAATTTTTAGTTGGAAGTGTCAAATTTTAATAAATTTATTTGAAATCTACTTCGATTTTTTTGGATTTTGTCGAGTATTTTTGTTGTAGGATGTATATTTGAGTAAATTTAGATGAAAATAACGACCATTTTTTGGATTGTGAAGGAAATTTTAGTTGGAAGTGTCAAATTTTAATAAATTTATTTGAAATCAACTTCGATTTTTTTGGATTTTGTCGAGTATTTTTGGTGTAGGATGTATATTTGAGTAAATTTAGATGAAAATAACTTCAATTTCTAGGATTGTGCAAAAATTTTAGTTAGAAGTGTCAAATTTTAATAAATTTATTTGAAACCAACTTCGATTTTTTTGGATTTTGTCGAGTATTTTTGTTGTAGGATGTATATTTGAGTAAGTTTAGATGAAAATAACGACCATTTTTTGGATTGTGAAAAAAATTTTAGTTGGAAGTGTCAAATTTTAATAAATTTCTTTGAAACCAACTTCGATTTTTTTGGATTTTGTCGAGTATTTTTTTGTTGGATCTATATTTGAGAAAATTTAGATGAAAATAACTTCAATTTCTTGGATTGTGAAAAAAATTTTAGTGGGAAGTGTCAAATTTTAATAAATTTATTTGAAACCAACTTCGATTTTTTTTTTTTTTTTTGAGTATTTTTGTTGTTGGATCTATATTTGAGTAAATTTAGATATAAATAACTTCAATTTTTAGGATTGTGAAAAAAATTTTAGTTGGAAGTGTCAAATTTTAATAAATTTTTTTTAAACCAACTTCGATTTTTTTTGGATTTTGTCGAGTACTTTTGTTGTAGGATGTATATTTGAGTAAATTTAGATGAAAATAACGACCATTTTTTGGATTGTGAAGAAAATTTTAGTTGGAAGTGTCAAATTTTAATAAATTTATTTGAAATCAACTTCGATTTTTTTCGATTTTGTCGAGTATTTTTGTTGTAGGATGTATATTTGAGTAAATTTAGATGAAAATAACGACCATTTTTTGGATTGTGAAGAAAATTTTAGTTGGAAGTGTCAAATTTTAATTAATTTATTTGAAATCAACTTCGATTTTTTTGGATTTTGTCGAGTATTTTTGGTGTAGGATGTATATTTGAGTAAATTTAGATGAAAATAACTTCAATTTCTAGGATTGTGAAAAAAATTTTAGTTAGAAGTGTCAAATTTTAATAAATTAAATTGAAACCAACTTCGATTTTTTTGGATTTTGTCGAGTATTTTTGTTGTAGGATGTATATTTGAGTAAGTTTAGATGAAAATAACGACCATTTTTTGGATTGTGAAAAAAATTTTAGTTGGAAGTGTCAAATTTTAATAAATTTCTTTGAAACCAACTTCGATTTTTTTGGATTTTGTCGAGTATTTTTGTTGTAGGATGTATATTTGAGTAAATTTAGATGAAAATAACGACCATTTTTTGGATTGTGAAGAAAATTTTAGTTGGAAGTGTCAAATTTTAATAAATTTATTTGAAATCACATTCGATTTTTTTGGATTTTGTCGAGTATTTTTGGTGTAGGATGTATATTTGAGTAAATTTAGATGAAAATAACTTCAATTTCTAGGATTGTGAAAAAAATTTTAGTTGGAAGTGTCAAATTTTAGTAAATTTATTTGAAATCAACTTCGATTTTTTTGGATTTTGTCGAGTATTTTTGTTGTAGGATGTATATTTGAGTAAATTTAGATGAAAATAACAACCATTTTTTGGATTGTGAAGAAAGTTTTAGTTGGAAGTGTCAAATTTTAATAAATTTATTTGAAATCAACTTCGATTTTTTTGGATTTTGTCGAGTATTTTTGTTGTAGGATGTATATTTGAGTAAATTTAGATGAAAATAACGACCATTTTTTGGATTGTGAAGAAAATTTTAGATGGAAGTGTCAAATTTTAATAAATTTATTTGAAATCAACTTCGATTTTTTTTGATTTTGTCGAGTATTTTTGGTGTAGGATGTATATTTGAGTAAATTTAGATGAAAATAACTTCAATTTTTTGGATTGTGAAAAAAAATTTTAGTTGGAAATGCCAAGTTTTAATAAATTTATTTGAAATCAACTTCGATTTTTTTGGATTTTGGTGAGTATTTTTTTGTTGGATCTATATTTGAGAAAATTTAGATGAAAATAACTTCAATTTTTTGGATTGTGAAAAAAATTTTAGTGGGAAGTGTCCAATTTTAATAAATTTATTTGAAACCAACTTCGATTTTTTGGAATTTTGTCGAGTATTTTTGGTGTAGGATGTATATTTGAGTAAATTTAGATGAAAATAACTTCAATTCCTAGGATTGTGAAGAAATTTTTAGTTGGAAGTGTCAAATTTTAATAAATTTATTTGAAATCTACTTCGATTTTTTTGGATTTTGTCGAGTATTTTTGTTGTAGGATGTATATTTGAGTAAATTTAGATGAAAATAACGACCATTTTTTGGATTGTGAAGAAAATTTTAGTTGGAAGTGTCAAATTTTAATAAATTTATTTGAAATCAACTTCGATTTTTTTGGATTTTGTCGAGTATTTTTGGTGTAGGATGTATATTTGAGTAAATTTAGATGAAAATAACTTCAATTTCTAGGATTGTGCAAAAATTTTAGTTAGAAGTGTCAAATTTTAATAAATTTATTTGAAACCAACTTCGATTTTTTTGGATTTTGTCGAGTATTTTTGTTGTAGGATGTATATTTGAGTAAGTTTAGATGAAAATAACGACCATTTTTTGGATTGTGAAAAAAATTTTAGTTGGAAGTGTCAAATTTTAATAAATTTCTTTGAAACCAACTGCGATTTTTTTGGATTTTGTCGAGTATTTTTGTTGTAGGATGTATATTTGAGTAAATTTAGATGAAAATAACGACCATTTTTTGGATTGTGAAGAAAATTTTAGTTGGAAGTGTCAAATTTTAATAAATTTATTTGAAATCAACTTCGATTTTTTTGGATTTTGTCGAGTATTTTTGGTGTAGGATGTATATTTGAGTAAATTTAGATGAAAATAACTTCAATTTCTAGGATTGTGAAAAAAATTTTAGTTGGAAGTGTCAAATTTTAATAAATTTATTTGAAATCAACTTCGATTTTTTTGGATTTTGTCGAGTATTTTTGTTGTAGGATGTATATTTGAGTAAATTTAGATGAAAATAACAACCATTTTTTGGATTGTGAAGAAAGTTTTAGTTGGAAGTGTCAAATTTTAATAAATTTATTTGAAATCAACTTCGATTTTTTTGGATTTTGTCGAGTATTTTTGTTGTAGGATGTATATTTGAGTAAATTTAGATGAAAATAACGACCATTTTTGGATTGTGAAGAAAATTTTAGATGGAAGTGTCAAATTTTAATACATTTATTTGAAATCAACTTCGATTTTTTTGGATTTTGTCGAGTATTTTTGGTGTAGGATGTATATTTGAGTAAATTTAGATGAAAATAACTTCAATTTTTTGGATTGTGAAAAAAAATTTTAGTTGGAAATGCCAAGTTTTAATAAATTTATTTGAAATCAACTTCGATTTTTTTGGATTTTGGTGAGTATTTTTTTGTTGGATCTATATTTGAGAAAATTTAGATGAAAATAACTTCAATTTTTTGGATTGTGAAAAAAATTTTAGTGGGAAGTGTCCAATTTTAATAAATTTATTTGAAACCAACTTCGATTTTTTGGAATTTTGTCGAGTATTTTTGGTGTAGGATGTATATTTGAGTAAATTTAGATGAAAATAACTTCAATTTCTAGGATTGTGAAGAAATTTTTAGTTGGAAGTGTCAAATTTTAATAAATTTATTTGAAATCTACTTCGATTTTTTTTTATTTTGTCGAGTATTTTTGTTGTAGGATGTATATTTGAGTAAATTTAGATGAAAATAACGACCATTTTTTGGATTGTGAAGAAAATTTTAGTTGGAAGTGTCAAATTTTAATAAATTTATTTGAAATCAACTTCGATTTTTTTGGATTTTGTCGAGTATTTTTGGTGTAGGATGTATATTTGAGTAAATTTAGATGAAAATAACTTCAATTTTTTGGATTGTGAAAAAAATTTTAGTGGGATGTGTCAAATTTTAATAAATTTATTTGAAACCAACTTCGATTTTTTTTTTTTTTTTTGAGTATTTTTGTTGTTGGATCTATATTTGAGTAAATTTAGATATAAATAACTTCAATTTTTAAGATTGTGAAAAAAATTTTAGTTGGAAGTGTCAAATTTTAATAAATTTCTTTGAAACCAACTTCGATTTTTTTGGATTTTGTCGAGTATTTTTGTTGTAGGATGTATATTTGAGTAAATTTAGATGAAAATAACGACCATTTTTTGGATTGTGAAGAAAATTTTAGTTGGAAGTGTCAAATTTTAATAAATTTTTTTGAAATCAACTTCGATTTTTTTGGATTTTGTCGAGTATTTTTGGTGTTGGATGTATATTTGAGTAAATTTAGATGAAAATAACTTCAATTTCTAGGATTGTGAAAAAAATTTTAGTTGGAAGTGTCAAATTTTAATAAATTTATTTGAAATCAACTTCGATTTTTTTGGATTTTGTCGAGTATTTTTGTTGTAGGATGTATATTTGAGTAAATTTAGATGAAAATAACAACCATTTTTTGGATTGTGAAGAAAATTTTAGATGGAAGTGTCAAATTTTAATAAATTTATTTGAAATCAACTTCGATTTTTTTGGATTTTGTCGAGTATTTTTGGTGTAGGATGTATATTTGAGTAAATTTAGATGAAAATAACTTCAATTTTTTGGATTGTGAAACAAAATTTTAGTTGGAAATGCCAAGTTTTAATAAATTTATTTGAAATCAACTTCGATTTTTTTGGATTTTGGTGAGTATTTTTTTGTTGGATCTATATTTGAGAAAATTTAGATGAAAATAACTTCAATTTTTTGGATTGTGAAAAAAATTTTAGTGGGAAGTGTCCAATTTTAATAAATTTATTTGAAACCAACTTCGATTTTTTGGAATTTTGTCGAGTATTTTTGGTGTAGGATGTATATTTGAGTAAATTTAGATGAAAATAACTTCAATTTCTAGGATTGTGAAGAAATTTTTAGTTGGAAGTGTCAAATTTTAATAAATTTATTTGAAATCTACTTCGATTTTTTTGGATTTTGTCGAGTATTTTTGTTGTAGGATGTATATTTGAGTAAATTTAGATGAAAATAACGACCATTTTTTGGATTGTGAAGGAAATTTTAGTTGGAAGTGTCAAATTTTAATAAATTTATTTGAAATCAACTTCGATTTTTTTGGATTTTGTCGAGTATTTTTGGTGTAGGATGTATATTTGAGTAAATTTAGATGAAAATAACTTCAATTTCTAGGATTGTGCAAAAATTTTAGTTAGAAGTGTCAAATTTTAATAAATTTATTTGAAACCAACTTCGATTTTTTTGGATTTTGTCGAGTATTTTTGTTGTAGGATGTATATTTGAGTAAGTTTAGATGAAAATAACGACCATTTTTTGGATTGTGAAAAAAATTTTAGTTGGAAGTGTCAAATTTTAATAAATTTCTTTGAAACCAACTTCGATTTTTTTGGATTTTGTCGAGTATTTTTTTGTTGGATCTATATTTGAGAAAATTTAGATGAAAATAACTTCAATTTCTTGGATTGTGAAAAAAATTTTAGTGGGAAGTGTCAAATTTTAATAAATTTATTTGAAACCAACTTCGATTTTTTTTTTTTTTTTTGAGTATTTTTGTTGTTGGATCTATATTTGAGTAAATTTAGATATAAATAACTTCAATTTTTAGGATTGTGAAAAAAATTTTAGTTGGAAGTGTCAAATTTTAATAAATTTTTTTTAAACCAACTTCGATTTTTTTTGGATTTTGTCGAGTACTTTTGTTGTAGGATGTATATTTGAGTAAATTTAGATGAAAATAACGACCATTTTTTGGATTGTGAAGAAAATTTTAGTTGGAAGTGTCAAATTTTAATAAATTTATTTGAAATCAACTTCGATTTTTTTCGATTTTGTCGAGTATTTTTGTTGTAGGATGTATATTTGAGTAAATTTAGATGAAAATAACGACCATTTTTTGGATTGTGAAGAAAATTTTAGTTGGAAGTGTCAAATTTTAATTAATTTATTTGAAATCAACTTCGATTTTTTTGGATTTTGTCGAGTATTTTTGGTGTAGGATGTATATTTGAGTAAATTTAGATGAAAATAACTTCAATTTCTAGGATTGTGAAAAAAATTTTAGTTAGAAGTGTCAAATTTTAATAAATTAAATTGAAACCAACTTCGATTTTTTTGGATTTTGTCGAGTATTTTTGTTGTAGGATGTATATTTGAGTAAGTTTAGATGAAAATAACGACCATTTTTTGGATTGTGAAAAAAATTTTAGTTGGAAGTGTCAAATTTTAATAAATTTCTTTGAAACCAACTTCGATTTTTTTGGATTTTGTCGAGTATTTTTGTTGTAGGATGTATATTTGAGTAAATTTAGATGAAAATAACGACCATTTTTTGGATTGTGAAGAAAATTTTAGTTGGAAGTGTCAAATTTTAATAAATTTATTTGAAATCACATTCGATTTTTTTGGATTTTGTCGAGTATTTTTGGTGTAGGATGTATATTTGAGTAAATTTAGATGAAAATAACTTCAATTTCTAGGATTGTGAAAAAAATTTTAGTTGGAAGTGTCAAATTTTAGTAAATTTATTTGAAATCAACTTCGATTTTTTTGGATTTTGTCGAGTATTTTTGTTGTAGGATGTATATTTGAGTAAATTTAGATGAAAATAACAACCATTTTTTGGATTGTGAAGAAAGTTTTAGTTGGAAGTGTCAAATTTTAATAAATTTATTTGAAATCAACTTCGATTTTTTTGGATTTTGTCGAGTATTTTTGTTGTAGGATGTATATTTGAGTAAATTTAGATGAAAATAACGACCATTTTTTGGATTGTGAAGAAAATTTTAGATGGAAGTGTCAAATTTTAATAAATTTATTTGAAATCAACTTCGATTTTTTTTGATTTTGTCGAGTATTTTTGGTGTAGGATGTATATTTGAGTAAATTTAGATGAAAATAACTTCAATTTTTTGGATTGTGAAAAAAAATTTTAGTTGGAAATGCCAAGTTTTAATAAATTTATTTGAAATCAACTTCGATTTTTTTGGATTTTGGTGAGTATTTTTTTGTTGGATCTATATTTGAGAAAATTTAGATGAAAATAACTTCAATTTTTTGGATTGTGAAAAAAATTTTAGTGGGAAGTGTCCAATTTTAATAAATTTATTTGAAACCAACTTCGATTTTTTGGAATTTTGTCGAGTATTTTTGGTGTAGGATGTATATTTGAGTAAATTTAGATGAAAATAACTTCAATTCCTAGGATTGTGAAGAAATTTTTAGTTGGAAGTGTCAAATTTTAATAAATTTATTTGAAATCTACTTCGATTTTTTTGGATTTTGTCGAGTATTTTTGTTGTAGGATGTATATTTGAGTAAATTTAGATGAAAATAACGACCATTTTTTGGATTGTGAAGAAAATTTTAGTTGGAAGTGTCAAATTTTAATAAATTTATTTGAAATCAACTTCGATTTTTTTGGATTTTGTCGAGTATTTTTGGTGTAGGATGTATATTTGAGTAAATTTAGATGAAAATAACTTCAATTTCTAGGATTGTGCAAAAATTTTAGTTAGAAGTGTCAAATTTTAATAAATTTATTTGAAACCAACTTCGATTTTTTTGGATTTTGTCGAGTATTTTTGTTGTAGGATGTATATTTGAGTAAGTTTAGATGAAAATAACGACCATTTTTTGGATTGTGAAAAAAATTTTAGTTGGAAGTGTCAAATTTTAATAAATTTCTTTGAAACCAACTTCGATTTTTTTGGATTTTGTCGAGTATTTTTTTGTTGGATCTATATTTGAGAAAATTTAGATGAAAATAACTTCAATTTTTTGGATTGTGAAAAAAATTTTAGTGGGAAGTGTCAAATTTTAATAAATTTATTTGAAACCAACTTCGATTTTTTTTTTTTTTTTGAGTATTTTTGTTGTTGGATCTATATTTGAGTAAATTTAGATATAAATAACTTCAATTTTTAGGATTGTGAAAAAAATTTTAGTTGGAAGTGTCAAATTTTAATAAATTTTTTTGAAACCAACTTCGATTTTTTTTGGATTTTGTCGAGTACTTTTGTTGTAGGATGTATATTTGAGTAAATTTAGATGAAAATAACGACCATTTTTTGGATTGTGAAGAAAATTTTAGTTGGAAGTGTCAAATTTTAATAAATTTATTAAAAATCAACTTCGATTTTTTTGGATTTTGTCGAGTATTTTTGGTGTAGGATGTATATTTGAGTAAATTTAGATGAAAATAACTTCAATTTTTTGGATTGTGAAAAAAAAATTTAGTTGGAAGTGCCAAATTTTAATAAATTTATTTGAAACCAACTTCGATTTTTTTGGATTTTGTCGAGTATTTTTGGTGTAGGATGTATATTTGAGTAAATTTAGATGAAAATAACTTCAATTTCTAGGATTGTGCAAAAATTTTAGTTAGAAGTGTCAAATTTTAATAAATTTATTTGAAACCAACTTCGATTTTTTTGGATTTTGTCGAGTATTTTTGTTGTAGGATGTATATTTGAGTAAGTTTAGATGAAAATAACGACCATTTTTTGGATTGTGAAAAAAATTTTAGTTGGAAGTGTCAAATTTTAATAAATTTCTTTGAAACCAACTTCGATTTTTTTGGATTTTGTCGAGTATTTTTGTTGTAGGATGTATATTTGAGTAAATTTAGATGAAAATAACGACCATTTTTTGGATTGTGAAGAAAATTTTAGTTGGAAGTGTCAAATTTTAATAAATTTATTTGAAATCAACTTCGATTTTTTTGGATTTTGTCGAGTATTTTTGGTGTAGGATGTATATTTGAGTAAATTTAGATGAAAATAACTTCAATTTCCAGGATTGTGAAAAAAAATTTAGTTGGAAGTGTCAAATTTTAATAAATTTATTTGAAATCAACTTCGATTTTTTTGGATTTTGTCGAGTATTTTTGTTGTAGGATGTATATTTGAGTAAATTTAGATGAAAATAACAACCATTTTTTGGATTGTGAAGAAAGTTTTAGTTGGAAGTGTCAAATTTTAATAAATTTATTTGAAATCAACTTCGATTTTTTTGGATTTTGTCGAGTATTTTTTGTGTAGGATGTATATTTGAGTAAATTTAGATGAAAATAACTTCAATTTCTAGGATTGTGAAAAAAATTTTAGTTAGAAATGTCAAATTTTAATAAATTAAATTGAAACCAACTTCGATTTTTTTGGATTTTGTCGAGTATTTTTGTTGTAGGATGTATATTTGAGTAAGTTTAGATGAAAATAACGACCATATTTTGGATTGTGAAAAAAATTTTAGTTGGAAGTGTCAAATTTTAATAAATTTCTTTGAAACCAACTTCGATTTTTTTGGATTTTGTCGAGTATTTTTGTTGTAGGATGTATATTTGAGTAAATTTAGATGAAAATAACGACCATTTTTTGGATTGTGAAGAAAATTTTAGTTGGAAGTGTCAAATTTTAATAAATTTATTTGAAATCACATTCGATTTTTTTGGATTTTGTCGAGTATTTTTGGTGTAGGATGTATATTTGAGTAAATTTAGATGAAAATAACTTCAATTTCTAGGATTGTGAAAAAAATTTTAGTTGGAAGTGTCAAATTTTATTAAATTTATTTGAAATCAACTTCGATTTTTTTGGATTTTGTCGAGTATTTTTGTTGTAGGATGTATATTTGAGTAAATTTAGATGAAAATAACAACCATTTTTTGGATTGTGAAGAAAGTTTTAGTTGGAAGTGTCAAATTTTAATAAATTTATTTGAAATCAACTTCGATTTTTTTGGATTTTGTCGAGTATTTTTGTTGTAGGATGTATATTTGAGTAAATTTAGATGAAAATAACGACCATTTTTTGGATTGTGAAGAAAATTTTAGATGGAAGTGTCAAATTTTAATAAATTTATTTGAAACCAACTTCGATTTTTTTTTTTTTTTTGAGTATTTTTGTTGTTGGATCTATATTTGAGTAAATTTAGATATAAATAACTTCAATTTTTAGGATTGTGAAAAAAATTTTAGTTGGAAGTGTCAAATTTTAATAAATTTTTTTGAAACCAACTTCGATTTTTTTTGGATTTTGTCGAGTACTTTTGTTGTAGGATGTATATTTGAGTAAATGTAGATGAAAATAACGACCATTTTTTGGATTGTGAAGAAAATTTTAGTTGGAAGTGTCAAATTTTAATAAATTTATTAAAAATCAACTTCGATTTTTTTGGATTTTGTCGAGTATTTTTGGTGTAGGATGTATATTTGAGTAAATTTAGATGAAAATAACTTCAATTTTTTGGATTGTGAAAAAAAAATTTAGTTGGAAGTGCCAAATTTTAATAAATTTATTTGAAACCAACTTCGATTTTTTTGGATTTTGTCGAGTATTTTTGGTGTAGGATGTATATTTGAGTAAATTTAGATGAAAATAACTTCAATTTCTAGGATTGTGCAAAAATTTTAGTTAGAAGTGTCAAATTTTAATAAATTTATTTGAAACCAACTTCGATTTTTCGGATTTTGTCGAGTATTTTTGTTGTAGGATGTATATTTGAGTAAGTTTAGATGAAAATAACGACCATTTTTTGGATTGTGAAAAAAATTTTAGTTGGAAGTGTCAAATTTTAATAAATTTCTTTGAAACCAACTTCGATTTTTTTGGATTTTGTCGAGTATTTTTGTTGTAGGATGTATATTTGAGTAAATATAGATGAAAATAACGACCATTTTTTGGATTGTGAAGAAAATTTTAGTTGGAAGTGTCAAATTTTAATAAATTTATTTGAAATCAACTTCGATTTTTTTGGATTTTGTCGAGTATTTTTGGTGTAGGATGTATATTTGAGTAAATGTAGATGAAAATAACTTCAATTTCCAGGATTGTGAAAAAAAATTTAGTTGGAAGTGTCAAATTTTAATAAATTTATTTGAAATCAACTTCGATTTTTTTGGATTTTGTCGAGTATTTTTGTTGTAGGATGTATATTTGAGTAAATTTAGATGAAAATAACTTCAATTTTTTGGATTGTGAAAAAAAATTTTAGTTGGAAATGCCAAGTTTTAATAAATTTATTTGAAATCAACTTCGATTTTTTTGGATTTTGGTGAGTATTTTTTTGTTGGATCTATATTTGAGAAAATTTAGATGAAAATAACTTCAATTTTTTGGATTGTGAAAAAAATTTTAGTGGGAAGTGTCCAATTTTAATAAATTTATTTGAAACCAACTTCGATTTTTTTTTTTTTTTAGTATTTTTGTTGTTGGATCTATATTTGAGTAAATTTAGATATAAATAACTTCAATTTTTAGGATTGTGAAAAAAATTTTAGTTGGAAGTGTCAAATTTTAATAAATTTTTTTGAAACCAACTTCGATTTTTTTTGGATTTTGTCGAGTACTTTTGTTGTAGGATGTATATTTGAGTAAATTTAGATGAAAATAACGACCATTTTTTGGATTGTGAAGAAAATTTTAGATGGAAGTGTCAAATTTTAATAAATTTATTTGAAATCAACTTCGATTTTTTTGGATTTTGTCGAGTATTTTTGGTGTAGGATGTATATTTGAGTAAATTTAGATGAATATAACTTCAATTTTTTGGATTGTGAAAAAAAATTTTAGTTGGAAATGCCAAGTTTTAATAAATTTATTTGAAATCAACTTCGATTTTTTTGGATTTTGGTGAGTATTTTTTTGTTGGATCTATATTTGAGAAAATTTAGATGAAAATAACGACCATTTTTTGGATTGTGAAGAAAATTTTAGTTGGAAGTGTCAAATTTTAATAAATTTATTTGAAATCAACTTCGATTTTTTTGGATTTTGTCGAGTATTTTTGGTGTAGGATGTATATTTGAGTAAATTTAGATGAAAATAACTTCAATTTCTAGGATTGTGCAAAAATTTTAGTTAGAAGTGTCAAATTTTAATAAATTTATTTGAAATCAACTTCGAATTTCTTGGATTTTGTCGAGTATTTTTGTTGTAGGATGTATATTTGAATAAATTTAGATGAAAATAACGACCATTTTTTGGATTGTGAAGAAAATTTTAGATGGAAGTGTCAAATTTTAATAAATTTATTTGAAATCAACTTCGATTTTTTTGGATTTTGGTGAGTATTTTTTTGTTGGATCTATATTTGAGAAAATTTAGATGAAAATAACGACCATTTTTTGGATTGTGAAGAAAATTTTAGATGGAAGTGTCAAATTTTAATAAATTTATTTGAAATCAACTTCGATTTTTTTGGATTTTGTCGAGTATTTTTGTTGTAGGATGTATATTTGAGTAAATTTAGATGAAAATAACAACCATTTTTTGGATTGTGAAGAAAGTTTTAGTTGGAAGTGTCAAATTTTAATAAATTTATTTGAAATCAACTTCGATTTTTTTGGATTTTGTCGAGTATTTTTGTTGTAGGATGTATATTTGAGTAAATTTAGATGAAAATAACGACCATTTTTTGGATTGTGAAGAAAATTTTAGATGGAAGTGTCAAATTTTAATAAATTTATTTGAAATCAACTTCGATTTTTTTGGATTTTGTCGAGTATTTTTGGTGTAGGATGTATATTTGAGTAAATTTAGATGAATATAACTTCAATTTTTTGGATTGTGAAAAAAAATTTTAGTTGGAAATGCCAAGTTTTAATAAATTTATTTGAAATCAACTTCGATTTTTTTGGATTTTGGTGAGTATTTTTTGTTGGATCTATATTTGAGAAAATTTAGATGAAAATAACTTCAATTTTTTGGATTGTGAAAAAAATTTTAGTGGGAAGTGTCCAATTTTAATAAATTTATTTGAAACCAACTTCGATTTTTTGGAATTTTGTCGAGTATTTTTGGTGTAGGATGTATATTTGAGTAAATTTAGATGAAAATAACTTCAATTTCTAGGATTGTGAAGAAATTTTTAGTTGGAAGTGTCAAATTTTAATAAATTTATTTGAAATCTACTTCGATTTTTTTGGATTTTGTCGAGTATTTTTGTTGTAGGATGTATATTTGAGTAAATTTAGATGAAAATAACGACCATTTTTTGGATTGTGAAGAAAATTTTAGTTGGAAGTGTCAAATTTTAATAAATTTATTTGAAATCAACTTCGATTTTTTTGGATTTTGTCGAGTATTTTTGGTGTAGGATGTATATTTGAGTAAATTTAGATGAAAATAACTTCAATTTCTAGGATTGTGCAAAAATTTTAGTTAGAAGTGTCAAATTTTAATAAATTTATTTGAAACCAACTTCGATTTTTTTTTTTTTTTTTGAGTATTTTTGTTGTTGGATCTATATTTGAGTAAATTTAGATATAAATAACTTCAATTTTTAGGATTGTGAAAAAAATTTTAGTTGGAAGTGTCAAATTTTAATAAATTTTTTTGAAACCAACTTCGATTTTTTTTGGATTTTGTCGAGTACTTTTGTTGTAGGATGTATATTTGAGTAAATTTAGATGAAAATAACGACCATTTTTTGGATTGTGAAGAAAATTTTAGTTGGAAGTGTCAAATTTTAATAAATTTATTAAAAATCAACTTCGATTTTTTTGGATTTTGTCGAGTATTTTTGGTGTAGGATGTATATTTGAGTAAATTTAGATGAAAATAACTTCAATTTTTTGGATTGTGAAAAAAAAATTTAGTTGGAAGTGCCAAATTTTAATAAATTTATTTGAAACCAACTTCGATTTTTTTGGATTTTGTCGAGTATTTTTGGTGTAGGATGTATATTTGAGTAAATTTAGATGAAAATAACTTCAATTTCTAGGATTGTGCAAAAATTTTAGTTAGAAGTGTCAAATTTTAATAAATTTATTTGAAACCAACTTCGATTTTTTTGGATTTTGTCGAGTATTTTTGTTGTAGGATGTATATTTGAGTAAGTTTAGATGAAAATAACGACCATTTTTTGGATTGTGAAAAAAATTTTAGTTGGAAGTGTCAAATTTTAATAAATTTCTTTGAAACCAACTTCGATTTTTTTGGATTTTGTCGAGTATTTTTGTTGTAGGATGTATATTTGAGTAAATTTAGATGAAAATAACGACCATTTTTTGGATTGTGAAGAAAATTTTAGTTGGAAGTGTCAAATTTTAATAAATTTATTTGAAATCAACTTCGATTTTTTTGGATTTTGTCGAGTATTTTTGGTGTAGGATGTATATTTGAGTAAATTTAGATGAAAATAACTTCAATTTCCAGGATTGTGAAAAAAAATTTAGTTGGAAGTGTCAAATTTTAATAAATTTATTTGAAATCAACTTCGATTTTTTTGGATTTTGTCGAGTATTTTTGGTGTAGGATGTATATTTGAGTAAATTTAGATGAAAATAACTTCAATTTCTAGGATTGTGAAGAAAATTTTAGTTGGAAGTGTCAAATTTTAATAAATTTATTTGAAATCAACTTCGATTTTTTTGGATTTTGTCGAGTATTTTTGGTGTAGGATGTATATTTGAGTAAATTTAGATGAAAATAACTTCAATTTCTAGGATTGTGCAAAAATTTTAGTTAGAAGTGTCAAATTTTAATAAATTTATTTGAAATCAACTTCGATTTTTTTGGATTTTGTCGAGTATTTTTGTTGTAGGATGTATATTTGAGTAAATTTAGATGAAAATAACGAACATTTTTTGGATTGTGAAGAAAGTTTTAGTTGGAAGTGTCAAATTTTAATAAATTTATTTGAAATCAACTTCGATTTTTTTGGATTTTGTCGAGTATTTTTGTTGTAGGATGTATATTTGAGTAAATTTAGATGAAAATAACGACCATTTTTTGGATTGTGAAGAAAATTTTAGTTGGAAGTGTCAAATTTTAATAAATTTATTTGAAATCAACTTCGATTTTTTTGGATTTTGTCGAGTATTTTTGGTGTAGGATGTATATTTGAGTAAATTTAGATGAAAATAACTTCAATTTCTAGGATTGTGAAGAAAATTTTAGTTGGAAGTGTCAAATTTTAATAAATTTATTTGAAATCAACTTCGATTTTTTTGGATTTTGTCGAGTATTTTTGGTGTAGGATGTATATTTGAGTAAATTTAGATGAAAATAACTTCAATTTCTAGGATTGTGCAAAAATTTTAGTTAGAAGTGTCAAATTTTAATAAATTTATTTGAAACCAACTTCGATTTTTTTGGATTTTGTCGAGTATTTTTGTTGTAGGATGTATATTTGAGTAAGTATAGATGAAAATAACGACCATTTTTTGGATTGTGAAAAAAATTTTAGTTGGAAGTGTCAAATTTTAATAAATTTCTTTGAAACCAACTTCGATTTTTTTGGATTTTGTCGAGTATTTTTTTGTTGGATCTATATTTGAGAAAATTTAGATGAAAATAACTTCAATTTTTTGGATTGTGAAAAAAAATTTAGTGGGAAGTGTCAAATTTTAATAAATTTATTTGAAACCAACTTCGATTTTTTTTTTTTTTTTTGAGTATTTTTGTTGTTGGATCTATATTTGAGTAAATTTAGATATAAATAACTTCAATTTTTAGGATTGTGAAAAAAATTTTAGTTGGAAGTGTCAAATTTTAATAAATTTTTTTGAAACCAACTTCGATTTTTTTTGGATTTTGTCGAGTACTTTTGTTGTAGGATGTATATTTGAGTAAATTTAGATGAAAATAACGACCATTTTTTGGATTGTGAAGAAAATTTTAGTTGGAAGTGTCAAATTTTAATAAATTTATTAAAAATCAACTTCGATTTTTTTGGATTTTGTCGAGTATTTTTGGTGTAGGATGTATATTTGAGTAAATTTAGATGAAAATAACTTCAATTTTTTGAATTGTGAAAAAAAAATTTAGTTGGAAGTGCCAAATTTTAATAAATTTATTTGAAACCAACTTCGATTTTTTTGGATTTTGTCGAGTATTTTTGGTGTAGGATGTATATTTGAGTAAATTTAGATGAAAATAACTTCAATTTCTAGGATTGTGCAAAAATTTTAGTTAGAAGTGTCAAATTTTAATAAATTTATTTGAAACCAACTTCGATTTTTTTGGATTTTGTCGAGTATTTTTGTTGTAGGATGTATATTTGAGTAAGTTTAGATGAAAATAACGACCATTTTTTGGATTGTGAAAAAAATTTTAGTTGGAAGTGTCAAATTTTAATAAATTTCTTTGAAACCAACTTCGATTTTTTTGGATTTTGTCGAGTATTTTTGTTGTAGGATGTATATTTGAGTAAATTTAGATGAAAATAACGACCATTTTTTGGATTGTGAAGAAAATTTTAGTTGGAAGTGTCAAATTTTAATAAATTTATTTGAAATCAACTTCGATTTTTTTGGATTTTGTCGAGTATTTTTGGTGTAGGATGTATATTTGAGTAAATTTAGATGAAAATAACTTCAATTTCCAGGATTGTGAAAAAAAATTTAGTTGGAAGTGTCAAATTTTAATAAATTTATTTGAAATCAACTTCGATTTTTTTGGATTTTGTCGAGTATTTTTGTTGTAGGATGTATATTTGAGTAAATTTAGATGAAAATAACAACCATTTTTTGGATTGTGAAGAAAGTTTTAGTTGGAAGTGTCAAATTTTAATAAATTTATTTGAAATCAACTTCGATTTTTTTGGATTTTGTCGAGTATTTTTGTTGTAGGATGTATATTTGAGTAAATTTAGATGAAAATAACGACCATTTTTTGGATTGTGAAGAAAATTTTAGTTGGAAGTGTCAAATTTTAATAAATTTATTTGAAATCAACTTCGATTTTTTTGGATTTTGTCGAGTATTTTTGGTGTAGGATGTATATTTGAGTAAATTTAGATGAAAATAACTTCAATTTCTAGGATTGTGAAAAAAATTTTAGTTGGAAGTGTCAAATTTTAATAAATTTATTTGAAATCAACTTCGATTTTTTTGGATTTTGTCGAGTATTTTTGTCGTAGGATGTATATTTGAGTAAATTTAGATGAAAATAACAACCATTTTTTGGATTGTGAAGAAAGTTTTAGTTGGAAGTGTCAAATTTTAATAAATTTATTTGAAATCAACTTCGATTTTTTTGGATTTTGTCGAGTATTTTTGTTGTAGGATGTATATTTGAGTAAATTTAGATGAAAATAACGACCATTTTTTGGATTGTGAAGAAAATTTTAGTTGGAAGTGTCAAATTTTAATAAATTTATTTGAAATCAACTTCGATTTTTTTTTATTTTGTCGAGTATTTTTGGTGTAGGATGTATATTTGAGGAAATTTAGATGAAAATAACTTCAATTTCTAGGATTGTGAAAAAAATTTTAGTTGGAAATGCCAAGTTTTAATAAATTTATTTGAAATCAACTTCGATTTTTTTGGATTTTGGTGAGTATTTTTTTGTTGGATCTATATTTGAGAAAATTTAGATGAAAATAACTTCAATTTTTAGGATTGTGAAAAAAATTTTAGTTGGAAGTGTCAAATTTTAATAAATTTTTTTGAAACCAACTTCGATTTTTTTTGGATTTTGTCGAGTACTTTTGTTGTAGGATGTATATTTGAGTAAATTTAGATGAAAATAACGACCATTTTTTGGATTGTGAAGAAAATTTTAGTTGGAAGTGTCAAATTTTAATAAATTTATTAAAAATCAACTTCGATTTTTTTGGATTTTGTCGAGTATTTTTGGTGTAGGATGTATATTTGAGTAAATTTAGATGAAAATAACTTCAATTTCTAGGATTGTGAAGAAAATTTTAGATGGAAGTGTCAAATTTTAATAAATTTATTTGAAATCAACTTCGATTTTTTTGGATTTTGTCGAGTATTTTTGTTGTAGGATGTATATTTGAGTAAATTTAGATGAAAATAACAACCATTTTTTGGATTGTGAAGAAAGTTTTAGTTGGAAGTGTCAAATTTTAATAAATTTATTTGAAATCAACTTCGATTTTTTTGGATTTTGTCGAGTATTTTTGTTGTAGGATGTATATTTGAGTAAATTTAGATGAAAATAACGACCATTTTTTGGATTGTGAAGAAAATTTTAGATGGAAGTGTCAATTTTAATAAATTTATTTGAAATCAACTTCGATTTTTTTGGATTTTGTCGAGTATTTTTGGTGTAGGATGTATATTTGAGTAAATTTAGATGAATATAACTTCAATTTTTTGGATTGTGAAAAAAAATTTTAGTTGGAAATGCCAAGTTTTAATAAATTTATTTGAAATCAACTTCGATTTTTTTGGATTTTGGTGAGTATTTTTTTGTTGGATCTATATTTGAGAAAATTTAGATGAAAATAACGACCATTTTTTGGATTGTGAAGAAAATTTTAGTTGGAAGTGTCAAATTTTAATAAATTTATTTGAAATCAACTTCGATTTTTTTGGATTTTGTCGAGTATTTTTGGTGTAGGATGTATATTTGAGTAAATTTAGATGAAAATAACTTCAATTTCTAGGATTGTGCAAAAATTTTAGTTAGAAGTGTCAAATTTTAATAAATTTATTTGAAATCAACTTCGAATTTCTTGGATTTTGTCGAGTATTTTTGTTGTAGGATGTATATTTGAGTAAATTTAGATGAAAATAACGACCATTTTTTGGATTGTGAAGAAAATTTTAGATGGAAGTGTCAAATTTTAATAAATTTATTTGAAATCAACTTCGATTTTTTTGGATTTTGGTGAGTATTTTTTTGTTGAATCTATATTTGAGAAAATTTAGATGAAAATAACGACCATTTTTTGGATTGTGAAGAAAATTTTAGATGGAAGTGTCAAATTTTAATAAATTTATTTGAAATCAACTTCGATTTTTTTGGATTTTGTCGAGTATTTTTGTTGTAGGATGTATATTTGAGTAAATTTAGATGAAAATAACAACCATTTTTTGGATTGTGAAGAAAGTTTTAGTTGGAAGTGTCAAATTTTAATAAATTTATTTGAAATCTACTTCGATTTTTTTGGATTTTGTCGAGTATTTTTGTTGTAGGATGTATATTTGAGTAAATTTAGATGAAAATAACGACCATTTTTTGGATTGTGAAGAAAATTTTAGATGGAAGTGTCAAATTTTAATAAATTTATTTGAAATCAACTTCGATTTTTTTGGATTTTGTCGAGTATTTTTGGTGTAGGATGTATATTTGAGTAAATTTAGATGAATATAACTTCAATTTTTTGGATTGTGAAAAAAAATTTTAGTTGGAAATGCCAAGTTTTAATAAATTTATTTGAAATCAACTTCGATTTTTTTGGATTTTGGTGAGTATTTTTTTGTTGGATCTATATTTGAGAAAATTTAGATGAAAATAACTTCAATTTTTTGGATTGTGAAAAAAATTTTAGTGGGAAGTGTCCAATTTTAATAAATTTATTTGAAACCAACTTCGATTTTTTGGAATTTTGTCGAGTATTTTTGGTGTAGGATGTATATTTGAGTAAATTTAGATGAAAATAACTTCAATTTCTAGGATTGTGAAGAAATTTTTAGTTGGAAGTGTCAAATTTTAATAAATTTATTTGAAATCTACTTCGATTTTTTTGGATTTTGTCGAGTATTTTTGTTGTAGGATGTATATTTGAGTAAATTTAGATGAAAATAACGACCATTTTTTGGATTGTGAAGAAAATTTTAGTTGGAAGTGTCAAATTTTAATAAATTTATTTGAAATCAACTTCGATTTTTTTGGATTTTGTCGAGTATTTTTGGTGTAGGATGTATATTTGAGTAAATTTAGATGAAAATAACTTCAATTTCTAGGATTGTGCAATAATTTTAGTTAGAAGTGTCAAATTTTAATAAATTTATTTGAAACCAACTTCGATTTTTTTGGATTTTGTCGAGTATTTTTGTTGTAGGATGTATATTTGAGTAAGTTTAGATGAAAATAACGACCATTTTTTGGATTGTGAAAAAAATTTTAGTTGGAAGTGTCAAATTTTAATAAATTTCTTTGAAACCAACTTCGATTTTTTTGGATTTTGTCGAGTATTTTTTTGTTGGATCTATATTTGAGAAAATTTAGATGAAAATAACTTCAATTTTTTGGATTGTGAAAAAAATTTTAGTGGGAAGTGTCAAATTTTAATAAATTTATTTGAAACCAACTTCGATTTTTTTTTTTTTTTTGAGTATTTTTGTTGTTGGATCTATATTTGAGTAAATTTAGATATAAATAACTTCAATTTTTAGGATTGTGAAAAAAATTTTAGTTGGAAGTGTCAAATTTTAATAAATTTTTTTGAAACCAACTTCGATTTTTTTTGGATTTTGTCGAGTACTTTTGTTGTAGGATGTATATTTGAGTAAATTTAGATGAAAATAACGACCATTTTTTGGATTGTGAAGAAAATTTTAGTTGGAAGTGTCAAATTTTAATAAATTTATTAAAAATCAACTTCGATTTTTTTGGATTTTGTCGAGTATTTTTGGTGTAGGATGTATATTTGAGTAAATTTAGATGAAAATAACTTCAATTTCTAGGATTGTGCAAAAATTTTAGTTAGAAGTGTCAAATTTTAATAAATTTATTTGAAACCAACTTCGATTTTTTTGGATTTTGTCGAGTATTTTTGTTGTAGGATGTATATTTGAGTAAGTTTAGATGAAAATAACGACCATTTTTTGCATTGTGAAAAAAATTTTAGTTGGAAGTGTCAAATTTTAATAAATTTCTTTGAAACCAACTTCGATTTTTTTGGATTTTGTCGAGTATTTTTGTTGTAGGATGTATATTTGAGTAAATTTAGATGAAAATAACGACCATTTTTTGGATTGTGAAGAAAATTTTAGTTGGAAGTGTCAAATTTTAATAAATTTATTTGAAATCAACTTCGATTTTTTTGGATTTTGTCGAGTATTTTTGGTGTAGGATGTATATTTGAGTAAATTTAGATGAAAATAACTTCAATTTCCAGGATTGTGAAAAAAAATTTAGTTGGAAGTGTCAAATTTTAATAAATTTATTTGAAATCAACTTCGATTTTTTTGGATTTTGTCGAGTATTTTTGTTTTAGGATGTATATTTGAGTAAATTTAGATGAAAATAACAACCATTTTTTGGATTGTGAAGAAAGTTTTAGTTGGAAGTGTCAAATTTTAATAAATTTTTTTGAAACCAACTTCGATTTTTTTTGGATTTTGTCGAGTACTTTTGTTGTAGGATGTATATTTGAGTAAATTTAGATGAAAATAACGACCATTTTTTGGATTGTGAAGAAAATTTTAGTTGGAAGTGTCAAATTTTAATAAATTTATTAAAAATCAACTTCGATTTTTTTGGATTTTGTCGAGTATTTTTGGTGTAGGATGTATATTTGAGTAAATTTAGATGAAAATAACTTCAATTTTTTGGATTGTGAAAAAAAAATTTAGTTGGAAGTGCCAAATTTTAATAAATTTATTTGAAACCAACTTCGATTTTTTTGGATTTTGTCGAGTATTTTTGGTGTAGGATGTATATTTGAGTAAATTTAGATGAAAATAACTTCAATTTCTAGGATTGTGCAAAAATTTTAGTTAGAAGTGTCAAATTTTAATAAATTTATTTGAAACCAACTTCGATTTTTTTGGATTTTGTCGAGTATTTTTGTTGTAGGATGTATATTTGAGTAAGTTTAGATGAAAATAACGACCATTTTTTGGATTGTGAAAAAAATTTTAGTTGGAAGTGTCAAATTTTAATAAATTTCTTTGAAACCAACTTCGATTTTTTTGGATTTTGTCGAGTATTTTTGTTGTAGGATGTATATTTGAGTAAATTTAGATGAAAATAACGACCATTTTTTGGATTGTGAAGAAAATTTTAGTTGGAAGTGTCAAATTTTAATAAATTTATTTGAAATCAACTTCGATTTTTTTGGATTTTGTCGAGTATTTTTGGTGTAGGATGTATATTTGAGTAAATTTAGATGAAAATAACTTCAATTTCCAGGATTGTGAAAAAAAATTTAGTTGGAAGTGTCAAATTTTAATAAATTTATTTGAAATCAACTTCGATTTTTTTGGATTTTGTCGAGTATTTTTGGTGTAGGATGTATATTTGAGTAAATTTAGATGAAAATAACTTCAATTTCTAGGATTGTGAAGAAAATTTTAGTTGGAAGTGTCAAATTTTAATAAATTTATTTGAAATCAACTTCGATTTTTTTGGATTTTGTCGAGTATTTTTGGTGTAGGATGTATATTTGAGTAAATTTAGATGAAAATAACTTCAATTTCTAGGATTGTGCAAAAATTTTAGTTAGAAGTGTCAAATTTTAATAAATTTATTTGAAATCAACTTCGATTTTTTTGGATTTTGTCGAGTATTTTTGTTGTAGGATGTATATTTGAGTAAATTTAGATGAAAATAACGAACATTTTTTGGATTGTGAAGAAAGTTTTAGTTGGAAGTGTCAAATTTTAATAAATTTATTTGAAATCAACTTCGATTTTTTTGGATTTTGTCGAGTATTTTTGTTGTAGGATGTATATTTGAGTAAATTTAGATGAAAATAACGACCATTTTTTGGATTGTGAAGAAAATTTTAGTTGGAAGTGTCAAATTTTAATAAATTTATTTGAAATCAACTTCGATTTTTTTGGATTTTGTCGAGTATTTTTGGTGTAGGATGTATATTTGAGTAAATTTAGATGAAAATAACTTCAATTTCTAGGATTGTGAAGAAAATTTTAGTTGGAAGTGTCAAATTTTAATAAATTTATTTGAAATCAACTTCGATTTTTTTGGATTTTGTCGAGTATTTTTGGTGTAGGATGTATATTTGAGTAAATTTAGATGAAAATAACTTCAATTTCTAGGATTGTGCAAAAATTTTAGTTAGAAGTGTCAAATTTTAATAAATTTATTTGAAACCAACTTCGATTTTTTTGGATTTTGTCGAGTATTTTTGTTGTAGGATGTATATTTGAGTAAGTATAGATGAAAATAACGACCATTTTTTGGATTGTGAAAAAAATTTTAGTTGGAAGTGTCAAATTTTAATAAATTTCTTTGAAACCAACTTCGATTTTTTTGGATTTTGTCGAGTATTTTTTTGTTGGATCTATATTTGAGAAAATTTAGATGAAAATAACTTCAATTTTTTGGATTGTGAAAAAAAATTTAGTGGGAAGTGTCAAATTTTAATAAATTTATTTGAAACCAACTTCGATTTTTTTTTTTTTTTTTGAGTATTTTTGTTGTTGGATCTATATTTGAGTAAATTTAGATATAAATAACTTCAATTTTTAGGATTGTGAAAAAAATTTTAGTTGGAAGTGTCAAATTTTAATAAATTTTTTTGAAACCAACTTCGATTTTTTTTGGATTTTGTCGAGTACTTTTGTTGTAGGATGTATATTTGAGTAAATTTAGATGAAAATAACGACCATTTTTTGGATTGTGAAGAAAATTTTAGTTGGAAGTGTCAAATTTTAATAAATTTATTAAAAATCAACTTCGATTTTTTTGGATTTTGTCGAGTATTTTTGGTGTAGGATGTATATTTGAGTAAATTTAGATGAAAATAACTTCAATTTTTTGAATTGTGAAAAAAAAATTTAGTTGGAAGTGCCAAATTTTAATAAATTTATTTGAAACCAACTTCGATTTTTTTGGATTTTGTCGAGTATTTTTGGTGTAGGATGTATATTTGAGTAAATTTAGATGAAAATAACTTCAATTTCTAGGATTGTGCAAAAATTTTAGTTAGAAGTGTCAAATTTTAATAAATTTATTTGAAACCAACTTCGATTTTTTTGGATTTTGTCGAGTATTTTTGTTGTAGGATGTATATTTGAGTAAGTTTAGATGAAAATAACGACCATTTTTTGGATTGTGAAAAAAATTTTAGTTGGAAGTGTCAAATTTTAATAAATTTCTTTGAAACCAACTTCGATTTTTTTGGATTTTGTCGAGTATTTTTGTTGTAGGATGTATATTTGAGTAAATTTAGATGAAAATAACGACCATTTTTTGGATTGTGAAGAAAATTTTAGTTGGAAGTGTCAAATTTTAATAAATTTATTTGAAATCAACTTCGATTTTTTTGGATTTTGTCGAGTATTTTTGGTGTAGGATGTATATTTGAGTAAATTTAGATGAAAATAACTTCAATTTCCAGGATTGTGAAAAAAAATTTAGTTGGAAGTGTCAAATTTTAATAAATTTATTTGAAATCAACTTCGATTTTTTTGGATTTTGTCGAGTATTTTTGTTGTAGGATGTATATTTGAGTAAATTTAGATGAAAATAACAACCATTTTTTGGATTGTGAAGAAAGTTTTAGTTGGAAGTGTCAAATTTTAATAAATTTATTTGAAATCAACTTCGATTTTTTTGGATTTTGTCGAGTATTTTTGTTGTAGGATGTATATTTGAGTAAATTTAGATGAAAATAACGACCATTTTTTGGATTGTGAAGAAAATTTTAGTTGGAAGTGTCAAATTTTAATAAATTTATTTGAAATCAACTTCGATTTTTTTGGATTTTGTCGAGTATTTTTGGTGTAGGATGTATATTTGAGTAAATTTAGATGAAAATAACTTCAATTTCTAGGATTGTGAAAAAAATTTTAGTTGGAAGTGTCAAATTTTAATAAATTTATTTGAAATCAACTTCGATTTTTTTGGATTTTGTCGAGTATTTTTGTCGTAGGATGTATATTTGAGTAAATTTAGATGAAAATAACAACCATTTTTTGGATTGTGAAGAAAGTTTTAGTTGGAAGTGTCAAATTTTAATAAATTTATTTGAAATCAACTTCGATTTTTTTGGATTTTGTCGAGTATTTTTGTTGTAGGATGTATATTTGAGTAAATTTAGATGAAAATAACGACCATTTTTTGGATTGTGAAGAAAATTTTAGTTGGAAGTGTCAAATTTTAATAAATTTATTTGAAATCAACTTCGATTTTTTTTTATTTTGTCGAGTATTTTTGGTGTAGGATGTATATTTGAGGAAATTTAGATGAAAATAACTTCAATTTCTAGGATTGTGAAAAAAATTTTAGTTGGAAATGCCAAGTTTTAATAAATTTATTTGAAATCAACTTCGATTTTTTTGGATTTTGGTGAGTATTTTTTTGTTGGATCTATATTTGAGAAAATTTAGATGAAAATAACTTCAATTTTTAGGATTGTGAAAAAAATTTTAGTTGGAAGTGTCAAATTTTAATAAATTTTTTTGAAACCAACTTCGATTTTTTTTGGATTTTGTCGAGTACTTTTGTTGTAGGATGTATATTTGAGTAAATTTAGATGAAAATAACGACCATTTTTTGGATTGTGAAGAAAATTTTAGTTGGAAGTGTCAAATTTTAATAAATTTATTAAAAATCAACTTCGATTTTTTTGGATTTTGTCGAGTATTTTTGGTGTAGGATGTATATTTGAGTAAATTTAGATGAAAATAACTTCAATTTCTAGGATTGTGAAGAAAATTTTAGATGGAAGTGTCAAATTTTAATAAATTTATTTGAAATCAACTTCGATTTTTTTGGATTTTGTCGAGTATTTTTGTTGTAGGATGTATATTTGAGTAAATTTAGATGAAAATAACAACCATTTTTTGGATTGTGAAGAAAGTTTTAGTTGGAAGTGTCAAATTTTAATAAATTTATTTGAAATCAACTTCGATTTTTTTGGATTTTGTCGAGTATTTTTGTTGTAGGATGTATATTTGAGTAAATTTAGATGAAAATAACGACCATTTTTTGGATTGTGAAGAAAATTTTAGATGGAAGTGTCAATTTTAATAAATTTATTTGAAATCAACTTCGATTTTTTTGGATTTTGTCGAGTATTTTTGGTGTAGGATGTATATTTGAGTAAATTTAGATGAATATAACTTCAATTTTTTGGATTGTGAAAAAAAATTTTAGTTGGAAATGCCAAGTTTTAATAAATTTATTTGAAATCAACTTCGATTTTTTTGGATTTTGGTGAGTATTTTTTTGTTGGATCTATATTTGAGAAAATTTAGATGAAAATAACGACCATTTTTTGGATTGTGAAGAAAATTTTAGTTGGAAGTGTCAAATTTTAATAAATTTATTTGAAATCAACTTCGATTTTTTTGGATTTTGTCGAGTATTTTTGGTGTAGGATGTATATTTGAGTAAATTTAGATGAAAATAACTTCAATTTCTAGGATTGTGCAAAAATTTTAGTTAGAAGTGTCAAATTTTAATAAATTTATTTGAAATCAACTTCGAATTTCTTGGATTTTGTCGAGTATTTTTGTTGTAGGATGTATATTTGAGTAAATTTAGATGAAAATAACGACCATTTTTTGGATTGTGAAGAAAATTTTAGATGGAAGTGTCAAATTTTAATAAATTTATTTGAAATCAACTTCGATTTTTTTGGATTTTGGTGAGTATTTTTTTGTTGGATCTATATTTGAGAAAATTTAGATGAAAATAACGACCATTTTTTGGATTGTGAAGAAAATTTTAGATGGAAGTGTCAAATTTTAATAAATTTATTTGAAATCAACTTCGATTTTTTTGGATTTTGTCGAGTATTTTTGTTGTAGGATGTATATTTGAGTAAATTTAGATGAAAATAACAACCATTTTTTGGATTGTGAAGAAAGTTTTAGTTGGAAGTGTCAAATTTTAATAAATTTATTTGAAATCTACTTCGATTTTTTTGGATTTTGTCGAGTATTTTTGTTGTAGGATGTATATTTGAGTAAATTTAGATGAAAATAACGACCATTTTTTGGATTGTGAAGAAAATTTTAGATGGAAGTGTCAAATTTTAATAAATTTATTTGAAATCAACTTCGATTTTTTTGGATTTTGTCGAGTATTTTTGGTGTAGGATGTATATTTGAGTAAATTTAGATGAATATAACTTCAATTTTTTGGATTGTGAAAAAAAATTTTAGTTGGAAATGCCAAGTTTTAATAAATTTATTTGAAATCAACTTCGATTTTTTTGGATTTTGGTGAGTATTTTTTTGTTGGATCTATATTTGAGAAAATTTAGATGAAAATAACTTCAATTTTTTGGATTGTGAAAAAAATTTTAGTGGGAAGTGTCCAATTTTAATAAATTTATTTGAAACCAACTTCGATTTTTTGGAATTTTGTCGAGTATTTTTGGTGTAGGATGTATATTTGAGTAAATTTAGATGAAAATAACTTCAATTTCTAGGATTGTGAAGAAATTTTTAGTTGGAAGTGTCAAATTTTAATAAATTTATTTGAAATCTACTTCGATTTTTTTGGATTTTGTCGAGTATTTTTGTTGTAGGATGTATATTTGAGTAAATTTAGATGAAAATAACGACCATTTTTTGGATTGTGAAGAAAATTTTAGTTGGAAGTGTCAAATTTTAATAAATTTATTTGAAATCAACTTCGATTTTTTTGGATTTTGTCGAGTATTTTTGGTGTAGGATGTATATTTGAGTAAATTTAGATGAAAATAACTTCAATTTCTAGGATTGTGCAATAATTTTAGTTAGAAGTGTCAAATTTTAATAAATTTATTTGAAACCAACTTCGATTTTTTTGGATTTTGTCGAGTATTTTTGTTGTAGGATGTATATTTGAGTAAGTTTAGATGAAAATAACGACCATTTTTTGGATTGTGAAAAAAATTTTAGTTGGAAGTGTCAAATTTTAATAAATTTCTTTGAAACCAACTTCGATTTTTTTGGATTTTGTCGAGTATTTTTTTGTTGGATCTATATTTGAGAAAATTTAGATGAAAATAACTTCAATTTTTTGGATTGTGAAAAAAATTTTAGTGGGAAGTGTCAAATTTTAATAAATTTATTTGAAACCAACTTCGATTTTTTTTTTTTTTTTGAGTATTTTTGTTGTTGGATCTATATTTGAGTAAATTTAGATATAAATAACTTCAATTTTTAGGATTGTGAAAAAAATTTTAGTTGGAAGTGTCAAATTTTAATAAATTTTTTTGAAACCAACTTCGATTTTTTTTGGATTTTGTCGAGTACTTTTGTTGTAGGATGTATATTTGAGTAAATTTAGATGAAAATAACGACCATTTTTTGGATTGTGAAGAAAATTTTAGTTGGAAGTGTCAAATTTTAATAAATTTATTAAAAATCAACTTCGATTTTTTTGGATTTTGTCGAGTATTTTTGGTGTAGGATGTATATTTGAGTAAATTTAGATGAAAATAACTTCAATTTCTAGGATTGTGAAGAAAATTTTAGATGGAAGTGTCAAATTTTAATAAATTTATTTGAAATCAACTTCGATTTTTTTGGATTTTGTCGAGTATTTTTGTTGTAGGATGTATATTTGAGTAAATTTAGATGAAAATAACAACCATTTTTTGGATTGTGAAGAAAGTTTTAGTTGGAAGTGTCAAATTTTAATAAATTTATTTGAAATCAACTTCGATTTTTTTGGATTTTGTCGAGTATTTTTGTTGTAGGATGTATATTTGAGTAAATTTAGATGAAAATAACGACCATTTTTTGGATTGTGAAGAAAATTTTAGATGGAAGTGTCAATTTTAATAAATTTATTTGAAATCAACTTCGATTTTTTTGGATTTTGTCGAGTATTTTTGGTGTAGGATGTATATTTGAGTAAATTTAGATGAATATAACTTCAATTTTTTGGATTGTGAAAAAAAATTTTAGTTGGAAATGCCAAGTTTTAATAAATTTATTTGAAATCAACTTCGATTTTTTTGGATTTTGGTGAGTATTTTTTTGTTGGATCTATATTTGAGAAAATTTAGATGAAAATAACGACCATTTTTTGGATTGTGAAGAAAATTTTAGTTGGAAGTGTCAAATTTTAATAAATTTATTTGAAATCAACTTCGATTTTTTTGGATTTTGTCGAGTATTTTTGGTGTAGGATGTATATTTGAGTAAATTTAGATGAAAATAACTTCAATTTCTAGGATTGTGCAAAAATTTTAGTTAGAAGTGTCAAATTTTAATAAATTTATTTGAAATCAACTTCGAATTTCTTGGATTTTGTCGAGTATTTTTGTTGTAGGATGTATATTTGAGTAAATTTAGATGAAAATAACGACCATTTTTTGGATTGTGAAGAAAATTTTAGATGGAAGTGTCAAATTTTAATAAATTTATTTGAAATCAACTTCGATTTTTTTGGATTTTGGTGAGTATTTTTTTGTTGGATCTATATTTGAGAAAATTTAGATGAAAATAACGACCATTTTTTGGATTGTGAAGAAAATTTTAGATGGAAGTGTCAAATTTTAATAAATTTATTTGAAATCAACTTCGATTTTTTTGGATTTTGTCGAGTATTTTTGTTGTAGGATGTATATTTGAGTAAATTTAGATGAAAATAACAACCATTTTTTGGATTGTGAAGAAAGTTTTAGTTGGAAGTGTCAAATTTTAATAAATTTATTTGAAATCTACTTCGATTTTTTTGGATTTTGTCGAGTATTTTTGTTGTAGGATGTATATTTGAGTAAATTTAGATGAAAATAACGACCATTTTTTGGATTGTGAAGAAAATTTTAGATGGAAGTGTCAAATTTTAATAAATTTATTTGAAATCAACTTCGATTTTTTTGGATTTTGTCGAGTATTTTTGGTGTAGGATGTATATTTGAGTAAATTTAGATGAATATAACTTCAATTTTTTGGATTGTGAAAAAAAATTTTAGTTGGAAATGCCAAGTTTTAATAAATTTATTTGAAATCAACTTCGATTTTTTTGGATTTTGGTGAGTATTTTTTTGTTGGATCTATATTTGAGAAAATTTAGATGAAAATAACTTCAATTTTTTGGATTGTGAAAAAAATTTTAGTGGGAAGTGTCCAATTTTAATAAATTTATTTGAAACCAACTTCGATTTTTTGGAATTTTGTCGAGTATTTTTGGTGTAGGATGTATATTTGAGTAAATTTAGATGAAAATAACTTCAATTTCTAGGATTGTGAAGAAATTTTTAGTTGGAAGTGTCAAATTTTAATAAATTTATTTGAAATCTACTTCGATTTTTTTGGATTTTGTCGAGTATTTTTGTTGTAGGATGTATATTTGAGTAAATTTAGATGAAAATAACGACCATTTTTTGGATTGTGAAGAAAATTTTAGTTGGAAGTGTCAAATTTTAATAAATTTATTTGAAATCAACTTCGATTTTTTTGGATTTTGTCGAGTATTTTTGGTGTAGGATGTATATTTGAGTAAATTTAGATGAAAATAACTTCAATTTCTAGGATTGTGCAATAATTTTAGTTAGAAGTGTCAAATTTTAATAAATTTATTTGAAACCAACTTCGATTTTTTTGGATTTTGTCGAGTATTTTTGTTGTAGGATGTATATTTGAGTAAGTTTAGATGAAAATAACGACCATTTTTTGGATTGTGAAAAAAATTTTAGTTGGAAGTGTCAAATTTTAATAAATTTCTTTGAAACCAACTTCGATTTTTTTGGATTTTGTCGAGTATTTTTTTGTTGGATCTATATTTGAGAAAATTTAGATGAAAATAACTTCAATTTTTTGGATTGTGAAAAAAATTTTAGTGGGAAGTGTCAAATTTTAATAAATTTATTTGAAACCAACTTCGATTTTTTTTTTTTTTTTGAGTATTTTTGTTGTTGGATCTATATTTGAGTAAATTTAGATATAAATAACTTCAATTTTTAGGATTGTGAAAAAAATTTTAGTTGGAAGTGTCAAATTTTAATAAATTTTTTTGAAACCAACTTCGATTTTTTTTGGATTTTGTCGAGTACTTTTGTTGTAGGATGTATATTTGAGTAAATTTAGATGAAAATAACGACCATTTTTTGGATTGTGAAGAAAATTTTAGTTGGAAGTGTCAAATTTTAATAAATTTATTAAAAATCAACTTCGATTTTTTTGGATTTTGTCGAGTATTTTTGGTGTAGGATGTATATTTGAGTAAATTTAGATGAAAATAACTTCAATTTCTAGGATTGTGCAAAAATTTTAGTTAGAAGTGTCAAATTTTAATAAATTTATTTGAAACCAACTTCGATTTTTTTGGATTTTGTCGAGTATTTTTGTTGTAGGATGTATATTTGAGTAAGTTTAGATGAAAATAACGACCATTTTTTGCATTGTGAAAAAAATTTTAGTTGGAAGTGTCAAATTTTAATAAATTTCTTTGAAACCAACTTCGATTTTTTTGGATTTTGTCGAGTATTTTTGTTGTAGGATGTATATTTGAGTAAATTTAGATGAAAATAACGACCATTTTTTGGATTGTGAAGAAAATTTTAGTTGGAAGTGTCAAATTTTAATAAATTTATTTGAAATCAACTTCGATTTTTTTGGATTTTGTCGAGTATTTTTGGTGTAGGATGTATATTTGAGTAAATTTAGATGAAAATAACTTCAATTTCCAGGATTGTGAAAAAAAATTTAGTTGGAAGTGTCAAATTTTAATAAATTTATTTGAAATCAACTTCGATTTTTTTGGATTTTGTCGAGTATTTTTGTTTTAGGATGTATATTTGAGTAAATTTAGATGAAAATAACAACCATTTTTTGGATTGTGAAGAAAGTTTTAGTTGGAAGTGTCAAATTTTAATAAATTTATTTGAAATCAACTTCGATTTTTTTGGATTTTGTCGAGTATTTTTGTTGTAGGATGTATATTTGAGTAAATTTAGATGAAAATAACGACCATTTTTTGGATTGTGAAGAAAATTTTAGTTGGAAGTGTCAAATTTTAATAAATTTATTTGAAATCAACTTCGATTTTTTTGGATTTTGTCGAGTATTTTTGGTGTAGGATGTATATTTGAGTAAATTTAGATGAAAATAACTTCAATTTCTAGGATTGTGAAAAAAATTTTAGTTAAAAGTGTCAAATTTTAATAAATTAAATTGAAACCAACTTCGATTTTTTTTGATTTTGTCGAGTATTTTTGTTGTAGGATGTATATTTGAGTAAGTTTAGATGAAAATAACGACCATTTTTTGGATTGTGAAAAAAATTTTAGTTGGAAGTGTCAAATTTTAATAAATTTCTTTGAAACCAATTTCGATTTTTTTGGATTTTGTCGAGTATTTTTGTTGTAGGATGTATATTTGAGTAAATTTAGATGAAAATAACGACCATTTTTTGGATTGTGAAGAAAATTTTAGTTGGAAGTGTCAAATTTTAATAAATTTATTTGAAATCACATTCGATTTTTTTGGATTTTGTCGAGTATTTTTGGTGTAGGATGTATATTTGAGTAAATTTAGATGAAAATAACTTCAATTTCTAGGATTGTGAAAAAAATTTTAGTTGGAAGTGTCAAATTTTAATAAATTTATTTGAAATCAACTTCGATTTTTTTGGATTTTGTCGAGTATTTTTGGTGTAGGATGTATATTTGAGTAAATTTAGATGAAAATAACGACCATTTTTTGGATTGTGAAGAAAATTTTAGATGGAAGTGTCAAATTTTAATAAATTTATTTGAAATCAACTTCGATTTTTTTGGATTTTGTCGAGTATTTTTGGTGTAGGATGTATATTTGAGTAAATTTAGATGAAAATAACTTCAATTTTTTGGATTGTGAAAAAAAATTTTAGTTGGAAATGCCAAGTTTTAATAAATTTATTTGAAATCAACTTCGATTTTTTTGGATTTTGTCGAGTATTTTTGTTGTAGGATGTATATTTGAGTAAATTTAGATGAAAATAACAACCATTTTTTGGATTGTGAAGAAAGTTTTAGTTGGAAGTGTCAAATTTTAATAAATTTATTTGAAATCAACTTCGATTTTTTTGGATTTTGTCGAGTATTTTTGTTGTAGGATGTATATTTGAGTAAATTTAGATGAAAATAACGACCATTTTTTGGATTGTGAAGAAAATTTTAGTTGGAAGTGTCAAATTTTAATAAATTTATTTGAAATCAACTTCGATTTTTTTGGATTTTGTCGAGTATTTTTGGTGTAGGATGTATATTTGAGTAAATTTAGATGAAAATAACTTCAATTTCTAGGATTGTGAAAAAAATTTTAGTTAAAAGTGTCAAATTTTAATAAATTAAATTGAAACCAACTTCGATTTTTTTTGATTTTGTCGAGTATTTTTGTTGTAGGATGTATATTTGAGTAAGTTTAGATGAAAATAACGACCATTTTTTGGATTGTGAAAAAAATTTTAGTTGGAAGTGTCAAATTTTAATAAATTTCTTTGAAACCAATTTCGATTTTTTTGGATTTTGTCGAGTATTTTTGTTGTAGGATGTATATTTGAGTAAATTTAGATGAAAATAACGACCATTTTTTGGATTGTGAAGAAAATTTTAGTTGGAAGTGTCAAATTTTAATAAATTTATTTGAAATCACATTCGATTTTTTTGGATTTTGTCGAGTATTTTTGGTGTAGGATGTATATTTGAGTAAATTTAGATGAAAATAACTTCAATTTCTAGGATTGTGAAAAAAATTTTAGTTGGAAGTGTCAAATTTTAATAAATTTATTTGAAATCAACTTCGATTTTTTTGGATTTTGTCGAGTATTTTTGGTGTAGGATGTATATTTGAGTAAATTTAGATGAAAATAACGACCATTTTTTGGATTGTGAAGAAAATTTTAGATGGAAGTGTCAAATTTTAATAAATTTATTTGAAATCAACTTCGATTTTTTTGGATTTTGTCGAGTATTTTTGGTGTAGGATGTATATTTGAGTAAATTTAGATGAAAATAACTTCAATTTTTTGGATTGTGAAAAAAAATTTTAGTTGGAAATGCCAAGTTTTAATAAATTTATTTGAAATCAACTTCGATTTTTTTGGATTTTGTCGAGTATTTTTGGTGTAGGATGTATATTTGAGTAAATTTAGATGAAAATAACTTCAATTTTTTGGATTGTGAAAAAAATTTTTAGTTGGAAATGCCAAGTTTTAATAAATTTATTTGAAATCAACTTCGATTTTTTTGGATTTTGTCGAGTATTTTTGGTGTAGGATGTATATTTGAGTAAATTTAGATGAAAATAACTTCAATTTCTAGGATTGTGAAAAAAATTTTAGTTAAAAGTGTCAAATTTTAATAAATTAAATTGAAACCAACTTCGATTTTTTTTGATTTTGTCGAGTATTTTTGTTGTAGGATGTATATTTGAGTAAGTTTAGATGAAAATAACGACCATTTTTTGGATTGTGAAAAAAATTTTAGTTGGAAGTGTCAAATTTTAATAAATTTCTTTGAAACCAATTTCGATTTTTTTGGATTTTGTCGAGTATTTTTGTTGTAGGATGTATATTTGAGTAAATTTAGATGAAAATAACGACCATTTTTTGGATTGTGAAGAAAATTTTAGTTGGAAGTGTCAAATTTTAATAAATTTATTTGAAATCAACTTCGATTTTTTTGGATTTTGTCGAGTATTTTTGTTGTAGGATGTATATTTGAGTAAATTTAGATGAAAATAACAACCATTTTTTGGATTGTGAAGAAAGTTTTAGTTGGAAGTGTCAAATTTTAATAAATTTATTTGAAATCAACTTCGATTTTTTTGGATTTTGTCGAGTATTTTTGTTGTAGGATGTATATTTGAGTAAATTTAGATGAAAATAACGACCATTTTTTGGATTGTGAAGAAAATTTTAGTTGGAAGTGTCAAATTTTAATAAATTTATTTGAAATCAACTTCGATTTTTTTGGATTTTGTCGAGTATTTTTGGTGTAGGATGTATATTTGAGTAAATTTAGATGAAAATAACTTCAATTTCTAGGATTGTGAAAAAAATTTTAGTTAAAAGTGTCAAATTTTAATAAATTAAATTGAAACCAACTTCGATTTTTTTTGATTTTGTCGAGTATTTTTGTTGTGGGATGTATATTTGAGTAAGTTTAGATGAAAATAACGACCATTTTTTGGATTGTGAAAAAAATTTTAGTTGGAAGTGTCAAATTTTAATAAATTTCTTTGAAACCAATTTCGATTTTTTTGGATTTTGTCGAGTATTTTTGTTGTAGGATGTATATTTGAGTAAATTTAGATGAAAATAACGACCATTTTTTGGATTGTGAAGAAAATTTTAGTTGGAAGTGTCAAATTTTAATAAATTTATTTGAAATCACATTCGATTTTTTTGGATTTTGTCGAGTATTTTTGGTGTAGGATGTATATTTGAGTAAATTTAGATGAAAATAACTTCAATTTCTAGGATTGTGAAAAAAATTTTAGTTGGAAGTGTCAAATTTTAATAAATTTATTTGAAATCAACTTCGATTTTTTTGGATTTTGTCGAGTATTTTTGGTGTAGGATGTATATTTGAGTAAATTTAGATGAAAATAACGACCATTTTTTGGATTGTGAAGAAAATTTTAGATGGAAGTGTCAAATTTTAATAAATTTATTTGAAATCAACTTCGATTTTTTTGGATTTTGTCGAGTATTTTTGGTGTAGGATGTATATTTGAGTAAATTTAGATGAAAATAACTTCAATTTTTTGGATTGTGAAAAAAAATTTTAGTTGGAAATGCCAAGTTTTAATAAATTTATTTGAAATCAACTTCGATTTTTTTGGATTTTGTCGAGTATTTTTGGTGTAGGATGTATATTTGAGTAAATTTAGATGAAAATAACTTCAATTTTTTGGATTGTGAAAAAAATTTTTAGTTGGAAATGCCAAGTTTTAATAAATTTATTTGAAATCAACTTCGATTTTTTTGGATTTTGTCGAGTATTTTTGGTGTAGGATGTATATTTGAGTAAATTTAGATGAAAATAACTTCAATTTCTAGGATTGTGAAAAAAATTTTAGTTAAAAGTGTCAAATTTTAATAAATTAAATTGAAACCAACTTCGATTTTTTTTGATTTTGTCGAGTATTTTTGTTGTAGGATGTATATTTGAGTAAGTTTAGATGAAAATAACGACCATTTTTTGGATTGTGAAAAAAATTTTAGTTGGAAGTGTCAAATTTTAATAAATTTCTTTGAAACCAATTTCGATTTTTTTGGATTTTGTCAAGTATTTTTGTTGTAGGATGTATATTTGAGTAAATTTAGATGAAAATAACGACCATTTTTTGGATTGTGAAGAAAATTTTAGTTGGAAGTGTCAAATTTTAATAAATTTATTTGAAATCAACTTCGATTTTTTTGGATTTTGTCGAGTATTTTTGGTGTAGGATGTATATTTGAGTAAATTTAGATGAAAATAACTTCAATTTCCAGGATTGTGAAAAAAAATTTAGTTGGAAGTGTCAAATTTTAATAAATTTATTTGAAATCAACTTCGATTTTTTTGGATTTTGTCGAGTATTTTTGTTGTAGGATGTATATTTGAGTAAATTTAGATGAAAATAACAACCATTTTTTGGATTGTGAAGAAAGTTTTAGTTGGATGTGTCAAATTTTAATAAATTTATTTGAAATCAACTTCGATTTTTTTGGATTTTGTCGAGTATTTTTGTTGTAGGATGTATATTTGAGTAAATTTAGATGAAAATAACGACCATTTTTTGGATTGTGAAGAAAATTTTAGTTGGAAGTGTCAAATTTTAATAAATTTATTTGAAATCAACTTCGATTTTTTTGGATTTTGTCGAGTATTTTTGGTGTAGGATGTATATTTGAGTAAATTTAGATGAAAATAACTTCAATTTCTAGGATTGTGAAAAAAATTTTAGTTAAAAGTGTCAAATTTTAATAAATTAAATTGAAACCAACTTCGATTTTTTTTGATTTTGTCGAGTATTTTTGTTGTAGGATGTATATTTGAGTAAGTTTAGATGAAAATAACGACCATTTTTTGGATTGTGAAAAAAATTTTAGTTGGAAGTGTCAAATTTTAATAAATTTCTTTGAAACCAATTTCGATTTTTTTGGATTTTGTCGAGTATTTTTGTTGTAGGATGTATATTTGAGTAAATTTAGATGAAAATAACGACCATTTTTTGGATTGTGAAGAAAATTTTAGTTGGAAGTGTCAAATTTTAATAAATTTATTTGAAATCAACTTCGATTTTTTTGGATTTTGTCGAGTATTTTTGGTGTAGGATGTATATTTGAGTAAATTTAGATGAAAATAACTTCAATTTCCAGGATTGTGAAAAAAAATTTAGTTGGAAGTGTCAAATTTTAATAAATTTATTTGAAATCAACTTCGATTTTTTTGGATTTTGTCGAGTATTTTTGTTGTAGGATGTATATTTGAGTAAATTTAGATGAAAATAACAACCATTTTTTGGATTGTGAAGAAAGTTTTAGTTGGATGTGTCAAATTTTAATAAATTTATTTGAAATCAACTTCGATTTTTTTGGATTTTGTCGAGTATTTTTGTTGTAGGATGTATATTTGAGTAAATTTAGATGAAAATAACGACCATTTTTTGGATTGTGAAGAAAATTTTAGTTGGAAGTGTCAAATTTTAATAAATTTATTTGAAATCAACTTCGATTTTTTTGGATTTTGTCGAGTATTTTTGGTGTAGGATGTATATTTGAGTAAATTTAGATGAAAATAACTTCAATTTCTAGGATTGTGAAAAAAATTTTAGTTAAAAGTGTCAAATTTTAATAAATTAAATTGAAACCAACTTCGATTTTTTTTGATTTTGTCGAGTATTTTTGTTGTAGGATGTATATTTGAGTAAGTTTAGATGAAAATAACGACCATTTTTTGGATTGTGAAAAAAATTTTAGTTGGAAGTGTCAAATTTTAATAAATTTCTTTGAAACCAATTTCGATTTTTTTGGATTTTGTCGAGTATTTTTGTTGTAGGATGTATATTTGAGTAAATTTAGATGAAAATAACGACCATTTTTTGGATTGTGAAGAAAATTTTAGTTGGAAGTGTCAAATTTTAATAAATTTATTTGAAATCACATTCGATTTTTTTGGATTTTGTCGAGTATTTTTGTTGTAGGATGTATATTTGAGTAAATTTAGATGAAAATAACGACCATTTTTTGGATTGTGAAGAAAATTTTAGTTGGAAGTGTCAAATTTTAATAAATTTATTTGAAATCAACTTCGATTTTTTTGGATTTTGTCGAGTATTTTTGGTGTAGGATGTATATTTGAGTAAATTTAGATGAAAATAACTTCAATTTCTAGGATTGTGCAATAATTTTAGTTAGAAGTGTCAAATTTTAATAAATTTATTTGAAACCAACTTCGATTTTTTTGGATTTTGTCGAGTATTTTTGTTGTAGGATGTATATTTGAGTAAGTTTAGATGAAAATAACGACCATTTTTTGGATTGTGAAAAAAATTTTAGTTGGAAGTGTCAAATTTTAATAAATTTCTTTGAAACCAACTTCGATTTTTTTGGATTTTGTCGAGTATTTTTTTGTTGGATCTATATTTGAGAAAATTTAGATGAAAATAACTTCAATTTTTTGGATTGTGAAAAAAATTTTAGTGGGAAGTGTCAAATTTTAATAAATTTATTTGAAACCAACTTCGATTTTTTTTTTTTTTTGCGTATTTTTGTTGTTGGATCTATATTTGAGTAAATTTAGATATAAATAACTTCAATTTTTAGGATTGTGAAAAAAATTTTAGTTGGAAGTGTCAAATTTTAATAAATTTTTTTGAAACCAACTTCGATTTTTTTTGGATTTTGTCGAGTACTTTTGTTGTAGGATGTATATTTGAGTAAATTTAGATGAAAATAACGACCATTTTTTGGATTGTGAAGAAAATTTTAGTTGGAAGTGTCAAATTTTAATAAATTTATTAAAAATCAACTTCGATTTTTTTGGATTTTGTCGAGTATTTTTGGTGTAGGATGTATATTTGAGTAAATTTAGATGAAAATAACTTCAATTTCTAGGATTGTGCAAAAATTTTAGTTAGAAGTGTCAAATTTTAATAAATTTATTTGAAACCAACTTCGATTTTTTTGGATTTTGTCGAGTATTTTTGTTGTAGGATGTATATTTGAGTAAGTTTAGATGAAAATAACGACCATTTTTTGCATTGTGAAAAAAATTTTAGTTGGAAGTGTCAAATTTTAATAAATTTCTTTGAAACCAACTTCGATTTTTTTGGATTTTGTCGAGTATTTTTGTTGTAGGATGTATATTTGAGTAAATTTAGATGAAAATAACGACCATTTTTTGGATTGTGAAGAAAATTTTAGTTGGAAGTGTCAAATTTTAATAAATTTATTTGAAATCAACTTCGATTTTTTTGGATTTTGTCGAGTATTTTTGGTGTAGGATGTATATTTGAGTAAATTTAGATGAAAATAACTTCAATTTCCAGGATTGTGAAAAAAAATTTAGTTGGAAGTGTCAAATTTTAATAAATTTATTTGAAATCAACTTCGATTTTTTTGGATTTTGTCGAGTATTTTTGTTGTAGGATGTATATTTGAGTAAATTTAGATGAAAATAACAACCATTTTTTGGATTGTGAAGAAAGTTTTAGTTGGAAGTGTCAAATTTTAATAAATTTATTTGAAATCAACTTCGATTTTTTTGGATTTTGTCGAGTATTTTTGTTGTAGGATGTATATTTGAGTAAATTTAGATGAAAATAACGACCATTTTTTGGATTGTGAAGAAAATTTTAGTTGGAAGTGTCAAATTTTAATAAATTTATTTGAAATCAACTTCGATTTTTTTGGATTTTGTCGAGTATTTTTGGTGTAGGATGTATATTTGAGTAAATTTAGATGAAAATAACTTCAATTTCTAGGATTGTGAAAAAAATTTTAGTTAAAAGTGTCAAATTTTAATAAATTAAATTGAAACCAACTTCGATTTTTTTTGATTTTGTCGAGTATTTTTGTTGTGGGATGTATATTTGAGTAAGTTTAGATGAAAATAACGACCATTTTTTGGATTGTGAAAAAAATTTTAGTTGGAAGTGTCAAATTTTAATAAATTTCTTTGAAACCAATTTCGATTTTTTTGGATTTTGTCGAGTATTTTTGTTGTAGGATGTATATTTGAGTAAATTTAGATGAAAATAACGACCATTTTTTGGATTGTGAAGAAAATTTTAGTTGGAAGTGTCAAATTTTAATAAATTTATTTGAAATCACATTCGATTTTTTTGGATTTTGTCGAGTATTTTTGGTGTAGGATGTATATTTGAGTAAATTTAGATGAAAATAACTTCAATTTCTAGGATTGTGAAAAAAATTTTAGTTGGAAGTGTCAAATTTTAATAAATTTATTTGAAATCAACTTCGATTTTTTTGGATTTTGTCGAGTATTTTTGGTGTAGGATGTATATTTGAGTAAATTTAGATGAAAATAACGACCATTTTTTGGATTGTGAAGAAAATTTTAGATGGAAGTGTCAAATTTTAATAAATTTATTTGAAATCAACTTCGATTTTTTTGGATTTTGTCGAGTATTTTTGGTGTAGGATGTATATTTGAGTAAATTTAGATGAAAATAACTTCAATTTTTTGGATTGTGAAAAAAAATTTTAGTTGGAAATGCCAAGTTTTAATAAATTTATTTGAAATCAACTTCGATTTTTTTGGATTTTGTCGAGTATTTTTGGTGTAGGATGTATATTTGAGTAAATTTAGATGAAAATAACTTCAATTTTTTGGATTGTGAAAAAAATTTTTAGTTGGAAATGCCAAGTTTTAATAAATTTATTTGAAATCAACTTCGATTTTTTTGGATTTTGTCGAGTATTTTTGGTGTAGGATGTATATTTGAGTAAATTTAGATGAAAATAACTTCAATTTCTAGGATTGTGAAAAAAATTTTAGTTAAAAGTGTCAAATTTTAATAAATTAAATTGAAACCAACTTCGATTTTTTTTGATTTTGTCGAGTATTTTTGTTGTAGGATGTATATTTGAGTAAGTTTAGATGAAAATAACGACCATTTTTTGGATTGTGAAAAAAATTTTAGTTGGAAGTGTCAAATTTTAATAAATTTCTTTGAAACCAATTTCGATTTTTTTGGATTTTGTCGAGTATTTTTGTTGTAGGATGTATATTTGAGTAAATTTAGATGAAAATAACGACCATTTTTTGGATTGTGAAGAAAATTTTAGTTGGAAGTGTCAAATTTTAATAAATTTATTTGAAATCAACTTCGATTTTTTTGGATTTTGTCGAGTATTTTTGGTGTAGGATGTATATTTGAGTAAATTTAGATGAAAATAACTTCAATTTCCAGGATTGTGAAAAAAAATTTAGTTGGAAGTGTCAAATTTTAATAAATTTATTTGAAATCAACTTCGATTTTTTTGGATTTTGTCGAGTATTTTTGTTGTAGGATGTATATTTGAGTAAATTTAGATGAAAATAACAACCATTTTTTGGATTGTGAAGAAAGTTTTAGTTGGAAGTGTCAAATTTTAATAAATTTATTTGAAATCAACTTCGATTTTTTTGGATTTTGTCGAGTATTTTTGTTGTAGGATGTATATTTGAGTAAATTTAGATGAAAATAACGACCATTTTTTGGATTGTGAAGAAAATTTTAGTTGGAAGTGTCAAATTTTAATAAATTTATTTGAAATCAACTTCGATTTTTTTGGATTTTGTCGAGTATTTTTGGTGTAGGATGTATATTTGAGTAAATTTAGATGAAAATAACTTCAATTTTTTGGATTGTGAAAAAAAATTTTAGTTGGAAATGCCAAGTTTTAATAAATTTATTTGAAATCAACTTCGATTTTTTTGGATTTTGTCGAGTATTTTTGGTGTAGGATGAATATTTGAGTAAATTTAGATGAAAATAACTTCAATTTTTTGGATTGTGAAAAAAATTTTTAGTTGGAAATGCCAAGTTTTAATAAATTTATTTGAAATCAACTTCGATTTTTTTGGATTTTGGTGAGTATTTTTTTGTTGGATCTATATTTGAGAAAATTTAGATGAAAATAACTTCAATTTTTTGGATTGTGAAAAAAATTTTTAGTTGGAAATGCCAAGTTTTAATAAATTTATTTGAAATCAACTTCGATTTTTTTGGATTTTGTCGAGTATTTTTGGTGTAGGATGTATATTTGAGTAAATTTAGATGAAAATAACTTCAATTTCTAGGATTGTGAAAAAAATTTTAGTTAAAAGTGTCAAATTTTAATAAATTAAATTGAAACCAACTTCGATTTTTTTTGATTTTGTCGAGTATTTTTGTTGTAGGATGTATATTTGAGTAAATTTAGATGAAAATAACGACCATTTTTTGGATTGTGAAGAAAATTTTAGATGGAAGTGTCAAATTTTAATAAATTTATTTGAAATCAACTTCGATTTTTTTGGATTTTGGTGAGTATTTTTTTGTTGGATCTATATTTGAGAAAATTTAGATGAAAATAACGACCATTTTTTGGATTGTGAAGAAAATTTTAGATGGAAGTGTCAAATTTTAATAAATTTATTTGAAATCAACTTCGATTTTTTTGGATTTTGTCGAGTATTTTTGTTGTAGGATGTATATTTGAGTAAATTTAGATGAAAATAACAACCATTTTTTGGATTGTGAAGAAAGTTTTAGTTGGAAGTGTCAAATTTTAATAAATTTATTTGAAATCTACTTCGATTTTTTTGGATTTTGTCGAGTATTTTTGTTGTAGGATGTATATTTGAGTAAATTTAGATGAAAATAACGACCATTTTTTGGATTGTGAAGAAAATTTTAGATGGAAGTGTCAAATTTTAATAAATTTATTTGAAATCAACTTCGATTTTTTTGGATTTTGTCGAGTATTTTTGGTGTAGGATGTATATTTGAGTAAATTTAGATGAATATAACTTCAATTTTTTGGATTGTGAAAAAAAATTTTAGTTGGAAATGCCAAGTTTTAATAAATTTATTTGAAATCAACTTCGATTTTTTTGGATTTTGGTGAGTATTTTTTTGTTGGATCTATATTTGAGAAAATTTAGATGAAAATAACTTCAATTTTTTGGATTGTGAAAAAAATTTTAGTGGGAAGTGTCCAATTTTAATAAATTTATTTGAAACCAACTTCGATTTTTTGGAATTTTGTCGAGTATTTTTGGTGTAGGATGTATATTTGAGTAAATTTAGATGAAAATAACTTCAATTTCTAGGATTGTGAAGAAATTTTTAGTTGGAAGTGTCAAATTTTAATAAATTTATTTGAAATCTACTTCGATTTTTTTGGATTTTGTCGAGTATTTTTGTTGTAGGATGTATATTTGAGTAAATTTAGATGAAAATAACGACCATTTTTTGGATTGTGAAGAAAATTTTAGTTGGAAGTGTCAAATTTTAATAAATTTATTTGAAATCAACTTCGATTTTTTTGGATTTTGTCGAGTATTTTTGGTGTAGGATGTATATTTGAGTAAATTTAGATGAAAATAACTTCAATTTCTAGGATTGTGCAATAATTTTAGTTAGAAGTGTCAAATTTTAATAAATTTATTTGAAACCAACTTCGATTTTTTTGGATTTTGTCGAGTATTTTTGTTGTAGGATGTATATTTGAGTAAGTTTAGATGAAAATAACGACCATTTTTTGGATTGTGAAAAAAATTTTAGTTGGAAGTGTCAAATTTTAATAAATTTCTTTGAAACCAACTTCGATTTTTTTGGATTTTGTCGAGTATTTTTTTGTTGGATCTATATTTGAGAAAATTTAGATGAAAATAACTTCAATTTTTTGGATTGTGAAAAAAATTTTAGTGGGAAGTGTCAAATTTTAATAAATTTATTTGAAACCAACTTCGATTTTTTTTTTTTTTTTGAGTATTTTTGTTGTTGGATCTATATTTGAGTAAATTTAGATATAAATAACTTCAATTTTTAGGATTGTGAAAAAAATTTTAGTTGGAAGTGTCAAATTTTAATAAATTTTTTTGAAACCAACTTCGATTTTTTTTGGATTTTGTCGAGTACTTTTGTTGTAGGATGTATATTTGAGTAAATTTAGATGAAAATAACGACCATTTTTTGGATTGTGAAGAAAATTTTAGTTGGAAGTGTCAAATTTTAATAAATTTATTAAAAATCAACTTCGATTTTTTTGGATTTTGTCGAGTATTTTTGGTGTAGGATGTATATTTGAGTAAATTTAGATGAAAATAACTTCAATTTCTAGGATTGTGCAAAAATTTTAGTTAGAAGTGTCAAATTTTAATAAATTTATTTGAAACCAACTTCGATTTTTTTGGATTTTGTCGAGTATTTTTGTTGTAGGATGTATATTTGAGTAAGTTTAGATGAAAATAACGACCATTTTTTGCATTGTGAAAAAAATTTTAGTTGGAAGTGTCAAATTTTAATAAATTTCTTTGAAACCAACTTCGATTTTTTTGGATTTTGTCGAGTATTTTTGTTGTAGGATGTATATTTGAGTAAATTTAGATGAAAATAACGACCATTTTTTGGATTGTGAAGAAAATTTTAGTTGGAAGTGTCAAATTTTAATAAATTTATTTGAAATCAACTTCGATTTTTTTGGATTTTGTCGAGTATTTTTGGTGTAGGATGTATATTTGAGTAAATTTAGATGAAAATAACTTCAATTTCCAGGATTGTGAAAAAAAATTTAGTTGGAAGTGTCAAATTTTAATAAATTTATTTGAAATCAACTTCGATTTTTTTGGATTTTGTCGAGTATTTTTGTTTTAGGATGTATATTTGAGTAAATTTAGATGAAAATAACAACCATTTTTTGGATTGTGAAGAAAGTTTTAGTTGGAAGTGTCAAATTTTAATAAATTTATTTGAAATCAACTTCGATTTTTTTGGATTTTGTCGAGTATTTTTGTTGTAGGATGTATATTTGAGTAAATTTAGATGAAAATAACGACCATTTTTTGGATTGTGAAGAAAATTTTAGTTGGAAGTGTCAAATTTTAATAAATTTATTTGAAATCAACTTCGATTTTTTTGGATTTTGTCGAGTATTTTTGGTGTAGGATGTATATTTGAGTAAATTTAGATGAAAATAACTTCAATTTCTAGGATTGTGAAAAAAATTTTAGTTAAAAGTGTCAAATTTTAATAAATTAAATTGAAACCAACTTCGATTTTTTTTGATTTTGTCGAGTATTTTTGTTGTAGGATGTATATTTGAGTAAGTTTAGATGAAAATAACGACCATTTTTTGGATTGTGAAAAAAATTTTAGTTGGAAGTGTCAAATTTTAATAAATTTCTTTGAAACCAATTTCGATTTTTTTGGATTTTGTCGAGTATTTTTGTTGTAGGATGTATATTTGAGTAAATTTAGATGAAAATAACGACCATTTTTTGGATTGTGAAGAAAATTTTAGTTGGAAGTGTCAAATTTTAATAAATTTATTTGAAATCACATTCGATTTTTTTGGATTTTGTCGAGTATTTTTGGTGTAGGATGTATATTTGAGTAAATTTAGATGAAAATAACTTCAATTTCTAGGATTGTGAAAAAAATTTTAGTTGGAAGTGTCAAATTTTAATAAATTTATTTGAAATCAACTTCGATTTTTTTGGATTTTGTCGAGTATTTTTGGTGTAGGATGTATATTTGAGTAAATTTAGATGAAAATAACGACCATTTTTTGGATTGTGAAGAAAATTTTAGATGGAAGTGTCAAATTTTAATAAATTTATTTGAAATCAACTTCGATTTTTTTGGATTTTGTCGAGTATTTTTGGTGTAGGATGTATATTTGAGTAAATTTAGATGAAAATAACTTCAATTTTTTGGATTGTGAAAAAAAATTTTAGTTGGAAATGCCAAGTTTTAATAAATTTATTTGAAATCAACTTCGATTTTTTTGGATTTTGTCGAGTATTTTTGTTGTAGGATGTATATTTGAGTAAATTTAGATGAAAATAACAACCATTTTTTGGATTGTGAAGAAAGTTTTAGTTGGAAGTGTCAAATTTTAATAAATTTATTTGAAATCAACTTCGATTTTTTTGGATTTTGTCGAGTATTTTTGTTGTAGGATGTATATTTGAGTAAATTTAGATGAAAATAACGACCATTTTTTGGATTGTGAAGAAAATTTTAGTTGGAAGTGTCAAATTTTAATAAATTTATTTGAAATCAACTTCGATTTTTTTGGATTTTGTCGAGTATTTTTGGTGTAGGATGTATATTTGAGTAAATTTAGATGAAAATAACTTCAATTTCTAGGATTGTGAAAAAAATTTTAGTTAAAAGTGTCAAATTTTAATAAATTAAATTGAAACCAACTTCGATTTTTTTTGATTTTGTCGAGTATTTTTGTTGTAGGATGTATATTTGAGTAAGTTTAGATGAAAATAACGACCATTTTTTGGATTGTGAAAAAAATTTTAGTTGGAAGTGTCAAATTTTAATAAATTTCTTTGAAACCAATTTCGATTTTTTTGGATTTTGTCGAGTATTTTTGTTGTAGGATGTATATTTGAGTAAATTTAGATGAAAATAACGACCATTTTTTGGATTGTGAAGAAAATTTTAGTTGGAAGTGTCAAATTTTAATAAATTTATTTGAAATCACATTCGATTTTTTTGGATTTTGTCGAGTATTTTTGGTGTAGGATGTATATTTGAGTAAATTTAGATGAAAATAACTTCAATTTCTAGGATTGTGAAAAAAATTTTAGTTGGAAGTGTCAAATTTTAATAAATTTATTTGAAATCAACTTCGATTTTTTTGGATTTTGTCGAGTATTTTTGGTGTAGGATGTATATTTGAGTAAATTTAGATGAAAATAACGACCATTTTTTGGATTGTGAAGAAAATTTTAGATGGAAGTGTCAAATTTTAATAAATTTATTTGAAATCAACTTCGATTTTTTTGGATTTTGTCGAGTATTTTTGGTGTAGGATGTATATTTGAGTAAATTTAGATGAAAATAACTTCAATTTTTTGGATTGTGAAAAAAAATTTTAGTTGGAAATGCCAAGTTTTAATAAATTTATTTGAAATCAACTTCGATTTTTTTGGATTTTGTCGAGTATTTTTGGTGTAGGATGTATATTTGAGTAAATTTAGATGAAAATAACTTCAATTTTTTGGATTGTGAAAAAAATTTTTAGTTGGAAATGCCAAGTTTTAATAAATTTATTTGAAATCAACTTCGATTTTTTTGGATTTTGTCGAGTATTTTTGGTGTAGGATGTATATTTGAGTAAATTTAGATGAAAATAACTTCAATTTCTAGGATTGTGAAAAAAATTTTAGTTAAAAGTGTCAAATTTTAATAAATTAAATTGAAACCAACTTCGATTTTTTTTGATTTTGTCGAGTATTTTTGTTGTAGGATGTATATTTGAGTAAGTTTAGATGAAAATAACGACCATTTTTTGGATTGTGAAAAAAATTTTAGTTGGAAGTGTCAAATTTTAATAAATTTCTTTGAAACCAATTTCGATTTTTTTGGATTTTGTCGAGTATTTTTGTTGTAGGATGTATATTTGAGTAAATTTAGATGAAAATAACGACCATTTTTTGGATTGTGAAGAAAATTTTAGTTGGAAGTGTCAAATTTTAATAAATTTATTTGAAATCAACTTCGATTTTTTTGGATTTTGTCGAGTATTTTTGTTGTAGGATGTATATTTGAGTAAATTTAGATGAAAATAACAACCATTTTTTGGATTGTGAAGAAAGTTTTAGTTGGAAGTGTCAAATTTTAATAAATTTATTTGAAATCAACTTCGATTTTTTTGGATTTTGTCGAGTATTTTTGTTGTAGGATGTATATTTGAGTAAATTTAGATGAAAATAACGACCATTTTTTGGATTGTGAAGAAAATTTTAGTTGGAAGTGTCAAATTTTAATAAATTTATTTGAAATCAACTTCGATTTTTTTGGATTTTGTCGAGTATTTTTGGTGTAGGATGTATATTTGAGTAAATTTAGATGAAAATAACTTCAATTTCTAGGATTGTGAAAAAAATTTTAGTTAAAAGTGTCAAATTTTAATAAATTAAATTGAAACCAACTTCGATTTTTTTTGATTTTGTCGAGTATTTTTGTTGTGGGATGTATATTTGAGTAAGTTTAGATGAAAATAACGACCATTTTTTGGATTGTGAAAAAAATTTTAGTTGGAAGTGTCAAATTTTAATAAATTTCTTTGAAACCAATTTCGATTTTTTTGGATTTTGTCGAGTATTTTTGTTGTAGGATGTATATTTGAGTAAATTTAGATGAAAATAACGACCATTTTTTGGATTGTGAAGAAAATTTTAGTTGGAAGTGTCAAATTTTAATAAATTTATTTGAAATCACATTCGATTTTTTTGGATTTTGTCGAGTATTTTTGGTGTAGGATGTATATTTGAGTAAATTTAGATGAAAATAACTTCAATTTCTAGGATTGTGAAAAAAATTTTAGTTGGAAGTGTCAAATTTTAATAAATTTATTTGAAATCAACTTCGATTTTTTTGGATTTTGTCGAGTATTTTTGGTGTAGGATGTATATTTGAGTAAATTTAGATGAAAATAACGACCATTTTTTGGATTGTGAAGAAAATTTTAGATGGAAGTGTCAAATTTTAATAAATTTATTTGAAATCAACTTCGATTTTTTTGGATTTTGTCGAGTATTTTTGGTGTAGGATGTATATTTGAGTAAATTTAGATGAAAATAACTTCAATTTTTTGGATTGTGAAAAAAAATTTTAGTTGGAAATGCCAAGTTTTAATAAATTTATTTGAAATCAACTTCGATTTTTTTGGATTTTGTCGAGTATTTTTGGTGTAGGATGTATATTTGAGTAAATTTAGATGAAAATAACTTCAATTTTTTGGATTGTGAAAAAAATTTTTAGTTGGAAATGCCAAGTTTTAATAAATTTATTTGAAATCAACTTCGATTTTTTTGGATTTTGTCGAGTATTTTTGGTGTAGGATGTATATTTGAGTAAATTTAGATGAAAATAACTTCAATTTCTAGGATTGTGAAAAAAATTTTAGTTAAAAGTGTCAAATTTTAATAAATTAAATTGAAACCAACTTCGATTTTTTTTGATTTTGTCGAGTATTTTTGTTGTAGGATGTATATTTGAGTAAGTTTAGATGAAAATAACGACCATTTTTTGGATTGTGAAAAAAATTTTAGTTGGAAGTGTCAAATTTTAATAAATTTCTTTGAAACCAATTTCGATTTTTTTGGATTTTGTCAAGTATTTTTGTTGTAGGATGTATATTTGAGTAAATTTAGATGAAAATAACGACCATTTTTTGGATTGTGAAGAAAATTTTAGTTGGAAGTGTCAAATTTTAATAAATTTATTTGAAATCAACTTCGATTTTTTTGGATTTTGTCGAGTATTTTTGGTGTAGGATGTATATTTGAGTAAATTTAGATGAAAATAACTTCAATTTCCAGGATTGTGAAAAAAAATTTAGTTGGAAGTGTCAAATTTTAATAAATTTATTTGAAATCAACTTCGATTTTTTTGGATTTTGTCGAGTATTTTTGTTGTAGGATGTATATTTGAGTAAATTTAGATGAAAATAACAACCATTTTTTGGATTGTGAAGAAAGTTTTAGTTGGATGTGTCAAATTTTAATAAATTTATTTGAAATCAACTTCGATTTTTTTGGATTTTGTCGAGTATTTTTGTTGTAGGATGTATATTTGAGTAAATTTAGATGAAAATAACGACCATTTTTTGGATTGTGAAGAAAATTTTAGTTGGAAGTGTCAAATTTTAATAAATTTATTTGAAATCAACTTCGATTTTTTTGGATTTTGTCGAGTATTTTTGGTGTAGGATGTATATTTGAGTAAATTTAGATGAAAATAACTTCAATTTCTAGGATTGTGAAAAAAATTTTAGTTAAAAGTGTCAAATTTTAATAAATTAAATTGAAACCAACTTCGATTTTTTTTGATTTTGTCGAGTATTTTTGTTGTAGGATGTATATTTGAGTAAGTTTAGATGAAAATAACGACCATTTTTTGGATTGTGAAAAAAATTTTAGTTGGAAGTGTCAAATTTTAATAAATTTCTTTGAAACCAATTTCGATTTTTTTGGATTTTGTCGAGTATTTTTGTTGTAGGATGTATATTTGAGTAAATTTAGATGAAAATAACGACCATTTTTTGGATTGTGAAGAAAATTTTAGTTGGAAGTGTCAAATTTTAATAAATTTATTTGAAATCAACTTCGATTTTTTTGGATTTTGTCGAGTATTTTTGGTGTAGGATGTATATTTGAGTAAATTTAGATGAAAATAACTTCAATTTCCAGGATTGTGAAAAAAAATTTAGTTGGAAGTGTCAAATTTTAATAAATTTATTTGAAATCAACTTCGATTTTTTTGGATTTTGTCGAGTATTTTTGTTGTAGGATGTATATTTGAGTAAATTTAGATGAAAATAACAACCATTTTTTGGATTGTGAAGAAAGTTTTAGTTGGATGTGTCAAATTTTAATAAATTTATTTGAAATCAACTTCGATTTTTTTGGATTTTGTCGAGTATTTTTGTTGTAGGATGTATATTTGAGTAAATTTAGATGAAAATAACGACCATTTTTTGGATTGTGAAGAAAATTTTAGTTGGAAGTGTCAAATTTTAATAAATTTATTTGAAATCAACTTCGATTTTTTTGGATTTTGTCGAGTATTTTTGGTGTAGGATGTATATTTGAGTAAATTTAGATGAAAATAACTTCAATTTCTAGGATTGTGAAAAAAATTTTAGTTAAAAGTGTCAAATTTTAATAAATTAAATTGAAACCAACTTCGATTTTTTTTGATTTTGTCGAGTATTTTTGTTGTAGGATGTATATTTGAGTAAGTTTAGATGAAAATAACGACCATTTTTTGGATTGTGAAAAAAATTTTAGTTGGAAGTGTCAAATTTTAATAAATTTCTTTGAAACCAATTTCGATTTTTTTGGATTTTGTCGAGTATTTTTGTTGTAGGATGTATATTTGAGTAAATTTAGATGAAAATAACGACCATTTTTTGGATTGTGAAGAAAATTTTAGTTGGAAGTGTCAAATTTTAATAAATTTATTTGAAATCACATTCGATTTTTTTGGATTTTGTCGAGTATTTTTGTTGTAGGATGTATATTTGAGTAAATTTAGATGAAAATAACGACCATTTTTTGGATTGTGAAGAAAATTTTAGTTGGAAGTGTCAAATTTTAATAAATTTATTTGAAATCAACTTCGATTTTTTTGGATTTTGTCGAGTATTTTTGGTGTAGGATGTATATTTGAGTAAATTTAGATGAAAATAACTTCAATTTCTAGGATTGTGCAATAATTTTAGTTAGAAGTGTCAAATTTTAATAAATTTATTTGAAACCAACTTCGATTTTTTTGGATTTTGTCGAGTATTTTTGTTGTAGGATGTATATTTGAGTAAGTTTAGATGAAAATAACGACCATTTTTTGGATTGTGAAAAAAATTTTAGTTGGAAGTGTCAAATTTTAATAAATTTCTTTGAAACCAACTTCGATTTTTTTGGATTTTGTCGAGTATTTTTTTGTTGGATCTATATTTGAGAAAATTTAGATGAAAATAACTTCAATTTTTTGGATTGTGAAAAAAATTTTAGTGGGAAGTGTCAAATTTTAATAAATTTATTTGAAACCAACTTCGATTTTTTTTTTTTTTTGAGTATTTTTGTTGTTGGATCTATATTTGAGTAAATTTAGATATAAATAACTTCAATTTTTAGGATTGTGAAAAAAATTTTAGTTGGAAGTGTCAAATTTTAATAAATTTTTTTGAAACCAACTTCGATTTTTTTTGGATTTTGTCGAGTACTTTTGTTGTAGGATGTATATTTGAGTAAATTTAGATGAAAATAACGACCATTTTTTGGATTGTGAAGAAAATTTTAGTTGGAAGTGTCAAATTTTAATAAATTTATTAAAAATCAACTTCGATTTTTTTGGATTTTGTCGAGTATTTTTGGTGTAGGATGTATATTTGAGTAAATTTAGATGAAAATAACTTCAATTTCTAGGATTGTGCAAAAATTTTAGTTAGAAGTGTCAAATTTTAATAAATTTATTTGAAACCAACTTCGATTTTTTTGGATTTTGTCGAGTATTTTTGTTGTAGGATGTATATTTGAGTAAGTTTAGATGAAAATAACGACCATTTTTTGCATTGTGAAAAAAATTTTAGTTGGAAGTGTCAAATTTTAATAAATTTCTTTGAAACCAACTTCGATTTTTTTGGATTTTGTCGAGTATTTTTGTTGTAGGATGTATATTTGAGTAAATTTAGATGAAAATAACGACCATTTTTTGGATTGTGAAGAAAATTTTAGTTGGAAGTGTCAAATTTTAATAAATTTATTTGAAATCAACTTCGATTTTTTTGGATTTTGTCGAGTATTTTTGGTGTAGGATGTATATTTGAGTAAATTTAGATGAAAATAACTTCAATTTCCAGGATTGTGAAAAAAAATTTAGTTGGAAGTGTCAAATTTTAATAAATTTATTTGAAATCAACTTCGATTTTTTTGGATTTTGTCGAGTATTTTTGTTGTAGGATGTATATTTGAGTAAATTTAGATGAAAATAACAACCATTTTTTGGATTGTGAAGAAAGTTTTAGTTGGAAGTGTCAAATTTTAATAAATTTATTTGAAATCAACTTCGATTTTTTTGGATTTTGTCGAGTATTTTTGTTGTAGGATGTATATTTGAGTAAATTTAGATGAAAATAACGACCATTTTTTGGATTGTGAAGAAAATTTTAGTTGGAAGTGTCAAATTTTAATAAATTTATTTGAAATCAACTTCGATTTTTTTGGATTTTGTCGAGTATTTTTGGTGTAGGATGTATATTTGAGTAAATTTAGATGAAAATAACTTCAATTTCTAGGATTGTGAAAAAAATTTTAGTTAAAAGTGTCAAATTTTAATAAATTAAATTGAAACCAACTTCGATTTTTTTTGATTTTGTCGAGTATTTTTGTTGTGGGATGTATATTTGAGTAAGTTTAGATGAAAATAACGACCATTTTTTGGATTGTGAAAAAAATTTTAGTTGGAAGTGTCAAATTTTAATAAATTTCTTTGAAACCAATTTCGATTTTTTTGGATTTTGTCGAGTATTTTTGTTGTAGGATGTATATTTGAGTAAATTTAGATGAAAATAACGACCATTTTTTGGATTGTGAAGAAAATTTTAGTTGGAAGTGTCAAATTTTAATAAATTTATTTGAAATCACATTCGATTTTTTTGGATTTTGTCGAGTATTTTTGGTGTAGGATGTATATTTGAGTAAATTTAGATGAAAATAACTTCAATTTCTAGGATTGTGAAAAAAATTTTAGTTGGAAGTGTCAAATTTTAATAAATTTATTTGAAATCAACTTCGATTTTTTTGGATTTTGTCGAGTATTTTTGGTGTAGGATGTATATTTGAGTAAATTTAGATGAAAATAACGACCATTTTTTGGATTGTGAAGAAAATTTTAGATGGAAGTGTCAAATTTTAATAAATTTATTTGAAATCAACTTCGATTTTTTTGGATTTTGTCGAGTATTTTTGGTGTAGGATGTATATTTGAGTAAATTTAGATGAAAATAACTTCAATTTTTTGGATTGTGAAAAAAAATTTTAGTTGGAAATGCCAAGTTTTAATAAATTTATTTGAAATCAACTTCGATTTTTTTGGATTTTGTCGAGTATTTTTGGTGTAGGATGTATATTTGAGTAAATTTAGATGAAAATAACTTCAATTTTTTGGATTGTGAAAAAAATTTTTAGTTGGAAATGCCAAGTTTTAATAAATTTATTTGAAATCAACTTCGATTTTTTTGGATTTTGTCGAGTATTTTTGGTGTAGGATGTATATTTGAGTAAATTTAGATGAAAATAACTTCAATTTCTAGGATTGTGAAAAAAATTTTAGTTAAAAGTGTCAAATTTTAATAAATTAAATTGAAACCAACTTCGATTTTTTTTGATTTTGTCGAGTATTTTTGTTGTAGGATGTATATTTGAGTAAGTTTAGATGAAAATAACGACCATTTTTTGGATTGTGAAAAAAATTTTAGTTGGAAGTGTCAAATTTTAATAAATTTCTTTGAAACCAATTTCGATTTTTTTGGATTTTGTCGAGTATTTTTGTTGTAGGATGTATATTTGAGTAAATTTAGATGAAAATAACGACCATTTTTTGGATTGTGAAGAAAATTTTAGTTGGAAGTGTCAAATTTTAATAAATTTATTTGAAATCAACTTCGATTTTTTTGGATTTTGTCGAGTATTTTTGGTGTAGGATGTATATTTGAGTAAATTTAGATGAAAATAACTTCAATTTCCAGGATTGTGAAAAAAAATTTAGTTGGAAGTGTCAAATTTTAATAAATTTATTTGAAATCAACTTCGATTTTTTTGGATTTTGTCGAGTATTTTTGTTGTAGGATGTATATTTGAGTAAATTTAGATGAAAATAACAACCATTTTTTGGATTGTGAAGAAAGTTTTAGTTGGAAGTGTCAAATTTTAATAAATTTATTTGAAATCAACTTCGATTTTTTTGGATTTTGTCGAGTATTTTTGTTGTAGGATGTATATTTGAGTAAATTTAGATGAAAATAACGACCATTTTTTGGATTGTGAAGAAAATTTTAGTTGGAAGTGTCAAATTTTAATAAATTTATTTGAAATCAACTTCGATTTTTTTGGATTTTGTCGAGTATTTTTGGTGTAGGATGTATATTTGAGTAAATTTAGATGAAAATAACTTCAATTTTTTGGATTGTGAAAAAAAATTTTAGTTGGAAATGCCAAGTTTTAATAAATTTATTTGAAATCAACTTCGATTTTTTTGGATTTTGTCGAGTATTTTTGGTGTAGGATGAATATTTGAGTAAATTTAGATGAAAATAACTTCAATTTTTTGGATTGTGAAAAAAATTTTTAGTTGGAAATGCCAAGTTTTAATAAATTTATTTGAAATCAACTTCGATTTTTTTGGATTTTGGTGAGTATTTTTTTGTTGGATCTATATTTGAGAAAATTTAGATGAAAATAACTTCAATTTTTTGGATTGTGAAAAAAATTTTTAGTTGGAAATGCCAAGTTTTAATAAATTTATTTGAAATCAACTTCGATTTTTTTGGATTTTGTCGAGTATTTTTGGTGTAGGATGTATATTTGAGTAAATTTAGATGAAAATAACTTCAATTTCTAGGATTGTGAAAAAAATTTTAGTTAAAAGTGTCAAATTTTAATAAATTAAATTGAAACCAACTTCGATTTTTTTTGATTTTGTCGAGTATTTTTGTTGTAGGATGTATATTTGAGTAAGTTTAGATGAAAATAACGACCATTTTTTGGATTGTGAAAAAAATTTTAGTTGGAAGTGTCAAATTTTAATAAATTTCTTTGAAACCAATTTCGATTTTTTTGGATTTTGTCGAGTATTTTTGTTGTAGGATGTATATTTGAGTAAATTTAGATGAAAATAACGACCATTTTTTGGATTGTGAAGAAAATTTTAGTTGGAAGTGTCAAATTTTAATAAATTTATTTGAAATCACATTCGATTTTTTTGGATTTTGTCGAGTATTTTTGGTGTAGGATGTATATTTGAGTAAATTTAGATGAAAATAACTTCAATTTCTAGGATTGTGAAAAAAATTTTAGTTGGAAGTGTCAAATTTTAATAAATTTATTTGAAATCAACTTCGATTTTTTTGGATTTTGTCGAGTATTTTTGGTGTAGGATGTATATTTGAGTAAATTTAGATGAAAATAACGACCATTTTTTGGATTGTGAAGAAAATTTTAGATGGAAGTGTCAAATTTTAATAAATTTATTTGAAATCAACTTCGATTTTTTTGGATTTTGTCGAGTATTTTTGGTGTAGGATGTATATTTGAGTAAATTTAGATGAAAATAACTTCAATTTTTTGGATTGTGAAAAAAAATTTTAGTTGGAAATGCCAAGTTTTAATAAATTTATTTGAAATCAACTTCGATTTTTTTGGATTTTGTCGAGTATTTTTGGTGTAGGATGAATATTTGAGTAAATTTAGATGAAAATAACTTCAATTTTTTGGATTGTGAAAAAAATTTTTAGTTGGAAATGCCAAGTTTTAATAAATTTATTTGAAATCAACTTCGATTTTTTTGGATTTTGGTGAGTATTTTTTTGTTGGATCTATATTTGAGAAAATTTAGATGAAAATAACTTCAATTTTTTGGATTGTGAAAAAAATTTTAGTGGGAAGTGTCCAATTTTAATAAATTTATTTGAAACCAACTTCGATTTTTTGGAATTTTGTCGAGTATTTTTGGTGTAGGGTGTATATTTGAGTAAATTTAGATGAAAATAACTTCAATTTCTAGGATTGTGAAGAAATTTTTAGTTGGAAGTGTCAAATTTTAATAAATTTATTTGAAATCAACTTCGATTTTTTTGGATTTTGTCGAGTATTTTTGTTGTAGGATGTATATTTGAGTAAATTTAGATGAAAATAACGACCATTTTTTGGATTGTGAAGAAAATTTTAGTTGGAAGTGTCAAATTTTAATAAATTTATTTGAAATCAACTTCGATTTTTTTGGATTTTGTCGAGTATTTTTGGTGTAGGATGTATATTTGAGTAAATTTAGATGAAAATAACTTCAATTTCTAGGATTGTGAAAAAAATTTTAGTTAAAAGTGTCAAATTTTAATAAATTAAATTGAAACCAACTTCGATTTTTTTTTATTTTGTCGAGTATTTTTGTTGTAGGATGTATATTTGAGTAAGTTTAGATGAAAATAACGACCATTTTTTGGATTGTGAAAAAAATTTTAGTTGGAAGTGTCAAATTTTAATAAATTTCTTTGAAACCAATTTCGATTTTTTTGGATTTTGTCGAGTATTTTTGTTGTAGGATGTATATTTGAGTAAATTTAGATGAAAATAACGACCATTTTTTGGATTGTGAAGAAAATTTTAGTTGGAAGTGTCAAATTTTAATAAATTTATTTGAAATCACATTCGATTTTTTTGGATTTTGTCGAGTATTTTTGGTGTAGGATGTATATTTGAGTAAATTTAGATGAAAATAACTTCAATTTCTAGGATTGTGAAAAAAATTTTAGTTGGAAGTGTCAAATTTTAATAAATTTATTTGAAATCAACTTCGATTTTTTTGGATTTTGTCGAGTATTTTTGGTGTAGGATGTATATTTGAGTAAATTTAGATGAAAATAACGACCATTTTTTGGATTGTGAAGAAAATTTTAGATGGAAGTGTCAAATTTTAATAAATTTATTTGAAATCAACTTCGATTTTTTTGGATTTTGTCGAGTATTTTTGGTGTAGGATGTATATTTGAGTAAATTTAGATGAAAATAACTTCAATTTTTTGGATTGTGAAAAAAAATTTTAGTTGGAAATGCCAAGTTTTAATAAATTTATTTGAAATCAACTTCGATTTTTTTGGATTTTGTCGAGTATTTTTGGTGTAGGATGTATATTTGAGTAAATTTAGATGAAAATAACTTCAATTTCTAGGATTGTGAAAAAAATTTTAGTTAAAAGTGTCAAATTTTAATAAATTAAATTGAAACCAACTTCGATTTTTTTTGATTTTGTCGAGTATTTTTGTTGTAGGATGTATATTTGAGTAAGTTTAGATGAAAATAACGACCATTTTTTGGATTGTGAAGAAAATTTTAGTTGGAAGTGTCAAATTTTAATAAATTTATTAAAAATCAACTTCGATTTTTTTGGATTTTGTCGAGTATTTTTGGTGTAGGATGTATATTTGAGTAAATTTAGATGAAAATAACTTCAATTTCTAGGATTGTGCAAAAATTTTAGTTAGAAGTGTCAAATTTTAATAAATTTATTTGAAACCAACTTCGATTTTTTTGGATTTTGTCGAGTATTTTTGTTGTAGGATGTATATTTGAGTAAGTTTAGATGAAAATAACGACCATTTTTTGCATTGTGAAAAAAATTTTAGTTGGAAGTGTCAAATTTTAATAAATTTCTTTGAAACCAACTTCGATTTTTTTGGATTTTGTCGAGTATTTTTGTTGTAGGATGTATATTTGAGTAAATTTAGATGAAAATAACGACCATTTTTTGGATTGTGAAGAAAATTTTAGTTGGAAGTGTCAAATTTTAATAAATTTATTTGAAATCAACTTCGATTTTTTTGGATTTTGTCGAGTATTTTTGGTGTAGGATGTATATTTGAGTAAATTTAGATGAAAATAACTTCAATTTCCAGGATTGTGAAAAAAAATTTAGTTGGAAGTGTCAAATTTTAATAAATTTATTTGAAATCAACTTCGATTTTTTTGGATTTTGTCGAGTATTTTTGTTTTAGGATGTATATTTGAGTAAATTTAGATGAAAATAACAACCATTTTTTGGATTGTGAAGAAAGTTTTAGTTGGAAGTGTCAAATTTTAATAAATTTATTTGAAATCAACTTCGATTTTTTTGGATTTTGTCGAGTATTTTTGTTGTAGGATGTATATTTGAGTAAATTTAGATGAAAATAACGACCATTTTTTGGATTGTGAAGAAAATTTTAGTTGGAAGTGTCAAATTTTAATAAATTTATTTGAAATCAACTTCGATTTTTTTGGATTTTGTCGAGTATTTTTGGTGTAGGATGTATATTTGAGTAAATTTAGATGAAAATAACTTCAATTTCTAGGATTGTGAAAAAAATTTTAGTTAAAAGTGTCAAATTTTAATAAATTAAATTGAAACCAACTTCGATTTTTTTTGATTTTGTCGAGTATTTTTGTTGTAGGATGTATATTTGAGTAAGTTTAGATGAAAATAACGACCATTTTTTGGATTGTGAAAAAAATTTTAGTTGGAAGTGTCAAATTTTAATAAATTTCTTTGAAACCAATTTCGATTTTTTTGGATTTTGTCGAGTATTTTTGTTGTAGGATGTATATTTGAGTAAATTTAGATGAAAATAACGACCATTTTTTGGATTGTGAAGAAAATTTTAGTTGGAAGTGTCAAATTTTAATAAATTTATTTGAAATCACATTCGATTTTTTTGGATTTTGTCGAGTATTTTTGGTGTAGGATGTATATTTGAGTAAATTTAGATGAAAATAACTTCAATTTCTAGGATTGTGAAAAAAATTTTAGTTGGAAGTGTCAAATTTTAATAAATTTATTTGAAATCAACTTCGATTTTTTTGGATTTTGTCGAGTATTTTTGGTGTAGGATGTATATTTGAGTAAATTTAGATGAAAATAACGACCATTTTTTGGATTGTGAAGAAAATTTTAGATGGAAGTGTCAAATTTTAATAAATTTATTTGAAATCAACTTCGATTTTTTTGGATTTTGTCGAGTATTTTTGGTGTAGGATGTATATTTGAGTAAATTTAGATGAAAATAACTTCAATTTTTTGGATTGTGAAAAAAAATTTTAGTTGGAAATGCCAAGTTTTAATAAATTTATTTGAAATCAACTTCGATTTTTTTGGATTTTGTCGAGTATTTTTGTTGTAGGATGTATATTTGAGTAAATTTAGATGAAAATAACAACCATTTTTTGGATTGTGAAGAAAGTTTTAGTTGGAAGTGTCAAATTTTAATAAATTTATTTGAAATCAACTTCGATTTTTTTGGATTTTGTCGAGTATTTTTGTTGTAGGATGTATATTTGAGTAAATTTAGATGAAAATAACGACCATTTTTTGGATTGTGAAGAAAATTTTAGTTGGAAGTGTCAAATTTTAATAAATTTATTTGAAATCAACTTCGATTTTTTTGGATTTTGTCGAGTATTTTTGGTGTAGGATGTATATTTGAGTAAATTTAGATGAAAATAACTTCAATTTCTAGGATTGTGAAAAAAATTTTAGTTAAAAGTGTCAAATTTTAATAAATTAAATTGAAACCAACTTCGATTTTTTTTGATTTTGTCGAGTATTTTTGTTGTAGGATGTATATTTGAGTAAGTTTAGATGAAAATAACGACCATTTTTTGGATTGTGAAAAAAATTTTAGTTGGAAGTGTCAAATTTTAATAAATTTCTTTGAAACCAATTTCGATTTTTTTGGATTTTGTCGAGTATTTTTGTTGTAGGATGTATATTTGAGTAAATTTAGATGAAAATAACGACCATTTTTTGGATTGTGAAGAAAATTTTAGTTGGAAGTGTCAAATTTTAATAAATTTATTTGAAATCACATTCGATTTTTTTGGATTTTGTCGAGTATTTTTGGTGTAGGATGTATATTTGAGTAAATTTAGATGAAAATAACTTCAATTTCTAGGATTGTGAAAAAAATTTTAGTTGGAAGTGTCAAATTTTAATAAATTTATTTGAAATCAACTTCGATTTTTTTGGATTTTGTCGAGTATTTTTGGTGTAGGATGTATATTTGAGTAAATTTAGATGAAAATAACGACCATTTTTTGGATTGTGAAGAAAATTTTAGATGGAAGTGTCAAATTTTAATAAATTTATTTGAAATCAACTTCGATTTTTTTGGATTTTGTCGAGTATTTTTGGTGTAGGATGTATATTTGAGTAAATTTAGATGAAAATAACTTCAATTTTTTGGATTGTGAAAAAAAATTTTAGTTGGAAATGCCAAGTTTTAATAAATTTATTTGAAATCAACTTCGATTTTTTTGGATTTTGTCGAGTATTTTTGGTGTAGGATGTATATTTGAGTAAATTTAGATGAAAATAACTTCAATTTTTTGGATTGTGAAAAAAATTTTTAGTTGGAAATGCCAAGTTTTAATAAATTTATTTGAAATCAACTTCGATTTTTTTGGATTTTGTCGAGTATTTTTGGTGTAGGATGTATATTTGAGTAAATTTAGATGAAAATAACTTCAATTTCTAGGATTGTGAAAAAAATTTTAGTTAAAAGTGTCAAATTTTAATAAATTAAATTGAAACCAACTTCGATTTTTTTTGATTTTGTCGAGTATTTTTGTTGTAGGATGTATATTTGAGTAAGTTTAGATGAAAATAACGACCATTTTTTGGATTGTGAAAAAAATTTTAGTTGGAAGTGTCAAATTTTAATAAATTTCTTTGAAACCAATTTCGATTTTTTTGGATTTTGTCGAGTATTTTTGTTGTAGGATGTATATTTGAGTAAATTTAGATGAAAATAACGACCATTTTTTGGATTGTGAAGAAAATTTTAGTTGGAAGTGTCAAATTTTAATAAATTTATTTGAAATCAACTTCGATTTTTTTGGATTTTGTCGAGTATTTTTGTTGTAGGATGTATATTTGAGTAAATTTAGATGAAAATAACAACCATTTTTTGGATTGTGAAGAAAGTTTTAGTTGGAAGTGTCAAATTTTAATAAATTTATTTGAAATCAACTTCGATTTTTTTGGATTTTGTCGAGTATTTTTGTTGTAGGATGTATATTTGAGTAAATTTAGATGAAAATAACGACCATTTTTTGGATTGTGAAGAAAATTTTAGTTGGAAGTGTCAAATTTTAATAAATTTATTTGAAATCAACTTCGATTTTTTTGGATTTTGTCGAGTATTTTTGGTGTAGGATGTATATTTGAGTAAATTTAGATGAAAATAACTTCAATTTCTAGGATTGTGAAAAAAATTTTAGTTAAAAGTGTCAAATTTTAATAAATTAAATTGAAACCAACTTCGATTTTTTTTGATTTTGTCGAGTATTTTTGTTGTGGGATGTATATTTGAGTAAGTTTAGATGAAAATAACGACCATTTTTTGGATTGTGAAAAAAATTTTAGTTGGAAGTGTCAAATTTTAATAAATTTCTTTGAAACCAATTTCGATTTTTTTGGATTTTGTCGAGTATTTTTGTTGTAGGATGTATATTTGAGTAAATTTAGATGAAAATAACGACCATTTTTTGGATTGTGAAGAAAATTTTAGTTGGAAGTGTCAAATTTTAATAAATTTATTTGAAATCACATTCGATTTTTTTGGATTTTGTCGAGTATTTTTGGTGTAGGATGTATATTTGAGTAAATTTAGATGAAAATAACTTCAATTTCTAGGATTGTGAAAAAAATTTTAGTTGGAAGTGTCAAATTTTAATAAATTTATTTGAAATCAACTTCGATTTTTTTGGATTTTGTCGAGTATTTTTGGTGTAGGATGTATATTTGAGTAAATTTAGATGAAAATAACGACCATTTTTTGGATTGTGAAGAAAATTTTAGATGGAAGTGTCAAATTTTAATAAATTTATTTGAAATCAACTTCGATTTTTTTGGATTTTGTCGAGTATTTTTGGTGTAGGATGTATATTTGAGTAAATTTAGATGAAAATAACTTCAATTTTTTGGATTGTGAAAAAAAATTTTAGTTGGAAATGCCAAGTTTTAATAAATTTATTTGAAATCAACTTCGATTTTTTTGGATTTTGTCGAGTATTTTTGGTGTAGGATGTATATTTGAGTAAATTTAGATGAAAATAACTTCAATTTTTTGGATTGTGAAAAAAATTTTTAGTTGGAAATGCCAAGTTTTAATAAATTTATTTGAAATCAACTTCGATTTTTTTGGATTTTGTCGAGTATTTTTGGTGTAGGATGTATATTTGAGTAAATTTAGATGAAAATAACTTCAATTTCTAGGATTGTGAAAAAAATTTTAGTTAAAAGTGTCAAATTTTAATAAATTAAATTGAAACCAACTTCGATTTTTTTTGATTTTGTCGAGTATTTTTGTTGTAGGATGTATATTTGAGTAAGTTTAGATGAAAATAACGACCATTTTTTGGATTGTGAAAAAAATTTTAGTTGGAAGTGTCAAATTTTAATAAATTTCTTTGAAACCAATTTCGATTTTTTTGGATTTTGTCAAGTATTTTTGTTGTAGGATGTATATTTGAGTAAATTTAGATGAAAATAACGACCATTTTTTGGATTGTGAAGAAAATTTTAGTTGGAAGTGTCAAATTTTAATAAATTTATTTGAAATCAACTTCGATTTTTTTGGATTTTGTCGAGTATTTTTGGTGTAGGATGTATATTTGAGTAAATTTAGATGAAAATAACTTCAATTTCCAGGATTGTGAAAAAAAATTTAGTTGGAAGTGTCAAATTTTAATAAATTTATTTGAAATCAACTTCGATTTTTTTGGATTTTGTCGAGTATTTTTGTTGTAGGATGTATATTTGAGTAAATTTAGATGAAAATAACAACCATTTTTTGGATTGTGAAGAAAGTTTTAGTTGGATGTGTCAAATTTTAATAAATTTATTTGAAATCAACTTCGATTTTTTTGGATTTTGTCGAGTATTTTTGTTGTAGGATGTATATTTGAGTAAATTTAGATGAAAATAACGACCATTTTTTGGATTGTGAAGAAAATTTTAGTTGGAAGTGTCAAATTTTAATAAATTTATTTGAAATCAACTTCGATTTTTTTGGATTTTGTCGAGTATTTTTGGTGTAGGATGTATATTTGAGTAAATTTAGATGAAAATAACTTCAATTTCTAGGATTGTGAAAAAAATTTTAGTTAAAAGTGTCAAATTTTAATAAATTAAATTGAAACCAACTTCGATTTTTTTTGATTTTGTCGAGTATTTTTGTTGTAGGATGTATATTTGAGTAAGTTTAGATGAAAATAACGACCATTTTTTGGATTGTGAAAAAAATTTTAGTTGGAAGTGTCAAATTTTAATAAATTTCTTTGAAACCAATTTCGATTTTTTTGGATTTTGTCGAGTATTTTTGTTGTAGGATGTATATTTGAGTAAATTTAGATGAAAATAACGACCATTTTTTGGATTGTGAAGAAAATTTTAGTTGGAAGTGTCAAATTTTAATAAATTTATTTGAAATCAACTTCGATTTTTTTGGATTTTGTCGAGTATTTTTGGTGTAGGATGTATATTTGAGTAAATTTAGATGAAAATAACTTCAATTTCCAGGATTGTGAAAAAAAATTTAGTTGGAAGTGTCAAATTTTAATAAATTTATTTGAAATCAACTTCGATTTTTTTGGATTTTGTCGAGTATTTTTGTTGTAGGATGTATATTTGAGTAAATTTAGATGAAAATAACAACCATTTTTTGGATTGTGAAGAAAGTTTTAGTTGGATGTGTCAAATTTTAATAAATTTATTTGAAATCAACTTCGATTTTTTTGGATTTTGTCGAGTATTTTTGTTGTAGGATGTATATTTGAGTAAATTTAGATGAAAATAACGACCATTTTTTGGATTGTGAAGAAAATTTTAGTTGGAAGTGTCAAATTTTAATAAATTTATTTGAAATCAACTTCGATTTTTTTGGATTTTGTCGAGTATTTTTGGTGTAGGATGTATATTTGAGTAAATTTAGATGAAAATAACTTCAATTTCTAGGATTGTGAAAAAAATTTTAGTTAAAAGTGTCAAATTTTAATAAATTAAATTGAAACCAACTTCGATTTTTTTTGATTTTGTCGAGTATTTTTGTTGTAGGATGTATATTTGAGTAAGTTTAGATGAAAATAACGACCATTTTTTGGATTGTGAAAAAAATTTTAGTTGGAAGTGTCAAATTTTAATAAATTTCTTTGAAACCAATTTCGATTTTTTTGGATTTTGTCGAGTATTTTTGTTGTAGGATGTATATTTGAGTAAATTTAGATGAAAATAACGACCATTTTTTGGATTGTGAAGAAAATTTTAGTTGGAAGTGTCAAATTTTAATAAATTTATTTGAAATCACATTCGATTTTTTTGGATTTTGTCGAGTATTTTTGTTGTAGGATGTATATTTGAGTAAATTTAGATGAAAATAACGACCATTTTTTGGATTGTGAAGAAAATTTTAGTTGGAAGTGTCAAATTTTAATAAATTTATTTGAAATCAACTTCGATTTTTTTGGATTTTGTCGAGTATTTTTGGTGTAGGATGTATATTTGAGTAAATTTAGATGAAAATAACTTCAATTTCTAGGATTGTGCAATAATTTTAGTTAGAAGTGTCAAATTTTAATAAATTTATTTGAAACCAACTTCGATTTTTTTGGATTTTGTCGAGTATTTTTGTTGTAGGATGTATATTTGAGTAAGTTTAGATGAAAATAACGACCATTTTTTGGATTGTGAAAAAAATTTTAGTTGGAAGTGTCAAATTTTAATAAATTTCTTTGAAACCAACTTCGATTTTTTTGGATTTTGTCGAGTATTTTTTTGTTGGATCTATATTTGAGAAAATTTAGATGAAAATAACTTCAATTTTTTGGATTGTGAAAAAAATTTTAGTGGGAAGTGTCAAATTTTAATAAATTTATTTGAAACCAACTTCGATTTTTTTTTTTTTTTGAGTATTTTTGTTGTTGGATCTATATTTGAGTAAATTTAGATATAAATAACTTCAATTTTTAGGATTGTGAAAAAAATTTTAGTTGGAAGTGTCAAATTTTAATAAATTTTTTTGAAACCAACTTCGATTTTTTTTGGATTTTGTCGAGTACTTTTGTTGTAGGATGTATATTTGAGTAAATTTAGATGAAAATAACGACCATTTTTTGGATTGTGAAGAAAATTTTAGTTGGAAGTGTCAAATTTTAATAAATTTATTAAAAATCAACTTCGATTTTTTTGGATTTTGTCGAGTATTTTTGGTGTAGGATGTATATTTGAGTAAATTTAGATGAAAATAACTTCAATTTCTAGGATTGTGCAAAAATTTTAGTTAGAAGTGTCAAATTTTAATAAATTTATTTGAAACCAACTTCGATTTTTTTGGATTTTGTCGAGTATTTTTGTTGTAGGATGTATATTTGAGTAAGTTTAGATGAAAATAACGACCATTTTTTGCATTGTGAAAAAAATTTTAGTTGGAAGTGTCAAATTTTAATAAATTTCTTTGAAACCAACTTCGATTTTTTTGGATTTTGTCGAGTATTTTTGTTGTAGGATGTATATTTGAGTAAATTTAGATGAAAATAACGACCATTTTTTGGATTGTGAAGAAAATTTTAGTTGGAAGTGTCAAATTTTAATAAATTTATTTGAAATCAACTTCGATTTTTTTGGATTTTGTCGAGTATTTTTGGTGTAGGATGTATATTTGAGTAAATTTAGATGAAAATAACTTCAATTTCCAGGATTGTGAAAAAAAATTTAGTTGGAAGTGTCAAATTTTAATAAATTTATTTGAAATCAACTTCGATTTTTTTGGATTTTGTCGAGTATTTTTGTTGTAGGATGTATATTTGAGTAAATTTAGATGAAAATAACAACCATTTTTTGGATTGTGAAGAAAGTTTTAGTTGGAAGTGTCAAATTTTAATAAATTTATTTGAAATCAACTTCGATTTTTTTGGATTTTGTCGAGTATTTTTGTTGTAGGATGTATATTTGAGTAAATTTAGATGAAAATAACGACCATTTTTTGGATTGTGAAGAAAATTTTAGTTGGAAGTGTCAAATTTTAATAAATTTATTTGAAATCAACTTCGATTTTTTTGGATTTTGTCGAGTATTTTTGGTGTAGGATGTATATTTGAGTAAATTTAGATGAAAATAACTTCAATTTCTAGGATTGTGAAAAAAATTTTAGTTAAAAGTGTCAAATTTTAATAAATTAAATTGAAACCAACTTCGATTTTTTTTGATTTTGTCGAGTATTTTTGTTGTGGGATGTATATTTGAGTAAGTTTAGATGAAAATAACGACCATTTTTTGGATTGTGAAAAAAATTTTAGTTGGAAGTGTCAAATTTTAATAAATTTCTTTGAAACCAATTTCGATTTTTTTGGATTTTGTCGAGTATTTTTGTTGTAGGATGTATATTTGAGTAAATTTAGATGAAAATAACGACCATTTTTTGGATTGTGAAGAAAATTTTAGTTGGAAGTGTCAAATTTTAATAAATTTATTTGAAATCAACTTCGATTTTTTTGGATTTTGTCGAGTATTTTTGGTGTAGGATGTATATTTGAGTAAATTTAGATGAAAATAACTTCAATTTCCAGGATTGTGAAAAAAAATTTAGTTGGAAGTGTCAAATTTTAATAAATTTATTTGAAATCAACTTCGATTTTTTTGGATTTTGTCGAGTATTTTTGTTGTAGGATGTATATTTGAGTAAATTTAGATGAAAATAACAACCATTTTTTGGATTGTGAAGAAAGTTTTAGTTGGAAGTGTCAAATTTTAATAAATTTATTTGAAATCAACTTCGATTTTTTTGGATTTTGTCGAGTATTTTTGTTGTAGGATGTATATTTGAGTAAATTTAGATGAAAATAACGACCATTTTTTGGATTGTGAAGAAAATTTTAGTTGGAAGTGTCAAATTTTAATAAATTTATTTGAAATCAACTTCGATTTTTTTGGATTTTGTCGAGTATTTTTGGTGTAGGATGTATATTTGAGTAAATTTAGATGAAAATAACTTCAATTTTTTGGATTGTGAAAAAAAATTTTAGTTGGAAATGCCAAGTTTTAATAAATTTATTTGAAATCAACTTCGATTTTTTTGGATTTTGTCGAGTATTTTTGGTGTAGGATGAATATTTGAGTAAATTTAGATGAAAATAACTTCAATTTTTTGGATTGTGAAAAAAATTTTTAGTTGGAAATGCCAAGTTTTAATAAATTTATTTGAAATCAACTTCGATTTTTTTGGATTTTGGTGAGTATTTTTTTGTTGGATCTATATTTGAGAAAATTTAGATGAAAATAACTTCAATTTTTTGGATTGTGAAAAAAATTTTTAGTTGGAAATGCCAAGTTTTAATAAATTTATTTGAAATCAACTTCGATTTTTTTGGATTTTGTCGAGTATTTTTGGTGTAGGATGTATATTTGAGTAAATTTAGATGAAAATAACTTCAATTTCTAGGATTGTGAAAAAAATTTTAGTTAAAAGTGTCAAATTTTAATAAATTAAATTGAAACCAACTTCGATTTTTTTTGATTTTGTCGAGTATTTTTGTTGTAGGATGTATATTTGAGTAAGTTTAGATGAAAATAACGACCATTTTTTGGATTGTGAAAAAAATTTTAGTTGGAAGTGTCAAATTTTAATAAATTTCTTTGAAACCAATTTCGATTTTTTTGGATTTTGTCGAGTATTTTTGTTGTAGGATGTATATTTGAGTAAATTTAGATGAAAATAACGACCATTTTTTGGATTGTGAAGAAAATTTTAGTTGGAAGTGTCAAATTTTAATAAATTTATTTGAAATCACATTCGATTTTTTTGGATTTTGTCGAGTATTTTTGGTGTAGGATGTATATTTGAGTAAATTTAGATGAAAATAACTTCAATTTCTAGGATTGTGAAAAAAATTTTAGTTGGAAGTGTCAAATTTTAATAAATTTATTTGAAATCAACTTCGATTTTTTTGGATTTTGTCGAGTATTTTTGGTGTAGGATGTATATTTGAGTAAATTTAGATGAAAATAACGACCATTTTTTGGATTGTGAAGAAAATTTTAGATGGAAGTGTCAAATTTTAATAAATTTATTTGAAATCAACTTCGATTTTTTTGGATTTTGTCGAGTATTTTTGGTGTAGGATGTATATTTGAGTAAATTTAGATGAAAATAACTTCAATTTTTTGGATTGTGAAAAAAAATTTTAGTTGGAAATGCCAAGTTTTAATAAATTTATTTGAAATCAACTTCGATTTTTTTGGATTTTGTCGAGTATTTTTGGTGTAGGATGAATATTTGAGTAAATTTAGATGAAAATAACTTCAATTTTTTGGATTGTGAAAAAAATTTTTAGTTGGAAATGCCAAGTTTTAATAAATTTATTTGAAATCAACTTCGATTTTTTTGGATTTTGGTGAGTATTTTTTTGTTGGATCTATATTTGAGAAAATTTAGATGAAAATAACTTCAATTTTTTGGATTGTGAAAAAAATTTTAGTGGGAAGTGTCCAATTTTAATAAATTTATTTGAAACCAACTTCGATTTTTTGGAATTTTGTCGAGTATTTTTGGTGTAGGGTGTATATTTGAGTAAATTTAGATGAAAATAACTTCAATTTCTAGGATTGTGAAGAAATTTTTAGTTGGAAGTGTCAAATTTTAATAAATTTATTTGAAATCAACTTCGATTTTTTTGGATTTTGTCGAGTATTTTTGTTGTAGGATGTATATTTGAGTAAATTTAGATGAAAATAACGACCATTTTTTGGATTGTGAAGAAAATTTTAGTTGGAAGTGTCAAATTTTAATAAATTTATTTGAAATCAACTTCGATTTTTTTGGATTTTGTCGAGTATTTTTGGTGTAGGATGTATATTTGAGTAAATTTAGATGAAAATAACTTCAATTTCTAGGATTGTGAAAAAAATTTTAGTTAAAAGTGTCAAATTTTAATAAATTAAATTGAAACCAACTTCGATTTTTTTTTATTTTGTCGAGTATTTTTGTTGTAGGATGTATATTTGAGTAAGTTTAGATGAAAATAACGACCATTTTTTGGATTGTGAAAAAAATTTTAGTTGGAAGTGTCAAATTTTAATAAATTTCTTTGAAACCAATTTCGATTTTTTTGGATTTTGTCGAGTATTTTTGTTGTAGGATGTATATTTGAGTAAATTTAGATGAAAATAACGACCATTTTTTGGATTGTGAAGAAAATTTTAGTTGGAAGTGTCAAATTTTAATAAATTTATTTGAAATCACATTCGATTTTTTTGGATTTTGTCGAGTATTTTTGGTGTAGGATGTATATTTGAGTAAATTTAGATGAAAATAACTTCAATTTCTAGGATTGTGAAAAAAATTTTAGTTGGAAGTGTCAAATTTTAATAAATTTATTTGAAATCAACTTCGATTTTTTTGGATTTTGTCGAGTATTTTTGGTGTAGGATGTATATTTGAGTAAATTTAGATGAAAATAACGACCATTTTTTGGATTGTGAAGAAAATTTTAGATGGAAGTGTCAAATTTTAATAAATTTATTTGAAATCAACTTCGATTTTTTTGGATTTTGTCGAGTATTTTTGGTGTAGGATGTATATTTGAGTAAATTTAGATGAAAATAACTTCAATTTTTTGGATTGTGAAAAAAAATTTTAGTTGGAAATGCCAAGTTTTAATAAATTTATTTGAAATCAACTTCGATTTTTTTGGATTTTGTCGAGTATTTTTGGTGTAGGATGTATATTTGAGTAAATTTAGATGAAAATAACTTCAATTTCTAGGATTGTGAAAAAAATTTTAGTTAAAAGTGTCAAATTTTAATAAATTAAATTGAAACCAACTTCGATTTTTTTTGATTTTGTCGAGTATTTTTGTTGTAGGATGTATATTTGAGTAAGTTTAGATGAAAATAACGACCATTTTTTGGATTGTGAAAAAAATTTTAGTTGGAAGTGTCAAATTTTAATAAATTTCTTTGAAACCAATTTCGATTTTTTTGGATTTTGTCGAGTATTTTTGTTGTAGGATGTATATTTGAGTAAATTTAGATGAAAATAACGACCATTTTTTGGATTGTGAAGAAAATTTTAGTTGGAAGTGTCAAATTTTAATAAATTTATTTGAAATCACATTCGATTTTTTTGGATTTTGTCGAGTATTTTTGGTGTAGGATGTATATTTGAGTAAATTTAGATGAAAATAACTTCAATTTCTAGGATTGTGAAAAAAATTTTAGTTGGAAGTGTCAAATTTTAATAAATTTATTTGAAATCAACTTCGATTTTTTTGGATTTTGTCGAGTATTTTTGGTGTAGGATGTATATTTGAGTAAATTTAGATGAAAATAACGACCATTTTTTGGATTGTGAAGAAAATTTTAGATGGAAGTGTCAAATTTTAATAAATTTATTTGAAATCAACTTCGATTTTTTTGGATTTTGTCGAGTATTTTTGGTGTAGGATGTATATTTGAGTAAATTTAGATGAAAATAACTTCAATTTTTTGGATTGTGAAAAAAAATTTTAGTTGGAAATGCCAAGTTTTAATAAATTTATTTGAAATCAACTTCGATTTTTTTGGATTTTGTCGAGTATTTTTGGTGTAGGATGAATATTTGAGTAAATTTAGATGAAAATAACTTCAATTTTTTGGATTGTGAAAAAAATTTTTAGTTGGAAATGCCAAGTTTTAATAAATTTATTTGAAATCAACTTCGATTTTTTTGGATTTTGGTGAGTATTTTTTTGTTGGATCTATATTTGAGAAAATTTAGATGAAAATAACTTCAATTTTTTGGATTGTGAAAAAAATTTTAGTGGGAAGTGTCCAATTTTAATAAATTTATTTGAAACCAACTTCGATTTTTTGGAATTTTGTCGAGTATTTTTGGTGTAGGGTGTATATTTGAGTAAATTTAGATGAAAATAACTTCAATTTCTAGGATTGTGAAGAAATTTTTAGTTGGAAGTGTCAAATTTTAATAAATTTATTTGAAATCAACTTCGATTTTTTTGGATTTTGTCGAGTATTTTTGTTGTAGGATGTATATTTGAGTAAATTTAGATGAAAATAACGACCATTTTTTGGATTGTGAAGAAAATTTTAGTTGGAAGTGTCAAATTTTAATAAATTTATTTGAAATCAACTTCGATTTTTTTGGATTTTGTCGAGTATTTTTGGTGTAGGATGTATATTTGAGTAAATTTAGATGAAAATAACTTCAATTTCTAGGATTGTGAAAAAAATTTTAGTTAAAAGTGTCAAATTTTAATAAATTAAATTGAAACCAACTTCGATTTTTTTTTATTTTGTCGAGTATTTTTGTTGTAGGATGTATATTTGAGTAAGTTTAGATGAAAATAACGACCATTTTTTGGATTGTGAAAAAAATTTTAGTTGGAAGTGTCAAATTTTAATAAATTTCTTTGAAACCAATTTCGATTTTTTTGGATTTTGTCGAGTATTTTTGTTGTAGGATGTATATTTGAGTAAATTTAGATGAAAATAACGACCATTTTTTGGATTGTGAAGAAAATTTTAGTTGGAAGTGTCAAATTTTAATAAATTTATTTGAAATCACATTCGATTTTTTTGGATTTTGTCGAGTATTTTTGGTGTAGGATGTATATTTGAGTAAATTTAGATGAAAATAACTTCAATTTCTAGGATTGTGAAAAAAATTTTAGTTGGAAGTGTCAAATTTTAATAAATTTATTTGAAATCAACTTCGATTTTTTTGGATTTTGTCGAGTATTTTTGGTGTAGGATGTATATTTGAGTAAATTTAGATGAAAATAACGACCATTTTTTGGATTGTGAAAAAAATTTTTAGTTGGAAATGCCAAGTTTTAATAAATTTATTTGAAATCAACTTCGATTTTTTTGGATTTTGTCGAGTATTTTTGGTGTAGGATGTATATTTGAGTAAATTTAGATGAAAATAACTTCAATTTCTAGGATTGTGAAAAAAATTTTAGTTAAAAGTGTCAAATTTTAATAAATTAAATTGAAACCAACTTCGATTTTTTTTGATTTTGTCGAGTATTTTTGTTGTAGGATGTATATTTGAGTAAGTTTAGATGAAAATAACGACCATTTTTTGGATTGTGAAAAAAATTTTAGTTGGAAGTGTCAAATTTTAATAAATTTCTTTGAAACCAATTTCGATTTTTTTGGATTTTGTCGAGTATTTTTGTTGTAGGATGTATATTTGAGTAAATTTAGATGAAAATAACGACCATTTTTTGGATTGTGAAGAAAATTTTAGTTGGAAGTGTCAAATTTTAATAAATTTATTTGAAATCAACTTCGATTTTTTTGGATTTTGTCGAGTATTTTTGGTGTAGGATGTATATTTGAGTAAATTTAGATGAAAATAACTTCAATTTCCAGGATTGTGAAAAAAAATTTAGTTGGAAGTGTCAAATTTTAATAAATTTATTTGAAATCAACTTCGATTTTTTTGGATTTTGTCGAGTATTTTTGTTGTAGGATGTATATTTGAGTAAATTTAGATGAAAATAACAACCATTTTTTGGATTGTGAAGAAAGTTTTAGTTGGAAGTGTCAAATTTTAATAAATTTATTTGAAATCAACTTCGATTTTTTTGGATTTTGTCGAGTATTTTTGTTGTAGGATGTATATTTGAGTAAATTTAGATGAAAATAACGACCATTTTTTGGATTGTGAAGAAAATTTTAGTTGGAAGTGTCAAATTTTAATAAATTTATTTGAAATCAACTTCGATTTTTTTGGATTTTGTCGAGTATTTTTGGTGTAGGATGTATATTTGAGTAAATTTAGATGAAAATAACTTCAATTTTTTGGATTGTGAAAAAAAATTTTAGTTGGAAATGCCAAGTTTTAATAAATTTATTTGAAATCAACTTCGATTTTTTTGGATTTTGTCGAGTATTTTTGGTGTAGGATGAATATTTGAGTAAATTTAGATGAAAATAACTTCAATTTTTTGGATTGTGAAAAAAATTTTTAGTTGGAAATGCCAAGTTTTAATAAATTTATTTGAAATCAACTTCGATTTTTTTGGATTTTGGTGAGTATTTTTTTGTTGGATCTATATTTGAGAAAATTTAGATGAAAATAACTTCAATTTTTTGGATTGTGAAAAAAATTTTTAGTTGGAAATGCCAAGTTTTAATAAATTTATTTGAAATCAACTTCGATTTTTTTGGATTTTGTCGAGTATTTTTGGTGTAGGATGTATATTTGAGTAAATTTAGATGAAAATAACTTCAATTTCTAGGATTGTGAAAAAAATTTTAGTTAAAAGTGTCAAATTTTAATAAATTAAATTGAAACCAACTTCGATTTTTTTTGATTTTGTCGAGTATTTTTGTTGTAGGATGTATATTTGAGTAAGTTTAGATGAAAATAACGACCATTTTTTGGATTGTGAAAAAAATTTTAGTTGGAAGTGTCAAATTTTAATAAATTTCTTTGAAACCAATTTCGATTTTTTTGGATTTTGTCGAGTATTTTTGTTGTAGGATGTATATTTGAGTAAATTTAGATGAAAATAACGACCATTTTTTGGATTGTGAAGAAAATTTTAGTTGGAAGTGTCAAATTTTAATAAATTTATTTGAAATCACATTCGATTTTTTTGGATTTTGTCGAGTATTTTTGGTGTAGGATGTATATTTGAGTAAATTTAGATGAAAATAACTTCAATTTCTAGGATTGTGAAAAAAATTTTAGTTGGAAGTGTCAAATTTTAATAAATTTATTTGAAATCAACTTCGATTTTTTTGGATTTTGTCGAGTATTTTTGGTGTAGGATGTATATTTGAGTAAATTTAGATGAAAATAACGACCATTTTTTGGATTGTGAAGAAAATTTTAGATGGAAGTGTCAAATTTTAATAAATTTATTTGAAATCAACTTCGATTTTTTTGGATTTTGTCGAGTATTTTTGGTGTAGGATGTATATTTGAGTAAATTTAGATGAAAATAACTTCAATTTTTTGGATTGTGAAAAAAAATTTTAGTTGGAAATGCCAAGTTTTAATAAATTTATTTGAAATCAACTTCGATTTTTTTGGATTTTGTCGAGTATTTTTGGTGTAGGATGAATATTTGAGTAAATTTAGATGAAAATAACTTCAATTTTTTGGATTGTGAAAAAAATTTTTAGTTGGAAATGCCAAGTTTTAATAAATTTATTTGAAATCAACTTCGATTTTTTTGGATTTTGGTGAGTATTTTTTTGTTGGATCTATATTTGAGAAAATTTAGATGAAAATAACTTCAATTTTTTGGATTGTGAAAAAAATTTTAGTGGGAAGTGTCCAATTTTAATAAATTTATTTGAAACCAACTTCGATTTTTTGGAATTTTGTCGAGTATTTTTGGTGTAGGGTGTATATTTGAGTAAATTTAGATGAAAATAACTTCAATTTCTAGGATTGTGAAGAAATTTTTAGTTGGAAGTGTCAAATTTTAATAAATTTATTTGAAATCAACTTCGATTTTTTTGGATTTTGTCGAGTATTTTTGTTGTAGGATGTATATTTGAGTAAATTTAGATGAAAATAACGACCATTTTTTGGATTGTGAAGAAAATTTTAGTTGGAAGTGTCAAATTTTAATAAATTTATTTGAAATCAACTTCGATTTTTTTGGATTTTGTCGAGTATTTTTGGTGTAGGATGTATATTTGAGTAAATTTAGATGAAAATAACTTCAATTTCTAGGATTGTGAAAAAAATTTTAGTTAAAAGTGTCAAATTTTAATAAATTAAATTGAAACCAACTTCGATTTTTTTTTATTTTGTCGAGTATTTTTGTTGTAGGATGTATATTTGAGTAAGTTTAGATGAAAATAACGACCATTTTTTGGATTGTGAAAAAAATTTTAGTTGGAAGTGTCAAATTTTAATAAATTTCTTTGAAACCAATTTCGATTTTTTTGGATTTTGTCGAGTATTTTTGTTGTAGGATGTATATTTGAGTAAATTTAGATGAAAATAACGACCATTTTTTGGATTGTGAAGAAAATTTTAGTTGGAAGTGTCAAATTTTAATAAATTTATTTGAAATCACATTCGATTTTTTTGGATTTTGTCGAGTATTTTTGGTGTAGGATGTATATTTGAGTAAATTTAGATGAAAATAACTTCAATTTCTAGGATTGTGAAAAAAATTTTAGTTGGAAGTGTCAAATTTTAATAAATTTATTTGAAATCAACTTCGATTTTTTTGGATTTTGTCGAGTATTTTTGGTGTAGGATGTATATTTGAGTAAATTTAGATGAAAATAACGACCATTTTTTGGATTGTGAAGAAAATTTTAGATGGAAGTATCAAATTTTAATAAATTTATTTGAAATCAACTTCGATTTTTTTGGATTTTGTCGAGTATTTTTGGTGTAGGATGTATATTTGAGTAAATTTAGATGAAAATAACTTCAATTTTTTGGATTGTGAAAAAAAATTTTAGTTGGAAATGCCAAGTTTTAATAAATTTATTTGAAATCAACTTCGATTTTTTTGGATTTTGTCGAGTATTTTTGGTGTAGGATGTATATTTGAGTAAATTTAGATGAAAATAACTTCAATTTTTTGGATTGTGAAAAAAATTTTTAGTTGGAAATGCCAAGTTTTAATAAATTTATTTGAAATCAACTTCGATTTTTTTGGATTTTGTCGAGTATTTTTGGTGTAGGATGTATATTTGAGTAAATTTAGATGAAAATAACTTCAATTTCTAGGATTGTGAAAAAAATTTTAGTTAAAAGTGTCAAATTTTAATAAATTAAATTGAAACCAACTTCGATTTTTTTTGATTTTGTCGAGTATTTTTGTTGTAGGATGTATATTTGAGTAAGTTTAGATGAAAATAACGACCATTTTTTGGATTGTGAAAAAAATTTTAGTTGGAAGTGTCAAATTTTAATAAATTTCTTTGAAACCAATTTCGATTTTTTTGGATTTTGTCGAGTATTTTTGTTGTAGGATGTATATTTGAGTAAATTTAGATGAAAATAACGACCATTTTTTGGATTGTGAAGAAAATTTTAGTTGGAAGTGTCAAATTTTAATAAATTTATTTGAAATCAACTTCGATTTTTTTGGATTTTGTCGAGTATTTTTGGTGTAGGATGTATATTTGAGTAAATTTAGATGAAAATAACTTCAATTTCCAGGATTGTGAAAAAAAATTTAGTTGGAAGTGTCAAATTTTAATAAATTTATTTGAAATCAACTTCGATTTTTTTGGATTTTGTCGAGTATTTTTGTTGTAGGATGTATATTTGAGTAAATTTAGATGAAAATAACAACCATTTTTTGGATTGTGAAGAAAGTTTTAGTTGGATGTGTCAAATTTTAATAAATTTATTTGAAATCAACTTCGATTTTTTTGGATTTTGTCGAGTATTTTTGTTGTAGGATGTATATTTGAGTAAATTTAGATGAAAATAACGACCATTTTTTGGATTGTGAAGAAAATTTTAGTTGGAAGTGTCAAATTTTAATAAATTTATTTGAAATCAACTTCGATTTTTTTGGATTTTGTCGAGTATTTTTGGTGTAGGATGTATATTTGAGTAAATTTAGATGAAAATAACTTCAATTTCTAGGATTGTGAAAAAAATTTTAGTTAAAAGTGTCAAATTTTAATAAATTAAATTGAAACCAACTTCGATTTTTTTTGATTTTGTCGAGTATTTTTGTTGTAGGATGTATATTTGAGTAAGTTTAGATGAAAATAACGACCATTTTTTGGATTGTGAAAAAAATTTTAGTTGGAAGTGTCAAATTTTAATAAATTTCTTTGAAACCAATTTCGATTTTTTTGGATTTTGTCGAGTATTTTTGTTGTAGGATGTATATTTGAGTAAATTTAGATGAAAATAACGACCATTTTTTGGATTGTGAAGAAAATTTTAGTTGGAAGTGTCAAATTTTAATAAATTTATTTGAAATCACATTCGATTTTTTTGGATTTTGTCGAGTATTTTTGTTGTAGGATGTATATTTGAGTAAATTTAGATGAAAATAACGACCATTTTTTGGATTGTGAAGAAAATTTTAGTTGGAAGTGTCAAATTTTAATAAATTTATTTGAAATCAACTTCGATTTTTTTGGATTTTGTCGAGTATTTTTGGTGTAGGATGTATATTTGAGTAAATTTAGATGAAAATAACTTCAATTTCTAGGATTGTGCAATAATTTTAGTTAGAAGTGTCAAATTTTAATAAATTTATTTGAAACCAACTTCGATTTTTTTGGATTTTGTCGAGTATTTTTGTTGTAGGATGTATATTTGAGTAAGTTTAGATGAAAATAACGACCATTTTTTGGATTGTGAAAAAAATTTTAGTTGGAAGTGTCAAATTTTAATAAATTTCTTTGAAACCAACTTCGATTTTTTTGGATTTTGTCGAGTATTTTTTTGTTGGATCTATATTTGAGAAAATTTAGATGAAAATAACTTCAATTTTTTGGATTGTGAAAAAAATTTTAGTGGGAAGTGTCAAATTTTAATAAATTTATTTGAAACCAACTTCGATTTTTTTTTTTTTTTGAGTATTTTTGTTGTTGGATCTATATTTGAGTAAATTTAGATATAAATAACTTCAATTTTTAGGATTGTGAAAAAAATTTTAGTTGGAAGTGTCAAATTTTAATAAATTTTTTTGAAACCAACTTCGATTTTTTTTGGATTTTGTCGAGTACTTTTGTTGTAGGATGTATATTTGAGTAAATTTAGATGAAAATAACGACCATTTTTTGGATTGTGAAGAAAATTTTAGTTGGAAGTGTCAAATTTTAATAAATTTATTAAAAATCAACTTCGATTTTTTTGGATTTTGTCGAGTATTTTTGGTGTAGGATGTATATTTGAGTAAATTTAGATGAAAATAACTTCAATTTCTAGGATTGTGCAAAAATTTTAGTTAGAAGTGTCAAATTTTAATAAATTTATTTGAAACCAACTTCGATTTTTTTGGATTTTGTCGAGTATTTTTGTTGTAGGATGTATATTTGAGTAAGTTTAGATGAAAATAACGACCATTTTTTGCATTGTGAAAAAAATTTTAGTTGGAAGTGTCAAATTTTAATAAATTTCTTTGAAACCAACTTCGATTTTTTTGGATTTTGTCGAGTATTTTTGTTGTAGGATGTATATTTGAGTAAATTTAGATGAAAATAACGACCATTTTTTGGATTGTGAAGAAAATTTTAGTTGGAAGTGTCAAATTTTAATAAATTTATTTGAAATCAACTTCGATTTTTTTGGATTTTGTCGAGTATTTTTGGTGTAGGATGTATATTTGAGTAAATTTAGATGAAAATAACTTCAATTTCCAGGATTGTGAAAAAAAATTTAGTTGGAAGTGTCAAATTTTAATAAATTTATTTGAAATCAACTTCGATTTTTTTGGATTTTGTCGAGTATTTTTGTTGTAGGATGTATATTTGAGTAAATTTAGATGAAAATAACAACCATTTTTTGGATTGTGAAGAAAGTTTTAGTTGGAAGTGTCAAATTTTAATAAATTTATTTGAAATCAACTTCGATTTTTTTGGATTTTGTCGAGTATTTTTGTTGTAGGATGTATATTTGAGTAAATTTAGATGAAAATAACGACCATTTTTTGGATTGTGAAGAAAATTTTAGTTGGAAGTGTCAAATTTTAATAAATTTATTTGAAATCAACTTCGATTTTTTTGGATTTTGTCGAGTATTTTTGGTGTAGGATGTATATTTGAGTAAATTTAGATGAAAATAACTTCAATTTCTAGGATTGTGAAAAAAATTTTAGTTAAAAGTGTCAAATTTTAATAAATTAAATTGAAACCAACTTCGATTTTTTTTGATTTTGTCGAGTATTTTTGTTGTAGGATGTATATTTGAGTAAGTTTAGATGAAAATAACGACCATTTTTTGGATTGTGAAAAAAATTTTAGTTGGAAGTGTCAAATTTTAATAAATTTCTTTGAAACCAATTTCGATTTTTTTGGATTTTGTCGAGTATTTTTGTTGTAGGATGTATATTTGAGTAAATTTAGATGAAAATAACGACCATTTTTTGGATTGTGAAGAAAATTTTAGTTGGAAGTGTCAAATTTGAATAAATTTATTTGAAATCACATTCGATTTTTTTGGATTTTGTCGAGTATTTTTGTTGTAGGATGTATATTTGAGTAAATTTAGATGAAAATAACGACCATTTTTTGGATTGTGAAGAAAATTTTAGTTGGAAGTGTCAAATTTTAATAAATTTATTTGAAATCAACTTCGATTTTTTTGGATTTTGTCGAGTATTTTTGGTGTAGGATGTATATTTGAGTAAATTTAGATGAAAATAACTTCAATTTCTAGGATTGTGCAATAATTTTAGTTAGAAGTGTCAAATTTTAATAAATTTATTTGAAACCAACTTCGATTTTTTTGGATTTTGTCGAGTATTTTTGTTGTAGGATGTATATTTGAGTAAGTTTAGATGAAAATAACGACCATTTTTTGGATTGTGAAAAAAATTTTAGTTGGAAGTGTCAAATTTTAATAAATTTCTTTGAAACCAACTTCGATTTTTTTGGATTTTGTCGAGTATTTTTTTGTTGGATCTATATTTGAGAAAATTTAGATGAAAATAACTTCAATTTTTTGGATTGTGAAAAAAATTTTAGTGGGAAGTGTCAAATTTTAATAAATTTATTTGAAACCAACTTCGATTTTTTTTTTTTTTTGAGTATTTTTGTTGTTGGATCTATATTTGAGTAAATTTAGATATAAATAACTTCAATTTTTAGGATTGTGAAAAAAATTTTAGTTGGAAGTGTCAAATTTTAATAAATTTTTTTGAAACCAACTTCGATTTTTTTTGGATTTTGTCGAGTACTTTTGTTGTAGGATGTATATTTGAGTAAATTTAGATGAAAATAACGACCATTTTTTGGATTGTGAAGAAAATTTTAGTTGGAAGTGTCAAATTTTAATAAATTTATTAAAAATCAACTTCGATTTTTTTGGATTTTGTCGAGTATTTTTGGTGTAGGATGTATATTTGAGTAAATTTAGATGAAAATAACTTCAATTTCTAGGATTGTGCAAAAATTTTAGTTAGAAGTGTCAAATTTTAATAAATTTATTTGAAACCAACTTCGATTTTTTTGGATTTTGTCGAGTATTTTTGTTGTAGGATGTATATTTGAGTAAGTTTAGATGAAAATAACGACCATTTTTTGCATTGTGAAAAAAATTTTAGTTGGAAGTGTCAAATTTTAATAAATTTCTTTGAAACCAACTTCGATTTTTTTGGATTTTGTCGAGTATTTTTGTTGTAGGATGTATATTTGAGTAAATTTAGATGAAAATAACGACCATTTTTTGGATTGTGAAGAAAATTTTAGTTGGAAGTGTCAAATTTTAATAAATTTATTTGAAATCAACTTCGATTTTTTTGGATTTTGTCGAGTATTTTTGGTGTAGGATGTATATTTGAGTAAATTTAGATGAAAATAACTTCAATTTCCAGGATTGTGAAAAAAAATTTAGTTGGAAGTGTCAAATTTTAATAAATTTATTTGAAATCAACTTCGATTTTTTTGGATTTTGTCGAGTATTTTTGTTATAGGATGTATATTTGAGTAAATTTAGATGAAAATAACAACCATTTTTTGGATTGTGAAGAAAGTTTTAGTTGGAAGTGTCAAATTTTAATAAATTTATTTGAAATCAACTTCGATTTTTTTGGATTTTGTCGAGTATTTTTGTTGTAGGATGTATATTTGAGTAAATTTAGATGAAAATAACGACCATTTTTTGGATTGTGAAGAAAATTTTAGTTGGAAGTGTCAAATTTTAATAAATTTATTTGAAATCAACTTCGATTTTTTTGGATTTTGTCGAGTATTTTTGGTGTAGGATGTATATTTGAGTAAATTTAGATGAAAATAACTTCAATTTCTAGGATTGTGAAAAAAATTTTAGTTAAAAGTGTCAAATTTTAATAAATTAAATTGAAACCAACTTCGATTTTTTTTGATTTTGTCGAGTATTTTTGTTGTGGGATGTATATTTGAGTAAGTTTAGATGAAAATAACGACCATTTTTTGGATTGTGAAAAAAATTTTAGTTGGAAGTGTCAAATTTTAATAAATTTCTTTGAAACCAATTTCGATTTTTTTGGATTTTGTCGAGTATTTTTGTTGTAGGATGTATATTTGAGTAAATTTAGATGAAAATAACGACCATTTTTTGGATTGTGAAGAAAATTTTAGTTGGAAGTGTCAAATTTTAATAAATTTATTTGAAATCACATTCGATTTTTTTGGATTTTGTCGAGTATTTTTGGTGTAGGATGTATATTTGAGTAAATTTAGATGAAAATAACTTCAATTTCTAGGATTGTGAAAAAAATTTTAGTTGGAAGTGTCAAATTTTAATAAATTTATTTGAAATCAACTTCGATTTTTTTGGATTTTGTCGAGTATTTTTGGTGTAGGATGTATATTTGAGTAAATTTAGATGAAAATAACGACCATTTTTTGGATTGTGAAGAAAATTTTAGATGGAAGTGTCAAATTTTAATAAATTTATTTGAAATCAACTTCGATTTTTTTGGATTTTGTCGAGTATTTTTGGTGTAGGATGTATATTTGAGTAAATTTAGATGAAAATAACTTCAATTTTTTGGATTGTGAAAAAAAATTTTAGTTGGAAATGCCAAGTTTTAATAAATTTATTTGAAATCAACTTCGATTTTTTTGGATTTTGTCGAGTATTTTTGGTGTAGGATGTATATTTGAGTAAATTTAGATGAAAATAACTTCAATTTTTTGGATTGTGAAAAAAATTTTTAGTTGGAAATGCCAAGTTTTAATAAATTTATTTGAAATCAACTTCGATTTTTTTGGATTTTGTCGAGTATTTTTGGTGTAGGATGTATATTTGAGTAAATTTAGATGAAAATAACTTCAATTTCTAGGATTGTGAAAAAAATTTTAGTTAAAAGTGTCAAATTTTAATAAATTAAATTGAAACCAACTTCGATTTTTTTTGATTTTGTCGAGTATTTTTGTTGTAGGATGTATATTTGAGTAAGTTTAGATGAAAATAACGACCATTTTTTGGATTGTGAAAAAAATTTTAGTTGGAAGTGTCAAATTTTAATAAATTTCTTTGAAACCAATTTCGATTTTTTTGGATTTTGTCGAGTATTTTTGTTGTAGGATGTATATTTGAGTAAATTTAGATGAAAATAACGACCATTTTTTGGATTGTGAAGAAAATTTTAGTTGGAAGTGTCAAATTTTAATAAATTTATTTGAAATCAACTTCGATTTTTTTGGATTTTGTCGAGTATTTTTGGTGTAGGATGTATATTTGAGTAAATTTAGATGAAAATAACTTCAATTTCCAGGATTGTGAAAAAAAATTTAGTTGGAAGTGTCAAATTTTAATAAATTTATTTGAAATCAACTTCGATTTTTTTGGATTTTGTCGAGTATTTTTGTTGTAGGATGTATATTTGAGTAAATTTAGATGAAAATAACAACCATTTTTTGGATTGTGAAGAAAGTTTTAGTTGGAAGTGTCAAATTTTAATAAATTTATTTGAAATCAACTTCGATTTTTTTGGATTTTGTCGAGTATTTTTGTTGTAGGATGTATATTTGAGTAAATTTAGATGAAAATAACGACCATTTTTTGGATTGTGAAGAAAATTTTAGTTGGAAGTGTCAAATTTTAATAAATTTATTTGAAATCAACTTCGATTTTTTTGGATTTTGTCGAGTATTTTTGGTGTAGGATGTATATTTGAGTAAATTTAGATGAAAATAACTTCAATTTCTAGGATTGTGAAAAAAATTTTAGTTAAAAGTGTCAAATTTTAATAAATTAAATTGAAACCAACTTCGATTTTTTTTGATTTTGTCGAGTATTTTTGTTGTAGGATGTATATTTGAGTAAGTTTAGATGAAAATAACGACCATTTTTTGGATTGTGAAAAAAATTTTAGTTGGAAGTGTCAAATTTTAATAAATTTCTTTGAAACCAATTTCGATTTTTTTGGATTTTGTCGAGTATTTTTGTTGTAGGATGTATATTTGAGTAAATTTAGATGAAAATAACGACCATTTTTTGGATTGTGAAGAAAATTTTAGTTGGAAGTGTCAAATTTTAATAAATTTATTTGAAATCACATTCGATTTTTTTGGATTTTGTCGAGTATTTTTGGTGTAGGATGTATATTTGAGTAAATTTAGATGAAAATAACTTCAATTTCTAGGATTGTGAAAAAAATTTTAGTTGGAAGTGTCAAATTTTAATAAATTTATTTGAAATCAACTTCGATTTTTTTGGATTTTGTCGAGTATTTTTGGTGTAGGATGTATATTTGAGTAAATTTAGATGAAAATAACGACCATTTTTTGGATTGTGAAGAAAATTTTAGATGGAAGTGTCAAATTTTAATAAATTTATTTGAAATCAACTTCGATTTTTTTGGATTTTGTCGAGTATTTTTGGTGTAGGATGTATATTTGAGTAAATTTAGATGAAAATAACTTCAATTTTTTGGATTGTGAAAAAAAATTTTAGTTGGAAATGCCAAGTTTTAATAAATTTATTTGAAATCAACTTCGATTTTTTTGGATTTTGTCGAGTATTTTTGGTGTAGGATGTATATTTGAGTAAATTTAGATGAAAATAACTTCAATTTTTTGGATTGTGAAAAAAATTTTTAGTTGGAAATGCCAAGTTTTAATAAATTTATTTGAAATCAACTTCGATTTTTTTGGATTTTGTCGAGTATTTTTGGTGTAGGATGTATATTTGAGTAAATTTAGATGAAAATAACTTCAATTTCTAGGATTGTGAAAAAAATTTTAGTTAAAAGTGTCAAATTTTAATAAATTAAATTGAAACCAACTTCGATTTTTTTTGATTTTGTCGAGTATTTTTGTTGTAGGATGTATATTTGAGTAAGTTTAGATGAAAATAACGACCATTTTTTGGATTGTGAAAAAAATTTTAGTTGGAAGTGTCAAATTTTAATAAATTTCTTTGAAACCAATTTCGATTTTTTTGGATTTTGTCGAGTATTTTTGTTGTAGGATGTATATTTGAGTAAATTTAGATGAAAATAACGACCATTTTTTGGATTGTGAAGAAAATTTTAGTTGGAAGTGTCAAATTTTAATAAATTTATTTGAAATCACATTCGATTTTTTTGGATTTTGTCGAGTATTTTTGGTGTAGGATGTATATTTGAGTAAATTTAGATGAAAATAACTTCAATTTCTAGGATTGTGAAAAAAATTTTAGTTGGAAGTGTCAAATTTTAATAAATTTATTTGAAATCAACTTCGATTTTTTTGGATTTTGTCGAGTATTTTTGGTGTAGGATGTATATTTGAGTAAATTTAGATGAAAATAACGACCATTTTTTGGATTGTGAAGAAAATTTTAGATGGAAGTGTCAAATTTTAATAAATTTATTTGAAATCAACTTCGATTTTTTTGGATTTTGTCGAGTATTTTTGGTGTAGGATGTATATTTGAGTAAATTTAGATGAAAATAACTTCAATTTTTTGGATTGTGAAAAAAAATTTTAGTTGGAAATGCCAAGTTTTAATAAATTTATTTGAAATCAACTTCGATTTTTTTGGATTTTGTCGAGTATTTTTGGTGTAGGATGAATATTTGAGTAAATTTAGATGAAAATAACTTCAATTTTTTGGATTGTGAAAAAAATTTTTAGTTGGAAATGCCAAGTTTTAATAAATTTATTTGAAATCAACTTCGATTTTTTTGGATTTTGGTGAGTATTTTTTTGTTGGATCTATATTTGAGAAAATTTAGATGAAAATAACTTCAATTTTTTGGATTGTGAAAAAAATTTTAGTGGGAAGTGTCCAATTTTAATAAATTTATTTGAAACCAACTTCGATTTTTTGGAATTTTGTCGAGTATTTTTGGTGTAGGGTGTATATTTGAGTAAATTTAGATGAAAATAACTTCAATTTCTAGGATTGTGAAAAAAATTTTAGTTGGAAGTGTCAAATTTTAATAAATTTATTTGAAATCAACTTCGATTTTTTTGGATTTTGTCGAGTATTTTTGGTGTAGGATGTATATTTGAGTAAATTTAGATGAAAATAACGACCATTTTTTGGATTGTGAAGAAAATTTTAGATGGAAGTGTCAAATTTTAATAAATTTATTTGAAATCAACTTCGATTTTTTTGGATTTTGTCGAGTATTTTTGGTGTAGGATGTATATTTGAGTAAATTTAGATGAAAATAACTTCAATTTTTTGGATTGTGAAAAAAAATTTTAGTTGGAAATGCCAAGTTTTAATAAATTTATTTGAAATCAACTTCGATTTTTTTGGATTTTGTCGAGTATTTTTGGTGTAGGATGAATATTTGAGTAAATTTAGATGAAAATAACTTCAATTTTTTGGATTGTGAAAAAAATTTTTAGTTGGAAATGCCAAGTTTTAATAAATTTATTTGAAATCAACTTCGATTTTTTTGGATTTTGGTGAGTATTTTTTTGTTGGATCTATATTTGAGAAAATTTAGATGAAAATAACTTCAATTTTTTGGATTGTGAAAAAAATTTTAGTGGGAAGTGTCCAATTTTAATAAATTTATTTGAAACCAACTTCGATTTTTTGGAATTTTGTCGAGTATTTTTGGTGTAGGGTGTATATTTGAGTAAATTTAGATGAAAATAACTTCAATTTCTAGGATTGTGAAGAAATTTTTAGTTGGAAGTGTCAAATTTTAATAAATTTATTTGAAATCAACTTCGATTTTTTTGGATTTTGTCGAGTATTTTTGTTGTAGGATGTATATTTGAGTAAATTTAGATGAAAATAACGACCATTTTTTGGATTGTGAAGAAAATTTTAGTTGGAAGTGTCAAATTTTAATAAATTTATTTGAAATCAACTTCGATTTTTTTGGATTTTGTCGAGTATTTTTGGTGTAGGATGTATATTTGAGTAAATTTAGATGAAAATAACTTCAATTTCTAGGATTGTGAAAAAAATTTTAGTTGGAAATGCCAAGTTTTAATAAATATATTTGAAATCAACTTCGATTTTTTTGGATTTTGGTGAGTATTTTTTTGTTGGATCTATATTTGAGAAAATTTAGATGAAAATAACTTCAATTTTTTGGATTGTGAAAAAAATTTTAGTGGGAAGTGTCAAATTTTAATAAATTTATTTGAAACCAACTTCGATTTTTTTGGATTTTGTCGAGTTTTTTTGTTGTAGGATGTATATTTGAGTAAATTTAGATGAAAATAACTTCAATTTCTAGGATTGTGAAAAAAATTTTAGTCAGAAGTGTCAAATTTTAATAAATTAAATTGAAACCAACTTCGATTTTTTTGGATTTTGTCGAGTATTTTTGTTGTAGGATGTATATTTGAGTAAGTTTAGATGAAAATAACGACCATTTTTTGGATTGTGAAAAAAATTTTAGTTGGAAGTGTCAAATTTTAATAAATTTCTTTGAAACCAACTTCGATTTTTTTGGATTTTGTCGAGTATTTTTGGTGTAGGATGTATATTTGAGTAAATTTAGATGAAAATAACTTCAATTTCTAGGATTGTGAAAAAAATTTTAGTTGGAAGTGTCAAATTTTAATAAATTTATTTGAAATCAACTTCGATTTTTTTGGATTTTGTCGAGTATTTTTGTTGTAGGATGTATATTTGAGTAAATTTAGATGAAAATAACAACCATTTTTTGGATTGTGAAGAAAGTTTTAGTTGGAAGTGTCAAATTTTAATAAATTTATTTGAAATCAACTTCGATTTTTTTGGATTTTGTCGAGTATTTTTGTTGTAGGATGTATATTTGAGTAAATTTAGATGAAAATAACTTCAATTTCTAGGATTGTGAAAAAAATTTTAGTTAGAAGTGTCAAATTTTAATAAATTAAATTGAAACCAACTTCGATTTTTTTGGATTTTGTCGAGTATTTTTGTTGTAGGATGTATATTTGAGTAAGTTTAGATGAAAATAACGACCATTTTTTGGATTGTGAAAAAAATTTTAGTTGGAAGTGTCAAATTTTAATAAATTTCTTTGAAACCAACTTCGATTTTTTTGGATTTTGTCGAGTATTTTTGGTGTAGGATGTATATTTGAGTAAATTTAGATGAAAATAACTTCAATTTCTAGGATTGTGAAAAAAATTTTAGTTGGAAGTGTCAAATTTTAATAAATTTATTTGAAATCAACTTCGATTTTTTTGGATTTTGTCGAGTATTTTTGTTGTAGGATGTATATTTGAGTAAATTTAGATGAAAATAACAACCATTTTTTGGATTGTGAAGAAAGTTTTAGTTGGAAGTGTCAAATTTTAATAAATTTATTTGAAATCAACTTCGATTTTTTCGGATTTTGTCGAGTATTTTTGTTGTAGGATGTATATTTGAGTAAATTTAGATGAAAATAACGACCATTTTTTGGATTGTGAAGAAAATTTTAGTTGGAAGTGTCAAATTTTAATAAATTTATTTGAAATCAACTTCGATTTTTTTTGATTTTGTCGAGTATTTTTGGTGTAGGATGTATATTTGAGGAAATTTAGATGAAAATAACTTCAATTTCTAGGATTGTGAAAAAAATTTTAGTTGGAAGTGTCAAATTTTAATAAATTTATTTGAAATCAACTTCGATTTTTTTGGATTTTGTCGAGTATTTTTGGTGTAGGATGTATATTTGAGTAAATTTAGATGAAAATAACGACCATTTTTTGGATTGTGAAGAAAATTTTAGATGGAAGTGTCAAATTTTAATAAATTTATTTGAAATCAACTTCGATTTTTTTGGATTTTGTCGAGTATTTTTGGTGTAGGATGTATATTTGAGTAAATTTAGATGAAAATAACTTCAATTTTTTGGATTGTGAAAAAAAATTTTAGTTGGAAATGCCAAGTTTTAATAAATTTATTTGAAATCAACTTCGATTTTTTTGGATTTTGTCGAGTATTTTTGGTGTAGGATGTATATTTGAGTAAATTTAGATGAAAATAACTTCAATTTTTTGGATTGTGAAAAAAATTTTTAGTTGGAAATGCCAAGTTTTAATAAATTTATTTGAAATCAACTTCGATTTTTTTGGATTTTGTCGAGTATTTTTGGTGTAGGATGTATATTTGAGTAAATTTAGATGAAAATAACTTCAATTTCTAGGATTGTGAAAAAAATTTTAGTTAAAAGTGTCAAATTTTAATAAATTAAATTGAAACCAACTTCGATTTTTTTTGATTTTGTCGAGTATTTTTGTTGTAGGATGTATATTTGAGTAAGTTTAGATGAAAATAACGACCATTTTTTGGATTGTGAAAAAAATTTTAGTTGGAAGTGTCAAATTTTAATAAATTTCTTTGAAACCAATTTCGATTTTTTTGGATTTTGTCGAGTATTTTTGTTGTAGGATGTATATTTGAGTAAATTTAGATGAAAATAACGACCATTTTTTGGATTGTGAAGAAAATTTTAGTTGGAAGTGTCAAATTTTAATAAATTTATTTGAAATCACATTCGATTTTTTTGGATTTTGTCGAGTATTTTTGGTGTAGGATGTATATTTGAGTAAATTTAGATGAAAATAACTTCAATTTCTAGGATTGTGAAAAAAATTTTAGTTGGAAGTGTCAAATTTTAATAAATTTATTTGAAATCAACTTCGATTTTTTTGGATTTTGTCGAGTATTTTTGGTGTAGGATGTATATTTGAGTAAATTTAGATGAAAATAACGACCATTTTTTGGATTGTGAAGAAAATTTTAGATGGAAGTGTCAAATTTTAATAAATTTATTTGAAATCAACTTCGATTTTTTTGGATTTTGTCGAGTATTTTTGGTGTAGGATGTATATTTGAGTAAATTTAGATGAAAATAACTTCAATTTTTTGGATTGTGAAAAAAAATTTTAGTTGGAAATGCCAAGTTTTAATAAATTTATTTGAAATCAACTTCGATTTTTTTGGATTTTGTCGAGTATTTTTGGTGTAGGATGAATATTTGAGTAAATTTAGATGAAAATAACTTCAATTTTTTGGATTGTGAAAAAAATTTTTAGTTGGAAATGCCAAGTTTTAATAAATTTATTTGAAATCAACTTCGATTTTTTTGGATTTTGGTGAGTATTTTTTTGTTGGATCTATATTTGAGAAAATTTAGATGAAAATAACTTCAATTTTTTGGATTGTGAAAAAAATTTTAGTGGGAAGTGTCCAATTTTAATAAATTTATTTGAAACCAACTTCGATTTTTTGGAATTTTGTCGAGTATTTTTGGTGTAGGGTGTATATTTGAGTAAATTTAGATGAAAATAACTTCAATTTCTAGGATTGTGAAGAAATTTTTAGTTGGAAGTGTCAAATTTTAATAAATTTATTTGAAATCAACTTCGATTTTTTTGGATTTTGTCGAGTATTTTTGTTGTAGGATGTATATTTGAGTAAATTTAGATGAAAATAACGACCATTTGTTGGATTGTGAAGAAAATTTTAGTTGGAAGTGTCAAATTTTAATAAATTTATTTGAAATCAACTTCGATTTTTTTGGATTTTGTCGAGTATTTTTGGTGTAGGATGTATATTTGAGTAAATTTAGATGAAAATAACTTCAATTTCTAGGATTGTGAAAAAAATTTTAGTTGGAAATGCCAAGTTTTAATAAATATATTTGAAATCAACTTCGATTTTTTTGGATTTTGGTGAGTATTTTTTTGTTGGATCTATATTTGAGAAAATTTAGATGAAAATAACTTCAATTTTTTGGATTGTGAAAAAAATTTTAGTGGGAAGTGTCAAATTTTAATAAATTTATTTGAAACCAACTTCGATTTTTTTGGATTTTGTCGAGTTTTTTTGTTGTAGGATGTATATTTGAGTAAATTTAGATGAAAATAACTTCAATTTCTAGGATTGTGAAAAAAATTTTAGTCAGAAGTGTCAAATTTTAATAAATTAAATTGAAACCAACTTCGATTTTTTTGGATTTTGTCGAGTATTTTTGTTGTAGGATGTATATTTGAGTAAGTTTAGATGAAAATAACGACCATTTTTTGGATTGTGAAAAAAATTTTAGATGGAAGTGTCAAATTTTAATAAATTTCTTTGAAACCAACTTCGATTTTTTTGGATTTTGTCGAGTATTTTTGGTGTAGGATGTATATTTGAGTAAATTTAGATGAAAATAACTTCAATTTCTAGGATTGTGAAAAAAATTTTAGTTGGAAGTGTCAAATTTTAATAAATTTATTTGAAATCAACTTCGATTTTTTTGGATTTTGTCGAGTATTTTTGTTGTAGGATGTATATTTGAGTAAATTTAGATGAAAATAACAACCATTTTTTGGATTGTGAAGAAAGTTTTAGTTGGAAGTGTCAAATTTTAATAAATTTATTTGAAATCAACTTCGATTTTTTTGGATTTTGTCGAGTATTTTTGTTGTAGGATGTATATTTGAGTAAATTTAGATGAAAATAACTTCAATTTCTAGGATTGTGAAAAAAATTTTAGTTAGAAGTGTCAAATTTTAATAAATTAAATTGAAACCAACTTCGATTTTTTTGGATTTTGTCGAGTATTTTTGTTGTAGGATGTATATTTGAGTAAGTTTAGATGAAAATAACGACCATTTTTTGGATTGTGAAAAAAATTTTAGTTGGAAGTGTCAAATTTTAATAAATTTCTTTGAAACCAACTTCGATTTTTTTGGATTTTGTCGAGTATTTTTGGTGTAGGATGTATATTTGAGTAAATTTAGATGAAAATAACTTCAATTTCTAGGATTGTGAAAAAAATTTTAGTTGGAAGTGTCAAATTTTAATAAATTTATTTGAAATCAACTTCGATTTTTTTGGATTTTGTCGAGTATTTTTGTTGTAGGATGTATATTTGAGTAAATTTAGATGAAAATAACAACCATTTTTTGGATTGTGAAGAAAGTTTTAGTTGGAAGTGTCAAATTTTAATAAATTTATTTGAAATCAACTTCGATTTTTTCGGATTTTGTCGAGTATTTTTGTTGTAGGATGTATATTTGAGTAAATTTAGATGAAAATAACGACCATTTTTTGGATTGTGAAGAAAATTTTAGTTGGAAGTGTCAAATTTTAATAAATTTATTTGAAATCAACTTCGATTTTTTTTGATTTTGTCGAGTATTTTTGGTGTAGGATGTATATTTGAGGAAATTTAGATGAAAATAACTTCAATTTCTAGGATTGTGAAAAAAATTTTAGTTGGAAATGCCAAGTTTTAATAAATTTATTTGAAATCAACTTCGATTTTTTTGGATTTTGGTGAGTATTTTTTTGTTGGATCTATATTTGAGAAAATTTAGATGAAAATAACTTCAATTTTTTGGATTGTGAAAAAAATTTTAGTGGGAAGTGTCAAATTTTAATAAATTTATTTGAAACCAACTTCGATTTTTTTTTATTTTTTTGTGTATTTTTGTTGTTGGATCTATATTTGAGTAAATTTAGACATAAATAACTTCAATTTTTAGGATTGTGAAAAAAATTTTAGTTGGAAGTGTCAAATTTTAATAAATTTTTTTGAAACCAACTTCGATTTTTTTTGGATTTTGTCGAGTACTTTTGTTGTAGGATGTATATTTGAGTAAATTTAGATGAAAATAACGACCATTTTTTGGATTGTGAAGAAAATTTTAGTTGGAAGTGTCAAATTTTAATAAATTTATTAAAAATCAACTTCGATTTTTTTGGATTTTGTCGAGTATTTTTGGTGCAGGATGTATATTTGAGTAAATTTAGATGAAAATAACTTCAATTTTTTGGATTGTGAAAAAAAAATTTAGTTGGAAGTGCCAAATTTTAATAAATTTATTTGAAACCAACTTCGATTTTTTTGGATTTTGTCGAGTATTTTTGGTGTAGGATGTATATTTGAGTAAATTTAGATGAAAATAACTTCAATTTCTAGGATTGTGAAAAAAATTTTAGTTGGAAGTGTCAAATTTTAATAAATTTATTTGAAACCAACTTCGATTTTTTTGGATTTTGTCGAGTATTTTTGTTTTAGGATGTATATTTGAGTAAGTTTAGATGAAAATAACGACCATTTTTTGGATTGTGAAAAAAATTTTAGTTGGATGTGTCAAATTTTAATAAATTTCTTTGAAACCAACTTCGATTTTTTTTTATTTTGTCGAGTATTTTTGTTGTAGGATGTATATTTGAGTAAAGTTAGATGAAAATAACAACCATTTTTTGGATTGTGAAGAAAGTTTTAGTTGGAAGTGTCAAATTTTAATAAATTTATTAAAAATCAACTTCGATTTTTTTGGATTTTGTCGAGTATTTTTGGTGTAGGATGTATATTTGAGTAAATTTAGATGAAAATAACGACCATTTTTTGGATTGTGAAGAAAATTTTAGTTGGAAGTGTCAAATTTTAATAAATTTATTTGAAATCAACTTCGATTTTTTTGGATTTTGTCGAGTATTTTTGGTGTAGGATGTATATTTGAGTAAATTTAGATGAAAATAACTTCAATTTCTAGGATTGTGAAAAAAATTTTAGTTAGAAGTGTCAAATTTTAATAAATTAAATTGAAACCAACTTCGATTTTTTTGGATTTTGTCGAGTATTTTTGTTGTAGGATGTATATTTGAGTAAGTTTAGATGAAAATAACGACCATTTTTTGGATTGTGAAAAAAATTTTAGTTGGAAGTGTCAAATTTTAATAAATTTCTTTGAAACCAACTTCGATTTTTTTGGATTTTGTCGAGTATTTTTGGTGTAGGATGTATATTTGAGTAAATTTAGATGAAAATAACTTCAATTTCTAGGATTGTGAAAAAAATTTTAGTTGGAAGTGTCAAATTTTAATAAATTTATTTGAAATCAACTTCGATTTTTTTGGATTTTGTCGAGTATTTTTGTTGTAGGATGTATATTTGAGTAAATTTAGATGAAAATAACAACCATTTTTTGGATTGTGAAGAAAGTTTTAGTTGGAAGTGTCAAATTTTAATAAATTTATTTGAAATCAACTTCGATTTTTTTGGATTTTGTCGAGTATTTTTGTTGTAGGATGTATATTTGAGTAAATTTAGATGAAAATAACGACCATTTTTTGGATTGTGAAGAAAATTTTAGTTGGAAGTTTCAAATTTTAATAAATTTATTTGAAATCAACTTCGATTTTTTTTGATTTTGTCGAGTATTTTTGGTGTAGGATGTATATTTGAGGAAATTTAGATGAAAATAACTTCAATTTCTAGGATTGTGAAAAAAATTTTAGTTGGAAATGCCAAGTTTTAATAAATTTATTTGAAATCAACTTCGATTTTTTTGGATTTTGGTGAGTATTTTTTTGTTGGATCTATATTTGAGAAAATTTAGATGAAAATAACTTCAATTTTTTGGATTGTGAAAAAAATTTTAGTGGGAAGTGTCAAATTTTAATAAATTTATTTGAAACCAACTTCGATTTTTTTTTATTTTTTTGTGTATTTTTGTTGTTGGATCTATATTTGAGTAAATTTAGACATAAATAACTTCAATTTTTAGGATTGTGAAAAAAATTTTAGTTGGAAGTGTCAAATTTTAATAAATTTTTTTGAAACCAACTTCGATTTTTTTTGGATTTTGTCGAGTACTTTTGTTGTAGGATGTATATTTGAGTAAATTTAGATGAAAATAACGACCATTTTTTGGATTGTGAAGAAAATTTTAGTTGGAAGTGTCAAATTTTAATAAATTTATTAAAAATCAACTTCGATTTTTTTGGATTTTGTCGAGTATTTTTGGTGCAGGATGTATATTTGAGTAAATTTAGATGAAAATAACTTCAATTTTTTGGATTGTGAAAAAAAAATTTAGTTGGAAGTGCCAAATTTTAATAAATTTATTTGAAACCAACTTCGATTTTTTTGGATTTTGTCGAGTATTTTTGGTGTAGGATGAATATTTGAGTAAATTTAGATGAAAATAACTTCAATTTCTAGGATTGTGCAAAAATTTTAGTTAGAAGTGTCAAATTTTAATAAATTTATTTGAAACCAACTTCGATTTTTTTGGATTTTGTCGAGTATTTTTGTTGTAGGATGTATATTTGAGTAAGTTTAGATGAAAATAACGACCATTTTTTGGATTGTGAAAAAAATTTTAGTTGGAAGTGTCAAATTTTAATAAATTTCTTTGAAACCAACTTCGATTTTTTTGGATTTTGTCGAGTATTTTTGTTGTAGGATGTATATTTGAGTAAATTTAGATAAAAATAACTACCATTTTTTGGATTGTGAAGAAAATTTTAGTTGGAAGTGTCAAATTTTAATAAATTTATTTGAAATCAACTTCGATTTTTTTGGATTTTGTCGAGTATTTTTGGTGTAGGATGTATATTTGAGTAAATTTAGATGAAAATAACTTCAATTTCTAGGATTGTGAAAAAAATTTTAGTTGGAAGTGTCAAATTTTAATAAATTTATTTGAAATCAACTTCGATTTTTTTGGATTTTGTCGAGTATTTTTGTTGTAGGATGTATATTTGAGTAAATTTAGATGAAAATAACAACCATTTTTTGGATTGTGAAGAAAGTTTTAGTTGGAAGTGTCAAATTTTAATAAATTTATTAAAAATCAACTTCGATTTTTTTGGATTTTGTCGAGTATTTTTGGTGTAGGATGTATATTTGAGTAAATTTAGATGAAAATAACGACCATTTTTTGGATTGTGAAGAAAATTTTAGTTGGAAGTGTCAAATTTTAATAAATTTATTTGAAATCAACTTCGATTTTTTTGGATTTTGTCGAGTATTTTTGGTGTAGGATGTATATTTGAGTAAATTTAGATGAAAATAACTTCAATTTCTAGGATTGTGAAAAAAATTTTAGTTAGAAGTGTCAAATTTTAATAAATTAAATTGAAACCAACTTTGATTTTTTTGGATTTTGTCGAGTATTTTTGTTGTAGGATGTATATTTGAGTAAGTTTAGATGAAAATAACGACCATTTTTTGGATTGTGAAAAAAATTTTAGTTGGAAGTGTCAAATTTTAATAAATTTCTTTGAAACCAACTTCGATTTTTTTGGATTTTGTCGAGTATTTTTGTTGTAGGATGTATATTTGAGTAAATTTAGATGAAAATAACGACCATTTTTTGGATTGTGAAGAAAATTTTAGTTGGAAGTGTCAAATTTTAATAAATTTAATTGAAATCAACTTCGATTTTTTTGGATTTTGTCGAGTATTTTTGGTGTAGGATGTATATTTGAGTAAATTTAGATGAAAATAACTTCAATTTCTAGGATTGTGAAAAAAATTTTAGTTGGAAGTGTCAAATTTTAATAAATTTATTTGAAATCAACTTCGATTTTTTTGGATTTTGTCGAGTATTTTTGTTGTAGGATGTATATTTGAGTAAATTTAGATGAAAATAACAACCATTTTTTGGATTGTGAAGAAAGTTTTAGTTGGAAGTGTCAAATTTTAATAAATTTATTTGAAATCAACTTCGATTTTTTTGGATTTTGTCGAGTATTTTTGTTGTAGGATGTATATTTGAGTAAATTTAGATGAAAATAACGACCATTTTTTGGATTGTGAAGAAAATTTTAGTTGGAAGTGTCAAATTTTAATAAATTTATTTGAAATCAACTTCGATTTTTTTGGATTTTGTCGAGTATTTTTGTTGTAGGATGTATATTTGAGTAAATTTAGATGAAAATAACAACCATTTTTTGGATTGTGAAGAAAGTTTTAGTTGGAAGTGTCAAATTTTAATAAATTTATTTGAAATCAACTTCGATTTTTTTGGATTTTGTCGAGTATTTTTGTTGTAGGATGTATATTTGAGTAAATTTAGATGAAAATAACGACCATTTTTTGGATTGTGAAGAAAATTTTAGATGGAAGTGTCAAATTTTAATAAATTTATTTGAAATCAACTTCGATTTTTTTGGATTTTGTCGAGTATTTTTGGTGTAGGATGTATATTTGAGTAAATTTAGATGAAAATAACTTCAATTTCTAGGATTGTGAAAAAAATTTTAGTTGGAAATGCCAAGTTTTAATAAATTTATTTGAAATCAACTTCGATTTTTTTGGATTTTGGTGAGTATTTTTTTGTTGGATCTATATTTGAGAAAATTTAGATGAAAATAACTTCAATTTTTTGGATTGTGAAAAAAATTTTAGTGGGAAGTGTCAAATTTTAATAAATTTATTTGAAACCAACTTCGATTTTTTTTTTTTTTTTGAGTATTTTTGTTGTTGGATCTATATTTGAGTAAATTTAGATATAAATAACTTCAATTTTTAGGATTGTGAAAAAAATTTTAGTTGGAAGTGTCAAATTTTAATAAATTTCTTTGAAACCAACTTCGATTTTTTTGGATTTTGTCGAGTATTTTTGTTGTAGGATGTATATTTGAGTAAATTTAGATGAAAATAACGACCATTTTTTGGATTGTGAAGAAAATTTTAGTTGGAAGTGTCAAATTTTAATAAATTTATTTGAAATCACATTCGATTTTTTTGGATTTTGTCGAGTATTTTTGGTGTAGGATGTATATTTGAGTAAATTTAGATGAAAATAACTTCAATTTCTAGGATTGTGAAAAAAATTTTAGTTGGAAGTGTCAAATTTTAATAAATTTATTTGAAATCAACTTCGATTTTTTTGGATTTTGTCGAGTATTTTTGTTGTAGGATGTATATTTGAGTAAATTTAGATGAAAATAACAACCATTTTTTGGATTGTGAAAAAAATTTTAGTTGGATGTGTCAAATTTTAATAAATTTCTTTGAAACCAACTTCGATTTTTTTTGATTTTGTCGAGTATTTTTGTTGTAGGATGTATATTTGAGTAAAGTTAGATGAAAATAACAACCATTTTTTGGATTGTGAAGAAAGTTTTAGTTGGAAGTGTCAAATTTTAATAAATTTATTAAAAATCAACTTCGATTTTTTTGGATTTTGTCGAGTATTTTTGGTGTAGGATGTATATTTGAGTAAATTTAGATGAAAATAACGACCATTTTTTGGATTGTGAAGAAAATTTTAGTTGGAAGTGTCAAATTTTAATAAATTTATTTGAAATCAACTTCGATTTTTTTGGATTTTGTCGAGTATTTTTGGTGTAGGATGTATATTTGAGTAAATTTAGATGAAAATAACTTCAATTTCTAGGATTGTGAAAAAAATTTTAGTTAGAAGTGTCAAATTTTAATAAATTAAATTGAAACCAACTTCGATTTTTTTGGATTTTGTCGAGTATTTTTGTTGTAGGATGTATATTTGAGTAAGTTTAGATGAAAATAACGACCATTTTTTGGATTGTGAAAAAAATTTTAGTTGGAAGTGTCAAATTTTAATAAATTTCTTTGAAACCAACTTCGATTTTTTTGGATTTTGTCGAGTATTTTTGGTGTAGGATGTATATTTGAGTAAATTTAGATGAAAATAACTTCAATTTCTAGGATTGTGAAAAAAATTTTAGTTGGAAGTGTCAAATTTTAATAAATTTATTTGAAATCAACTTCGATTTTTTTGGATTTTGTCGAGTATTTTTGTTGTAGGATGTATATTTGAGTAAATTTAGATGAAAATAACAACCATTTTTTGGATTGTGAAGAAAGTTTTAGTTGGAAGTGTCAAATTTTAATAAATTTATTTGAAATCAACTTCGATTTTTTTGGATTTTGTCGAGTATTTTTGTTGTAGGATGTATATTTGAGTAAATTTAGATGAAAATAACGACCATTTTTTGGATTGTGAAGAAAATTTTAGTTGGAAGTTTCAAATTTTAATAAATTTATTTGAAATCAACTTCGATTTTTTTTGATTTTGTCGAGTATTTTTGGTGTAGGATGTATATTTGAGGAAATTTAGATGAAAATAACTTCAATTTCTAGGATTGTGAAAAAAATTTTAGTTGGAAATGCCAAGTTTTAATAAATTTATTTGAAATCAACTTCGATTTTTTTGGATTTTGGTGAGTATTTTTTTGTTGGATCTATATTTGAGAAAATTTAGATGAAAATAACTTCAATTTTTTGGATTGTGAAAAAAATTTTAGTGGGAAGTGTCAAATTTTAATAAATTTATTTGAAACCAACTTCGATTTTTTTTTATTTTTTTGTGTATTTTTGTTGTTGGATCTATATTTGAGTAAATTTAGACATAAATAACTTCAATTTTTAGGATTGTGAAAAAAATTTTAGTTGGAAGTGTCAAATTTTAATAAATTTTTTTGAAACCAACTTCGATTTTTTTTGGATTTTGTCGAGTACTTTTGTTGTAGGATGTATATTTGAGTAAATTTAGATGAAAATAACGACCATTTTTTGGATTGTGAAGAAAATTTTAGTTGGAAGTGTCAAATTTTAATAAATTTATTAAAAATCAACTTCGATTTTTTTGGATTTTGTCGAGTATTTTTGGTGCAGGATGTATATTTGAGTAAATTTAGATGAAAATAACTTCAATTTTTTGGATTGTGAAAAAAAAATTTAGTTGGAAGTGCCAAATTTTAATAAATTTATTTGAAACCAACTTCGATTTTTTTGGATTTTGTCGAGTATTTTTGTTGTAGGATGTATATTTGAGTAAATTTAGATGAAAATAACGACCATTTTTTGGATTGTGAAGAAAATTTTAGTTGGAAGTGTCAAATTTTAATAAATTTATTTGAAATCACATTCGATTTTTTTGGATTTTGTCGAGTATTTTTGGTGTAGGATGTATATTTGAGTAAATTTAGATGAAAATAACTTCAATTTCTAGGATTGTGAAAAAAATTTTAGTTGGAAGTGTCAAATTTTAATAAATTTATTTGAAATCAACTTCGATTTTTTTGGATTTTGTCGAGTATTTTTGTTGTAGGATGTATATTTGAGTAAATTTAGATGAAAATAACAACCATTTTTTGGATTGTGAAGAAAGTTTTAGTTGGAAGTGTCAAATTTTAATAAATTTATTAAAAATCAACTTCGATTTTTTTGGAGTTTGTCGAGTATTTTTGGTGTAGGATGTATATTTGAGTAAATGTAGATGAAAATAACGACCATTTTTTGGATTGTGAAGAAAATTTTAGTTGGAAGTGTCAAATTTTAATAAATTTATTTGAAATCAACTTCGATTTTTTTGGATTTTGTCGAGTATTTTTGGTGTAGGATGTATATTTGAGTAAATTTAGATGAAAATAACTTCAATTTCTAGGATTGTGAAAAAAATTTTAGTTAGAAGTGTCAAATTTTAATAAATTAAATTGAAACCAACTTCGATTTTTTTTGGATTTTGTCGAGTATTTTTGTTGTAGGATGTATATTTGAGTAAGTTTAGATGAAAATAACGACCATTTTTTGGATTGTGAAAAAAATTTTAGTTGGAAGTGTCAAATTTTAATAAATTTCTTTGAAACCAACTTCGATTTTTTTGGATTTTGTCGAGTATTTTTGGTGTAGGATGAATATTTGAGTAAATTTAGATGAAAATAACTTCAATTTCTAGGATTGTGAAAAAAATTTTAGTTGGAAGTGTCAAATTTTAATAAATTTATTTGAAATCAACTTCGATTTTTTTGGATTTTGTCGAGTATTTTTGTTGTAGGATGTATATTTGAGTAAATTTATATGAAAATAACAACCATTTTTTGGATTGTGAAGAAAGTTTTAGTTGGAAGTGTCAAATTTTAATAAATTTATTTGAAATCAACTTCGATTTTTTTGGATTTTGTCGAGTATTTTTGTTGTAGGATGTATATTTGAGTAAATTTAGATGAAAATAACGACCATTTTTTGGATTGTGAAGAAAATTTTAGTTGGAAGTGTCAAATTTTAATAAATTTATTTGAAATCAACTTCGATTTTTTTTTATTTTGTCGAGTATTTTTGGTGTAGGATGTATATTTGACTAAATTTAGATGAAAATAACTTCAATTTCTAGGATTGTGAAAAAAATTTTAGTTGGAAATGCCAAGTTTTAATAAATTTATTTGAAATCAACTTCGATTTTTTTGGATTTTGGTGAGTATTTTTTTGTTGGATCTATATTTGAGAAAATTTAGATGAAAATAACTTCAATTTTTTGGATTGTGAAAAAAATTTTAGTGGGAAGTGTCAAATTTTAATAAATTTATTTGAAACCAACTTCGATTTTTTTTTTTTTTTTTGAGTATTTTTGTTGTTGGATCTATATTTGAGTAAATTTAGATATAAATAACTTCAATTTTTAGGATTGTGAAAAAAATTTTAGTTGGAAGTGTCAAATTTTAATAAATTTTTTTGAAACCAACTTCGATTTTTTTTGGATTTTGTCGAGTACTTTTGTTGTAGGATGTATATTTGAGTAAATTTAGATGAAAATAACGACCATTTTTTGGATTGTGAAGAAAATTTTAGTTGGAAGTGTCAAATTTTAATAAATTTATTAAAAATCAACTTCGATTTTTTTGGATTTTGTCGAGTATTTTTGGTGCAGGATGTATATTTGAGTAAATTTAGATGACAATAACTTCAATTTTTTGGATTGTGAAAAAAAAATTTAGTTGGAAGTGCCAAATTTTAATAAATTTATTTGAAACCAACTTCGATTTTTTTGGATTTTGTCGAGTATTTTTGGTGTAGGATGTATATTTGAGTAAATTTAGATGAAAATAACTTCAATTTCTAGGATTGTGCAAAAAATTTAGTTAGAAGTGTCAAATTTTAATAAATTTATTTGAAACCAACTTCGATTTTTTTGGATTTTGTCGAGTATTTTTGTTGTAGGATGTATATTTGAGTAAGTTTAGATGAAAATAACGACCATTTTTTGGATTGTGAAAAAAATTTTAGTTGGAAGTGTCAAATTTTAATAAATTTCTTTGAAACCAACTTCGATTTTTTTGGATTTTGTCGAGTATTTTTGTTGTAGGATGTATATTTGAGTAAATTTAGATGAAAATAACTACCATTTTTTGGATTGTGAAGAAAATTTTAGTTGGAAGTGTCAAATTTTAATAAATTTATTTGAAATCAACTTCGATTTTTTTGGATTTTGTCGAGTATTTTTGGTGTAGGATGTATATTTGAGTAAATTTAGATGAAAATAACTTCAATTTCTAGGATTGTGAAAAAAATTTTAGTTGGAAGTGTCAAATTTTAATAAATTTATTTGAAATCAACTTCGATTTTTTTGGATTTTGTCGAGTATTTTTGTTGTAGGATGTATATTTGAGTAAATTTAGATGAAAATAACAACCATTTTTTGGATTGTGAAGAAAGTTTTAGTTGGAAGTGTCAAATTTTAATAAATTTATTTGAAATCAACTTCGATTTTTTTGGATTTTGTCGAGTATTTTTGTTGTGGGATGTATATTTGAGTAAATTTAGATGAAAATAACGACCATTTTTTGGATTGTGAAGAAAATTTTAGTTGGAAGTGTCAAATTTTAATAAATTTATTTGAAATCAACTTCGATTTTTTTGGATTTTGTCGAGTATTTTTGGTGTAGGATGTATATTTGAGTAAATTTAGATGAAAATAACTTCAATTTCTAGGATTGTGAAAAAAATTTTAGTTAGAAGTGTCAAATTTTAATAAATTAAATTGAAACCAACTTCGATTTTTTTGGATTTTGTCGAGTATTTTTGTTGTAGGATGTATATTTGAGTAAGTTTAGATGAAAATAACGACCATTTTTTAGATTGTGAAAAAAATTTTAGTTGGAAGTGTCAAATTTTAATAAATTTCTTTGAAACCAACTTCGATTTTTTTGGATTTTGTCGAGTATTTTTGTTGTAGGATGTATATTTGAGTAAATTTAGATGAAAATAACGACCATTTTTTGGATTGTGAAGAAAATTTTAGTAGGAAGTGTCAAATTTTAATAAATTTATTTGAAATCACATTCGATTTTTTTGGATTTTGTCGAGTATTTTTGGTGTAGGATGTATATTTGAGTAAATTTAGATGAAACAAACTTCAATTTCTAGGATTGTGAAAAAAATTTTAGTTGGAAGTGTCAAATTTTAATAAATTTATTTGAAATCAACTTCGATTTTTTTGGATTTTGTCGAGTATTTTTGTTGTAGGATGTATATTTGAGTAAATTTAGATGAAAATAACAACCATTTTTTGGATTGTGAAGAAAGTTTTAGTTGGAAGTGTCAAATTTTAATAAATTTATTTGAAATCAACTTCGATTTTTTTGGATTTTGTCGAGTATTTTTGTTGTAGGATGTATATTTGAGTAAATTTAGATGAAAATAACGACCATTTTTTGGATTGTGAAGAAAATTTTAGATGGAAGTGTCAAATTTTAATAAATTTATTTGAAATCAACTTCGATTTTTTTGGATTTTGTCGAGTATTTTTGTTGTAGGATGTATATTTGAGTAAATTTAGATGAAAATAACAACCATTTTTTGGATTGTGAAGAAAGTTTTAGTTGGAAGTGTCAAATTTTAATAAATTTATTTGAAATCAACTTCGATTTTTTTGGATTTTGTCGGGTATTTTTGTTGTAGGATGTATATTTGAGTAAATTTAGATGAAAATAACGACCATTTTTTGGATTGTGAAGAAAATTTTAGATGGAAGTGTCAAATTTTAATAAATTTATTTGAAATCAACTTCGATTTTTTTGGATTTTGTCGAGTATTTTTGTTGTAGGATGTATATTTGAGTAAATTTAGATGAAAATAACAACCATTTTTTGGATTGTGAAGAAAGTTTTAGTTGGAAGTGTCAAATTTTAATAAATTTATTTGAAATCAACTTCGATTTTTTTGGATTTTGTCGAGTATTTTTGTTGTAGGATGTATATTTGAGTAAATTTAGATGAAAATAACGACCATTTTTTGGATTGTGAAGAAAATTTTAGTTGGAAGTGTCAAATTTTAATAAATTTATTTGAAATCAACTTCGATTTTTTTGGATTTTGTCGAGTATTTTTGGTGTAGGATGTATATTTGAGTAAATTTAGATGAAAACAACTTCAATTTCTAGGATTGTGAAAAAAATTTTAGTTGGAAGTGTCAAATTTTAATAAATTTATTTGAAACCAACTTCGATTTTTTTGGATTTTGTTGAGTATTTTTTTGTAGGATCTATATTTGAGTAAATTTAGATGAAAATAACTTCAATTTCTAGGATTGTGAAAAAAATTTTAGTTGGAAATGCCAAGTTTTAATAAATTTATTTGAAATCAACTTCGATTTTTTATGGATTTTGGTGAGTATTTTTTTGTTGGATCTATATTTGAGAAAATTTAGATGAAAACAACTTCAATTTTTAGGATTGTGAAAAAAATTTTAGTTGGAAGTGTCAAATTTTAATAAATTTATTTGAAACCAACTTCGATTTTTTTGGATTTTGTTGAGTATTTTTTTGTAGGATCTATATTTGAGTAAATTTAGATGAAAATAACTTCAATTTCTAGGATTGTGAAAAAAATTTTAGTTGGAAGTGTCAAATTTTAATAAATTTATTTGAAACCAACTTCCATTTTTTTGGATTTTGTCGAGTATTTTTGGTGTAGGATGTATATTTGAGTAAATTTAGATGAAAACAACTTTAATTTTTAGGATTGTGAAAAAAATTTTAGTTGGAAGTGTCAAATTTTAATAAATTTATTTGAAACCAACTTCGATTTTTTTTGGATTTTGTCGAGTATTTTTGTTGTAGGATGTATATTTGAGTAAATTTAGATGAAAATAACTTCAATTTTTAGGATTGTGAAAAAAATTTTAGTTGGAAGTGTCAAATTTTAATAAATTTATTTCAAACCAACTTCGATTTTTTTGGATTTTGTCGAGTATTTTTGGTGTAGGATGTATATTTGAGTAAATTTAGATGAAAATAACGACCATTTTTTGGATTGTGAAGAAAATTTTTAGTTGGAAGTGTCAAATTTTAATAAATTTATTTGAAACCATCTTCGATTTTTTTGGATTTTGTTGAGTATTTTTGTTGTAGGATCTATATTTGAGTAAATTTAGATGAAAATAACTTCAATTTTTTGGATTGAGTAAAAAATTTTAGTTGGAAGTGTCAAATTTTAATAAATTTATTTGAAACCAACTTCGATTTTTTTGGATTTTGTTGAGTATTTTTTTGTAGGATCTATATTTGAGTAAATTTAGATGAAAATAACTTCAATTTCTAAGATTGTGAAAAAAATTTTAGTTGGAAGTGCCAAATTTTAATAAATTTATTTGAAACCTACTTCGATTTTTTTTTATTTTCTCGAGTATTTATGGTGTAGGATGTATATTTGAGTAAATTTAGATGAAAATAACTTCAATTTCTAGGATTGTGAAAAAAATTTTAGTCGGAAGTGTCAAATTTTAATAAATTTATTTGAAATCAACTTCGTTTTTTCTGGATTTTGTTTAGTATTTTTTGTAGGATCTATATTTGAGTAAATTTAGATGAAAATAACTTCAATTTTTAGGATTGTGAAAAAAATTTTAGTTGGAAGTGTCAAATTTTAATAAATTTATTTGAAACCAACTTCGATTTTTTTGGATTTTGTCGAGTATTTTTGTTTTAGGATGTATATTTGAGAAAATTTAGAGGAAAATAACGACCATTTTTTGGATTGTGAATAAAATTTTAGTTGGAAGTGTCAAATTTTAATAAATTTATTTGAAATCAACTTCGATTTTTTTGGATATTGTTGAGTATTTTTGTTGTAGGATCTATATTTGAGTAAATTTAGATGAAAATAACTTCAATTTTTTGGATTGTGAAAAAAATTTTAGTCGGAAGTGTCAAATTTTAATAAATTTATTTGAAATCAACTTCGTTTTTTTTTTGATTTTGTTGAGTATTTTTCGTAGGATATATATTTGAGTAAATTTAGATGAAAATAACTTCAATTTTTAGGAGTGTGAAAAAAATTTTAGTTGGAAGTGTCAAATTTTAATAAATTTCTTTGAAACCAACTTCGATTTTTTTGGACTTTGTCGAGTATTTTTGGTGTAGGATGTATATTTGAGTAAATTTAGATGAAAATAACTTCAATTTCTAGGATTGTGAAAAAAATTTTAGTTGGAAGCGTCAAATTTTAATAAATTTATTTGAAACCAACTTCGATTTTTTGGATTTTGTCGAGTATTTTTGGTGTAGGATGTATATTTGAGTACATTTAGATGAAAATAACGACCATTTTTTGGATTGTGAAAAATATTTTAGTTGGAAGTGTCAAATTTTAATAAATTTATTTGAAATCAACTTCGATTTTTTTGGATTTTGTCGAGTATTTTTGGTGTAGGATGTATATTTGAGTAAATTTAGATGAAAATAACTTCAATTTCTAGGATTGTGAAAAAAATTTTAGTTGGAAGCGTCAAATTTTAATAAATTTATTTGAAACCAACTTCGATTTTTTGGATTTTGTCGAGTATTTTTGGTGTAGGATGTATATTTGAGTACATTTAGATGAAAATAACGACCATTTTTTGGATTGTGAAAAATATTTTAGTTGGAAGTGTCAAATTTTAATAAATTTATTTGAAATCAACTTCGATTTTTTTTGATTTTGTTGAGTATTTTTGTTGTAGGATCTATATTTGAGTAAATTTAGATGAAAATAACTTCAATTTTTTGGATTGAGTAAAAAATTTTATTTGGAAGTGTCAATTTTTAATAAATTTATTTGAAATCAACTTCTATTTTTTTGGATTTTGTTGAGTATTTTTTGGTAGGATCTATATTTGAGTAAATTTAGATGAAAATAACGACCATTTTTTGGATTGTGAAAAATATTTTAGTTGGAAGTGTCAAATTTTAATAAATTTATTTGAAACCAACTTCGATTTTTTTGGATTTTGTCGAGTATTTTTGGTGTAGGATGTATATTTGAGTAAATTTAGATGAAAATAACTTCAATTTCTAGGATTGTGAAAAAAATTTTAGTTGGAAGTGTCAAATTTTAATAAATTTATTTGAAACCTACTTCGATTTTTTTGGATTTTGTCGAGTATTTTTGGTGTAGGATGTATATTTGAGTAAATTTAGATGAAAATAACTTCAATTTCTAGGATTGTGAAAAAAATTTTAGTTGGAAGTGTCAAATTTTAATAAATTTATTTGAAACCTACTTCGATTTTTTTGGATTTTGTCGAGTATTTTTGGTGTAGGATGTATATTTGAGTAAATTTAGATGAAAATAACGACCATTTTTTGGATTGTGAATAAAATTTTAGTTGGAAGTGTCAAATTTTAATAAATTTATTATAAATCAACTTCGATTTTTTTGGATTTTGTCGAGTATTTTTGTTGTAGGATGTATATTTGAGTAAATTGAGATGAAAATAACGACCATATTTTGGATTGTGAAGAAAATTTTAGTTGGAAGTGTCAAATTTTAATAAATTTATTTGAAACCAACTTCGATTGTTTTGGATTTTGTTGAGTATTTTTTTGTAGGATCTATATTTGAGTAAATTTAGATGAAAATAACTTCAATTTCTAAGATTGTGAAAAAAATTTTAGTTGGAAGTGTCAAATTTTAATAAATTTATTTGAAACCAACTTCGATTTTTTTGGATTTTGTCGAGTATTTTTGTTGTAGGATGTATATTTGAGTAAATTTAGATGAAAATAACTTCAATTTTTAGGATTGTGAAAAAAATTTTAGTTGGAAGTGTCAAATTTTAATAAATTTATTTGAAACCTACTTCGATTTTTTTTTATTTTGTCAAGTATTTATGGTGTAGGATGTATATTTGAGTAAATTTAGATGAAAATAACTTCAATTTCTAGGATTGTGAAAAAAATTTTAGTCGGAAGTGTCAAATTTTAATAAATTTATTTGAAATCAACTTCGTTTTTTCTGGATTTTGTTTAGTATTTTTTGTAGGATCTATATTTGACTAAATTTAGATGAAAACAACTTCAATTTTTAGGATTGTGGGAAAAAATTTTAGTTGGAAGTGTCAAATTTTAATAAATTTATTTGAAACCAACTTCGATTTTTTTGGATTTTGTCGAGTATTTTTGTTTTAGGATGTATATTTGAGAAAATTTAGATGAAAATAACGACCATTTTTTGGATTGTGAATAAAATTTTAGTTGGAAGTGTCAAATTTTAATAAATTTATTTTAAATCAACTTTGATTTTTTTGGATATTGTTGAGTATTTTTGTTGTAGGATCTATATTTGAGTAAATTTAGATGAAAATAACTTCAATTTCTAGGATTGTGAAAAAAATGTTAGTTGGAAGCGTCAAATTTTAATAAATTTATTTGAAACCAACTTCGATTTTTTGGATTTTGTCGAGTATTTTTGGTGTAGGATGTATATTTGAGTAAATTTAGATGAAAATAACTTCAATTTCTAGGATTGTGAAAAAAATTTTAGTTGGAAGTGTCAAATTTTAATAAATTTATTTGAAACCAACTTCGATTTTTTTGGATTTTGTCGAGTATTTTTGGTGTAGGATGTATATTTGAGTAAATTTAGATGAAAATAACTTCAATTTCTAGGATTGTGAAAAAAATTTTAGTTGGAAGCGTCAAATTTTAATAAATTTATTTGAAACCAACTTCGATTTTTTGGATTTTGTCGAGTATTTTTGGTGTAGGATGTATATTTGAGTACATTTAGATGAAAATAACGACCATTTTTTGGATTGTGAAAAATATTTTAGTTGGAAGTGTCAAATTTTAATAAATTTATTTGAAATCAACTTCGATTTTTTTGGATTTTGTCGAGTATTTTTGGTGTAGGATGTATATTTGAGTAAATTTAGATGAAAATAACTTCAATTTCTAGGATTGTGAAAAAAATTTTAGTTGGAAGCGTCAAATTTTAATAAATTTATTTGAAACCAACTTCGATTTTTTGGATTTTGTCGAGTATTTTTGGTGTAGGATGTATATTTGAGTACATTTAGATGAAAATAACGACCATTTTTTGGATTGTGAAAAATATTTTAGTTGGAAGTGTCAAATTTTAATAAATTTATTTGAAATCAACTTCGATTTTTTTTTATTTTGTTGAGTATTTTTGTTGTAGGATCTATATTTGAGTAAATTTAGATGAAAATAACTTCAATTTTTTGGATTGAGTAAAAAATTTTATTTGGAAGTGTCAATTTTTAATAAATTTATTTGAAATCAACTTCTATTTTTTTGGATTTTGTTGAGTATTTTTTGGTAGGATCTATATTTGAGTAAATTTAGATGAAAATAACGACCATTTTTTGGATTGTGAAAAATATTTTAGTTGGAAGTGTCAAATTTTAATAAATTTATTTGAAACCAACTTCGATTTTTTTGGATTTTGTCGAGTATTTTTGGTGTAGGATGTATATTTGAGTAAATTTAGATGAAAATAACTTCAATTTCTAGGATTGTGAAAAAAATTTTAGTTGGAAGTGTCAAATTTTAATAAATTTATTTGAAACCTACTTCGATTTTTTTGGATTTTGTCGAGTATTTTTGGTGTAGGATGTATATTTGAGTAAATTTAGATGAAAATAACTTCAATTTCTAGGATTGTGAAAAAAATTTTAGTTGGAAGTGTCAAATTTTAATAAATTTATTTGAAACCTACTTCGATTTTTTTGGATTTTGTCGAGTATTTTTGGTGTAGGATGTATATTTGAGTAAATTTAGATGAAAATAACGACCATTTTTTGGATTGTGAATAAAATTTTAGTTGGAAGTGTCAAATTTTAATAAATTTATTATAAATCAACTTCGATTTTTTTGGATTTTGTCGAGTATTTTTGTTGTAGGATGTATATTTGAGTAAATTGAGATGAAAATAACGACCATATTTTGGATTGTGAAGAAAATTTTAGTTGGAAGTGTCAAATTTTAATAAATTTATTTGAAACCAACTTCGATTGTTTTGGATTTTGTTGAGTATTTTTTTGTAGGATCTATATTTGAGTAAATTTAGATGAAAATAACTTCAATTTCTAAGATTGTGAAAAAAATTTTAGTTGGAAGTGTCAAATTTTAATAAATTTATTTGAAACCAACTTCGATTTTTTTGGATTTTGTCGAGTATTTTTGTTGTAGGATGTATATTTGAGTAAATTTAGATGAAAATAACTTCAATTTTTAGGATTGTGAAAAAAATTTTAGTTGGAAGTGTCAAATTTTAATAAATTTATTTGAAACCTACTTCGATTTTTTTTTATTTTGTCAAGTATTTATGGTGTAGGATGTATATTTGAGTAAATTTAGATGAAAATAACTTCAATTTCTAGGATTGTGAAAAAAATTTTAGTCGGAAGTGTCAAATTTTAATAAATTTATTTGAAATCAACTTCGTTTTTTCTGGATTTTGTTTAGTATTTTTTGTAGGATCTATATTTGACTAAATTTAGATGAAAACAACTTCAATTTTTAGGATTGTGGGAAAAAATTTTAGTTGGAAGTGTCAAATTTTAATAAATTTATTTGAAACCAACTTCGATTGTTTTGGATTTTGTTGAGTATTTTTTTGTAGGATCTATATTTGAGTAAATTTAGATGAAAATAACTTCAATTTCTAAGATTGTGAAAAAAATTTTAGTTGGAAGTGTCAAATTTTAATAAATTTATTTGAAACCAACTTCGATTTTTTTGGATTTTGTCGAGTATTTTTGTTTTAGGATGTATATTTGAGAAAATTTAGATGAAAATAACGACCATTTTTTGGATTGTGAATAAAATTTTAGTTGGAAGTGTCAAATTTTAATAAATTTATTTTAAATCAACTTTGATTTTTTTGGATATTGTTGAGTATTTTTGTTGTAGGATCTATATTTGAGTAAATTTAGATGAAAATAACTTCAATTTCTAGGATTGTGAAAAAAATGTTAGTTGGAAGCGTCAAATTTTAATAAATTTATTTGAAACCAACTTCGATTTTTTGGATTTTGTCGAGTATTTTTGGTGTAGGATGTATATTTGAGTAAATTTAGATGAAAATAACTTCAATTTCTAGGATTGTGAAAAAAATTTTAGTTGGAAGTGTCAAATTTTAATAAATTTATTTGAAACCAACTTCGATTTTTTTGGATTTTGTCGAGTATTTTTGGTGTAGGATGTATATTTGAGTAAATTTAGATGAAAATAACGACCATTTTTTGGATTGTGAAAAATATTTTAGTTGGAAGTGTCAAATTTTAATAAATTTATTTGAAATCAACTTCGATTTTTTTGGATTTTGTCGAGTATTTTTGGTGTAGGATGTATATTTGAGTAAATTTAGATGAAAATAACTTCAATTTTTAGGATTGTGAAAAAAATTTTAGTTGGAAGTGTCAAATTTTAATAAATTTATTTGAAACCTACTTCGATTTTTTTTTATTTTGTCAAGTATTTATGGTGTAGGATGTATATTTGAGTAAATTTAGATGAAAATAACTTCAATTTCTAGGATTGTGAAAAAAATTTTAGTCGGAAGTGTCAAATTTTAATAAATTTATTTGAAATCAACTTCGTTTTTTCTGGATTTTGTTTAGTATTTTTTGTAGGATCTATATTTGACTAAATTTAGATGAAAACAACTTCAATTTTTAGGATTGTGGGAAAAAATTTTAGTTGGAAGTGTCAAATTTTAATAAATTTATTTGAAACCAACTTCGATTGTTTTGGATTTTGTTGAGTATTTTTTTGTAGGATCTATATTTGAGTAAATTTAGATGAAAATAACTTCAATTTCTAAGATTGTGAAAAAAATTTTAGTTGGAAGTGTCAAATTTTAATAAATTTATTTGAAACCAACTTCGATTTTTTTGGATTTTGTCGAGTATTTTTGTTTTAGGATGTATATTTGAGAAAATTTAGATGAAAATAACGACAATTTTTGGATTGTGAATAAAATTTTAGTTGGAAGTGTCAAATTTTAATAAATTTATTTTAAATCAACTTTGATTTTTTTGGATATTGTTGAGTATTTTTGTTGTAGGATCTATATTTGAGTAAATTTAGATGAAAATAACTTCAATTTCTAGGATTGTGAAAAAAATGTTAGTTGGAAGCGTCAAATTTTAATAAATTTATTTGAAACCAACTTCGATTTTTTGGATTTTGTCGAGTATTTTTGGTGTAGGATGTATATTTGAGTAAATTTAGATGAAAATAACTTCAATTTCTAGGATTGTGAAAAAAAATTTAGTTGGAAGTGTCAAATTTTAATAAATTTATTTGAAACCAACTTCGATTTTTTTGGATTTTGTCGAGTATTTTTGGTGTAGGATGTATATTTGAGTAAATTTAGATGAAAATAACTTCAATTTCTAGGATTGTGAAAAAAATTTTAGTTGGAAGCGTCAAATTTTAATAAATTTATTTGAAACCAACTTCGATTTTTTGGATTTTGTCGAGTATTTTTGGTGTAGGATGTATATTTGAGTACATTTAGATGAAAATAACGACCATTTTTTGGATTGTGAAAAATATTTTAGTTGGAAGTGTCAAATTTTAATAAATTTATTTGAAATCAACTTCGATTTTTTTGGATTTTGTCGAGTATTTTTGGTGTAGGATGTATATTTGAGTAAATTTAGATGAAAATAACTTCAATTTCTAGGATTGTGAAAAAAATTTTAGTTGGAAGCGTCAAATTTTAATAAATTTATTTGAAACCAACTTCGATTTTTTGGATTTTGTCGAGTATTTTTGGTGTAGGATGTATATTTGAGTACATTTAGATGAAAATAACGACCATTTTTTGGATTGTGAAAAATATTTTAGTTGGAAGTGTCAAATTTTAATAAATTTATTTGAAATCAACTTCGATTTTTTTTGATTTTGTTGAGTATTTTTGTTGTAGGATCTATATTTGAGTAAATTTAGATGAAAATAACTTCAATTTTTTGGATTGAGTAAAAAATTTTATTTGGAAGTGTCAATTTTTAATAAATTTATTTGAAATCAACTTCTATTTTTTTGGATTTTGTTGAGTATTTTTTGGTAGGATCTATATTTGAGTAAATTTAGATGAAAATAACGACCATTTTTTGGATTGTGAAAAATATTTTAGTTGGAAGTGTCAAATTTTAATAAATTTATTTGAAACCAACTTCGATTTTTTTGGATTTTGTCGAGTATTTTTGGTGTAGGATGTATATTTGAGTAAATTTAGATGAAAATAACTTCAATTTCTAGGATTGTGAAAAAAATTTTAGTTGGAAGTGTCAAATTTTAATAAATTTATTTGAAACCTACTTCGATTTTTTTGGATTTTGTCGAGTATTTTTGGTGTAGGATGTATATTTGAGTAAATTTAGATGAAAATAACTTCAATTTCTAGGATTGTGAAAAAAATTTTAGTTGGAAGTGTCAAATTTTAATAAATTTATTTGAAACCTACTTCGATTTTTTTGGATTTTGTCGAGTATTTTTGGTGTAGGATGTATATTTGAGTAAATTTAGATGAAAATAACGACCATTTTTTGGATTGTGAATAAAATTTTAGTTGGAAGTGTCAAATTTTAATAAATTTATTATAAATCAACTTCGATTTTTTTGGATTTTGTCGAGTATTTTTGTTGTAGGATGTATATTTGAGTAAATTGAGATGAAAATAACGACCATATTTTGGATTGTGAAGAAAATTTTAGTTGGAAGTGTCAAATTTTAATAAATTTATTTGAAACCAACTTCGATTGTTTTGGATTTTGTTGAGTATTTTTTTGTAGGATCTATATTTGAGTAAATTTAGATGAAAATAACTTCAATTTCTAAGATTGTGAAAAAAATTTTAGTTGGAAGTGTCAAATTTTAATAAATTTATTTGAAACCAACTTCGATTTTTTTGGATTTTGTCGAGTATTTTTGTTGTAGGATGTATATTTGAGTAAATTTAGATGAAAATAACTTCAATTTTTAGGATTGTGAAAAAAATTTTAGTTGGAAGTGTCAAATTTTAATAAATTTATTTGAAACCTACTTCGATTTTTTTTTATTTTGTCAAGTATTTATGGTGTAGGATGTATATTTGAGTAAATTTAGATGAAAATAACTTCAATTTCTAGGATTGTGAAAAAAATTTTAGTCGGAAGTGTCAAATTTTAATAAATTTATTTGAAATCAACTTCGTTTTTTCTGGATTTTGTTTAGTATTTTTTGTAGGATCTATATTTGACTAAATTTAGATGAAAACAACTTCAATTTTTAGGATTGTGGGAAAAAATTTTAGTTGGAAGTGTCAAATTTTAATAAATTTATTTGAAACCAACTTCGATTGTTTTGGATTTTGTTGAGTATTTTTTTGTAGGATCTATATTTGAGTAAATTTAGATGAAAATAACTTCAATTTCTAAGATTGTGAAAAAAATTTTAGTTGGAAGTGTCAAATTTTAATAAATTTATTTGAAACCAACTTCGATTTTTTTGGATTTTGTCGAGTATTTTTGTTTTAGGATGTATATTTGAGAAAATTTAGATGAAAATAACGACCATTTTTTGGATTGTGAATAAAATTTTAGTTGGAAGTGTCAAATTTTAATAAATTTATTTTAAATCAACTTTGATTTTTTTGGATATTGTTGAGTATTTTTGTTGTAGGATCTATATTTGAGTAAATTTAGATGAAAATAACTTCAATTTCTAGGATTGTGAAAAAAATGTTAGTTGGAAGCGTCAAATTTTAATAAATTTATTTGAAACCAACTTCGATTTTTTGGATTTTGTCGAGTATTTTTGGTGTAGGATGTATATTTGAGTAAATTTAGATGAAAATAACTTCAATTTCTAGGATTGTGAAAAAAATTTTAGTTGGAAGTGTCAAATTTTAATAAATTTATTTGAAACCAACTTCGATTTTTTTGGATTTTGTCGAGTATTTTTGGTGTAGGATGTATATTTGAGTAAATTTAGATGAAAATAACTTCAATTTCTAGGATTGTGAAAAAAATTTTAGTTGGAAGCGTCAAATTTTAATAAATTTATTTGAAACCAACTTCGATTTTTTGGATTTTGTCGAGTATTTTTGGTGTAGGATGTATATTTGAGTACATTTAGATGAAAATAACGACCATTTTTTGGATTGTGAAAAATATTTTAGTTGGAAGTGTCAAATTTTAATAAATTTATTTGAAATCAACTTCGATTTTTTTGGATTTTGTCGAGTATTTTTGGTGTAGGATGTATATTTGAGTAAATTTAGATGAAAATAACTTCAATTTCTAGGATTGTGAAAAAAATTTTAGTTGGAAGCGTCAAATTTTAATAAATTTATTTGAAACCAACTTCGATTTTTTGGATTTTGTCGAGTATTTTTTTGTAGGATCTATATTTGAGTAAATTTAGATGAAAATAACTTCAATTTCTAAGATTGTGAAAAAAATTTTAGTTGGAAGTGTCAAATTTTAATAAATTTATTTGAAATCAACTTCGATTTTTTTTGATTTTGTTGAGTATTTTTGTTGTAGGATCTATATTTGAGTAAATTTAGATGAAAATAACTTCAATTTTTTGGATTGAGTAAAAAATTTTATTTGGAAGTGTCAATTTTTAATAAATTTATTTGAAATCAACTTCTATTTTTTTGGATTTTGTTGAGTATTTTTTGGTAGGATCTATATTTGAGTAAATTTAGATGAAAATAACGACCATTTTTTGGATTGTGAAAAATATTTTAGTTGGAAGTGTCAAATTTTAATAAATTTATTTGAAACCAACTTCGATTTTTTTGGATTTTGTCGAGTATTTTTGGTGTAGGATGTATATTTGAGTAAATTTAGATGAAAATAACTTCAATTTCTAGGATTGTGAAAAAAATTTTAGTTGGAAGTGTCAAATTTTAATAAATTTATTTGAAACCTACTTCGATTTTTTTGGATTTTGTCGAGTATTTTTGGTGTAGGATGTATATTTGAGTAAATTTAGATGAAAATAACTTCAATTTCTAGGATTGTGAAAAAAATTTTAGTTGGAAGTGTCAAATTTTAATAAATTTATTTGAAACCTACTTCGATTTTTTTGGATTTTGTCGAGTATTTTTGGTGTAGGATGTATATTTGAGTAAATTTAGATGAAAATAACTTCAATTTTTAGGATTTTGAAAAAAATTTTAGTTACAAGTGTCTAATTTTAATAAGTTTATTTGAAACCAACTTCGATTTTTTTGGATTTTGTCGAGTATTTTTGGTGTAGGATGTATATTTGAGTAAATTTAGATGAAAATAACGAAAATTTATTGGATTGTGAAAAAAATTTTAGTTGGAAGTGTCAAATTTTAATAAATTTATTTGAAACCAACTTCGATTTTTTTGGATTTTGTCGAGTATTTTGGTTTTAGGATGTATATTTGAGTAAATTTAGATGAAAATAACGACCATTTTTTGGATTGTGAATAAAATTTTAGTTGGAAGTGTCAAATTTTAATAAATTTATTATAAATCAACTTCGATTTTTTTGGATTTTGTCGAGTATTTTTGTTGTAGGATCTATATTTGAGTAAATTTAGATGAAAATAACTTCAATTTCTAGGATTGTGAAAAAAATGTTAGTTGGAAGCGTCAAATTTTAATAAATTTATTTGAAACCAACTTCGATTTTTTGGATTTTGTCGAGTATTTTTGGTGTAGGATGTATATTTGAGTAAATTTAGATGAAAATAACTTCAATTTCTAGGATTGTGAAAAAAATTTTAGTTGGAAGTGTCAAATTTTAATAAATTTATTTGAAACCAACTTCGATTTTTTTGGATTTTGTCGAGTATTTTTGGTGTAGGATGTATATTTGAGTAAATTTAGATGAAAATAACTTCAATTTCTAGGATTGTGAAAAAAATTTTAGTTGGAAGCGTCAAATTTTAATAAATTTATTTGAAACCAACTTCGATTTTTTGGATTTTGTCGAGTATTTTTGGTGTAGGATGTATATTTGAGTACATTTAGATGAAAATAACGACCATTTTTTGGATTGTGAAAAATATTTTAGTTGGAAGTGTCAAATTTTAATAAATTTATTTGAAATCAACTTCGATTTTTTTGGATTTTGTCGAGTATTTTTGGTGTAGGATGTATATTTGAGTAAATTTAGATGAAAATAACTTCAATTTCTAGGATTGTGAAAAAAATTTTAGTTGGAAGCGTCAAATTTTAATAAATTTATTTGAAACCAACTTCGATTTTTTTGGATTTTGTCGAGTATTTTTGGTGTAGGATGTATATTTGAGTAAATTTAGATGAAAATAACTTCAATTTCTAGGATTGTGAAAAAAATTTTAGTTGGAAGTGTCAAATTTTAATAAATTTATTTGAAACCTACTTCGATTTTTTTGGATTTTGTCGAGTATTTTTGGTGTAGGATGTATATTTGAGTAAATTTAGATGAAAATAACTTCAATTTCTAGGATTGTGAAAAAAATTTTAGTTGGAAGTGTCAAATTTTAATAAATTTATTTGAAACCTACTTCGATTTTTTTGGATTTTGTCGAGTATTTTTGGTGTAGGATGTATATTTGAGTAAATTTAGATGAAAATAACTTCAATTTTTAGGATTTTGAAAAAAATTTTAGTTACAAGTGTCTAATTTTAATAAGTTTATTTGAAACCAACTTCGATTTTTTTGGATTTTGTCGAGTATTTTGGTTTTAGGATGTATATTTGAGTAAATTTAGATGAAAATAACGACCATTTTTTGGATTGTGAATAAAATTTTAGTTGGAAGTGTCAAATTTTAATAAATTTATTATAAATCAACTTCGATTTTTTTGGATTTTGTCGAGTATTTTTGTTGTAGGATGTATATTTGAGTAAATTTAGATGAAAATAACGACCATATTTTGGATTGTGAAGAAAATTTTAGTTGGAAGTGTCAAATTTTAATAAATTTATTTGAAACCAACTTCGATTGTTTTGGATTTTGTTGAGTATTTTTTTGTAGGATCTATATTTGAGTAAATTTAGATGAAAATAACTTCAATTTCTAAGATTGTGAAAAAAATTTTAGTTGGAAGTGTCAAATTTTAATAAATTTATTTGAAACCAACTTCGATTTTTTTGGATTTTGTCGAGTATTTTTGTTGTAGGATGTATATTTGAGTAAATTTAGATGAAAATAACTTCAATTTTTAGGATTGTGAAAAAAATTTTAGTTGGAAGTGTCAAATTTTAATAAATTTATTTGAAACCTACTTCGATTTTTTTTTATTTTGTCAAGTATTTATGGTGTAGGATGTATATTTGAGTAAATTTAGATGAAAATAACTTCAATTTCTAGGATTGTGAAAAAAATTTTAGTCGGAAGTGTCAAATTTTAATAAATTTATTTGAAATCAACTTCGTTTTTTCTGGATTTTGTTTAGTATTTTTTGTAGGATCTATATTTGAGTAAATTTAGATGAAAATAACTTCAATTTTTAGGATTGTGAAAAAAATTTTAGTTGGAAGTGTCAAATTTTAATAAATTTATTTGAAACCAACTTCGATTTTTTTTTTATTTTGTCGAGTATTTTTGGTGTAGCATGTATATTTGAGTAAATTTAGATGAAAACAACTTCAATTTTTAGGATTGTGAAAAAAATTTTAGTTGGAAGTGTCAAATTTTAATAAATTTATTTGAAACCAACTTCGATTGTTTTGGATTTTGTTGAGTATTTTTTTGTAGGATCTATATTTGAGTAAATTTAGATGAAAATAACTTCAATTTCTAAGATTGTGAAAAAAATTTTAGTTGGAAGTGTCAAATTTTAATAAATTTATTTGAAACCAACTTCGATTTTTTTGGATTTTGTCGAGTATTTTTGTTTTAGGATGTATATTTGAGAAAATTTAGATGAAAATAACGACCATTTTTTGGATTGTGAAAAATATTTTAGTTGGAAGTGTCAAATTTTAATAAATTTATTTGAAATCAACTTCGATTTTTTTGGATTTTGTCGAGTATTTTTGGTGTAGGATGTATATTTGAGTAAATTTAGATGAAAACAACTTCAATTTTTAGGATTGTGAAAAAAATTTTAGTTGGAAGTGTCAAATTTTAATAAATTTATTTGAAACCAACTTCGATTTTTTTGGATTTTGTCGAGTATTTTTGTTGTAGGATGTATATTTGAGTAAATTTAGATGAAAATAACTTCAATTTTTAGGATTGTGAAAAAAATTTTAGTTGGAAGTGTCAAATTTTAATAAATTTCTTTGAAACCAACTTCGATTTTTTTGGATTTTGTCGAGTATTTTTGTTGTAGGATGTATATTTGAGTAAATTTAGATGAAACAAACTTCAATTTCTAGGATTGTGAAAAAAATTTTAGTTGGAAGTGTCAAATTTTAATAAATTTATTTGAAATCAACTTCGATTTTTTTGGATTTTGTCGAGTATTTTTGTTGTAGGATGTATATTTGAGTAAATTTAGATGAAAATAACAACCATTTTTTGGATTGTGAAGAAAGTTTTAGTTGGAAGTGTCAAATTTTAATAAATTTATTTGAAATCAACTTCGATTTTTTTGGATTTTGTCGAGTATTTTTGTTGTAGGATGTATATTTGAGTAAATTTAGATGAAAATAACGACCATTTTTTGGATTGTGAAGAAAATTTTAGATGGAAGTGTCAAATTTTAATAAATTTATTTGAAATCAACTTCGATTTTTTTGGATTTTGTCGAGTATTTTTGTTGTAGGATGTATATTTGAGTAAATTTAGATGAAAATAACAACCATTTTTTGGATTGTGAAGAAACTTTTAGTTGGAAGTGTCAAATTTTAATAAATTTATTTGAAATCAACTTCGATTTTTTTGGATTTTGTCGAGTATTTTTGTTGTAGGATGTATATTTGAGTAAATTTAGATGAAAATAACGACCATTTTTTGGATTGTGAAGAAAATTTTAGATGGAAGTGTCAAATTTTAATAAATTTATTTGAAATCAACTTCGATTTTTTTGGATTTTGTCGAGTATTTTTGTTGTAGGATGTATATTTGAGTAAATTTAGATGAAAATAACAACCATTTTTTGGATTGTGAAGAAAGTTTTAGTTGGAAGTGTCAAATTTTAATAAATTTATTTGAAATCAACTTCGATTTTTTTGGATTTTGTCGAGTATTTTTGTTGTAGGATGTATATTTGAGTAAATTTAGATGAAAATAACTTCAATTTTTAGGATTGTGAAAAAAATTTTAGTTGGAAGTGTCAAATTTTAATAAATTTATTTGAAACCAACTTCGATTTTTTTGGATTTTGTTGAGTATTTTTTTGTAGGATCTATATTTGAGTAAATTTAGATGAAAATAACTTCAATTTCTAGGATTGTGAAAAAAATTTTAGTTGGAAGTGTCATATTTTAATAAATTTATTTGAAACCAACTTCGATTTTTTTTTATTTTGTCGAGTATTTTTGTTGTAGGATGTATATTTGAGTAAATTTAGATGAAAATAACGAAAATTTATTGGATTGTGAAAAAAATTTTAGTTGGAAGTGTCAAATTTTAATAAATTTATTTGAAACCAACTTCGATTTTTTTGGATTTTGTCGAGTATTTTTGTTTTAGGATGTATATTTGAGTAAATTTAGATGAAAATATCTTCAATTTTTAGGATTGTGAAAAAAATTTTAGTTGGAAGTGTCAAATTTTAATAAATTTATTTGAAACCAACGTCGATTTTTTTGGATTTTGTCGAGTATTTTTGGTGTAGGATGTATATTTGAGTAAATTTAGATGAAAACAACTTCAATTTCTAGGATTGTGAAAAAAATTTTAGTTGGAAGTGTCAAATTTTAATAAATTTATTTGAAACCAACTTCGATTTTTTTGGATTTTGTTGAGTATTTTTTTGTAGGATCTATATTTGAGTAAATTTAGATGAAAATAACTTCAATTTCTAGGATTGTGAAAAAAATTTTAGTTGGAAGTGTCATATTTTAATAAATTTATTTGAAACCAACTTCGATTTTTTTTTATTTTGTCGAGTATTTTTGTTGTAGGATGTATATTTGAGTAAATTTAGATGAAAATAACGAAAATTTATTGGATTGTGAAAAAAATTTTAGTTGGAAGTGTCAAATTTTAATAAATTTATTTGAAACCAACTTCGATTTTTTTGGATTTTGTCGAGTATTTTTGTTTTAGGATGTATATTTGAGTAAATTTAGATGAAAATATCTTCAATTTTTAGGATTGTGAAAAAAATTTTAGTTGGAAGTGTCAAATTTTAATAAATTTATTTGAAACCAACGTCGATTTTTTTGGATTTTGTCGAGTATTTTTGGTGTAGGATGTATATTTGAGTAAATTTAGATGAAAACAACTTCAATTTCTAGGATTGTGAAAAAAATTTTAGTTGGAAGTGTCAAATTTTAATAAATTTATTTGAAACCAACTTCGATTTTTTTGGATTTTGTTGAGTATTTTTTTGTAGGATCTATATTTGAGTAAATTTAGATGAAAATAACTTCAATTTCTAGGATTGTGAAAAAAATTTTAGTTGGAAGTGTCAAATTTTAATAAATTTATTTGAAACCAACTTCGATTTTTTTGGATTTTGTCGAGTATTTTTGGTGTAGGATGTATATTTGAGTAAATTTAGATGAAAATAACGACCATTTTTTGGATTGTGAAGAAAATTTTAGATGGAAGTGTCAAATTTTAATAAATTTATTTGAAATCAACTTCGATTTTTTTGGATTTTGTCGAGTATTTTTGTTGTAGGATGTATATTTGAGTAAATTTAGATGAAAATAACAACCATTTTTTGGATTGTGAAGAAAGTTTTAGTTGGAAGTGTCAAATTTTAATAAATTTATTTGAAATCAACTTCGATTTTTTTGGATTTTGTCGAGTATTTTTGTTGTAGGATGTATATTTGAGTAAATTTAGATGAAAATAACGACCATTTTTTGGATTGTGAAGAAAATTTTAGTTGGAAGTGTCAAATTTTAATAAATTTATTTGAAATCAACTTCGATTTTTTTGGATTTTGTCGAGTATTTTTGGTGTAGGATGTATATTTGAGTAAATTTAGATGAAAATAACTTCAATTTCTAGGATTGTGAAAAAAATTTTAGTTGGAAATGCCAAGTTTTAATAAATTTATTTGAAATCAACTTCGATTTTTTATGGATTTTGGTGAGTATTTTTTTGTTGGATCTATATTTGAGAAAATTTAGATGAAAACAACTTCAATTTTTAGGATTGTGAAAAAAATTTTAGTTGGAAGTGTCAAATTTTAATAAATTTATTTGAAACCAACTTCGATTTTTTTGGATTTTGTTGAGTATTTTTTTGTAGGATCTATATTTGAGTAAATTTAGATGAAAATAACTTCAATTTCTAGGATTGTGAAAAAAATTTTAGTTGGAAGTGTCAAATTTTAATAAATTTATTTGAAATCAACTTCGATTTTTTTGGATTTTGTCGAGTATTTTTGTTGTAGGATGTATATTTGAGTAAATTTAGATGAAAATAACGACCATTTTTTGGATTGTGAAGAAAATTTTAGATGGAAGTGTCAAATTTTAATAAATTTATTTGAAATCAACTTCGATTTTTTTGGATTTTGTCGAGTATTTTTGTTGTAGGATGTATATTTGAGTAAATTTAGATGAAAATAACAACCATTTTTTGGATTGTGAAGAAAGTTTTAGTTGGAAGTGTCAAATTTTAATAAATTTATTTGAAATCAACTTCGATTTTTTTGGATTTTGTCGAGTATTTTTGTTGTAGGATGTATATTTGAGTATATTTAGATGAAAATAACGACCATTTTTTGGATTGTGAAGAAAATTTTAGATGGAAGTGTCAAATTTTAATAAATTTATTTGAAATCAACTTCGATTTTTTTGGATTTTGTCGAGTATTTTTGTTGTAGGATGTATATTTGAGTAAATTTAGATGAAAATAACAACCATTTTTTGGATTGTGAAGAAAGTTTTAGTTGGAAGTGTCAAATTTTAATAAATTTATTTGAAATCAACTTCGATTTTTTTGGATTTTGTCGAGTATTTTTGTTGTAGGATGTATATTTGAGTAAATTTAGATGAAAATAACTTCAATTTTTAGGATTGTGAAAAAAATTTTAGTTGGAAGTGTCAAATTTTAATAAATTTATTTGAAACCAACTTCGATTTTTTTGGATTTTGTTGAGTATTTTTTTGTAGGATCTATATTTGAGTAAATTTAGATGAAAATAACTTCAATTTCTAGGATTGTGAAAAAAATTTTAGTTGGAAGTGTCATATTTTAATAAATTTATTTGAAACCAACTTCGATTTTTTTTTATTTTGTCGAGTATTTTTGTTGTAGGATGTATATTTGAGTAAATTTAGATGAAAATAACGAAAATTTATTGGATTGTGAAAAAAATTTTAGTTGGAAGTGTCAAATTTTAATAAATTTATTTGAAACCAACTTCGATTTTTTTGGATTTTGTCGAGTATTTTTGTTTTAGGATGTATATTTGAGTAAATTTAGATGAAAATATCTTCAATTTTTAGGATTGTGAAAAAAATTTTAGTTGGAAGTGTCAAATTTTAATAAATTTATTTGAAACCAACGTCGATTTTTTTGGATTTTGTCGAGTATTTTTGGTGTAGGATGTATATTTGAGTAAATTTAGATGAAAACAACTTCAATTTCTAGGATTGTGAAAAAAATTTTAGTTGGAAGTGTCAAATTTTAATAAATTTATTTGAAACCAACTTCGATTTTTTTGGATTTTGTTGAGTATTTTTTTGTAGGATCTATATTTGAGTAAATTTAGATGAAAATAACTTCAATTTCTAGGATTGTGAAAAAAATTTTAGTTGGAAGTGTCATATTTTAATAAATTTATTTGAAACCAACTTCGATTTTTTTTTATTTTGTCGAGTATTTTTGTTGTAGGATGTATATTTGAGTAAATTTAGATGAAAATAACGAAAATTTATTGGATTGTGAAAAAAATTTTAGTTGGAAGTGTCAAATTTTAATAAATTTATTTGAAACCAACTTCGATTTTTTTGGATTTTGTCGAGTATTTTTGTTTTAGGATGTATATTTGAGTAAATTTAGATGAAAATATCTTCAATTTTTAGGATTGTGAAAAAAATTTTAGTTGGAAGTGTCAAATTTTAATAAATTTATTTGAAACCAACGTCGATTTTTTTGGATTTTGTCGAGTATTTTTGGTGTAGGATGTATATTTGAGTAAATTTAGATGAAAACAACTTCAATTTCTAGGATTGTGAAAAAAATTTTAGTTGGAAGTGTCAAATTTTAATAAATTTATTTGAAACCAACTTCGATTTTTTTGGATTTTGTTGAGTATTTTTTTGTAGGATCTATATTTGAGTAAATTTAGATGAAAATAACTTCAATTTCTAGGATTGTGAAAAAAATTTTAGTTGGAAGTGTCAAATTTTAATAAATTTATTTGAAACCAACTTCGATTTTTTTGGATTTTGTCGAGTATTTTTGGTGTAGGATGTATATTTGAGTAAATTTAGATGAAAATAACGACCATTTTTTGGATTGTGAAGAAAATTTTAGATGGAAGTGTCAAATTTTAATAAATTTATTTGAAATCAACTTCGATTTTTTTGGATTTTGTCGAGTATTTTTGTTGTAGGATGTATATTTGAGTAAATTTAGATGAAAATAACAACCATTTTTTGGATTGTGAAGAAAGTTTTAGTTGGAAGTGTCAAATTTTAATAAATTTATTTGAAATCAACTTCGATTTTTTTGGATTTTGTCGAGTATTTTTGTTGTAGGATGTATATTTGAGTAAATTTAGATGAAAATAACGACCATTTTTTGGATTGTGAAGAAAATTTTAGTTGGAAGTGTCAAATTTTAATAAATTTATTTGAAATCAACTTCGATTTTTTTGGATTTTGTCGAGTATTTTTGGTGTAGGATGTATATTTGAGTAAATTTAGATGAAAATAACTTCAATTTCTAGGATTGTGAAAAAAATTTTAGTTGGAAATGCCAAGTTTTAATAAATTTATTTGAAATCAACTTCGATTTTTTATGGATTTTGGTGAGTATTTTTTTGTTGGATCTATATTTGAGAAAATTTAGATGAAAACAACTTCAATTTTTAGGATTGTGAAAAAAATTTTAGTTGGAAGTGTCAAATTTTAATAAATTTATTTGAAACCAACTTCGATTTTTTTGGATTTTGTTGAGTATTTTTTTGTAGGATCTATATTTGAGTAAATTTAGATGAAAATAACTTCAATTTCTAGGATTGTGAAAAAAATTTTAGTTGGAAGTGTCAAATTTTAATAAATTTATTTGAAATCAACTTCGATTTTTTTGGATTTTGTCGAGTATTTTTGTTGTAGGATGTATATTTGAGTAAATTTAGATGAAAATAACGACCATTTTTTGGATTGTGAAGAAAATTTTAGATGGAAGTGTCAAATTTTAATAAATTTATTTGAAATCAACTTCGATTTTTTTGGATTTTGTCGAGTATTTTTGTTGTAGGATGTATATTTGAGTAAATTTAGATGAAAATAACAACCATTTTTTGGATTGTGAAGAAAGTTTTAGTTGGAAGTGTCAAATTTTAATAAATTTATTTGAAATCAACTTCGATTTTTTTGGATTTTGTCGAGTATTTTTGTTGTAGGATGTATATTTGAGTAAATTTAGATGAAAATAACGACCATTTTTTGGATTGTGAAGAAAATTTTAGATGGAAGTGTCAAATTTTAATAAATTTATTTGAAATCAACTTCGATTTTTTTGGATTTTGTCGAGTATTTTTGTTGTAGGATGTATATTTGAGTAAATTTAGATGAAAATAACAACCATTTTTTGGATTGTGAAGAAAGTTTTAGTTGGAAGTGTCAAATTTTAATAAATTTATTTGAAATCAACTTCGATTTTTTTGGATTTTGTCGAGTATTTTTGTTGTAGGATGTATATTTGAGTAAATTTAGATGAAAATAACTTCAATTTTTAGGATTGTGAAAAAAATTTTAGTTGGAAGTGTCAAATTTTAATAAATTTATTTGAAACCAACTTCGATTTTTTTGGATTTTGTTGAGTATTTTTTTGTAGGATCTATATTTGAGTAAATTTAGATGAAAATAACTTCAATTTCTAGGATTGTGAAAAAAATTTTAGTTGGAAGTGTCATATTTTAATAAATTTATTTGAAACCAACTTCGATTTTTTTTTATTTTGTCGAGTATTTTTGTTGTAGGATGTATATTTGAGTAAATTTAGATGAAAATAACGAAAATTTATTGGATTGTGAAAAAAATTTTAGTTGGAAGTGTCAAATTTTAATAAATTTATTTGAAACCAACTTCGATTTTTTTGGATTTTGTCGAGTATTTTTGTTTTAGGATGTATATTTGAGTAAATTTAGATGAAAATATCTTCAATTTTTAGGATTGTGAAAAAAATTTTAGTTGGAAGTGTCAAATTTTAATAAATTTATTTGAAACCAACGTCGATTTTTTTGGATTTTGTCGAGTATTTTTGGTGTAGGATGTATATTTGAGTAAATTTAGATGAAAACAACTTCAATTTCTAGGATTGTGAAAAAAATTTTAGTTGGAAGTGTCAAATTTTAATAAATTTATTTGAAACCAACTTCGATTTTTTTGGATTTTGTTGAGTATTTTTTTGTAGGATCTATATTTGAGTAAATTTAGATGAAAATAACTTCAATTTCTAGGATTGTGAAAAAAATTTTAGTTGGAAGTGTCATATTTTAATAAATTTATTTGAAACCAACTTCGATTTTTTTTTATTTTGTCGAGTATTTTTGTTGTAGGATGTATATTTGAGTAAATTTAGATGAAAATAACGAAAATTTATTGGATTGTGAAAAAAATTTTAGTTGGAAGTGTCAAATTTTAATAAATTTATTTGAAACCAACTTCGATTTTTTTGGATTTTGTCGAGTATTTTTGTTTTAGGATGTATATTTGAGTAAATTTAGATGAAAATATCTTCAATTTTTAGGATTGTGAAAAAAATTTTAGTTGGAAGTGTCAAATTTTAATAAATTTATTTGAAACCAACGTCGATTTTTTTGGATTTTGTCGAGTATTTTTGGTGTAGGATGTATATTTGAGTAAATTTAGATGAAAACAACTTCAATTTCTAGGATTGTGAAAAAAATTTTAGTTGGAAGTGTCAAATTTTAATAAATTTATTTGAAACCAACTTCGATTTTTTTGGATTTTGTTGAGTATTTTTTTGTAGGATCTATATTTGAGTAAATTTAGATGAAAATAACTTCAATTTCTAGGATTGTGAAAAAAATTTTAGTTGGAAGTGTCAAATTTTAATAAATTTATTTGAAACCAACTTCGATTTTTTTGGATTTTGTCAAGTATTTTTGGTGTAGGATGTATATTTGAGTAAATTTAGATGAAAATAACGACCATTTTTTGGATTGTGAAGAAAATTTTAGATGGAAGTGTCAAATTTTAATAAATTTATTTGAAATCAACTTCGATTTTTTTGGATTTTGTCGAGTATTTTTGTTGTAGGATGTATATTTGAGTAAATTTAGATGAAAATAACAACCATTTTTTGGATTGTGAAGAAAGTTTTAGTTGGAAGTGTCAAATTTTAATAAATTTATTTGAAATCAACTTCGATTTTTTTGGATTTTGTCGAGTATTTTTGTTGTAGGATGTATATTTGAGTAAATTTAGATGAAAATAACGACCATTTTTTGGATTGTGAAGAAAATTTTAGTTGGAAGTGTCAAATTTTAATAAATTTATTTGAAATCAACTTCGATTTTTTTGGATTTTGTCGAGTATTTTTGGTGTAGGATGTATATTTGAGTAAATTTAGATGAAAATAACTTCAATTTCTAGGATTGTGAAAAAAATTTTAGTTGGAAATGCCAAGTTTTAATAAATTTATTTGAAATCAACTTCGATTTTTTATGGATTTTGGTGAGTATTTTTTTGTTGGATCTATATTTGAGAAAATTTAGATGAAAACAACTTCAATTTTTAGGATTGTGAAAAAAATTTTAGTTGGAAGTGTCAAATTTTAATAAATTTATTTGAAACCAACTTCGATTTTTTTGGATTTTGTTGAGTATTTTTTTGTAGGATCTATATTTGAGTAAATTTAGATGAAAATAACTTCAATTTCTAGGATTGTGAAAAAAATTTTAGTTGGAAGTGTCAAATTTTAATAAATTTATTTGAAACCAACTTCGATTTTTTTGGATTTTGTCGAGTATTTTTGGTGTAGGATGTATATTTGAGTAAATTTAGATGAAAACAACTTTAATTTTTAGGATTGTGAAAAAAATTTTAGTTGGAAGTGTCAAATTTTAATAAATTTATTTGAAACCAACTTCGATTTTTTTGGATTTTGTCGAGTATTTTTGTTGTAGGATGTATATTTGAGTAAATTTAGATGAAAATAACTTCAATTTTTAGGATTGTGAAAAAAATTTTAGTTGGAAGTGTCAAATTTTAATAAATTTATTTGAAACCAACTTCGATTTTTTTGGATTTTGTTGAGTATTTTTTTGTAGGATCTATATTTGAGTAAATTTAGATGAAAATAACTTCAATTTCTAGGATTGTGAAAAAAATTTTAGTTGGAAGTGTCAAATTTTAATAAATTTATTTGAAACCAACTTCGATTTTTTTGGATTTTGTCGAGTATTTTTGGTGTAGGATGTATATTTGAGTAAATTTAGATGAAAATAACGACCATTTTTTGGATTGTGAAGAAAATTTTTAGTTGGAAGTGTCAAATTTTAATAAATTTATTTGAAACCATCTTCGATTTTTTTGGATTTTGTTGAGTATTTTTGTTGTAGGATGTATATTTGAGTAAATTTAGATGAAAATAACGACCATTTTTTGGATTGTGAAGAAAATTTTAGATGGAAGTGTCAAATTTTAATAAATTTATTTGAAATCAACTTCGATTTTTTTGGATTTTGTTGAGTATTTTTGTTGTAGGATCTATATTTGAGTAAATTTAGATGAAAATAACTTCAATTTTTTGGATTGAGTAAAAAATTTTAGTTGGAAGTGTCAAATTTTAATAAATTTATTTGAAACCAACTTCGATTTTTTTGGATTTTGTTGAGTATTTTTTTGTAGGATCTATATTTGAGTAAATTTAGATGAAAATAACTTCAATTTCTAAGATTGTGAAAAAAATTTTAGTTGGAAGTGCCAAATTTTAATAAATTTATTTGAAACCTACTTCGATTTTTTTTTATTTTCTCGAGTATTTATGGTGTAGGATGTATATTTGAGTAAATTTAGATGAAAATAACTTCAATTTCTAGGATTGTGAAAAAAATTTTAGTCGGAAGTGTCAAATTTTAATAAATTTATTTGAAATCAACTTCGTTTTTTCTGGATTTTGTTTAGTATTTTTTGTAGGATCTATATTTGAGTAAATTTAGATGAAAATAACTTCAATTTTTAGGATTGTGAAAAAAATTTTAGTTGGAAGTGTCAAATTTTAATAAATTTATTTGAAACCAACTTCGATTTTTTTGGATTTTGTCGAGTATTTTTGTTTTAGGATGTATATTTGAGAAAATTTAGATGAAAATAACGACCATTTTTTGGATTGTGAATAAAATTTTAGTTGGAAGTGTCAAATTTTAATAAATTTATTTGAAATCAACTTCGATTTTTTTGGATATTGTTGAGTATTTTTGTTGTAGGATCTATATTTGAGTAAATTTAGATGAAAATAACTTCAATTTTTTGGATTGTGAAAAAAATTTTAGTCGGAAGTGTCAAATTTTAATAAATTTATTTGAAATCAACTTCGTTTTTTTTTTATTTTGTTGAGTATTTTTCGTAGGATATATATTTGAGTAAATTTAGATGAAAATAACTTCAATTTTTAGGAGTGTGAAAAAAATTTTAGTTGGAAGTGTCAAATTTTAATAAATTTCTTTGAAACCAACTTCGATTTTTTTGGACTTTGTCGAGTATTTTTGGTGTAGGATGTATATTTGAGTAAATTTAGATGAAAATAACTTCAATTTCTAGGATTGTGAAAAAAATTTTAGTTGGAAGTGTCAAATTTTAATAAATTTATTTGAAACCAACTTCGATTTTTTTGGATTTTGTCGAGTATTTTTGGTGTAGGATGTATATTTGAGTAAATTTAGATGAAAATAACTTCAATTTCTAGGATTGTGAAAAAAAATTTAGTTGGAAGCGTCAAATTTTAATAAATTTATTTGAAACCAACTTCGATTTTTTGGATTTTGTCGAGTATTTTTGGTGTAGGATGTATATTTGAGTACATTTAGATGAAAATAACGACCATTTTTTGGATTGTGAAAAATATTTTAGTTGGAAGTGTCAAATTTTAATAAATTTATTTGAAACCTACTTCGATTTTTTTGGATTTTGTCGAGTATTTTTGGTGTAGGATGTATATTTGAGTAAATTTAGATGAAAATAACTTCAATTTCTAGGATTGTGAAAAAAATTTTAGTTGGAAGTATCAAATTTTAATAAATTTATTTGAAACCTACTTCGATTTTTTTGGATTTTGTCGAGTATTTTTGGTGTAGGATGTATATTTGAGTAAATTTAGATGAAAATTACTTCAATTTTTAGGATTTTGAAAAAAATTTTAGTTACAAGTGTCTAATTTTAATAAATTTATTTGAAACCAACTTCGATTTTTTTGGATTTTGTCGAGTATTTTTGGTGTAGGATGTATATTTGAGTAAATTTAGATGAAAATAACGAAAATTTATTGGATTGTGAAAAAAATTTTAGTTGGAAGTGTCAAATTTTAATAAATTTATTTGAAACCAACTTCGATTTTTTTGGATTTTGTCGAGTATTTTGGTTTTAGGATGTATATTTGAGTAAATTTAGATGAAAATAACCACCATTTTTTGGATTGTGAATAAAATTTTAGTTGGAAGTGTCAAATTTTAATAAATTTATTATAAATCAACTTCGATTTTTTTGGATTTTGTCGAGTATTTTTGTTGTAGGATGTATATTTGAGTAAATTTAGATGAAAATAACGACCATATTTTGGATTGTGAAGAAAATTTTAGTTGGAAGTGTCAAATTTTAATAAATTTATTTGAAACCAACTTCGATTGTTTTGGATTTTGTTGAGTATTTTTTTGTAGGATCTATATTTGAGTAAATTTAGATGAAAATAACTTCAATTTCTAAGATTGTGAAAAAAATTTTAGTTGGAAGTGCCAAATTTTAATAAATTTATTTGAAACCTACTTCGATTTTTTTTTATTTTCTCGAGTATTTATGGTGTAGGATGTATATTTGAGTAAATTTAGATGAAAATAACTTCAATTTCTAGGATTGTGAAAAAAATTTTAGTCGGAAGTGTCAAATTTTAATAAATTTATTTGAAATCAACTTCGATTTTTTTGGATATTGTTGAGTATTTTTGTTGTAGGATCTATATTTGAGTAAATTTAGATGAAAATAACTTCAATTTTTTGGATTGTGAAAAAAATTTTAGTCGGAAGTGTCAAATTTTAATAAATTTATTTGAAATCAACTTCGTTTTTTTTTTATTTTGTTGAGTATTTTTCGTAGGATATATATTTGAGTAAATTTAGATGAAAATAACTTCAATTTTTAGGAGTGTGAAAAAAATTTTAGTTGGAAGTGTCAAATTTTAATAAATTTCTTTGAAACCAACTTCGATTTTTTTGGACTTTGTCGAGTATTTTTGGTGTAGGATGTATATTTGAGTAAATTTAGATGAAAATAACTTCAATTTCTAGGATTGTGAAAAAAATTTTAGTTGGAAGTGTCAAATTTTAATAAATTTATTTGAAACCAACTTCGATTTTTTTGGATTTTGTCGAGTATTTTTGGTGTAGGATGTATATTTGAGTAAATTTAGATGAAAATAACTTCAATTTCTAGGATTGTGAAAAAAAATTTAGTTGGAAGCGTCAAATTTTAATAAATTTATTTGAAACCAACTTCGATTTTTTGGATTTTGTCGAGTATTTTTGGTGTAGGATGTATATTTGAGTACATTTAGATGAAAATAACGACCATTTTTTGGATTGTGAAAAATATTTTAGTTGGAAGTGTCAAATTTTAATAAATTTATTTGAAACCTACTTCGATTTTTTTGGATTTTGTCGAGTATTTTTGGTGTAGGATGTATATTTGAGTAAATTTAGATGAAAATAACTTCAATTTCTAGGATTGTGAAAAAAATTTTAGTTGGAAGTATCAAATTTTAATAAATTTATTTGAAACCTACTTCGATTTTTTTGGATTTTGTCGAGTATTTTTGGTGTAGGATGTATATTTGAGTAAATTTAGATGAAAATTACTTCAATTTTTAGGATTTTGAAAAAAATTTTAGTTACAAGTGTCTAATTTTAATAAATTTATTTGAAACCAACTTCGATTTTTTTGGATTTTGTCGAGTATTTTTGGTGTAGGATGTATATTTGAGTAAATTTAGATGAAAATAACGAAAATTTATTGGATTGTGAAAAAAATTTTAGTTGGAAGTGTCAAATTTTAATAAATTTATTTGAAACCAACTTCGATTTTTTTGGATTTTGTCGAGTATTTTGGTTTTAGGATGTATATTTGAGTAAATTTAGATGAAAATAACCACCATTTTTTGGATTGTGAATAAAATTTTAGTTGGAAGTGTCAAATTTTAATAAATTTATTATAAATCAACTTCGATTTTTTTGGATTTTGTCGAGTATTTTTGTTGTAGGATGTATATTTGAGTAAATTTAGATGAAAATAACGACCATATTTTGGATTGTGAAGAAAATTTTAGTTGGAAGTGTCAAATTTTAATAAATTTATTTGAAACCAACTTCGATTGTTTTGGATTTTGTTGAGTATTTTTTTGTAGGATCTATATTTGAGTAAATTTAGATGAAAATAACTTCAATTTCTAAGATTGTGAAAAAAATATTAGTTGGAAGTGTCAAATTTTAATAAATTTATTTGAAACCAACTTCGATTTTTTTGGATTTTGTCGAGTATTTTTGTTGTAGGATGTATATTTGAGTAAATTTAGATGAAAATAACTTCATTTTTTAGGATTGTGAAAAAAATTTTAGTTGGAAGTGTCAAATTTTAATAAATTTATTTGAAACCAACTTCGATTTTTTTGGATTTTGTCGAGTATTTTTGGTGTAGGATGTATATTTGAGTAAATTTAGATGAAAACATTTTTAATTTTTAGGATTGTGAAAAAAATTTTAGTTGGAAGTGTCAAATTTTAATAAATTTATTTGAAACCAACTTCGATTTTTTTGGATTTTGTCGAGTATTTTTGTTGTAGGATGTATATTTGAGTAAATTTAGATGAAAATAACTTCAATTTTTAGGATTGTGAAAAAAATTTTAGTTGGAAGTGTCAAATTTTAATAAATTTATTTGAAACCAACTTCGATTTTTTTGGATTTTGTTGAGTATTTTTTTGTAGGATCTATATTTGAGTAAATTTAGATGAAAATAACTTCAATTTCTAGGATTGTGAAAAAAAATTTAGTTGGAAGTGTCATATTTTAATAAATTTATTTGAAACCAACTTCGATTTTTTTTTATTTTGTCGAGTATTTTTGTTGTAGGATGTATATTTGAGTAAATTTAGATGAAAATAACGAAAATTTATTGGATTGTGAAAAAAATTTTAGTTGGAAGTGTCAAATTTTAATAAATTTATTTGAAACCAACTTCGATTTTTTTGGATTTTGTCGAGTATTTTTGTTTTAGGATGTATATTTGAGTAAATTTAGATGAAAATATCTTCAATTTTTAGGATTGTGAAAAAAATTTTAGTTGGAAGTGTCAAATTTTAATAAATTTATTTGAAACCAACGTCGATTTTTTTGGATTTTGTCGAGTATTTTTGGTGTAGGATGTATATTTGAGTAAATTTAGATGAAAACAACTTCAATTTCTAGGATTGTGAAAAAAATTTTAGTTGGAAGTGTCAAATTTTAATAAATTTATTTGAAACCAACTTCGATTTTTTTTGATTTTGTTGAGTACTTTTTTGTAGGATGTATATTTGAGTAAATTTAGATGAAAATAACGACCATTTTTTGGATTGTGAAGAAAATTTTTAGTTGGAAGTGTCAAATTTTAATAAATTTATTTGAAACCATCTTCGATTTTTCTGGATTTTGTTGAGTATTTTTGTTGTAGGATCTATATTTGAGTAAATTTAGATGAAAATAACTTCAATTTTTTGGATTGAGTAAAAAATTTTAGTTGGAAGTGTCAAATTTTAATAAATTTATTTGAAACCAACTTCGTTTTTTTTGGATTTTGTTGAGTATTTTTTTGTAGGATCTATATTTGAGTAAATTTAGATGAAAATAACTTCAATTTCTAAGATTGTGAAAAAAATTTTAGTTGGAAGTGCCAAATTTTAATAAATTTATTTGAAACCTACTTCGATTTTTTTTTATTTTCTCGAGTATTTATGGTGTAGGATGTATATTTGAGTAAATTTAGATGAAAATAACTTCAATTTCTAGGATTGTGAAAAAAATTTTAGTCGGAAGTGTCCAATTTTAATAAATTTATTTGAAATCAACTTCGTTTTTTCTGGATTTTGTTTAGTATTTTTTGTAGGATCTATATTTGAGTAAATTTAGATGAAAATAACTTCAATTTTTAGGATTGTGAAAAAAATTTTAGTTGGAAGTGTCAAATTTTAATAAATTTATTTGAAACCAACTTCGATTTTTTTGGATTTTGTCGAGTATTTTTGTTTTAGGATGTATATTTGAGAAAATTTAGATGAAAATAACGACCATTTTTTGGATTGTGAATAAAATTTTAGTTGGAAGTGTCAAATTTTAATAAATTTATTTGAAATCAACTTCGATTTTTTTGGATATTGTTGAGTATTTTTGTTGTAGGATCTATATTTGAGTAAATTTAGATGAAAATAACTTCAATTTTTTGGATTGTGAAAAAAATTTTAGTCGGAAGTGTCAAATTTTAATAAATTTATTTGAAATCAACTTCGTTTTTTTTTTGATTTTGTTGAGTATTTTTCGTAGGATATATATTTGAGTAAATTTAGATGAAAATAACTTCAATTTTTAGGAGTGTGAAAAAAATTTTAGTTGGAAGTGTCAAATTTTAATAAATTTCTTTGAAACCAACTTCGATTTTTTTGGACTTTGTCGAGTATTTTTGGTGTAGGATGTATATTTGAGTAAATTTAGATGAAAATAACTTCAATTTCTAGGATTGTGAAAAAAAATTTAGTTGGAAGCGTCAAATTTTAATAAATTTATTTGAAACCAACTTCGATTTTTTGGATTTTGTCGAGTATTTTTGGTGTAGGATGTATATTTGAGTACATTTAGATGAAAATAACGACCATTTTTTGGATTGTGAAAAATATTTTAGTTGGAAGTGTCAAATTTTAATAAATTTATTTGAAACCTACTTCGATTTTTTTGGATTTTGTCGAGTATTTTTGGTGTAGGATGTATATTTGAGTAAATTTAGATGAAAATAACTTCAATTTCTAGGATTGTGAAAAAAATTTTAGTTGGAAGTATCAAATTTTAATAAATTTATTTGAAACCTACTTCGATTTTTTTGGATTTTGTCGAGTATTTTTGGTGTAGGATGTATATTTGAGTAAATTTAGATGAAAATTACTTCAATTTTTAGGATTTTGAAAAAAATTTTAGTTACAAGTGTCTAATTTTAATAAATTTATTTGAAACCAACTTCGATTTTTTTGGATTTTGTCGAGTATTTTTGGTGTAGGATGTATATTTGAGTAAATTTAGATGAAAATAACGAAAATTTATTGGATTGTGAAAAAAATTTTAGTTGGAAGTGTCAAATTTTAATAAATTTATTTGAAACCAACTTCGATTTTTTTGGATTTTGTCGAGTATTTTGGTTTTAGGATGTATATTTGAGTAAATTTAGATGAAAATAACCACCATTTTTTGGATTGTGAATAAAATTTTAGTTGGAAGTGTCAAATTTTAATAAATTTATTATAAATCAACTTCGATTTTTTTGGATTTTGTCGAGTATTTTTGTTGTAGGATGTATATTTGAGTAAATTTAGATGAAAATAACGACCATATTTTGGATTGTGAAGAAAATTTTAGTTGGAAGTGTCAAATTTTAATAAATTTATTTGAAACCAACTTCGATTGTTTTGGATTTTGTTGAGTATTTTTTTGTAGGATCTATATTTGAGTAAATTTAGATGAAAATAACTTCAATTTCTAAGATTGTGAAAAAAATATTAGTTGGAAGTGTCAAATTTTAATAAATTTATTTGAAACCAACTTCGATTTTTTTGGATTTTGTCGAGTATTTTTGTTGTAGGATGTATATTTGAGTAAATTTAGATGAAAATAACTTCATTTTTTAGGATTGTGAAAAAAATTTTAGTTGGAAGTGTCAAATTTTAATAAATTTATTTGAAACCAACTTCGATTTTTTTGGATTTTGTCGAGTATTTTTGGTGTAGGATGTATATTTGAGTAAATTTAGATGAAAACATTTTTAATTTTTAGGATTGTGAAAAAAATTTTAGTTGGAAGTGTCAAATTTTAATAAATTTATTTGAAACCAACTTCGATTTTTTTGGATTTTGTCGAGTATTTTTGTTGTAGGATGTATATTTGAGTAAATTTAGATGAAAATAACTTCAATTTTTAGGATTGTGAAAAAAATTTTAGTTGGAAGTGTCAAATTTTAATAAATTTATTTGAAACCAACTTCGATTTTTTTGGATTTTGTTGAGTATTTTTTTGTAGGATCTATATTTGAGTAAATTTAGATGAAAATAACTTCAATTTCTAGGATTGTGAAAAAAAATTTAGTTGGAAGTGTCATATTTTAATAAATTTATTTGAAACCAACTTCGATTTTTTTTTATTTTGTCGAGTATTTTTGTTGTAGGATGTATATTTGAGTAAATTTAGATGAAAATAACGAAAATTTATTGGATTGTGAAAAAAATTTTAGTTGGAAGTGTCAAATTTTAATAAATTTATTTGAAACCAACTTCGATTTTTTTGGATTTTGTCGAGTATTTTTGTTTTAGGATGTATATTTGAGTAAATTTAGATGAAAATATCTTCAATTTTTAGGATTGTGAAAAAAATTTTAGTTGGAAGTGTCAAATTTTAATAAATTTATTTGAAACCAACGTCGATTTTTTTGGATTTTGTCGAGTATTTTTGGTGTAGGATGTATATTTGAGTAAATTTAGATGAAAACAACTTCAATTTCTAGGATTGTGAAAAAAATTTTAGTTGGAAGTGTCAAATTTTAATAAATTTATTTGAAACCAACTTCGATTTTTTTTGATTTTGTTGAGTACTTTTTTGTAGGATGTATATTTGAGTAAATTTAGATGAAAATAACGACCATTTTTTGGATTGTGAAGAAAATTTTTAGTTGGAAGTGTCAAATTTTAATAAATTTATTTGAAACCATCTTCGATTTTTCTGGATTTTGTTGAGTATTTTTGTTGTAGGATCTATATTTGAGTAAATTTAGATGAAAATAACTTCAATTTTTTGGATTGAGTAAAAAATTTTAGTTGGAAGTGTCAAATTTTAATAAATTTATTTGAAACCAACTTCGTTTTTTTTGGATTTTGTTGAGTATTTTTTTGTAGGATCTATATTTGAGTAAATTTAGATGAAAATAACTTCAATTTCTAAGATTGTGAAAAAAATTTTAGTTGGAAGTGCCAAATTTTAATAAATTTATTTGAAACCTACTTCGATTTTTTTTTATTTTCTCGAGTATTTATGGTGTAGGATGTATATTTGAGTAAATTTAGATGAAAATAACTTCAATTTCTAGGATTGTGAAAAAAATTTTAGTCGGAAGTGTCAAATTTTAATAAATTTATTTGAAATCAACTTCGTTTTTTCTGGATTTTGTTTAGTATTTTTTGTAGGATCTATATTTGAGTAAATTTAGATGAAAATAACTTCAATTTTTAGGATTGTGAAAAAAATTTTAGTTGGAAGTGTCAAATTTTAATAAATTTATTTGAAACCAACTTCGATTTTTTTGGATTTTGTCGAGTATTTTTGTTTTAGGATGTATATTTGAGAAAATTTAGATGAAAATAACGACCATTTTTTGGATTGTGAATAAAATTTTAGTTGGAAGTGTCAAATTTTAATAAATTTATTTGAAATCAACTTCGATTTTTTTGGATATTGTTGAGTATTTTTGTTGTAGGATCTATATTTGAGTAAATTTAGATGAAAATAACTTCAATTTTTTGGATTGTGAAAAAAATTTTAGTCGGAAGTGTCAAATTTTAATAAATTTATTTGAAATCAACTTCGTTTTTTTTTTTATTTTGTTGAGTATTTTTCGTAGGATATATATTTGAGTAAATTTAGATGAAAATAACTTCAATTTTTAGGAGTGTGAAAAAAATTTTAGTTGGAAGTGTCAAATTTTAATAAATTTCTTTGAAACCAACTTCGATTTTTTTGGACTTTGTCGAGTATTTTTGGTGTAGGATGTATATTTGAGTAAATTTAGATGAAAATAACTTCAATTTCTAGGATTGTGAAAAAAATTTTAGTTGGAAGTGTCAAATTTTAATAAATTTATTTGAAACCAACTTCGATTTTTTTGGATTTTGTCGAGTATTTTTGGTGTAGGATGTATATTTGAGTAAATTTAGATGAAAATAACTTCAATTTCTAGGATTGTGAAAAAAATTTTAGTTGGAAGCGTCAAATTTTAATAAATTTATTTGAAACCAACTTCGATTTTTTGGATTTTGTCGAGTATTTTTGGTGTAGGATGTATATTTGAGTACATTTAGATGAAAATAACGACCATTTTTTGGATTGTGAAAAATATTTTAGTTGGAAGTGTCAAATTTTAATAAATTTATTTGAAACCTACTTCGATTTTTTTGGATTTTGTCGAGTATTTTTGGTGTAGGATGTATATTTGAGTAAATTTAGATGAAAATAACTTCAATTTCTAGGATTGTGAAAAAAATTTTAGTTGGAAGTATCAAATTTTAATAAATTTATTTGAAACCTACTTCGATTTTTTTGGATTTTGTCGAGTATTTTTGGTGTAGGATGTATATTTGAGTAAATTTAGATGAAAATAACTTCAATTTTTAGGATTTTGAAAAAAATTTTAGTTACAAGTGTCTAATTTTAATAAATTTATTTGAAACCAACTTCGATTTTTTTGGATTTTGTCGAGTATTTTTGGTGTAGGATGTATATTTGAGTAAATTTAGATGAAAATAACGAAAATTTATTGGATTGTGAAAAAAATTTTAGTTGGAAGTGTCAAATTTTAATAAATTTATTTGAAACCAACTTCGATTTTTTTGGATTTTGTCGAGTATTTTGGTTTTAGGATGTATATTTGAGTAAATTTAGATGAAAATAACCACCATTTTTTGGATTGTGAATAAAATTTTAGTTGGAAGTGTCAAATTTTAATAAATTTATTATAAATCAACTTCGATTTTTTTGGATTTTGTCGAGTATTTTTGTTGTAGGATGTATATTTGAGTAAATTTAGATGAAAATAACGACCATATTTTGGATTGTGAAGAAAATTTTAGTTGGAAGTGTCAAATTTTAATAAATTTATTTGAAACCAACTTCGATTGTTTTGGATTTTGTTGAGTATTTTTTTGTAGGATCTATATTTGAGTAAATTTAGATGAAAATAACTTCAATTTCTAAGATTGTGAAAAAAATTTTAGTTGGAAGTGTCAAATTTTAATAAATTTATTTGAAACCAACTTCGATTTTTTTGGATTTTGTCGAGTATTTTTGTTGTAGGATGTATATTTGAGTAAATTTAGATGAAAATAACTTCAATTTTTAGGATTGTGAAAAAAATTTTAGTTGGAAGTGTCAAATTTTAATAAATTTATTTGAAACCTACTTCGATTTTTTTTTATTTTGTCAAGTATTTATGGTGTAGGATGTATATTTGAGTAAATTTAGATGAAAATAACTTCAATTTCTAGGATTGTGAAAAAAATTTTAGTCGGAAGTGTCAAATTTTAATAAATTTATTTGAAATCAACTTCGTTTTTTCTGGATTTTGTTTAGTATTTTTTGTAGGATCTATATTTGAGTAAATTTAGATGAAAATAGCTTCAATTTTTAGGATTGTGAAAAAAATTTTAGTTGGAAGTGTCAAATTTTAATAAATTTATTTGAAACCAACTTCGATTTTTTTTTGATTTTGTCGAGTATTTTTGGTGTAGGATGTATATTTGACTAAATTTAGATGAAAACAACTTCAATTTTTAGGATTGTGGGAAAAAATTTTAGTTGGAAATGTCAAATTTTAATAAATTTATTTGAAACCAACTTCGATTGTTTTGGATTTTGTTGAGTATTTTTTTGTAGGATCTATATTTGAGTAAATTTAGATGAAAATAACTTCAATTTCTAAGATTGTGAAAAAAATTTTAGTTGGAAGTGTCAAATTTTAATAAATTTATTTGAACCAACTTCGATTTTTTTGGATTTTGTCGAGTATTTTTGTTTTAGGATGTATATTTGAGAAAATTTAGATGAAAATAACGACCATTTTTTGGATTGTGAATAAAATTTTAGTTGGAAGTGTCAAATTTTAATAAATTTATTTTAAATCAACTTTGATTTTTTTGGATATTGTTGAGTATTTTTGTTGTAGGATCTATATTTGAGTAAATTTAGATGAAAATAACTTCAATTTCTAGGATTGTGAAAAAAATTTTAGTTGGAAGTGTCAAATTTTAATAAATTTATTTGAAACCAACTTCGATTTTTTTGGATTTTGTCGAGTATTTTTGGTGTAGGATGTATATTTGAGTAAATTTAGATGAAAATAACTTCAATTTCTAGGATTGTGAAAAAAATTTTAGTTGGAAGCGTCAAATTTTAATAAATTTATTTGAAACCAACTTCGATTTTTTGGATTTTGTCGAGTATTTTTGGTGTAGGATGTATATTTGAGTACATTTAGATGAAAATAACGACCATTTTTTGGATTGTGAAAAATATTTTAGTTGGAAGTGTCAAATTTTAATAAATTTATTTGAAATCAACTTCGATTTTTTTGGATTTTGTTGAGTATTTTTGTTGTAGGATCTATATTTGAGTAAATTTAGATGAAAATAACTTCAATTTTTTGGATTGAGTAAAAAATTTTATTTGGAAGTGTCAATTTTTAATAAATTTATTTGAAATCAACTTCGATTTTTTTGGATTTTGTTGAGTATTTTTTGGTAGGATCTATATTTGAGTAAATTTAGATGAAAATAACGACCATTTTTTGGATTGTGAAAAATATTTTAGTTGGAAGTGTCAAATTTTAATAAATTTATTTGAAACCAACTTCGATTTTTTTGGATTTTGTCGAGTATTTTTGGTGTAGGATGTATATTTGAGTAAATTTAGATGAAAATAACTTCAATTTCTAGGATTGTGAAAAAAATTTTAGTTGGAAGTGTCAAATTTTAATAAATTTATTTGAAACCTACTTCGATTTTTTTGGATTTTGTCGAGTATTTTTGGTGTAGGATGTATATTTGAGTAAATTTAGATGAAAATAACTTCAATTTCTAGGATTGTGAAAAAAATTTTAGTTGGAAGTGTCAAATTTTAATAAATTTATTTGAAACCTACTTCGATTTTTTTGGATTTTGTCGAGTATTTTTGGTGTAGGATGTATATTTGAGTAAATTTAGATGAAAATAACTTCAATTTTTAGGATTTTGAAAAAAATTTTAGTTACAAGTGTCTAATTTTAATAAGTTTATTTGAAACCAACTTCGATTTTTTTGGATTTTGTCGAGTATTTTTGGTGTAGGATGTATATTTGAGTAAATTTAGATGAAAATAACGAAAATTTATTGGATTGTGAAAAAAATTTTAGTTGGAAGTGTCAAATTTTAATAAATTTATTTGAAACCAACTTCGATTTTTTTGGATTTTGTCGAGTATTTTGGTTTTAGGATGTATATTTGAGTAAATTTAGATGAAAATAACGACCATTTTTTGGATTGTGAAGAAAATTTTAGTTGGAAGTGTCAAAATTAAATAAATTTATTTGAAACCAACTTCGATTGTTTTGGATTTTGTTGAGTATTTTTTTGTAGGATCTATATTTGAGTAAATTTAGATGAAAATAACTTCAATTTCTAAGATTGTGAAAAAAATTTTAGTTGGAAGTGTCAAATTTTAATAAATTTATTTGAAACCAACTTCGATTTTTTTGGATTTTGTCGAGTATTTTTGTTGTAGGATGTATATTTGAGTAAATTTAGATGAAAATAACTTCAATTTTTAGGATTGTGAAAAAAATTTTAGTTGGAAGTGTCAAATTTTAATAAATTTATTTGAAACCTACTTCGATTTTTTTTGATTTTGTCGAGTATTTATGGTGTAGGATGTATATTTGAGTAAATTTAGATGAAAATAACTTCAATTTCTAGGATTGTGAAAAAAATTTTAGTCGGAAGTGTCAAATTTTAATAAATTTATTTGAAATCAACTTCGTTTTTTCTGGATTTTGTTTAGTATTTTTTGTAGGATCTATATTTGAGTAAATTTAGATGAAAATAACTTCAATTTTTAGGATTGTGAAAAAAATTTTAGTTGGAAGTGTCATATTTTAATAAATTTATTTGAAACCAACTTCTATTTTTTTGGATTTTGTCGAGTATTTTTGGTGTAGGATGTATATTTGAGTAAATTTAGATGAAAACAACTTCAATTTTTAGGATTGTGAAAAAAATTTTAGTTGGAAGTGTCAAATTTTAATAAATTTATTTGAAACCAACTTCGATTGTTTTGGATTTTGGTGAGTATTTTTTTGTAGGATCTATATTTGAGTAAATTTAGATGAAAATAACTTCAATTTCTAAGATTGTGAAAAAAATATTAGTTGGAAGTGTCAAATTTTAATAAATTTATTTGAAACCAACTTCGATTTTTTTGGATTTGGTCGAGTATTTTTGTTGTAGGATGTATATTTGAGTAAATTTAGATGAAAATAACGACCATATTTTGGATTGTGAAGAAAATTTTAGTTGGAAGTGTCAAATTTTAATAAATTTATTTGAAACCAACTTCGATTGTTTTGGATTTTGTTGAGTATTTTTTTGTAGGATTTATATTTGAGTAAATTTAGATGAAAATAACTTCAATTTCTAAGATTGTGAAAAAAATTTTAGTTGGAAGTGTCAAATTTTAATAAATTTATTTGAAACCAACTTCGATTTTTTTGGATTTTGTCGAGTATTTTTGTTGTAGGATGTATATTTGAGTAAATTTAGATGAAAATAACTTCAATTTTTAGGATTGTGAAAAAAATTTTAGTTGGAAGTGTCAAATTTTAATAAATTTATTTGAAACCTACTTCGATTTTTTTTTATTTTGTCAAGTATTTATGGTGTAGGATGTATATTTGAGTAAATTTAGATGAAAATAACTTCAATTTCTAGGATTGTGAAAAAAATTTTAGTCGGAAGTGTCAAAATTTAATAAATTTATTTGAAATCAACTTCGTTTTTTCTGGATTTTGTTTAGTATTTTTTGTAGGATCTATATTTGAGTAAATTTAGATGAAAATAACTTCAATTTTTAGGATTGTGAAAAAAATTTTAGTTGGAAGTGTCAAATTTTAATAAATTTATTTGAAACCAACTTCGGTTTTTTTGGATTTTGTCGAGTATTTTTGGTGTAGGATGTATATTTGAGTAAATTTAGATGAAAACCACTTCAATTTTTAGGATTGTGAAAAAAATTTTAGTTGGAAGTGTCATATTTTAATAAATTTATTTGAAACCAACTTCGATTGTTTTGGATTTTGTTGAGTATTTTTTTGTAGGATCTATATTTGAGTAAATTTAGATGAAAATAACTTCAATTTCTAAGATTGTGAAAAAAATTTTAGTTGGAAGTGTCAAATTTTAATAAATTTATTTGAAACCAACTTCGATTTTTTTGGATTTTGTCGAGTATTTTTGTTTTAGGATGTATATTTGAGAAAATTTAGATGAAAATAACGACCATTTTTTGGATTGTGAATAAAATTTTAGTTGGAAGTGTCAAATTTTAATAAATTTATTTGAAATCAACTTCGATTTTTTTGGATATTGTTGAGTATTTTTGTTGTTGGATCTATATTTGAGTAAATTTAGATGAAAATAACTTCAATTTTTTGGATTGTGAAAAAAATTTTAGTCGGAAGTGTCAATTTTTAATAAATTTATTTGAAATCAACTCCGATTTTTTTGGATTTTGTTGAGTATTTTTTGGTAGGATCTATATTTGAGTAAATTTAGATGAAAATAACGACCATTTTTTGGATTGGGAAATATTTTTTTAGTTGGAAGTGTCAAATTTTAATAAATTGATTTGAAACCAACTTCGATTTTTTTGGATTTTGTCGAGTATTTTTGGTGTAGGATGTATATTTGAGTAAATTTAGATGAAAATAACTTCAATTTCTAGGATTGTGAAAAAAATTTTAGTTGGAAGTGTCAAATTTTAATAAATTTATTTGAAACCTACTTCGATTTTTTTGGATTTTGTCGAGTATTTTTGGTGTAGGATGTATATTTGAGTAAATTTAGATGAAAATAACTTCAATTTCTAGGATTGTGAAAAAAATTTTAGTTGGAAGTGTCAAATTTTAATAAATTTCATTTGAATCCTACTTCGATTTTTTTGGATTTTGTCGAGTATTTTTGGTGTAGGATGTATATTTGAGTAAATTTAGATGAAAATAACTTCAATTTTTAGGATTTTGAAAAAAATTTTAGTTACAAGTGTCTAATTTTAATAAATTTATTTGAAACCAACTTCGATTTTTTTGGATTTTGTCGAGTATTTTTGGTGTAGGATGTATATTTGAGTAAATTTAGATGAAAATAACGAAAATTTATTGGATTGTGAAAAAAATTTTAGTTGGAAGTGTCAAATTTTAATAAATTTATTTGAAACCAACTTCGATTTTTTTGGATTTTGTCGAGTATTTTGGTTTTAGGATGTATATTTGAGTAAATTTAGATGAAAATAACGACCATATTTTGGATTGTGAAGAAAATTTTAGTTGGAAGTGTCAAATTTAAATAAATTTATTTGAAACCAACTTCGATTGTTTTGGATTTTGTTGAGTATTTTTTTGTAGGATCTATATTTGAGTAAATTTAGATGAAAATAACTTCAATTTCTAAGATTGTGAAAAAAATTTTAGTTGGAAGTGTCAAATTTTAATAAATTTATTTGAAACCAACTTCGATTTTTTTGGATTTTGTCGAGTATTTTTGTTGTAGGATGTATATTTGAGTAAATTTAGATGAAAATAACTTCAATTTTTAGGATTGTGAAAAAAATTTTAGTTGGAAGTGTCAAATTTTAATAAATTTATTTGAAACCTACTTCGATTTTTTTTTATTTTGTCGAGTATTTATGGTGTAGGATGTATATTTGAGTAAATTAAATGAAAATAACTTCAATTTCTAGGATTGTGAAAAAAATTTTAGTCGGAAGTGTCAAATTTTAATAAATTTATTTGAAATCAACTTCGTTTTTTCTGGATTTTGTTTAGTATTTTTTGTAGGATCTATATTTGAGTAAATTTAGATGAAAATAACTTCAATTTTTAGGATTGTGAAAAAAATTTTAGTTGGAAGTGTCATATTTTAATAAATTTATTTGAAACCAACTTCGATTTTTTTGGATTTTGTCGAGTATTTTTGGTGTAGGATGTATATTTGAGTAAATTTAGATGAAAACAACTTCAATTTTTAGGATTGTGAAAAAAATTTTAGTTGGAAGTGTCAAATTTTAATAAATTTATTTGAAACCAACTTCGATTGTTTTGGATTTTGGTGAGTATTTTTTTGTAGGATCTATATTTGAGTAAATTTAGATGAAAATAACTTCAATTTCTAAGATTGTGAAAAAAATATTAGTTGGAAGTGTCAAATTTTAATAAATTTATTTGAAACCAACTTCGATTTTTTTGGATTTGGTCGAGTATTTTTGTTTTAGGATGTATATTTGAGAAAATTTAGATGAAAATAACGACCATTTTTTGGATTGTGAATAAAATTTTAGTTGGAAGTGTCAAATTATAATAAATTTATTTGAAATCAACTTCGATTTTTTTGGATATTGTTGAGTATTTTTGTTGTAGGATCTATATTTGAGTAAATTTAGATGAAAATAACTTCAATTTTTTGGATTGTGAAAAAAATTTTAGTCGGAAGTGTCAAATTTTAATAAATTTATTTGAAATCAACTTCGTTTTTTTTTTATTTTGTTGAGTATTTTTTGTAGGATCTATATTTGAGTAAATTTAGTTGAAAATAACTTCAATTTCTAGGATTGTGAAAAAAATTTTAGTTGGAAGTGTCAAATTTTAATAAATTTATTTGAAACCAACTTCGATTTTTTTTTATTTTGTCGAGTATTTTTGGTGTAGGATGTATATTTGAGTAAATTTAGATGAAAATAACTTCAATTTCTAGGATTGTGAAAAAAATTTTAGTTGGAAGCGTCAAATTTTAATAAATTTATTTGAAACCAACTTCGATTTTTTGGATTTTGTCGAGTATTTTTGGTGTAGGATGTATATTTGAGTACATTTAGATGAAAATAACGACCATTTTTTGGATTGTGAAAAATATGTTAGTTGGAAGTGTCAAATTTTAATAAATTTATTTGAAATCAACTTCGATTTTTTTGGATTTTGTTGAGTATTTTTGTTGTAGGATCTATATTTGAGTAAATTTAGATGAAAATAACTTCAATTTCTAGGATTGTGAAAAAAATTTTAGTTGGAAGTGTCAAATTTTAATAAATTTATGTGAAACCAACTTCGATTTTTTTGGATTTTGTCGAGTATTTTTGTTTTAGGATGTATATTTGAGAAAATTTAGATGAAAATAACGACCATTTTTTGGATTGTGAATAAAATTTTAGTTGGAAGTGTCAAATTTTAATAAATTTATTTGAAATCAACTTCGTTTTTTTTTTGATTTTGTTGAGTATTTTTTGTAGGATCTATATTTGAGTAAATTTAGATGAAAATAACTTCAATTTTTAGGAGTGTGAAAAAAATTTTAGTTGGAAGTGTAAAATTTTAATAAATTTATTTGAAACCAACTTCGATTTTTTTGGACTTTGTCGAGTATTTTTGGTGTAGGATGTATATTTGAGTAAATTTAGATGAAAATAACTTCAATTTCTAGGATTGTGAAAAAAATTTTAGTTGGAAGTGTCAAATTTTAATAAATTTATTTGAAACCAACTTCGATTTTTTTTGATTTTGTCGAGTATTTTTGGTGTAGGATCTATATTTGAGTAAATTTAGATGAAAATAACTTCAATTTCTAGGATTGTGAAAAAAATTTTAGTTGGAAGTGTCAAATTTTAATAAATTTATTGGAAACCTACTTCGATTTTTTTGGATTTTGTCGAGTATTTTTGGTGTAGGATGTATATTGGAGTAAATTTAGATGAAAATAACTTCAATTTCTAGGATTGTGAAAAAAATTTTAGTTGGAAGTGTCAAATTTTAATAAATTTATTTGAAACCTACTTCGATTTTTTTGGATTTTGTCGAGTATTTTTGGTGTAGGGTGTATATTTGAGTAAATTTAGATGAAAATAACTTCAATTTTTAGGATTTTGAAAAAAATTTTAGTTACAAGTGTCTAATTTTAATAAATTTATTTGAAACCAACTTCGATTTTTTTGGATTTTGTCGAGTATTTTTGTTGTAGGATGTATATTTGAGTAAATTTAGATGAAAATAACGAAAATTTATTGGATTGTGAAAAAAATTTTAGTTGGAAGTGTCAAATTTTAATAAATTTATGTGAAACCAACTTCGATTTTTTTGGATTTTGTCGAGTATTTTTGTTTTAGGATGTATATTTGAGAAAATTTAGATGAAAATAACGACCATTTTTTGGATTGTGAATAAAATTTTAGTTGGAAGTGTCAAATTTTAATAAATTTATTTGAAATCAACTTCGTTTTTTTTTTTATTTTGTTGAGTATTTTTTGTAGGATCTATATTTGAGTAAATTTAGATGAAAATAACTTCAATTTTTAGGAGTGTGAAAAAAATTTTAGTTGGAAGTGTCAAATTTTAATAAATTTATTTGAAACCAACTTCGATTTTTTTGGACTTTGTCGAGTATTTTTGGTGTAGGATGTATATTTGAGTAAATTTAGATGAAAATAACTTCAATTTCTAGGATTGTGAAAAAAATTTTAGTTGGAAGTGTCAAATTTTAATAAATTTATTTGAAACCTACTTCGATTTTTTTGGATTTTGTCGAGTATTTTTGGTGTAGGGTGTATATTTGAGTAAATTTAGATGAAAATAACTTCAATTTTTAGGATTTTAAAAAAAATTTTAGTTACAAGTGTCTAATTTTAATAAATTTATTTGAAACCAACTTCGATTTTTTTGGATTTTGTCGAGTATTTTTGTTGTAGGATGTATATTTGAGTAAATTTAGATGAAAATAACGAAAATTTATTGGATTGTGAAAAAAATTTTAGTTGGAAGTGTCAAATTTTAATAAATTTATGTGAAACCAACTTCGATTTTTTTGGATTTTGTCGAGTATTTTTGTTTTAGGATGTATATTTGAGAAAATTTAGATGAAAATAACGACCATTTTTTGGATTGTGAATAAAATTTTAGTTGGAAGTGTCAAATTTTAATAAATTTATTTGAAATCAACTTCGATTTTTTTGGATATTGTTGAGTATTTTTGTTGTTGGATCTATATTTGAGTAAATTTAGATGAAAATAACTTCAATTTTTTGGATTGTGAAAAAAATTTTAGTCGGAAGTGTCAATTTTTAATAAATTTATTTGAAATCAACTCCGATTTTTTTGGATTTTGTTGAGTATTTTTTGGTAGGATCTATATTTGAGTAAATTTAGATGAAAATAACGACCATTTTTTGGATTGGGAAATATTTTTTTAGTTGGAAGTGTCAAATTTTAATAAATTTATTTGAAACCAACTTCGATTTTTTTGGATTTTGTCGAGTATTTTTGGTGTAGGATGTATATTTGAGTAAATTTAGATGAAAATAACTTCAATTTCTAGGATTGTGAAAAAAATTTTAGTTGGAAGTGTCAAATTTTAATAAATTTATTTGAAACCTACTTCGATTTTTTTGGATTTTGTCGAGTATTTTTGGTGTAGGATGTATATTTGAGTAAATTTAGATGAAAATAACTTCAATTTCTAGGATTGTGAAAAAAATTTTAGTTGGAAGTGTCAAATTTTAATAAATTTCATTTGAATCCTACTTCGATTTTTTTGGATTTTGTCGAGTATTTTTGGTGTAGGATGTATATTTGAGTAAATTTAGATGAAAATAACTTCAATTTTTAGGATTTTGAAAAAAATTTTAGTTACAAGTGTCTAATTTTAATAAATTTATTTGAAACCAACTTCGATTTTTTTGGATTTTGTCGAGTATTTTTGGTGTAGGATGTATATTTGAGTAAATTTAGATGAAAATAACGAAAATTTATTGGATTGTGAAAAAAATTTTAGTTGGAAGTGTCAAATTTTAATAAATTTATTTGAAACCAACTTCGATTTTTTTTGATTTTGTCGAGTATTTATGGTGTAGGATGTATATTTGAGTAAATTTAGATGAAAATAACTTCAATTTCTAGGATTGTGAAAAAAATTTTAGTCGGAAGTGTCAAATTTTAATAAATTTATTTGAAATCAACTTCGTTTTTTTTTTATTTTGTTGAGTATTTTTTGTAGGATCTATATTTGAGTAAATTTAGTTGAAAATAACTTCAATTTCTAGGATTGTGAAAAAAATTTTAGTTGGAAGTGTCAAATTTTAATAAATTTATTTGAAACCAACTTCGATTTTTTTTTATTTTGTCGAGTATTTTTGGTGTAGGATGTATATTTGAGTAAATTTAGATGAAAATAACTTCAATTTCTAGGATTGTGAAAAAAATTTTAGTTGGAAGCGTCAAATTTTAATAAATTTATTTGAAACCAACTTCGATTTTTTGGATTTTGTCGAGTATTTTTGGTGTAGGATGTATATTTGAGTACATTTAGATGAAAATAACGACCATTTTTTGGATTGTGAAAAATATGTTAGTTGGAAGTGTCAAATTTTAATAAATTTATTTGAAATCAACTTCGATTTTTTTGGATTTTGTTGAGTATTTTTGTTGTAGGATCTATATTTGAGTAAATTTAGATAAAAATAACTTCAATTTTTTGGATTGAGTAAAAAATTTTATTTGGAAGTGTCAATTTTTAATAAATTTATTTGAAATCAACTTCGATTTTTTTGGATTTTGTTGAGTATTTTTTGGTAGGATCTATATTTGAGTAAATTTAGATGAAAATAACGACCATTTTTTGGATTGTGAAAAATATTTTAGTTGGAAGTGTCAAATTTTAATAAATTTATTTGAAACCAACTTCGATTTTTTTGGATTTTGTCGAGTATTTTTGGTGTAGGATGTATATTGGAGTAAATTTAGATGAAAATAACTTCAATTTCTAGGATTGTGAAAAAAATTTTAGTTGGAAGTGTCAAATTTTAATAAATTTATGTGAAACCAACTTCGATTTTTTTGGATTTTGTCGAGTATTTTTGTTTTAGGATGTATATTTGAGAAAATTTAGATGAAAATAACGACCATTTTTTGGATTGTGAATAAAATTTTAGTTGGAAGTGTCAAATTTTAATAAATTTATTTGAAATCAACTTCGTTTTTTTTTTGATTTTGTTGAGTATTTTTTGTAGGATCTATATTTGAGTAAATTTAGATGAAAATAACTTCAATTTTTAGGAGTGTGAAAAAAATTTTAGTTGGAAGTGTCAAATTTTAATAAATTTATTTGAAACCAACTTCGATTTTTTTGGACTTTGTCGAGTATTTTTGGTGTAGGATGTATATTTGAGTAAATTTAGATGAAAATAACTTCAATTTCTAGGATTGTGAAAAAAATTTTAGTTGGAAGTGTCAAATTTTAATAAATTTATTTGAAACCAACTTCGATTTTTTTTGATTTTGTCGAGTATTTTTGGTGTAGGATCTATATTTGAGTAAATTTAGATGAAAATAACTTCAATTTCTAGGATTGTGAAAAAAATTTTAGTTGGAAGTGTCAAATTTTAATAAATTTATTTGAAACCTACTTCGATTTTTTTGGATTTTGTCGAGTATTTTTGGTGTAGGATGTATATTGGAGTAAATTTAGATGAAAATAACTTCAATTTCTAGGATTGTGAAAAAAATTTTAGTTGGAAGTGTCAAATTTTAATAAATTTATTTGAAACCTACTTCGATTTTTTTGGATTTTGTCGAGTATTTTTGGTGTAGGGTGTATATTTGAGTAAATTTAGATGAAAATAACTTCAATTTTTAGGATTTTAAAAAAAATTTTAGTTACAAGTGTCTAATTTTAATAAATTTATTTGAAACCAACTTCGATTTTTTTGGATTTTGTCGAGTATTTTTGTTGTAGGATGTATATTTGAGTAAATTTAGATGAAAATAACGAAAATTTATTGGATTGTGAAAAAAATTTTAGTTGGAAGTGTCAAATTTTAATAAATTTATGTGAAACCAACTTCGATTTTTTTGGATTTTGTCGAGTATTTTTGTTTTAGGATGTATATTTGAGAAAATTTAGATGAAAATAACGACCATTTTTTGGATTGTGAATAAAATTTTAGTTGGAAGTGTCAAATTTTAATAAATTTATTTGAAACCAACTTCGATTGTTTTGGATTTTGTTGAGTATTTTTTTGTAGGATCTATATTTGAGTAAATTTAGATGAAAATAACTTCAATTTCTAAGATTGTGAAAAAAATTTTAGTTGGAAGTGTCAAATTTTAATAAATTTATTTGAAACCAACTTCGATTTTTTTGGATTTTGTCGAGTATTTTTGTTTTAGGATGTATATTTGAGAAAATTTAGATGAAAATAACGACCATTTTTTGGATTGTGAATAAAATTTTAGTTGGAAGTGTCAAATTTTAATAAATTTATTTGAAACCTACTTCGATTTTTTTGGACTTTGTCGAGTATTTTTGGTGTAGGATGTATATTTGAGTAAATTTAGATGAAAATAACTTCAATTTCTAAGATTGTGAAAAAAATTTTAGTTGGAAGTGTCAAATTTTAATAAATTTATTTGAAACCAACTTCGATTTTTTTTGGATTTTGTCGAGTATTTTTGTTGTAGGATGTATATTTGAGTAAATTTAGATGAAAATAACTTCAATTTTTAGGATTGTGAAAAAAATTTTAGTTGGAAGTGTCAAATTTTAATAAATTTATTTGAAACCTACTTCGATTTTTTTTTATTTTGTCGAGTATTTATGGTGTAGGATGTATATTTGAGTAAATTTAGATGAAAATAACTTCAATTTCTAGGATTGTGAAAAAAATTTTAGTCGGAAGTGTCAAATTTTAATAAATTTATTTGAAATCAACTTCGTTTTTTCTGGATTTTGTTTAGTATTTTTTGTAGGATCTATATTTGAGTAAATTTAGATGAAAATAACTTCAATTTTTAGGATTGTGAAAAAATATTTAGTTGGAAGTGTCAAATTTTAATAAATTTATTTGAAACCAACTTCGATTTTTTTGGATTTTGTCGAGTATTTTTGGTGTAGGATGTATATTTGAGTAAATTTAGATGAAAACAACTTCAATTTTTAGGATTGTGAAAAAAATTTTAGTTGGAAGTGTCAAATTTTAATAAATTTATTTGAAACCAACTTCGATTGTTTTGAATTTTGTTGAGTATTTTTTTGTAGGATCTATATTTGAGTAAATTTAGATGAAAATAACTTCAATTTCTAAGATTGTGAAAAAAATATTAGTTGGAAGTGTCAAATTTTAATAAATTTATTTGAAACCAACTTCGATTTTTTTGGATTTTGTCGAGTATTTTTGTTTCAGGATGTATATTTGAGAAAATTTAGATGAAAATAACGACCATTTTTTGGATTGTGAATAAAATTTTAGTTGGAAGTGTCAAATTTTAATAAATTTATTTGAAACCAACTTCGATTTTTTTGGATTTTGTCGAGTATTTTTGTTTTAGGATGTATATTTGAGAAAATTTAGATGAAAATAACGACCATTTTTTGGATTGTGAATAAAATTTTAGTTGGAAGTGTCAAATTTTAATAAATTTATTTGAAATCAACTTCGATTTTTTTGGATATTGTTGAGTATTTTTGTTGTAGGATCTATATTTGAGTAAATTTAGATGAAAATAACTTCAATTTTTTGGATTGTGAATAAAATTTTAGTTGGAAGTGTCAAATTTTAATAAATTTATTATAAATCAACTTCGATTTTTTTGGATTTGTCGAGTATTTTTGTTGTAGCATGTATATTTGAGTAAATTTAGATGAAAATAACGACCATATTTTGGATTGTGAAGAAAATTTTAGTTGGAAGTGTCAAATTTTAATAAATTTATTTGAAACCAACTTCGATTGTTTTGGATTTTGTTGAGTATTTTTTTGTAGGATCTATATTTGAGTAAATTTAGATGAAAATAACTTCAATTTCTAAGATTGTGAAAAAAATTTTGGTTGGAAGTGTCAAATTTTAATAAATTTATTTGAAACCAACTTCGATTTTTTTGGATTTTGTCGAGTATTTTTGTTGTAGGATGTATATTTGAGTAAATTTAGATGAAAATAACTCCAATTTTTAGGATTGTGAAAAAAATTTTAGTTGGAAGTGTCAAATTTTAATAAATTTATTTGAAACCTACTTCGATTTTTTTTTATTTTGTCGAGTATTTATGGTGTAGGATGTATATTTGAGTAAATTTAGATGAAAATAACTTCAATTTCTAGGATTGTGAAAAAAATTTTAGTCGGAAGTGTCAAATTTTAATAAATTTATTTGAAATCAACTTCGATTTTTTGGATTTTGTCGAGTATTTTTGGTGTAGGATGTATATTTGAGTACATTTAGATGAAAATAACGACCATTTTTTGGATTGTGAAACATATTTTAGTTGGAAGTGTCAAATTTTAATAAATTTATTTGAAACCAACTTCGATTTTTTTGGACTTTGTCGAGTATTTTTGGTGTAGGATGTATATTTGAGTAAATTTAGATGAAAATAACTTCAATTTCTAGGATTGTGAAAAAAAATTTTGTTGGAAGTGTCAAATTTTAATAAATTTATTTGAAACCAACTTCGATTTTTTTGGATTTTGTCGAGTATTTTTGTTTTAGGATGTATATTTGAGAAAATTTAGATGAAAATAACTTCAATTTTTTGGATTGAGTAAAAAATTTTATTTGGAAGTGTCAATTTTTAATAAATTTATTTGAAATCAACTTCGATTTTTTTGGATTTTGTTGAGTATTTTTTGGTAGGATCTATATTTGAGTAAATTTAGATGAAAATAACGACCATTTTTTGGATTGTGAATAAAATTTTAGTTGGAAGTGTCAAATTTTAATAAATTTATTTGAAATCAACTTCGTTTTTTTTTTGATTTTGTTGAGTATTTATGGTGTAGGATGTATATTTGAGTAAATTTAGATGAAAATAACTTCAATTTCTAGGATTGTGAAAAATATTTTAGTTGGAAGTGTCAAATTTTAATAAATTTATTTGAAACCAACTTCGATTTTTTTGGATTTTGTCGAGTATTTTTGGTGTAGGATGTATATTGGAGTAAATTTAGATGAAAATAACTTCAATTTCTAGGATTGTGAAAAAAATTTTAGTTGGAAGTGTCAAATTTTAATAAATTTATTTGAAACCTACTTCGATTTTTTTGGATTTTGTCGAGTATTTTTGGTGTAGGATGTATATTTGAGTAAATTTAGATGAAAATAACTTCAATTTTTAGGATTTTGAAAAAAATTTTAGTTACAAGTGTCTAATTTTAATAAATTTATTTGAAACCAACTTCGATTTTTTTGGATTTTGTCGAGTATTTTTGTTGTAGGATGTATATTTGAGTAAATTTAGATGAAAATAACGAAAATTTATTGGATTGTGAAAAAAATTTTAGTTGGAAGTGTCAAATTTTAATAAATTTATGTGAAACCAACTTCGATTTTTTTGGATTTTGTCGAGTATTTTTGTTTTAGGATGTATATTTGAGAAAATTTAGATGAAAATAACGACCATTTTTTGGATTGTGAATAAAATTTTAGTTGGAAGTGTCAAATTTTAATAAATTTATTTGAAACCTACTTCGATTTTTTTGGACTTTGTCGAGTATTTTTGGTGTAGGATGTATATTTGAGTAAATTTAGATGAAAATAACTTCAATTTCTAAGATTGTGAAAAAAATTTTAGTTGGAAGTGTCAAATTTTAATAAATTTATTTGAAACCAACTTCGATTTTTTTTGGATTTTGTCGAGTATTTTTGTTGTAGGATGTATATTTGAGTAAATTTAGATGAAAATAACTTCAATTTTTAGGATTGTGAAAAAAATTTTAGTTGGAAGTGTCAAATTTTAATAAATTTATTTGAAACCTACTTCGATTTTTTTTTATTTTGTCGAGTATTTATGGTGTAGGATGTATATTTGAGTAAATTTAGATGAAAATAACTTCAATTTCTAGGATTGTGATAAAAATTTTAGTCGGAAGTGTCAAATTTTAATAAATTTATTTGAAATCAACTTCGTTTTTTCTGGATTTTGTTTACTATTTTTTGTAGGATCTATATTTGAGTAAATTTAGATGAAAATAACTTCAATTTTTAGGATTGTGAAAAAATATTTAGTTGGAAGTGTCAAATTTTAATAAATTTATTTGAAACCAACTTCGATTTTTTTGGATTTTGTCGAGTATTTTTGGTGTAGGATGTATATTTGAGTAAATTTAGATGAAAACAACTTCAATTTTTAGGATTGTGAAAAAAATTTTAGTTGGAAGTGTCAAATTTTAATAAATTTATTTGAAACCAACTTCGATTGTTTTGAATTTTGTTGAGTATTTTTTTGTAGGATCTATATTTGAGTAAATTTAGATGAAAATAACTTCAATTTCTAAGATTGTGAAAAAAATATTAGTTGGAAGTGTCAAATTTTAATAAATTTATTTGAAACCAACTTCGATTTTTTTGGATTTTGTCGAGTATTTTTGTTTCAGGATGTATATTTGAGAAAATTTAGATGAAAATAACGACCATTTTTTGGATTGTGAATAAAATTTTAGTTGGAAGTGTCAAATTTTAATAAATTTATTTGAAACCAACTTCGATTTTTTTGGATTTTGTCGAGTATTTTTGTTTTAGGATGTATATATGAGAAAATTTAGATGAAAATAACGACCATTTTTTGGATTGTGAATAAAATTTTAGTTGGAAGTGTCAAATTTTAATAAATTTATTTGAAATCAACTTCGATTTTTTTGGATATTGTTGAGTATTTTTGTTGTAGGATCTATATTTGAGTAAATTTAGATGAAAATAACTTCAATTTTTTGGATTGTGAATAAAATTTTAGTTGGAAGTGTCAAATTTTAATAAATTTATTATAAATCAACTTCGATTTTTTTGGATTTGTCGAGTATTTTTGTTGTAGCATGTATATTTGAGTAAATTTAGATGAAAATAACGACCATATTTTGGATTGTGAAGAAAATTTTAGTTGGAAGTGTCAAATTTTAATAAATTTATTTGAAACCAACTTCGATTGTTTTGGATTTTGTTGAGTATTTTTTTGTAGGATCTATATTTGAGTAAATTTAGATGAAAATAACTTCAATTTCTAAGATTGTGAAAAAAATTTTGGTTGGAAGTGTCAAATTTTAATAAATTTATTTGAAACCAACTTCGATTTTTTTGGATTTTGTCGAGTATTTTTGTTGTAGGATGTATATTTGAGTAAATTTAGATGAAAATAACTCCAATTTTTAGGATTGTGAAAAAAATTTTAGTTGGAAGTGTCAAATTTTAATAAATTTATTTGAAACCTACTTCGATTTTTTTTTATTTTGTCGAGTATTTATGGTGTAGGATGTATATTTGAGTAAATTTAGATGAAAATAACTTCAATTTCTAGGATTGTGAAAAAAATTTTAGTCGGAAGTGTCAAATTTTAATAAATTTATTTGAAATCAACTTCGATTTTTTGGATTTTGTCGAGTATTTTTGGTGTAGGATGTATATTTGAGTACATTTAGATGAAAATAACGACCATTTTTTGGATTGTGAAAAATATTTTAGTTGGAAGTGTCAAATTTTAATAAATTTATTTGAAACCAACTTCGATTTATTTGGACTTTGTCGAGTATTTTTGGTGTAGGATGTATATTTGAGTAAATTTAGATGAAAATAACTTCAATTTCTAGGATTGTGAAAAAAATTTTTGTTGGAAGTGTTACGTATGTGGAATATTCCCATACGCCGCTCTCAACAATTTTTCGAGCTCGCGTCTGCGAAGGGAAAACGCCCTAAGAATCTTTTTGTTTATCACATACCACTCAGGGGGTCGTGATCTTGACCATCTGGAACACGACCATGGGAACGGGAGTGACACGACGACGACCCCGAAGGATCTCCTTATATGGAAATCTCCTAACGAACCCCCACTCATTTTTGGGACTATATAAACCCTTTGGTTTCAACCCTCGTTGGTTAAAAGCAGTACAGTCACGCGTAGAGCAACGTCGTGTCACGCTCGTACAGAGTTGGTCATATTCAGTAAGATCGAGCTAAAGTCTCCGTCAGAATCATAGTTAACCTCATAGAATCCGCGAGTCCGGGTTATATTCTATTGGGCACTTTGAAATAGCCACTCTTACGCCCCGCATCGCCAGTGCGTCAACACCGTGCAGCTAGTGGTAACTCACACACTTTTATTCTTTATTTAATCGCGACACTTACATTTGTACAATAACCTATTATTGAATATACGAATGGTGTTCACGTGTAAATCGAGTAGATTCGTTAAACCCATCTCTTACCCAGCGATCCTTATAATATTAGTAGCATTCACCCACTGATACAACTTTACCGCTCGAGTTGTATCAAATATTAATTAAGAGTTACGAGGCATTACTAACATTTCCTGCGACTCCCTGATTAAGCATCAGGTTCGTTCGCAACCTTTCATCCAAAACAAGGTATATTTTCCAACCCAGTGGCTCCCCGATTTCGCATTGGGTTCGTCCACGAAACCTCACCCTCCTACGGCTCCCTGATTTCGCATCAGGTTCGTCCGTATCCTACAGCTCCCTGATTTCGCATCAGGTTCGTCTGTAAATCTACCAACTTCCGAACAGCTCCCTGGTTTAGCACCAGGTTCGTCTGTGAACTTTATCCTAGTGACTCCCCGATTTCGCATTGGGTTCGTTCACGACGTTTCACCATTCCTAGAGGCTCCCTGATTTCGCATCAGGTTCGTCCTCGCCGTCAATAATCCTAGCGGCTCCCTGATTTCGCATCAGGTTCGTCCGCGTGTGACTCCATTCCTAGAGGCTCCCTGATTTCGCATCAGGTTCGTCCTCGCCGTCAATAATCCTAGCGGCTCCCTGATTTCGCATCAGGTTCGTCCGCGCACCTAACTAACAAACTCATAAACCGTATTCCTTGGGAAATACCCTTCTCGCCGGCCTCGCGCGTTGCCGCAGCCCCGGCTCGTAACAGAACTGGTGACAGCGGTGGGATGCTACTGCATTAGAATCGCCGTAAATTTGGGTTTTTAAATACGTTAAAATCACTCGTAATTTTTATCGACGATATACTAGTTTTCTCTAGTCAAGTCACTTAGTAATTTTATGATGGCAACCGCACAGGCGAACGTCTCTTCTAATGATATAATGAACCTGACAGTTTCAATTGCAAACTCAATGTCGCTCTTGGCGCAACGGACATGTATACAAAATATTACTATGTCAATTCCAACCTTCGACGGTGAAAGTCCACCCTTGACGCGCTTTGCACAAAATGTTGAAGACGGGTTAACTTTGATTCCTGAGGGTACGGAAGCTGAGTATCTTGCGATAATACTAACGAAACTGATCGGTCCGGCACGCAGGTGCACGTTAGAACATAAATTCGAATCTATTAAGAAATTAGTCCAACATCTGAAAAAGAGATTCGCGCCGGGAAGAAGTTTGTCATATTTTCAAGTCGAAATCGCGAAACTAAGCATACGCGAAGGAGAAAGTCTGCGACAGTACGTCGACAGAACTAGCCATCTCGTTTATTGTGCGCGCGGAGCTATTCGGGAAAGGTATCTGGATCACGCTGAAGATTTCGTCAAAGAAATGGAAAAGGACGTTAAGGAAAACTTCATCGATGGTTTACCGGATCGAATTTCTTGGAAAGTGTCGGCTCAGACTCAAGATATTCAAACACTTGAACAAGCTTACGACGCCGTGCTACAGATAGATAGGAAATTAAGGAATCGACGACAGTCGCCCCGTAATGAATCACCCTCCAGGTGGTCTCGCCGAGATCATTACACCGAAAACTCTCGCCACCACGACCGCGAAGTGTCGTACCCACTTTCTCCGAGTAGATACGACCAGAACAGGGATCGGCCTCTTAGAACATCTGGGTTTGAAGAAGAACGAGAAGGACGGACACGTACGACGGCCTGGACCTTGCGTCACCGAAGCCCCTCGAAATCCCCTTCTTATCGCTCCGACTCATCGTACGCAGATGATAGAGAAAAACACTATTCTATTTTAAAAAATCCCGATAAAGATCGCAAGCCGAGTTTATATTGCTGGCATTGCGGCACAGCCGGACATGACGGAAAGTCCTGTAGGAAACAACCGCGTAACCCTAGATATCAACGAGACTCGCGAGATTCGTCCGTTGAATCAAACAAGTCTTTAAACTTCAATCGCGCTCAACGTATAGGCGACACGATGAGCGGAAACAAGGAAGCTCGCCAAAGGACAGTCCGCTTCGAAGAGGAACCCTCATCAAGGAAGCACCTGCCCCACGCATCAACATCAAGGTTCCAGAATTGGAGTCAGGAACGGGAGAATTCCTAATCGACGGTGGAGCATCCGTTAATTTAGTAGTCATTAACGCCCTGGGAGAAAAAGCCGCGATAAACTCTCGGGAAGAAATCGAGTTAACCGGAATTACCACTAATCCAATTCATACTTTAGGAACAACAATTCTTCATATCCACGAAGCTCCTGCACTTTTCTATGTAGTAAAAGAGCTGGCCATAGAAGCAGATGGACTTATAGGAAGCCCATTTTTAAAACAGGAAGAGGCTGAATTCTCCTATTATCATGGGACTCTGGTATTAAAAAATAAACCAACCCGACCTCTACGTTTTTCAAATTATCAAGATCTACCTCAAATGAAAGAACTATTGACATCGACCAAACATCGTATCGAGCCTAGGACGTCGCAACAGATTGCTATAACAATTACAAACTCGAAGATTAAGGAAGGATATTTACCGCGTATCAAGACCCTTGAACATCTTTACATAGGAGAAGCAGTTGTGAGGAATAATAAAGGGAAGTGCTACGTTATGGCAACAAATACCAGCGATGAACCCCTAGACGTAGAGATAGAACCACAAACATTAGAGTCATTCGATATCTTCGGGTCATCAGACGAAGATTCTTACCCAGCTGCAGAACACCCGTCAAAATTCAAAACACACGAAGATAGGATACAAAAAATTTTAGAAGCCCTAAACACTAAACATTTGAACAAGGAGGAACTAGATTTCGTTACTAATCTGGTTAGAGATTTTCCCGACCGATTTTATCTTTCTGGAGATAAACTTGGGAAGGCCCGCGACTTTAAACACTCAATCCATACATCCAATGATATTCCAATCAACACAAGACAATATCGTTATCCTCTCATTCATCAAAAGGAAATTCAAAAACAAATCAGCGCGCTATTATCAAACGGTATAATTACGCCTTCAAAATCTCCGTACAATTCACCCTTATGGATTGTACCGAAGAAAGAAGACGAAAACGGAGTGAAACGTTGGCGCCTGGTAATAGATTTCCGCGGCCTCAACGAAATAACCATTTCTGATAGGTATCCATTACCTCAAATCACAGAGATCTTAGATCGATTAGGAGGAGCCAAATATTTCTCAGTTTTTGATCTCGCAAGTGGATTTCATCAAATAGAGATGGACCCGAAGGATAAGGCAAAAACAGCATTCACCACTCCAAATGGACATTACGAATTTTCTCGAATGCCTTTCGGATTAAAAAATGCACCACCCACCTTTCAACGCCTGATGGACCAAGCACTCACTGGACTTCAAGGAACAGACCTCTTTGTCTACTTGGACGACATAGTGATTTACGCATCATCGTTACAGGAGCACAATATCAAAGTCAAAAAATTGTTAAACCGCCTTCGAGAACACGGATTAACCCTTCAGACCAACAAGTGCCAATTCCTGCGAAAGGAAGTCGCATACCTTGGACACATTATTTCAAAGGAAGGGGTAAGACCTGATCCTAGGAAATTAAAAGCCGTTCAAGATTTTCCAACACCCACATCGCAGAAGAACATTCAACAATTCTTGGGACTTGTTGGATATTACCGAAGATTCGTACCTAATTTTACCACAAAAGCAAAACCATTAATTAACTTATTAGGAAAAGGCATCAAATTCAAATGGACAGAAGAACAAGACCAGAGTTTTAAGCAATTACGCAACGAACTTTGTCAACAGCCCATATTGCAATACCCTGATTTCAGTAAACCTTTCATTGTAACCACAGATGCATCTGATTACGCTATTGGAGCCGTACTTAGCCAAGGGGAGATAGGAAACGACCTACCGATTGCTTATGCCTCCCGCAGCCTAAATAAACCTGAGAAGAATTATTCAGCTACGGAAAAGGAATGTTTGGCCATGGTTTACGCAGTAAGATACTTCAGGCCCTACATCTATGGAACCCCATTCACCCTTGTTACAGACCACAGACCACTTGTCTGGTTACATTCTGTCAAGGACCCAACTTCTAGACTTATGAAGTGGAAGCTACGTCTTTTGGAATACGAGTACCAGGTTGTCCATAAATCCGGAAAGACGAATAAGAACGCAGACGCATTATCGCGCAACCCTACGTCTACCTGCTTACCACTTATTCCACGAGAGCTCCAGGACCCCGACTTCAAAGCCCAGATACCGAAAACAGATGCCAATATCGAAACAATCGGGCACCGCATACGACAGTTACGACGAGATAGAGAAAGCCGACCCAAGTACCAAGAGACAAGCAGCAGCTCAGAAGAAGAAACCGCACGTGGGAACATTCAACATTCTCCAATAATATACAAGAACCGATCTTTTCCCAGCTTATCTCAAGAGGTAACCATGCCAGATGAACGCCAGGAAACCATAAACAGTTTTTCGCCCGCAGCTAATTCTACACAAATTGCCCCTTTAGATAAGGACCAGACCGTATTTGACAATTTAATATCGTTTGAGGAGCCGCTCGAAAATACTGTAATAGAAAATGCAAGAAATACTCAACTAGATTTACTCAGTACCCCGCAAGTACCATCGGAAGTCATGGAAGAACCTTTACAACCCTCAATAAACCAGCTACCTGCAGGTACAACGCCCGAAGCAAGAGTGGGACAACCACCTGACAACAGGTCAACCGAACCTAGGGTCCCTGACCACACGATCGACTCCTACCCTTTCTCCACTACCGAAATCGAGGATCCAAATGACCTTGACGATCTGGAAGAAACCCCATTAGATCGACCACATAAAATCATCGTTTCTTCAAATACTTTTACCGCTGAAGAAGGACATTACGTACACTTCATTTCTGCCGACTGCAATTTAATAAACCCCGTTGGAAAATTACTGGTAGACACTGAACTAATCAATCAACCAAACCTTCTAGCAGAAGAACCAAAAAAGGGAAATGTGATAACTACGGACAATGGATTATTTAAAACCTTCAGTATAATAATCTCAGACAATTTCTTCGATAATATTAAAAGAGTAGATGTGCTCAACGGATTGAAAACTCTTCGACACACCTTAGATCAAAATCAGATTAAATCATTTCGAATTTCTGCCACGGGAGACCTTCACAAAATACCATCCAACGAATTCGTCAAAATTTTAGAAGAGGTTTTCATAGGAACGGGCATGCAGATTATCCTATGCAATTGTACCATCACAACACCATCCGAAGAAGACAGACAGCACATCATTTGCGAGGCTCACGATAGTTTAATTGGAGGACATAAAGGAGTAACGAAAACATATAAACGCATCCGATCAAAATTCCATTGGTCACAAATGCGCAACGACATTCAAGACTACATTCGAAGATGCCAAAGTTGTCAGGAACAGAAATTAGTTCGAGCAAAAACTCGTCAACCGATGTTAATCACCGACACACCTATAGGAGCCTTTGACAAAATTTCCTTGGATACAGTAGGACCTTTACCAATTACACCCAGTGGGAATAGACATATTCTCACCATTCAAGATAACTTAACGAAATATTGCGTAGCCATAGCAATACCTAACATTCGAGCTGCTACAATTGCAGATGCTTTCGCTAGACACTTCATCGCAATATACGGTACACCTCGCGCAATACTAACAGACAAAGGAACTAGCTTCATCGGAACGCTCATGACCAATCTCTCCGAAATATTCAAAATCAAGCAAATCACAACCTCAGGATATAGACCACAAACCAATGGATCTCTGGAACGAAGCCACATCGTCCTCACTGAATACCTCAAGCATTACATGGATAGTTACGAAGACTGGGATTTATTAATACCGTTCGCAATGTTCTCTTACAATACATCCGTTCACGAAGCAACAAATTTCACCCCATACGAATTAATCTTTGGAAAACCAGCCCGAGAACCAACCTCGTTTCCAACCGCCTCCTCGCCAACATCCAGCTAACTCCAACCGGCATCACTGCAACGCTGACGCTCGACCGGCTACCCGGACAACCACCAGTGGACATCATTGAGCACTGGCTGCAGCTCGGCTACGTAGTGCCTAGCGACGATTAAAACACTTACACCTCACAACACCTAGCGATAAGTACACTAATACACCTACACCCGACAATTCTCTTCTACATTTTTGCTTATAAAAAGATTTTTGGGGCGTTTTTTCCTTCTTTTGAAAAGCATCACGAGAATCGCGATGTTTTATCTTAGGGGGGAGATGTTACGTATGTGGAATATTCCCATACGCCGCTCTCAACAATTTTTCGAGCTCGCGTCTGCGAAGGGAAAACGCCCTAAGAATCTTTTTGTTTATCACATACCACTCAGGGGGTCGTGATCTTGACCATCTGGAACACGACCATGGGAACGGGAGTGACACGACGACGACCCCGAAGGATCTCCTTATATGGAAATCTCCTAACGAACCCCCACTCATTTTTGGGACTATATAAACCCTTTGGTTTCAACCCTCGTTGGTTAAAAGCAGTACAGTCACGCGTAGAGCAACGTCGTGTCACGCTCGTACAGAGTTGGTCATATTCAGTAAGATCGAGCTAAAGTCTCCGTCAGAATCATAGTTAACCTCATAGAATCCGCGAGTCCGGGTTATATTCTATTGGGCACTTTGAAATAGCCACTCTTACGCCCCGCATCGCCAGTGCGTCAACACCGTGCAGCTAGTGGTAACTCACACACTTTTATTCTTTATTTAATCGCGACACTTACATTTGTACAATAACCTATTATTGAATATACGAATGGTGTTCACGTGTAAATCGAGTAGATTCGTTAAACCCATCTCTTACCCAGCGATCCTTATAATATTAGTAGCATTCACCCACTGATACAACTTTACCGCTCGAGTTGTATCAAATATTAATTAAGAGTTACGAGGCATTACTAACATTTCCTGCGACTCCCTGATTAAGCATCAGGTTCGTTCGCAACCTTTCATCCAAAACAAGGTATATTTTCCAACCCAGTGGCTCCCCGATTTCGCATTGGGTTCGTCCACGAAACCTCACCCTCCTACGGCTCCCTGATTTCGCATCAGGTTCGTCCGTATCCTACAGCTCCCTGATTTCGCATCAGGTTCGTCTGTAAATCTACCAACTTCCGAACAGCTCCCTGGTTTAGCACCAGGTTCGTCTGTGAACTTTATCCTAGTGACTCCCCGATTTCGCATTGGGTTCGTTCACGACGTTTCACCATTCCTAGAGGCTCCCTGATTTCGCATCAGGTTCGTCCTCGCCGTCAATAATCCTAGCGGCTCCCTGATTTCGCATCAGGTTCGTCCGCGTGTGACTCCATTCCTAGAGGCTCCCTGATTTCGCATCAGGTTCGTCCTCGCCGTCAATAATCCTAGCGGCTCCCTGATTTCGCATCAGGTTCGTCCGCGCACCTAACTAACAAACTCATAAACCGTATTCCTTGGGAAATACCCTTCTCGCCGGCCTCGCGCGTTGCCGCAGCCCCGGCTCGTAACAGAAGTGTCAAATTTTAATAAATTTATTTGAAACCAACTTCGATTTTTTTGGATTTTGTCGAGTATTTTTGTTTTAGGATGTATATTTGAGAAAATTTAGATGAAAATAACTTCAATTTTTTGGATTGAGTAAAAAATTTTATTTGGAAGTGTCAATTTTTAATAAATTTATTTGAAATCAACTTCGATTTTTTTGGATTTTGTTGAGTATATTTTGGTAGGATCTATATTTGAGTAAATTTAGATGAAAATAACGACCATTTTTTGGATTGTGAATAAAATTTTAGTTGGAAGTGTCAAATTTTAATAAATTTATTTGAAATCAACTTCGTTTTTTTTTTTGATTTTGTTGAGTATTTATGGTGTAGGATGTATATTTGAGTAAATTTAGATGAAAATAACTTCAATTTCTAGGATTGTGAAAAATATTTTAGTTGGAAGTGTCAAATTTTAATAAATTTATTTGAAACCAACTTCGATTTTTTTGGATTTTGTCGAGTATTTTTGGTGTAGGATGTATATTGGAGTAAATTTAGATGAAAATAACTTCAATTTCTAGGATTGTGAAAAAAATTTTAGTTGGAAGTGTCAAATTTTAATAAATTTATTTGAAACCTACTTCGATTTTTTTGGATTTTGTCGAGTATTTTTGGTGTAGGATGTATATTTGAGTAAATTTAGATGAAAATAACTTCAATTTTTAGGATTTTGAAAAAAATTTTAGTTACAAGTGTCTAATTTTAATAAATTTATTTGAAACCAACTTCGATTTTTTTGGATTTTGTCGAGTATTTTTGTTGTAGGATGTATATTTGAGTAAATTTAGATGAAAATAACGAAAATTTATTGGATTGTGAAAAAAATTTTAGTTGGAAGTGTCAAATTTTAATAAATTTATGTGAAACCAACTTCGATTTTTTTGGATTTTGTCGAGTATTTTTGTTTTAGGATGTATATTTGAGAAAATTTAGATGAAAATAACGACCATTTTTTGGATTGTGAATAAAATTTTAGTTGGAAGTGTCAAATTTTAATAAATTTATTTGAAATCAACTTCGATTTTTTTTTATTTTGTCGAGTATTTTTGGTGTAGGATGTATATTTGAGTAAATTTAGATGAAAATAACATCAATTTCTAGGATTGTGAAAAAAATTTTAGTTGGAAGCGTCAAATTTTAATAAATTTATTTGAAACCAACTTCGATTTTTTGGATTTTGTCGAGTATTTTTGGTGTAGGATGTATATTTGAGTACATTTAGATGAAAATAACGACCATTTTTTGGATTGTGAAAAATATTTTAGTTGGAAGTGTCAAATTTTAATAAATTTATTTGAAATCAACTTCGATTTTTTTGGATTTTGTTGAGTATTTTTGTTGTAGGATCTATATTTGAGTAAATTTAGATAAAAATAACTTCAATTTTTTGGATTGAGTAAAAAATTTTATTTGGAAGTGTCAAATTTTAATAAATTTATTTGAAACCAACTTCGATTGTTTTGGATTTTGTTGAGTATTTTTTTGTAGGATGTATATTTGAGTAAATTTAGATGAAAATAACTTCAATTTCTAGGATTGTGAAAAAAATTTTAGTTGGAAGCGTCAAATTTTAATAAATTTATTTGAAACCAACTTCGATTTTTTGGATTTTGTCGAGTATTTTTGGTGTAGGATGTATATTTGAGTACATTTAGATGAAAATAACGACCATTTTTTGGATTGTGAAAAATATTTTAGTTGGAAGTGTCAAATTTTAATAAATTTATTTGAAATCAACTTCGATTTTTTTGGATTTTGTTGAGTATTTTTGTTGTAGGATCTATATTTGAGTAAATTTAGATGAAAATAACTTCAATTTTTTGGATTGAGTAAAAAATTTTATTTGGAAGTGTCAATTTTTAATAAATTTATTTGAAATCAACTTCGATTTTTTTGGATTTTGTTGAGTATTTTTTGGTAGGATCTATATTTGAGTAAATTTAGATGAAAATAACGACCATTTTTTGGATTGTGAAAAATATTTTAGTTGGAAGTGTCAAATTTTAATAAATTTATTTGAAACCAACTTCGATTTTTTTGGATTTTGTCGAGTATTTTTGGTGTAGGATGTATATTTGAGTAAATTTAGATGAAAATAACTTCAATTTCTAGGATTGTGAAAAAAATTTTAGTTGGAAGCGTCAAATTTTAATAAATTTATTTGAAACCAACTTCGATTTTTTGGATTTTGTCGAGTATTTTTGGTGTAGGATGTATATTTGAGTACATTTAGATGAAAATAACGACCATTTTTTGGATTGTGAAAAATATGTTAGTTGGAAGTGTCAAATTTTAATAAATTTATTTGAAATCAACTTCGATTTTTTTGGATTTTGTTGAGTATTTTTGTTGTAGGATCTATATTTGAGTAAATTTAGATAAAAATAACTTCAATTTTTTGGATTGAGTAAAAAATTTTATTTGGAAGTGTCAATTTTTAATAAATTTATTTGAAATCAACTTCGATTTTTTTGGATTTTGTTGAGTATTTTTTGGTAGGATCTATATTTGAGTAAATTTAGATGAAAATAACGACCATTTTTTGGATTGTGAAAAATATTTTAGTTGGAAGTGTCAAATTTTAATAAATTTATTTGAAACCAACTTCGATTTTTTTGGATTTTGTCGAGTATTTTTGGTGTAGGATGTATATTTGAGTAAATTTAGATGAAAATAACTTCAATTTCTAGGATTTTGAAAAAAATTTTAGTTACAAGTGTCAATTTTTAATAAATTTATTTGAAACCAACTTCGATTGTTTTGGATTTTGTTGAGTATTTTTTTGTAGGATCTATATTTGAGTAAATTTAGATGAAAATAACTTCAATTTCTAAGATTGTGAAAAAAATTTTAGTTGGAAGTGTCAAATTTTAATAAATTTATTTGAAACCAACTTCGATTTTTTTGGATTTTGTCGAGTATTTTTGTTGTAGGATGTATATTTGAGTAAATTTAGTTGAAAATAACTTCAATTTTTAGGATTGTGAAAAAAATTTTAGTTGGAAGTGTCAAATTTTAATAAATTTATTTGAAACCTACTTCGATTTTTTTTTATTTTGTCGAGTATTTATGGTGTAGGATGTATATTTGAGTAAATTTAGATGAAAATAACTTCAATTTCTAGGATTGTGAAAAAAATTTTAGTCGGAAGTGTCAAATTTTAATAAATTTATTTGAAATCAACTTCGTTTTTGCTGGATTTTGTTTAGTATTTTTTGTAGGATCTATATTTGAGTAAATTTAGATGAAAATAACTTCAATTTTTAGGATTGTGAAAAAAATTTTAGTTGGAAGTGTCAAATTTTAATAAATTTATTTGAAACCAACTTCGATTTTTTTGGATTTTGTTGAGTATTTTTTTGTAGGATCTATATTTGAGTAAATTTAGATGAAAATACCTTCAATTTCTAGGATTGTGAAAAAAATTTTAGTTGGAAGTGTCAAATTTTAATAAATTTATTTGAAACCAACTTCGATTTTTTTGGATTTTGTCGAGTATTTTTGTTTTACGATGTATATTTGAGTAAATTTAGATGAAAATAACTTCAATTTTTAGGATTGTGAAAAAAATTTTAGTTGGAAGTGTCAAATTTTAATAAATTTATTTGAAATCAACTTCGTTTTTTTTTTATTTTGTTGAGTATTTTTTGTAGGATGTATATTTGAGTAAATTTAGATGAAAATAACTTCAATTTCTAGGATTGTGAAAAAAATTTTAGTTGGAAGTGTCAAATTTTAATAAATTTATTTGAAACCTACTTCGATTTTTTTTGATTTTGTCGAGTATTTATGGTGTAGGATGTATATTTGAGTAAATTTAGATGAAAATAACTTCAATTTCTAGGATTGTGAAAAAAATTTTAGTCGGAAGTGTCAAATTTTAATAAATTTATTTGAAATCAACTTCGATTTTTTGGATTTTGTCGAGTATTTTTGGTGTAGGATGTATATTTGAGTACATTTAGATGAAAATAACGACCATTTTTTGGATTGTGAAAAATATTTTAGTTGGAAGTGTCAAATTTTAATAAATTTATTTGAAACCAACTTCGATTTTTTTGGATTTTGTTGAGTATTTTTTTGTAGGATCTATATTTGAGTAAATTTAGATGAAAATACCTTCAATTTCTAGGATTGTGAAAAAAATTTTAGTTGGAAGTGTCAAATTTTAATAAATTTATTTGAAACCAACTTCGATTTTTTTGGATTTTGTCGAGTATTTTTGTTTTACGATGTATATTTGAGTAAATTTAGATGAAAATAACTTCAATTTTTAGGATTGTGAAAAAAATTTTAGATGGAAGTGTCAAATTTTAATAAATTTATTTGAAATCAACTTCGTTTTTTTTGGATTTTGTCGAGTATTTTTGTTGTAGGATGTATATTTGAGTACATTTAGATGAAAATAACGACCATATTTTGGATTGTGAAGAAAATTTTAGTTGGAAGTGTCAAATTTTAATAAATTTATTTGAAACCAACTTCGATTTTTTTTTATTTTGTCGAGTATTTTTGTTGTAGGATGTATATTTGAGTAAATTTAGATGAAAATAACGACCATTTTTTGGATTGTGAAGAAAATTTTAGTTGGAAGTGTCAAATTTTAATAAATTTATTTGAAACCAACTTCGATTTTTTTGGATTTTGTGGAGTATTTTTGGTGTAGGATGTATATTTGAGTAAATTTAGATGAAAATAACTTCAATTTCTAGGGTTGTGAAAAAAATTTTAGTTTGAAGCGTCAAATTTTAATAAATTTATTAGAAATCAAATTCGATTTTTTTGGATTTTGTCGAGTATTTTTGTTGTAGGATGTATATTTGAGTAAATTTAGATGAAAATAACGACCATATTTTGGATTGTGAAGAAAACTTTAATTGGAAGTGTCAAATTTTAATAAATTTATTTGAAACCAACTTCGATTTTTTTTTATTTTGTCGAGTATTTTTGTTGTAGGATGTATATATGAGTAAATTTAGATGAAAATAACGACCATTTTTTGGATTGTGAAGAAAATTTTAGTTGGAAGTGTCAAATTTTAATAAATTTATTTGAAACCAACTTCGATTTTTTTGGATTTTGTGGAGTATTTTTGGTGTAGGATGTATATTTGAGTAAATTTAGATGAAAATAACTTCAATTTCTAGGATTGTGAAAAAAATTTTAGTTGGAAGTGTCAAATTTTAATAAATTTATTTGAAACCAACTTCGATTGTTTTGGATTTTGTTGAGTATTTTTTTGTAGGATCTATATTTGAGTAAATTTAGATGAAAATAACTTCAATTTCTAAGATTGTGAAAAAAATTTTAGTTGGATGTGTCAAATTTTAATAAATTTATTTGAAACCAACTTCGATTTTTTTGGATTTTGTCGAGTATTTTTGTTTTAGGATGTATATTTGAGAAAATTTAGATGAAAATAACGACCATTTTTTGGATTGTGAATAAAATTTTAGTTGGAAGTGTCAAATTTTAATAAATTTATTTGAAACCAACTTCGATTTTTTTGGATTTTGTCGAGTATTTTTGGTGTAGGATGTATATTTGAGTAAATTTAGATGAAAATAACTTCAATTTCTAGGATTGTGAAAAAAATTTTAGTTGGAAGTGTCAAATTTTAATAAATTTATTTGAAACCAACTTCGATTTTTTTTTATTTTGTCGAGTATTTTTGGTGTAGGATGTATATTTGAGTAAATTTAGATGAAAATAACTTCAATTTCTAGGATTGTGAAAAAAATTTTAGTTGGAAGCGTCAAATTTTAATAAATTTATTTGAAACCAACTTCGATTTTTTTTGGATTTTGTCGAGTATTTTTGGTGTAGGATGTATATTTGAGTACATTTAGATGAAAATAACGACCATTTTTTGGATTGTGAAAAATATTTTAGTTGGAAGTGTCAAATTTTAATAAATTTATTTGAAATCAACTTCGATTTTTTTGGATTTTGTCGAGTATTTTTGTTGTAGGGTCTATATTTGATTAAATTTAGATGAAAATAACTTCAATTTTTTGGATTGTGAAAAAAATTTTAGTTGGAAGTGTCAAATTTTAATAAATTTATTTGAAATCAACTTCGATTTTTTTGGATTTTGTAGAGTATTTTTTGTAGGATCTATTTTTGAGTAAATTTAGATGAAAATAACTTCAATTTTTGGGATTGTGAATAAAATTTTAGTTGGAAGTGACAAATTTTAATAAATTTATTTGAAATCAACTTCGATTTTTTTGGATTTTGTCGAGTATTTTTTGTGTAGGATTTATATTTGAGTAAATTTAGATGAAAATAACTTCAATTTTTTGGACTGTGAAAAAAATTTTAGTTGGAAGTGTCAAATTTTAATAAATTTATTTGAAATCAACTTTGATTTTTTTTTATTTTGACGAGTATTTTTGGGGTAGGATGTATATTTGAGTAAATTTAGATGAAAATAACTTCAATTATTTGGATTGTGAAAAAAATTTTAGTTGGAAGTGTCAAATTTTAATAAATTTATTTGACATCAACTTCGATTTTTTCGGATTTTGTTGAGTATTTTTTTGTAGGATCTATATTTGAGTAAATTTAGATGAAAATAACTTCAATTTTTTGGATTGTGAAAAAATTTTAGTTGGAAGTGTCAAATTTTAATAAATTTATTTAAAATCAACTTCGATTTTATTGGATTTTGTCGAGTATTTTTGGTGTAGGATGTATATTTGAGTAAATTTAGATGAAAATAACGACAATTTTTTGGATTGTGAAAAAAAATTTAGTTGGAAGTGTCAAATTTAAATAAATTTATTTGAAATCAACTTCGATTTTTTTGGATTTTGTTGTGTATTTTTGTTGTAGGTTCTATATTTGAGTAAATTTAGATGAAAATAACTTCAATTTTTTGGATTGTGAAAAAATTTTAGTTGGAAGTGTCAAATTTTAATAAATTTATTTGAAATCAACTTCGATTTTTTTGGATTTTGTAGAGTATTTTTTTGTAGGATCTATTTTTGAGTAAATTTAGATGAAAATAACTTCAATTTTTGGGATTGTGAATAAAATTTTAGTTGGAAGTGTCAAATTTTAATAAATTTATTTGAAATCAACTTCGATTTTTTTGGATTTTGTCGAGTATTTTTGTTGTAGGGTCTATATTTGAGTAAATTTAGATGAAAATAACTTCAATTTTTTGGATTCTGAAAAAAATTTTAATTGGAAGTGTCAAATTTTAATAAATTTATTTGAAATCAACTTCGATTTTTTTGGATTTTGTAGAGTATTTTTTGTAGGATCTATTTTTGAGTAAATTTAGATGAAAATAACTTCAATTTTTGGGATTGTGAATAAAATTTTAGTTGGAAGTGACAAATTTTAATAAATTTATTTGAAATCAACTTCGATTTTTTTGGATTTTGTCGAGTATTTTTTGTGTAGGATTTATATTTGAGTAAATTTAGATGAAAATAACTTCAATTTTTTGGACTGTGAAAAAAATTTTAGTTGGAAGTGTCAAATTTTAATAAATTTATTTGAAATCAACTTCGATTTTTTCGGATTTTGTTGAGTATTTTTTTGTAGGATCTATATTTGAGTAAATTTAGATGAAAATAACTTCAATTATTTGGATTGTGAAAAAAATTTTAGTTGGAAGTGTCAAATTTTAATAAATTTATTTGAAATCAACTTCGATTTTTTCGGATTTTGTTGAGTATTTTTTTGTAGGATCTATATTTGAGTAAATTTAGATGAAAATAACTTCAATTTTTTGGATTGTGAAAAAAATTTTAGTTGGAAGTGTCAAATTTTAATAAATTTATTTGAAATCAACTTCGATTTTTTTGGATTTTGTAGAGTATTTTTTGTAGGATCTATTTTTGAGTAAATTTAGATGAAAATAACTTCAATTTTTGGGATTGTGAATAAAATTTTAGTTGGAAGTGACAAATTTTAATAAATTTATTTGAAATCAACTTCGATTTTTTTGGATTTTGTCGAGTATTTTTTGTGTAGGATTTATATTTGAGTAAATTTAGATGAAAATAACTTCAATTTTTTGGACTGTGAAAAAAATTTTAGTTGGAAGTGTCAAATTTTAATAAATTTATTTGAAATCAACTTTGATTTTTTTTTATTTTGACGAGTATTTTTGGGGTAGGATGTATATTTGAGTAAATTTAGATGAAAATAACTTCAATTATTTGGATTGTGAAAAAAATTTTAGTTGGAAGTGTCAAATTTTAATAAATTTATTTGACATCAACTTCGATTTTTTCGGATTTTGTTGAGTATTTTTTTGTAGGATCTATATTTGAGTAAATTTAGATGAAAATAACTTCAATTTTTTGGATTGTGAAAAAATTTTAGTTGGAAGTGTCAAATTTTAATAAATTTATTTAAAATCAACTTCGATTTTATTGGATTTTGTCGAGTATTTTTGGTGTAGGATGTATATTTGAGTAAATTTAGATGAAAATAACGACAATTTTTTGGATTGTGAAAAAAAATTTAGTTGGAAGTGTCAAATTTAAATAAATTTATTTGAAATCAACTTCGATTTTTTTGGATTTTGTTGTGTATTTTTGTTGTAGGTTCTATATTTGAGTAAATTTAGATGAAAATAACTTCAATTTTTTGGATTGTGAAAAAATTTTAGTTGGAAGTGTCAAATTTTAATAAATTTATTTGAAATCAACTTCGATTTTTTTGGATTTTGTAGAGTATTTTTTTGTAGGATCTATTTTTGAGTAAATTTAGATGAAAATAACTTCAATTTTTGGGATTGTGAATAAAATTTTAGTTGGAAGTGTCAAATTTTAATAAATTTATTTGAAATCAACTTCGATTTTTTTGGATTTTGTCGAGTATTTTTGGTGTAGGATGTATATTTGAGTAAATTTAGATGAAAATAACGACAATTTTTTGGATTGTGAAAAAAAGTTTAGTTGGAAGTGTCAAATTTTAATAAATTTATTTGAAATCAACTTCAATTTTTTTTTATTTTGACGAGTATTTTTGCGGTAGGATGTATATTTGAGTAAATTTAGATGAAAATAACTTCAATTTTTTGGATTCTGAAAAAAATTTTAGTTGGAAGTGTCAAATTTTAATAAATTTATTTAAAATCACCTTCGATTTTATTGGATTTTGTCGAGTATTTTTGGTGTAGGATGTATATTTGAGTAAATTTAGATGAAAATAACTTCAATTATTTGGATTGTGAAAAAAATTTTTAGTTGGAAGTGTCCAATTTTAATAAATTTATTTAAAATCAACTTCGATTTTATTGGATTTTGTCGAGTATTTTTGGTGTAGGATGTATATTTGAGTAAATTTAGATGAAAATAACGACAATTTTTTGGATTGTGAAAAAAAATTTAGTTGGAAGTGTCAAATTTTAATAAATATATTTGAAATCAACTTCGATTTTTTTGGATTTTGTTGAGTATTTTTGTTGTAGGGTCTATATTTGAGTAAATTTAGATGAAAATAACTTCAATTTTTTGGATTGTGAAAAAAATTTTAGTTGGAAGTGTCAAATTTAAATAAATTTATTTGAAATCAACTTCGATTTTTTTGGATTTTGTTGAGTATTTTTTTGTAGGATCTATATTTGAGTAAATTTAGATGAAAATAACTTCAATTTTTTGGATTGTGAAAAAATTTTAGTTAGAAGTGTCAAATTTTAATAAATTTATTTGAAATCAACTTCGATTTTTTTGGATTTTGTCGAGTATTTTTGGTGTAGGATGTATATTTGAGTAAATTTAGATGAAAATAACTTCAATTATTTGGATTGTGAAAAAATTTTAGTTGGAAGTGTCAAATTTTAATAAATTTATTTGAAATCAACTTCGATTTTTTTTATTTTGACGAGTATTTTTGGGGTAGGATGTATATTTGAGTAAATTTAGATGAAAATAACTTCAATTATTTGGATTGTGAAAAAAATTTTAGTTGGAAGTGTCAAATTTTAATATATTTATTTAAAATCAACTTCGATTTTATTGGATTTTGTTGAGTTTTTTTTTGTAGGATCTATATTTGAGTAAATTTAGATGAAAATAACTTCAATTTTTTGGATTGTGAAAAAATTTTAGTTGGAAGTGTCAAATTTTAATAAATTTATTTGAAATCAACTTCGATTTTTTTGGATTTTGACGAGTATGTTTGGGGTAGGATGTATATTTGAGTAAATTTAGATGAAAATAACTTCAATTATTTGGATTGTGAAAAAAATTTTAGTTGGAAGTGTCAAATTTTAATAAATTTATTTGAAATCAACTTCGATTTTTTTTTATTTTGACGAGTATTTTTGGGGTAGGATGTATATTTGAGTAAATTTAGATGAAAATAACTTCAATTATTTGGATTGTGAAAAAAATTTTAGTTGGAAGTGTCAAATTTTAATATATTTATTTAAAATCAACTTCGATTTTATTGGATTTTGTTGAGTATTTTTTTGTAGGATCTATATTTGAGTAAATTTAGATGAAAATAACTTCAATTTTTTGGATTGTGAAAAAATTTTAGTTGGAAGTGTCAAATTTTAATAAATTTATTTGAAATCAACTTCGATTTTTTTGGATTTTGTCGAGTATTTTTGGTGTAGGATGTATATTTGAGTAAATTTAGATGAAAATAACTTCAATTATTTGGATTGTGAAAAAATTTTAGTTGGAAGTGTCAAATTTTAATAAATTTATTTGAAATCAACTTCGATTTTTTTTTATTTTGACGAGTATTTTTGGGGTAGGATGTATATTTGAGTAAATTTAGATGAAAATAACTTCAATTTTTTGGATTGTGAAAAAAATTTTAGTTGGAAGTGTCAAATTTAAATAAATTTATTTGAATTCAACTTCGATTTTTTTGGATTTTGTTGAGTATTTTTTTGTAGGATCTATATTTGAGTAAATTTAGATGAAAATAACTTCAATTTTTTGGATTGTGAAAAAATTTTAGTTGGAAGTGTCAAATTTTAATAAATTTATTTGAAATCAACTTCGATTTTTTTGGATTTTGTCGAGTATTTTTGGTGTAGGATGTATATTTGAGTAAATTTAGATGAAAATAACTTCAATTATTTGGATTGTGACAAAATTTTAGTTGGAAGTGTAAATTTTAATAAATTTATTTGAAATCAACTTCGATTTTTTTTTATTTTGACGAGTATTTTTGGGGTAGGATGTATATTTGAGTAAATTTAGATGAAAATAACTTCAATTATTTGGATTGTGATAAAAATTTTAGTTGGAAGTGTCAAATTTTAATATATTTATTTAAAATCAACTTCGATTTTATTGGATTTTGTCGAGTATTTTTGGTGTAGGATGTATATTTGAGTAAATTTAGATGAAAATAACTTCAATTTTTTGGATTGTGGAAAAAATTTTAGTTGGAGGTGTCAAATTTAAATAAATTTATTTGAAATCAACTTCGATTTTTTTGGATTTTGTTGAGTATTTTTGTTGTAGGTTCTATATTTGAGTAAATTTAGATGAAAATAACTTCAATTATTTGGATTGTGAAAAAAATTTTAGTTGGAAGTGTCAAATTTTAATATATTTATTTAAAATCAACTTCGATTTTATTGGATTTTGTCGAGTATTTTTGGTGTAGGATGTATATTTGAGTAAATTTAGATGAAAATAACTTCAATTATTTGGATTGTGAAAAAATTTTAGTTGGAAGTGTCAAATTTTAATAAATTTATTTGAAATCAACTTCGATTTTTTTTTATTTTGACGAGTATTTTTGGGGTAGGATGTATATTTGAGTAAATTTAGATGAAAATAACTTCAATTATTTGGATTGTGATAAAAATTTTAGTTGGAAGTGTCAAATTTTAATATATTTATTTAAAATTAACTTCGATTTTATTGGATTTTGTCGAGTATTTTTGGTGTAGGATGTATATTTGAGTAAATTTAGATGAAAATAACTTCAATTTTTTGGATTGTGAAAAAAATTTTAGTTGGAAGTGTCAAATTTAAATAAATTTATTTGAATTCAACTTCGATTTTTTTGGATTTTGTTGAGTATTTTTTTGTAGGATCTATATTTGAGTAAATTTAGATGAAAATAACTTCAATTTTTTGGATTGTGAAAAAATTTTAGTTGGAAGTGTCAAATTTTAATAAATTTATTTGAAATCAACTTCGATTTTTTTGGATTTTGTCGAGTATTTTTGGTGTAGGATGTATATTTGAGTAAATTTAGATGAAAATAACTTCAATTATTTGGATTGTGAAAAAATTTTAGTTGGAAGTGTCAAATTTTAATAAATTTATTTGAAATCAACTTCGATTTTTTTTTATTTTGACGAGTATTTTTGGGGTAGGATGTATATTTGAGTAAATTTAGATGAAAATAACTTCAATTATTTGGATTGTGATAAAAATTTTAGTTGGAAGTGTCAAATTTTAATATATTTATTTAAAATCAACTTCGATTTTATTGGATTTTGTCGAGTATTTTTGGTGTAGGATGTATATTTGAGTAAATTTAGATGAAAATAACTTCAATTATTTGGATTGTGAAAAAATTTTAGGTGGAAGTGTCAAATTTTAATAAATTTATTTGAAATCAACTTTGATTTTTTTGGATTTTGTCGAGTGTTTTTGGTGTAGGATGTATATTTGAGTAAATTTAGATGAAAATAACGACAATTTTTTGGATTGTGAAAAAAAGTTTAGTTGGAAGTGTCAAATTTTAATAAATTTATTTGAAATCAACTTCGATTTTATTGGATTTTGTCGAGTATTTTTGGTGTAGGATGTATATTTGAGTAAATTTAGATGAAAATAACTTCCATTTTTTGGACTGTGAAAAAAATTTTAGTTGGAAGTGTCAAATCTTAATAAATTTATTTGAAATCAACTTCGATTTTTTTTTATTTTGACGAGTATTTTTGGGGTAGGATGTATATTTGAGTAAATTTAGATGAAAATAACTTCAATTATTTGGATTGTGAAAAAATTTTAGTTGGAAGTGTCAAATTTTAATAAATTTATTTGAAATCAACTTCGATTTTTTTTTATTTTGACGAGTATTTTTGGGGTAGGATGTATATTTGAGTAAATTTAGATGAAAATAACTTCAATTATTTGGATTGTGATAAAAATTTTAGTTGGAAGTGTCAAATTTTAATAAATTTATTTGAAATCAACTTCGATTTTTTTTTATTTTGACGAGTATTTTTGGGGTAGGATGTATATTTGAGTAAATTTAGATGAAAATAACTTCAATTATTTGGATTGTGATAAAAATTTTAGTTGGAAGTGTCAAATTTTAATATATTTATTTAAAATTAACTTCGATTTTATTGGATTTTGTCGAGTATTTTTGGTGTAGGATGTATATTTGAGTAAATTTAGATGAAAATAACTTCAATTTTTTGGATTGTGAAAAAAATTTTAGTTGGAAGTGTCAAATTTAAATAAATTTATTTGAATTCAACTTCGATTTTTTTGGATTTTGTTGAGTATTTTTTTGTAGGATCTATATTTGAGTAAATTTAGATGAAAATAACTTCAATTTTTTGGATTGTGAAAAAATTTTAGTTGGAAGTGTCAAATTTTAATAAATTTATTTGAAATCAACTTCGATTTTTTTGGATTTTGTCGAGTATTTTTGGTGTAGGATGTATATTTGAGTAAATTTAGATGAAAATAACTTCAATTATTTGGATTGTGAAAAAATTTTAGTTGGAAGTGTCAAATTTTAATAAATTTATTTGAAATCAACTTCGATTTTTTTTTATTTTGACGAGTATTTTTGGGGTAGGATGTATATTTGAGTAAATTTAGATGAAAATAACTTCAATTATTTGGATTGTGATAAAAATTTTAGTTGGAAGTGTCAAATTTTAATATATTTATTTAAAATCAACTTCGATTTTATTGGATTTTGTCGAGTATTTTTGGTGTAGGATGTATATTTGAGTAAATTTAGATGAAAATAACTTCAATTATTTGGATTGTGAAAAAAATTTTAGTTGGAAGTGTCAAATTTTAATATATTTATTTAAAATCAACTTCGATTTTATTGGATTTTGTTGAGTTTTTTTTTGTAGGATCTATATTTGAGTAAATTTAGATGAAAATAACTTCAATTTTTTGGATTGTGAAAAAATTTTAGTTGGAAGTGTCAAATTTTAATAAATTTATTTGAAATCAACTTCGATTTTTTTGGATTTTGACGAGTATGTTTGGGGTAGGATGTATATTTGAGTAAATTTAGATGAAAATAACTTCAATTATTTGGATTGTGAAAAAAATTTTAGTTGGAAGTGTCAAATTTTAATAAATTTATTTGAAATCAACTTCGATTTTTTTTTATTTTGACGAGTATTTTTGGGGTAGGATGTATATTTGAGTAAATTTAGATGAAAATAACTTCAATTATTTGGATTGTGAAAAAAATTTTAGTTGGAAGTGTCAAATTTTAATATATTTATTTAAAATCAACTTCGATTTTATTGGATTTTGTTGAGTATTTTTTTGTAGGATCTATATTTGAGTAAATTTAGATGAAAATAACTTCAATTTTTTGGATTGTGAAAAAATTTTAGTTGGAAGTGTCAAATTTTAATAAATTTATTTGAAATCAACTTCGATTTTTTTGGATTTTGTCGAGTATTTTTGGTGTAGGATGTATATTTGAGTAAATTTAGATGAAAATAACTTCAATTATTTGGATTGTGAAAAAATTTTAGTTGGAAGTGTCAAATTTTAATAAATTTATTTGAAATCAACTTCGATTTTTTTTTATTTTGACGAGTATTTTTGGGGTAGGATGTATATTTGAGTAAATTTAGATGAAAATAACTTCAATTTTTTGGATTGTGAAAAAAATTTTAGTTGGAAGTGTCAAATTTAAATAAATTTATTTGAATTCAACTTCGATTTTTTTGGATTTTGTTGAGTATTTTTTTGTAGGATCTATATTTGAGTAAATTTAGATGAAAATAACTTCAATTTTTTGGATTGTGAAAAAATTTTAGTTGGAAGTGTCAAATTTTAATAAATTTATTTGAAATCAACTTCGATTTTTTTGGATTTTGTCGAGTATTTTTGGTGTAGGATGTATATTTGAGTAAATTTAGATGAAAATAACTTCAATTATTTGGATTGTGAAAAAATTTTAGTTGGAAGTGTAAATTTTAATAAATTTATTTGAAATCAACTTCGATTTTTTTTTATTTTGACGAGTATTTTTGGGGTAGGATGTATATTTGAGTAAATTTAGATGAAAATAACTTCAATTATTTGGATTGTGATAAAAATTTTAGTTGGAAGTGTCAAATTTTAATATATTTATTTAAAATCAACTTCGATTTTATTGGATTTTGTCGAGTATTTTTGGTGTAGGATGTATATTTGAGTAAATTTAGATGAAAATAACTTCAATTTTTTGGATTGTGGAAAAAATTTTAGTTGGAGGTGTCAAATTTAAATAAATTTATTTGAAATCAACTTCGATTTTTTTGGATTTTGTTGAGTATTTTTGTTGTAGGTTCTATATTTGAGTAAATTTAGATGAAAATAACTTCAATTATTTGGATTGTGAAAAAAATTTTAGTTGGAAGTGTCAAATTTTAATATATTTATTTAAAATCAACTTCGATTTTATTGGATTTTGTCGAGTATTTTTGGTGTAGGATGTATATTTGAGTAAATTTAGATGAAAATAACTTCAATTATTTGGATTGTGAAAAAATTTTAGTTGGAAGTGTCAAATTTTAATAAATTTATTTGAAATCAACTTCGATTTTTTTTTATTTTGACGAGTATTTTTGGGGTAGGATGTATATTTGAGTAAATTTAGATGAAAATAACTTCAATTATTTGGATTGTGATAAAAATTTTAGTTGGAAGTGTCAAATTTTAATATATTTATTTAAAATTAACTTCGATTTTATTGGATTTTGTCGAGTATTTTTGGTGTAGGATGTATATTTGAGTAAATTTAGATGAAAATAACTTCAATTTTTTGGATTGTGAAAAAAATTTTAGTTGGAAGTGTCAAATTTAAATAAATTTATTTGAATTCAACTTCGATTTTTTTGGATTTTGTTGAGTATTTTTTTGTAGGATCTATATTTGAGTAAATTTAGATGAAAATAACTTCAATTTTTTGGATTGTGAAAAAATTTTAGTTGGAAGTGTCAAATTTTAATAAATTTATTTGAAATCAACTTCGATTTTTTTGGATTTTGTCGAGTATTTTTGGTGTAGGATGTATATTTGAGTAAATTTAGATGAAAATAACTTCAATTATTTGGATTGTGAAAAAATTTTAGTTGGAAGTGTCAAATTTTAATAAATTTATTTGAAATCAACTTCGATTTTTTTTTATTTTGACGAGTATTTTTGGGGTAGGATGTATATTTGAGTAAATTTAGATGAAAATAACTTCAATTATTTGGATTGTGATAAAAATTTTAGTTGGAAGTGTCAAATTTTAATATATTTATTTAAAATCAACTTCGATTTTATTGGATTTTGTCGAGTATTTTTGGTGTAGGATGTATATTTGAGTAAATTTAGATGAAAATAACTTCAATTATTTGGATTGTGAAAAAATTTTAGGTGGAAGTGTCAAATTTTAATAAATTTATTTGAAATCAACTTTGATTTTTTTGGATTTTGTCGAGTGTTTTTGGTGTAGGATGTATATTTGAGTAAATTTAGATGAAAATAACGACAATTTTTTGGATTGTGAAAAAAAGTTTAGTTGGAAGTGTCAAATTTTAATAAATTTATTTGAAATCAACTTCGATTTTATTGGATTTTGTCGAGTATTTTTGGTGTAGGATGTATATTTGAGTAAATTTAGATGAAAATAACTTCCATTTTTTGGACTGTGAAAAAAATTTTAGTTGGAAGTGTCAAATCTTAATAAATTTATTTGAAATCAACTTCGATTTTTTTTTATTTTGACGAGTATTTTTGGGGTAGGATGTATATTTGAGTAAATTTAGATGAAAATAACTTCAATTATTTGGATTGTGAAAAAATTTTAGTTGGAAGTGTCAAATTTTAATAAATTTATTTGAAATCAACTTCGATTTTTTTTTATTTTGACGAGTATTTTTGGGGTAGGATGTATATTTGAGTAAATTTAGATGAAAATAACTTCAATTATTTGGATTGTGATAAAAATTTTAGTTGGAAGTGTCAAATTTTAATAAATTTATTTGAAATCAACTTCGATTTTTTTTTATTTTGACGAGTATTTTTGGGGTAGGATGTATATTTGAGTAAATTTAGATGAAAATAACTTCAATTATTTGGATTGTGATAAAAATTTTAGTTGGAAGTGTCAAATTTTAATATATTTATTTAAAATTAACTTCGATTTTATTGGATTTTGTCGAGTATTTTTGGTGTAGGATGTATATTTGAGTAAATTTAGATGAAAATAACTTCAATTTTTTGGATTGTGAAAAAAATTTTAGTTGGAAGTGTCAAATTTAAATAAATTTATTTGAATTCAACTTCGATTTTTTTGGATTTTGTTGAGTATTTTTTTGTAGGATCTATATTTGAGTAAATTTAGATGAAAATAACTTCAATTTTTTGGATTGTGAAAAAATTTTAGTTGGAAGTGTCAAATTTTAATAAATTTATTTGAAATCAACTTCGATTTTTTTGGATTTTGTCGAGTATTTTTGGTGTAGGATGTATATTTGAGTAAATTTAGATGAAAATAACTTCAATTATTTGGATTGTGAAAAAATTTTAGTTGGAAGTGTCAAATTTTAATAAATTTATTTGAAATCAACTTCGATTTTTTTTTATTTTGACGAGTATTTTTGGGGTAGGATGTATATTTGAGTAAATTTAGATGAAAATAACTTCAATTATTTGGATTGTGATAAAAATTTTAGTTGGAAGTGTCAAATTTTAATATATTTATTTAAAATCAACTTCGATTTTATTGGATTTTGTCGAGTATTTTTGGTGTAGGATGTATATTTGAGTAAATTTAGATGAAAATAACTTCAATTATTTGGATTGTGAAAAAATTTTAGGTGGAAGTGTCAAATTTTAATAAATTTATTTGAAATCAACTTTGATTTTTTTGGATTTTGTCGAGTGTTTTTGGTGTAGGATGTATATTTGAGTAAATTTAGATGAAAATAACGACAATTTTTTGGATTGTGAAAAAAAGTTTAGTTGGAAGTGTCAAATTTTAATAAATTTATTTGAAATCAACTTCGATTTTATTGGATTTTGTCGAGTATTTTTGGTGTAGGATGTATATTTGAGTAAATTTAGATGAAAATAACTTCCATTTTTTGGACTGTGAAAAAAATTTTAGTTGGAAGTGTCAAATCTTAATAAATTTATTTGAAATCAACTTCGATTTTTTTTTATTTTGACGAGTATTTTTGGGGTAGGATGTATATTTGAGTAAATTTAGATGAAAATAACTTCAATTATTTGGATTGTGAAAAAAATTTTAGTTGGAAGTGTCAAATTTTAATAAATTTATTTAAAATCAAATTCGATTTTATTGGATTTTGTCGAGTATTTTTGGTGTAGGATGTATATTTGAGTAAATTTTGATGAAAATAACTTCAATTATTTGGATTGTGAAAAAATTTTAGTTGGAAGTGTCAAATTTTAATAAATTTATTTGAAATCAACTTCGATTTTTTTGGATTTTGTTGAGTATTTTTGTTGTAGGGTCTATATTTGAGTAAATTTAGATGAAAATAACTTCAATTTTTTGGATTGTTAAAAAAATTTTAGTTGGAAGTGTCAAATTTAAATAAATTTATTTAAAATCAACTTCGATTTTATTGGATTTTGTCGAGTATTTTTGGTGTAGGATGTATATTTGAGTAAATTTAGATGAAAATAACGACAATTTTTTGGATTGTGAAAAAAAATTTAGTTGGAAGTGTCAAATTTTAATAAATATATTTGAAATCAACTTCGATTTTTTTGGATTTTGTTGAGTATCTTTGTTGTTGGGTCTATATTTGAGTAAATTTAGATGAAAATAACTTCAATTTTTTGGATTGTGAAAAAAATTTTAGTTGGAAGTGTCAAATTTAAATAAATTTATTTAAAATCAACTTCGATTTTATTGGATTTTGTCGAGTATTTTTGGTGTAGGATGTATATTTGAGTAAATTTAGATGAAAATAACGACAATTTTTTGGATTGTGAAAAAAAATTTAGTTGGAAGTGTCAAATTTTAATAAATATATTTGAAATCAACTTCGATTTTTTTGGATTTTGTTGAGTATTTTTGTTGTAGGGTCTATATTTGAGTAAATTTGGATGAAAATAACTTCAATTTTTTGGATTGTGAAAAAAATTTTAGTTGGAAGTGTCAAATTTAAATAAATTTATTTGAAATCAACATCGATTTTTTTGGATTTTGTTGAGTATTTTTTTGTAGGATCTATATTTGAGTAAATTTAGATGAAAATAACTTCAATTTTTTGGACTGTGAAAAAAATTTTAGTTGGAAGTGTCAAATTTTAATAAATTTATTTGAAATCAACTTCGATTTTGTTGGATTTTGTTGAGTATTTTTGGTGTAGGATGTATATTTGAGTAAATTTTGATGAAAATAACTTCAATTATTTGGATTGTGAAAAAATTTTAGTTGGAAGTGTCAAATTTTAATAAATTTATTTGAAATCAACTTCGATTTTTTTTTATTTTGACGAGTATTTTTGGGGTAGGATGTATATTTGAGTAAATTTAGATGAAAATAACTTCAATTATTTGGATTGTGAAAAAAATTTTAGTTGGAAGTGTCAAATTTTAATAAATTTATTTAAAATCAACTTCGATTTTATTGGATTTTGTCGAGTATTTTTGGTGTAGGATGTATATTTGAGTAAATTTAGATGAAAATAACTTCAATTTTTTGGACTGTGAAAAAAATTTTAGTTGGAAGTGTCAAATTTTAATAAATTTATTTGAAATCAACTTCGATTTTTTTTTTATTTTGACGAGTATTTTTGGTGTAGGATGTATATTTGAGTAAATTTAGATGAAAATAACTTCAATTTTTTGGACTGTGAAAAAAATTTTAGTTGGAAGTGTCAAATTTTAATAAATTTATTTGAAATCAACTTCGATTTTTTTGGATTTTGTCGAGTATTTTTTGTGTAGGATGTATATTTGAGTAAATTTAGATGAAAATAACTTCAATTTTTTGGACTGTGAAAAAAATTTTAGTTGGAAGTGTCAAATCTTAATAAATTTATTTGAAATCAACTTCGATTTTTTTTTATTTTGACGAGTATTTTTGGGGTAGGATGTATATTTGAGTAAATTTAGATGAAAATAACTTCAATTATTTGGATTGTGAAAAAAATTTTAGTTGGAAGTGTCAAATTTTAATATATTTATTTAAAATCAACTTCGATTTTATTGGATTTTGTTGAGTATTTTTTGTAGGATCTATATTTGAGTAAATTTAGATGAAAATAACTTCAATTTTTTGGATTGTGAAAAAATTTTAGTTGGAAGTGTCAAATTTTAATAAATTTATTTGAAATCAACTTCGATTTTTTTGGATTTTGTTGAGTATTTTTTTGTAGGATCTATATTTGAGTAAATTTAGATGAAAATAACTTCAATTTTTTGGATTGTGAAAAAATTTTAGTTGGAAGTGTCAAATTTTAATAAATTTATTTGAAATCAACTTCGATTTTGTTGGATTTTGTCGAGTATTTTTGGTGTAGGATGTATATTTGAGTAAATTTTGATGAAAATAACTTCAATTATTTGGATTGTAAAAAATTTTAGTTGGAAGTGTCAAATTTTAATAAATTTATTTGAAATCAACTTCGATTTTTTTTTATTTTGACGAGTATTTTTGGGGTAGGATGTATATTTGAGTAAATTTAGATGAAAATAACTTCAATTATTTGGATAGTGAAAAAAATTTTAGTTGGAAGTGTCAAATTTTAATAAATTTATTTAAAATCAACTTCGATTTTTTGTATTTTGTCGAGTATGTTTGGTGTGGGATGTATATTTGAGTAAATTTAGATGAAAATAACTTCAATTTTTTGGACTGTGAAAAAAATTTTAGTTGGAAGTGTCAAATTTTAATAAATTTATTTGAAATCAACTTCGATTTTTTTTTATTTTGACGAGTATTTTTGGGGTAGGATGTATATTTGAGTAAATTTAGATGAAAATAACTTCAATTATTTGGATTGTGAAAAAAATTTTAGTTGGAAGTGTCAAATTTTAATATATTTATTTAAAATCAACTTCGATTTTATTGGATTTTGTTGAGTATTTTTTTGTAGGATCTATATTTGAGTAAATTTAGATGAAAATAACTTCAATTTTTTGGATTGTGAAAAAATTTTAGTTGGAAGTGTCAAATTTTAATAAATTTATTTGAAATCAACTTCGATTTTTTTGGATTTTGTCGAGTATTTTTGGTGTAGGATGTATATTTGAGTAAATTTAGATGAAAATAACTTCAATTATTTGGATTGTGAAAAAATTTTAGTTGGAAGTGACAAATTTTAATAAATTTATTTGAAATCAACTTCGATTTTTTTTTATTTTGACGAGTATTTTTGGGGTAGGATGTATATTTGAGTAAATTTAGATGAAAATAACTTCAATTATTTGGATTGTGAAAAAAATTTTAGTTGGAAGTGTCAAATTTTAATATATTTATTTAAAATCAACTTCGATTTTATTGGATTTTGTCGAGTATTTTTGGTGTAGGATGTATATTTGAGTAAATTTAGATGAAAATAACTTCAATTATTTGGATTGTGAAAAAAATTTTTAGTTGGAAGTGTCAAATGTTAATAAATTTATTTAAAATCAACTTCGATTTTATTGGATTTTGTCGAGTATTTTTGGTGTAGGATGTATATTTGAGTAAATTTAGATGAAAATATCTTCAATTATTTGGATTGTGAAAAAATTTTAGTTGGAAGTGTCAAATTTTAATAAATTTATTTGAAATCAACTTTGATTTTTTTGGATTTTGTCGAGTGTTTTTGGTGTAGGATGTATATTTGAGTAAATTTAGATGAAAATAACGACAATTTTTTGGATTGTGAAAAAAAGTTTAGTCGGAAGTGTCAAATTTTAATAAATTTATTTGAAATCAACTTCGATTTTTTTTTATTTTGACGAGTATTTTTGGGGTAGGATGTATATTTGAGTAAATTTAGATGAAAATAACTTCAATTATTTGGATTGTGAAAAAAATTTTAGTTGGAAGTGTCAAATTTTAATAAATTTATTTAAAATCAACTTCGATTTTATTGGATTTTGTCGAGTATTTTTGGTGTAGGATGTATATTTGAGTAAATTTAGATGAAAATAACTTCAATTTTTTGGACTGTGAAAAAAATTTTAGTTGGAAGTGTCAAATCTTAATAAATTTATTTGAAATCAACTTCGATTTTTTTTTATTTTGACGAGTATTTTTGGGGTAGGATGTATATTTGAGTAAATTTAGATGAAAATAACTTCAATTATTTGGATTGTGAAAAAAATTTTTAGTTGGAAGTGTCAAATTTTAATAAATTTATTTAAAATCAACTTCGATTTTATTGGATTTTGTCGAGTATTTTTGGTGTAGGATGTATATTTGAGTAAATTTAGATGAAAATAACGACAATTTTTTGGATTGTGAAAAAAAATTTAGTTGGAAGTGTCAAATTTTAATAAATTTATTTGAAATCAACTTCGATTTTTTTGGATTTTGTCGAGTATTTTTGGTGTAGGATGTATATTTGAGTAAATTTAGATGAAAATAACGACAATTTTTTGGATTGTGAAAAAAAGTTTAGTTGGAAGTGTCAAATCTTAATAAATTTATTTGAAATCAACTTCGATTTTTTTTTAATTTGACGAGTATTTTTGGGGTAGGATGTATATTTGAGTAAATTTAGATGAAAATAACTTCAATTATTTGGATTGTGAAAAAAATTTTAGTTGGAAGTGTCAAATTTTAAAAATTTATTTAAAATCAACTTCGATTTTATTGGATTTTGTCGAGTATTTTTGGTGTAGGATGTATATTTGAGTAAATTTAGATGAAAATAACTTCAATTATTTGGATTGTGAAAAAATTTTAGTTGGAAGTGTCAAATTTTAATAAATTTATTTGAAGTCAACTTTGATTTTTTTGGATTTTGTCGAGTGTTTTTGGTGTAGGATGTATATTTGAGTAAATTTAGATGAAAATAACGACAATTTTTTGGATTGTGAAAAAAAGTTTAGTTGGAAGTGTCAAATTTTATTAAATTTATTTGAAATCAACTTCGATTTTTTTTTATTTTGACGAGTATTTTTGGGGTAGGATGTATATTTGAGTAAATTTAGATGAAAATAACTTCAATTATTTGGATTGTGAAAAAAATTTTAGTTGGAAGTGTCAAATTTAAATAAATTTATTTGAAATCAACTTCGATTTTTTTGGATTTTGTTGTGTATTTTTGTTGTAGGTTCTATATTTGAGTAAATTTAGATGAAAATAACTTCAATTTTTTGGATTGTGAAAAAATTTTAGTTGGAAGTGTCAAATTTTAATAAATTTATTTGAAATCAACTTCGATTTTTTTGGATTTTGTAGAGTATTTTTTTGTAGGATCTATTTTTGAGTAAATTTAGATGAAAATAACTTCAATTTTTGGGATTGTGAATAAAATTTTAGTTGGAAGTGTCAAATTTTAATAAATTTATTTGAAATCAACTTCGATTTTTTTGGATTTTGTCGAGTATTTTTGGTGTAGGATGTATATTTGAGTAAATTTAGATGAAAATAACATCAATTATTTGGATTGTGAAAAAATTTTAGTTGGAAGTGTCAAATTTTAATAAATTTATTTGAAATCAACTTCGATTTTTTTTATTTTGACGAGTATTTTTGGGGTAGGATGTATATTTGAGTAAATTTAGATGAAAATAACTTCAATTATTTGGATTGTGAAAAAAATTTTAGTTGGAAGTGTCAAATTTTAATATATTTATTTAAAATCAACTTCGATTTTATTGGATTTTGTTGAGTATTTTTTTTGTAGGATCTATATTTGAGTAAATTTAGATGAAAATAACTTCAATTTTTTGGATTGTGAAAAAATTTTAGTTGGAAGTGTCAAATTTTAATAAATTTATTTGAAATCAACTTCGATTTTTTTGGATTTTGACGAGTATTTTTGGGGTAGGATGTATATTTGAGTAAATTTAGATGAAAATAACTTCAATTATTTGGATTGTGAAAAAATTTTAGTTGGAAGTGTCAAATTTTAATAAATTTATTTGAAATCAACTTCGATTTTTTTTTATTTTGACGAGTATTTTTGGGGTAGGATGTATATTTGAGTAAATTTAGATGAAAATAACTGCAATTATTTGGATTGTGAAAAAAATTTTAGTTGGAAGTGTCAAATCTTAATAAATTTATTTGAAATCAACTTCGATTTTTTTTTATTTTGACGAGTATTTTTGGGGTAGGATGTATATTTGAGTAAATTTAGATGAAAATAACTTCAATTATTTGGATTGTGAAAAAAATTTTAGTTGGAAGTGTCAAATTTTAATAAATTTATTTAAAATCAACTTCGATTTTATTGGATTTTGTTGAGTATTTTTTTTGTAGGATCTATATTTGAGTAAATTTAGATGAAAATAACTTCAATTTTTTGGATTGTGAAAAAATTTTAGTTCGAAGTGTCAAATTTTAATAAATTTATTTGAAATCAACTTCGATTTTTTTGGATTTTGTCGAGTATTTTTGGTGTAGGATGTATATTTGAGTAAATTTAGATGAAAATAACGACAATTTTTTGGATTGTGAAAAAAAGTTTAGTTGGAAGTGTCAAATCTTAATAAATTTATTTGAAATCAACTTCGATTTTTTTTTAATTTGACGAGTATTTTTGGGGTAGGATGTATATTTGAGTAAATTTAGATGAAAATAACTTCAATTATTTGGATTGTGAAAAAAATTTTAGTTGGAAGTGTCAAATTTTAAAAATTTATTTAAAATCAACTTCGATTTTATTGGATTTTGTCGAGTATTTTTGGTGTAGGATGTATATTTGAGTAAATTTAGATGAAAATAACTTCAATTATTTGGATTGTGAAAAAATTTTAGTTGGAAGTGTCAAATTTTAATAAATTTATTTGAAGTCAACTTTGATTTTTTTGGATTTTGTCGAGTGTTTTTGGTGTAGGATGTATATTTGAGTAAATTTAGATGAAAATAACGACAATTTTTTGGATTGTGAAAAAAAGTTTAGTTGGAAGTGTCAAATTTTATTAAATTTATTTGAAATCAACTTCGATTTTTTTTTATTTTGACGAGTATTTTTGGGGTAGGATGTATATTTGAGTAAATTTAGATGAAAATAACTTCAATTATTTGGATTGTGAAAAAAATTTTAGTTGGAAGTGTCAAATTTAAATAAATTTATTTAAAATCAACTTCGATTTTATTGGATTTTGTCGAGTATTTTTGGTGTAGGATGTATATTTGAGTAAATTTAGATGAAAATAACTTCAATTATTTGGATTGTGAAAAAATTTTAGTTGGAAGTGTCAAATTTTAATAAATTTATTTGAAGTCAACTTTGATTTTTTTGGATTTTGTCGAGTGTTTTTGGTGTAGGATGTATATTTGAGTAAATTTAGATGAAAATAACGACAATTTTTTGGATTGTGAAAAAAAGTTTAGTTGGAAGTGTCAAATTTTATTAAATTTATTTGAAATCAACTTCGATTTTTTTTTATTTTGACGAGTATTTTTGGGGTAGGATGTATATTTGAGTAAATTTAGATGAAAATAACTTCAATTATTTGGATTGTGAAAAAAATTTTAGTTGGAAGTGTCAAATTTAAATAAATTTATTTGAAATCAACTTCGATTTTTTTGGATTTTGTTGTGTATTTTTGTTGTAGGTTCTATATTTGAGTAAATTTAGATGAAAATAACTTCAATTTTTTGGATTGTGAAAAAATTTTAGTTGGAAGTGTCAAATTTTAATAAATTTATTTGAAATCAACTTCGATTTTTTTGGATTTTGTAGAGTATTTTTTTGTAGGATCTATTTTTGAGTAAATTTAGATGAAAATAACTTCAATTTTTGGGATTGTGAATAAAATTTTAGTTGGAAGTGTCAAATTTTAATAAATTTATTTGAAATCAACTTCGATTTTTTTGGATTTTGTCGAGTATTTTTGGTGTAGGATGTATATTTGAGTAAATTTAGATGAAAATAACATCAATTATTTGGATTGTGAAAAAATTTTAGTTGGAAGTGTCAAATTTTAATAAATTTATTTGAAATCAACTTCGATTTTTTTTATTTTGACGAGTATTTTTGGGGTAGGATGTATATTTGAGTAAATTTAGATGAAAATAACTTCAATTATTTGGATTGTGAAAAAAATTTTAGTTGGAAGTGTCAAATTTTAATATATTTATTTAAAATCAACTTCGATTTTATTGGATTTTGTTGAGTATTTTTTTGTAGGATCTATATTTGAGTAAATTTAGATGAAAATAACTTCAATTTTTTGGATTGTGAAAAAATTTTAGTTGGAAGTGTCAAATTTTAATAAATTTATTTGAAATCAACTTCGATTTTTTTGGATTTTGACGAGTATTTTTGGGGTAGGATGTATATTTGAGTAAATTTAGATGAAAATAACTTCAATTATTTGGATTGTGAAAAAAATTTTAGTTGGAAGTGTCAAATTTTAATAAATTTATTTGAAATCAACTTCGATTTTTTCGGATTTTGTTGAGTATTTTTTTGTAGGATCTATATTTGAGTAAATTTAGATGAAAATAACTTCAATTATTTGGATTGTGAAAAAAATTTTAGTTGGAAGTGTCAAATTTTAATAAATTTATTTGAAATCAACTTCGATTTTTTCGGATTTTGTTGAGTATTTTTTTGTAGGATCTATATTTGAGTAAATTTAGATGAAAATAACTTCAATTTTTTGGATTGTGAAAAAAATTTTAGTTGGAAGTGTCAAATTTTAATAAATTTATTTGAAATCAACTTCGATTTTTTTGGATTTTGTAGAGTATTTTTTGTAGGATCTATTTTTGAGTAAATTTAGATGAAAATAATTTCAATTTTTGGGATTGTGAATAAAATTTTAGTTGGAAGTGACAAATTTTAATAAATTTATTTGAAATCAACTTCGATTTTTTTGGATTTTGTCGAGTATTTTTTGTGTAGGATTTATATTTGAGTAAATTTAGATGAAAATAACTTCAATTTTTTGGACTGTGAAAAAAATTTTAGTTGGAAGTGTCAAATTTTAATAAATTTATTTGAAATCAACTTTGATTTTTTTTTATTTTGACGAGTATTTTTGGGGTAGGATGTATATTTGAGTAAATTTAGATGAAAATAACTTCAATTATTTGGATTGTGAAAAAAATTTTAGTTGGAAGTGTCAAATTTTAATAAATTTATTTGACATCAACTTCGATTTTATTGGATTTTGTCGAGTATTTTTGGTGTAGGATGTATATTTGAGTAAATTTAGATGAAAATAACTTCAATTTTTGGGATTGTGAATAAAATTTTAGTTGGAAGTGTCAAATTTTAATAAATTTATTTGAAATCAACTTCGATTTTTTTGGATTTTGTCGAGTATTTTTGGTGTAGGATGTATATTTGAGTAAATTTAGATGAAAATAACGACAATTTTTTGGATTGTGAAAAAAAATTTAGTTGGAAGTGTCAAATTTAAATAAATTTATTTGAAATCAACTTCGATTTTTTTGGATTTTGTTGTGTATTTTTGTTGTAGGTTCTATATTTGAGTAAATTTAGATGAAAATAACTTCAATTTTTTGGATTGTGAAAAAATTTTAGTTGGAAGTGTCAAATTTTAATAAATTTATTTGAAATCAACTTCGATTTTTTTGGATTTTGTAGAGTATTTTTTTGTAGGATCTATTTTTGAGTAAATTTAGATGAAAATAACTTCAATTTTTGGGATTGTGAATAAAATTTTAGTTGGAAGTGTCAAATTTTAATAAATTTATTTGAAATCAACTTCGATTTTTTTGGATTTTGTCGAGTATTTTTGGTGTAGGATGTATATTTGAGTAAATTTAGATGAAAATAACGACAATTTTTTGGATTGTGAAAAAAAGTTTAGTTGGAAGTGTCAAATTTTAATAAATTTATTTGAAATCAACTTCAATTTTTTTTTATTTTGACGAGTATTTTTGCGGTAGGATGTATATTTGAGTAAATTTAGATGAAAATAACTTCAATTATTTGGATTGTGAAAAAAATTTTAGTTGGAAGTGTCAAATTTTAATAAATTTATTTAAAATCACCTTCGATTTTATTGGATTTTGTCGAGTATTTTTGGTGTAGGATGTATATTTGAGTAAATTTAGATGAAAATAACTTCAATTATTTGGATTGTGAAAAAAATTTTTAGTTGGAAGTGTCCAATTTTAATAAATTTATTTAAAATCAACTTCGATTTTATTGGATTTTGTCGAGTATTTTTGGTGTAGGATGTATATTTGAGTAAATTTAGATGAAAATAACGACAATTTTTTGGATTGTGAAAAAAAATTTAGTTGGAAGTGTCAAATTTTAATAAATATATTTGAAATCAACTTCGATTTTTTTGGATTTTGTTGAGTATTTTTGTTGTAGGGTCTATATTTGAGTAAATTTAGATGAAAATAACTTCAATTTTTTGGATTGTGAAAAAAATTTTAGTTGGAAGTGTCAAATTTAAATAAATTTATTTGAAATCAACTTCGATTTTTTTGGATTTTGTTGAGTATTTTTTTGTAGGATCTATATTTGAGTAAATTTAGATGAAAATAACTTCAATTTTTTGGATTGTGAAAAAATTTTAGTTGGAAGTGTCAAATTTTAATAAATTTATTTGAAATCAACTTCGATTTTTTTGGATTTTGTCGAGTATTTTTGGTGTAGGATGTATATTTGAGTAAATTTAGATGAAAATAACTTCAATTATTTGGATTGTGAAAAAATTTTAGTTGGAAGTGTCAAATTTTAATAAATTTATTTGAAATCAACTTCGATTTTTTTTATTTTGACGAGTATTTTTGGGGTAGGATGTATATTTGAGTAAATTTAGATGAAAATAACTTCAATTATTTGGATTGTGAAAAAAATTTTAGTTGGAAGTGTCAAATTTTAATATATTTATTTAAAATCAACTTCGATTTTATTGGATTTTGTTGAGTTTTTTTTTGTAGGATCTATATTTGAGTAAATTTAGATGAAAATAACTTCAATTTTTTGGATTGTGAAAAAATTTTAGTTGGAAGTGTCAAATTTTAATAAATTTATTTGAAATCAACTTCGATTTTTTTGGATTTTGACGAGTATTTTTGGGGTAGGATGTATATTTGAGTAAATTTAGATGAAAATAACTTCAATTATTTGGATTGTGAAAAAAATTTTAGTTGGAAGTGTCAAATTTTAATAAATTTATTTGAAATCAACTTCGATTTTTTTTTATTTTGACGAGTATTTTTGGGGTAGGATGTATATTTGAGTAAATTTAGATGAAAATAACTTCAATTATTTGGATTGTGAAAAAAATTTTAGTTGGAAGTGTCAAATTTTAATATATTTATTTAAAATCAACTTCGATTTTATTGGATTTTGTTGAGTATTTTTTTGTAGGATCTATATTTGAGTAAATTTAGATGAAAATAACTTCAATTTTTTGGATTGTGAAAAAATTTTAGTTGGAAGTGTCAAATTTTAATAAATTTATTTGAAATCAACTTCGATTTTTTTGGATTTTGTCGAGTATTTTTGGTGTAGGATGTATATTTGAGTAAATTTAGATGAAAATAACTTCAATTATTTGGATTGTGAAAAAATTTTAGTTGGAAGTGTCAAATTTTAATAAATTTATTTGAAATCAACTTCGATTTTTTTTTATTTTGACGAGTATTTTTGGGGTAGGATGTATATTTGAGTAAATTTAGATGAAAATAACTTCAATTATTTGGATTGTGAAAAAAATTTTAGTTGGAAGTGTCAAATTTTAATATATTTATTTAAAATCAACTTCGATTTTATTGGATTTTGTTGAGTATTTTTTTGTAGGATCTATATTTGAGTAAATTTAGATGAAAATAACTTCAATTTTTTGGATTGTGAAAAAATTTTAGTTGGAAGTGTCAAATTTTAATAAATTTATTTGAAATCAACTTCGATTTTTTTGGATTTTGACGAGTATTTTTGGGGTAGGATGTATATTTGAGTAAATTTAGATGAAAATAACTTCAATTATTTGGATTGTGAAAAAAATTTTAGTTGGAAGTGTCAAATTTTAATAAATTTATTTGAAATCAACTTCGATTTTTTTTTATTTTGACGAGTATTTTTGGGGTAGGATGTATATTTGAGTAAATTTAGATGAAAATAACTTCAATTATTTGGATTGTGAAAAAAATTTTAGTTGGAAGTGTCAAATTTTAATATATTTATTTAAAATCAACTTCGATTTTATTGGATTTTGTTGAGTATTTTTTTGTAGGATCTATATTTGAGTAAATTTAGATGAAAATAACTTCAATTTTTTGGATTGTGAAAAAATTTTAGTTGGAAGTGTCAAATTTTAATAAATTTATTTGAAATCAACTTCGATTTTTTTGGATTTTGTCGAGTATTTTTGGTGTAGGATGTATATTTGAGTAAATTTAGATGAAAATAACTTCAATTATTTGGATTGTGAAAAAATTTTAGTTGGAAGTGTCAAATTTTAATAAATTTATTTGAAATCAACTTCGATTTTTTTTTATTTTGACGAGTATTTTTGGGGTAGGATGTATATTTGAGTAAATTTAGATGAAAATAACTTCAATTATTTGGATTGTGAAAAAAATTTTAGTTGGAAGTGTCAAATTTTAATATATTTATTTAAAATCAACTTCGATTTTATTGGATTTTGTCGAGTATTTTTGGTGTAGGATGTATATTTGAGTAAATTTAGATGAAAATAACTTCAATTTTTTGGATTGTGAAAAAAATTTTAGTTGGAAGTGTCAAATTTAAATAAATTTATTTGAATTCAACTTCGATTTTTTTGGATTTTGTCGAGTATTTTTGGTGTAGGATGTATATTTGAGTAAATTTAGATGACAATAACTTCAATTATTTGGATTGTGAAAAAATTTTAGTTGGAAGTGTAAATTTTAATAAATTTATTTGAAATCAACTTCGATTTTTTTTTATTTTGACGAGTATTTTTGGGGTAGGATGTATATTTGAGTAAATTTAGATGAAAATAACTTCAATTATTTGGATTGTGATAAAAATTTTAGTTGGAAGTGTCAAATTTTAATATATTTATTTAAAATCAACTTCGATTTTATTGGATTTTGTCGAGTATTTTTGGTGTAGGATGTATATTTGAGTAAATTTAGATGAAAATAACTTCAATTATTTGGATTGTGAAAAAATTTTAGGTGGAAGTGTCAAATTTTAATAAATTTATTTGAAATCAACTTTGATTTTTTTGGATTTTGTCGAGTGTTTTTGGTGTAGGATGTATATTTGAGTAAATTTAGATGAAAATAACGACAATTTTTTGGATTGTGAAAAAAAGTTTAGTTGGAAGTGTCAAATTTTAATAAATTTATTTGAAATCAACTTCGATTTTTTTTTATTTTGACGAGTATTTTTGGTGTAGGATGTATATTTGAGTAAATTTAGATGAAAATAACGACAATTTTTTGGATTGTGAAAAAAAGTTTAGTTGGAAGTGTCAAATTTTAATAAATTTATTTGAAATCAACTTCGATTTTTTTTTATTTTGACGAGTATTTTTGGGGTATGATGTATATTTGAGTAAATTTAGATGAAAATAACTTCAATTATTTGGATTGTGAAAAAAATTTTAGTTGGAAGTGTCAAATTTTAATAAATTTATTTGAAATCAACTTCGATTTTTTTTTATTTTGACGAGTATTTTTGGGGTAGGATGTATATTTGAGTAAATTTAGATGAAAATAACTTCAATTATTTGGATTGTGAAAAAAAATTTAGTTGGAAGTGTCAAATTTTAATAAATTTATTTGAAATCAACTTCGATTTTTTTGGATTTTGTCGAGTATTTTTGGTGTAGGATGTATATTTGAGTAAATTTAGATGAAAATAACGACAATTTTTTGGATTGTGAAAAAAAGTTTAGTTGGAAGTGTCAAATTTTAATAAATTTATTTGAAATCAACTTCGATTTTTTTTTATTTTGACGAGTATTTTTGGGGTAGGATGTATATTTGAGTAAATTTAGATGAAAATAACTTCAATTATTTGGATTGTGAAAAAAATTTTAGTTGGAAGTGTCAAATTTTAATAAATTTATTTGAAATCAACTTCGATTTTTTTTTATTTTGACGAGTATTTTTGGGGTAGGATGTATATTTGAGTAAATTTAGATGAAAATAACTTCAATTATTTGGATTGTGAAAAAAAATTTAGTTGGAAGTGTCAAATTTTAATAAATTTATTTAAAATCAACTTCGATTTTATTGGATTTTGTCGAGTATTTTTGGTGTAGGATGTATATTTGAGTAAATTTAGATGAAAATAACGACAATTTTTTGGATTGTGAAAAAAAATTTAGTTGGAAGTGTCAAATTTTAATAAATATATTTGAAATCAACTTCGATTTTTTTGGATTTTGTTGAGTATTTTTGTTATAGGGTCTATATTTGAGTAAAATTAGATGAAAATAACTTCAATTTTTTGGATTGTGAAAAAAATTTTAGTTGGAAGTGTCAAATTTAAATAAATTTATTTGAAATCAACTTCGATTTTTTTGGATTTTGTTGAGTATTTTTGTTATAGGGTCTATATTTGAGTAAAATTAGATGAAAATAACTTCAATTTTTTGGATTGTGAAAAAAATTTTAGTTGGAAGTGTCAAATTTAAATAAATTTATTTGAAATCAACTTCGATTTTTTTGGATTTTGTTGAGTATTTTTGTTGTAGGTTCTATATTTGAGTAAATTTAGATGAAAATAACTTCAATTTTTTGGATTGTGAAAAAATTTTAGTTGGAAGTGTCAAATTTTAATAAATTTATTTGAAATCAACTTCGATTTTTTTGGATTTTGTAGAGTATTTTTGGTGTAGGATGTATATTTGAGTAAATTTAGATGAAAATAACTTCAATTTTTTGGATTGTGAAAAAAATTTTAGTTGGAAGTGTCAAATTTTAATAAATTTATTTGAAATCAACTTCGATTTTTTTGGATTTTGTCGAGTATTTTTGGTGTAGGATGTATATTTGAGTAAATTTAGATGAAAATAACTTCAATTTTTTGGATTGTGAAAAAATTTTAGTTGGAAGTGTAAATTTTAATAAATTTATTTGAAATCAACTTCGATTTTTTTTTATTTTGACGAGTATTTTTGGGGTAGGATGTATATTTGAGTAAATTTAGATGAAAATAACTTCAATTATTTGGATTGTGATAAAAATTTTAGTTGGAAGTGTCAAATTTTAATATATTTATTTAAAATCAACTTCGATTTTATTGGATTTTGTCGAGTATTTTTGGTGTAGGATGTATATTTGAGTAAATTTAGATGAAAATAACTTCAATTTTTTGGATTGTGGAAAAAATTTTAGTTGGAGGTGTCAAATTTAAATAAATTTATTTGAAATCAACTTCGATTTTTTTGGATTTTGTTGAGTATTTTTGTTGTAGGTTCTATATTTGAGTAAATTTAGATGAAAATAACTTCAATTATTTGGATTGTGAAAAAAATTTTAGTTGGAAGTGTCAAATTTTAATATATTTATTTAAAATCAACTTCGATTTTATTGGATTTTGTCGAGTATTTTTGGTGTAGGATGTATATTTGAGTAAATTTAGATGAAAATAACTTCAATTATTTGGATTGTGAAAAAATTTTAGTTGGAAGTGTCAAATTTTAATAAATTTATTTGAAATCAACTTCGATTTTTTTTTATTTTGACGAGTATTTTTGGGGTAGGATGTATATTTGAGTAAATTTAGATGAAAATAACTTCAATTATTTGGATTGTGAAAAAAATTTTAGTTGGAAGTGTCAAATTTTAATATATTTATTTAAAATCAACTTCGATTTTATTGGATTTTGTCGAGTATTTTTGGTGTAGGATGTATATTTGAGTAAATTTAGATGAAAATAACTTCAATTTTTTGGATTGTGAAAAAAATTTTAGTTGGAAGTGTCAAATTTAAATAAATTTATTTGAATTCAACTTCGATTTTTTTGGATTTTGTTGAGTATTTTTTTGTAGGATCTATATTTGAGTAAATTTAGATGAAAATAACTTCAATTTTTTGGATTGTGAAAAAATTTTAGTTGGAAGTGTCAAATTTTAATAAATTTATTTGAAATCAACTTCGATTTTTTTGGATTTTGTCGAGTATTTTTGGTGTAGGATGTATATTTGAGTAAATTTAGATGAAAATAACTTCAATTATTTGGATTGGGAAAAAATTTTAGTTGGAAGTGTCAAATTTTAATAAATTTATTTGAAATCAACTTCGATTTTTTTTTATTTTGACGAGTATTTTTGGGGTAGGATGTATATTTGAGTAAATTTAGATGAAAATAACTTCAATTATTTGGATTGTGATAAAAATTTTAGTTGGAAGTGTCAAATTTTAATATATTTATTTAAAATCAACTTCGATTTTATTGGATTTTGTCGAGTATTTTTGGTGTAGGATGTATATTTGAGTAAATTTAGATGAAAATAACTTCAATTATTTGGATTGTGAAAAAATTTTAGGTGGAAGTGTCAAATTTTAATAAATTTATTTGAAATCAACTTTGATTTTTTTGGATTTTGTCGAGTGTTTTTGGTGTAGGATGTATATTTGAGTAAATTTAGATGAAAATAACGACAATTTTTTGGATTGTGAAAAAAAGTTTAGTTGGAAGTGTCAAATTTTAATAAATTTATTTGAAATCAACTTCGATTTTTTTTTATTTTGACGAGTATTTTTGGTGTAGGATGTATATTTGAGTAAATTTAGATGAAAATAACGACAATTTTTTGGATTGTGAAAAAAAGTTTAGTTGGAAGTGTCAAATTTTAATAAATTTATTTGAAATCAACTTCGATTTTTTTTTATTTTGACGAGTATTTTTGGGGTAGGATGTATATTTGAGTAAATTTAGATGAAAATAACTTCAATTATTTGGATTGTGAAAAAAATTTTAGTTGGAAGTGTCAAATTTTAATAAATTTATTTGAAATCAACTTCGATTTTTTTTTATTTTGACGAGTATTTTTGGGGTAGGATGTATATTTGAGTAAATTTAGATGAAAATAACTTCAATTATTTGGATTGTGAAAAAAAATTTAGTTGGAAGTGTCAAATTTTAATAAATTTATTTAAAATCAACTTCGATTTTATTGGATTTTGTCGAGTATTTTTGGTGTAGGATGTATATTTGAGTAAATTTAGATGAAAATAACGACAATTTTTTGGATTGTGAAAAAAAATTTAGTTGGAAGTGTCAAATTTTAATAAATATATTTGAAATCAACTTCGATTTTTTTGGATTTTGTTGAGTATTTTTGTTATAGGGTCTATATTTGAGTAAAATTAGATGAAAATAACTTCAATTTTTTGGATTGTGAAAAAAATTTTAGTTGGAAGTGTCAAATTTAAATAAATTTATTTGAAATCAACTTCGATTTTTTTGGATTTTGTTGAGTATTTTTGTTATAGGGTCTATATTTGAGTAAAATTAGATGAAAATAACTTCAATTTTTTGGATTGTGAAAAAAATTTTAGTTGGAAGTGTCAAATTTAAATAAATTTATTTGAAATCAACTTCGATTTTTTTGGATTTTGTTGAGTATTTTTGTTGTAGGTTCTATATTTGAGTAAATTTAGATGAAAATAACTTCAATTTTTTGGATTGTGAAAAAATTTTAGTTGGAAGTGTCAAATTTTAATAAATTTATTTGAAATCAACTTCGATTTTTTTGGATTTTGTAGAGTATTTTTGGTGTAGGATGTATATTTGAGTAAATTTAGATGAAAATAACTTCAATTTTTTGGATTGTGAAAAAAATTTTAGTTGGAAGTGTCAAATTTAAATAAATTTATTTGAATTCAACTTCGATTTTTTTGGATTTTGTTGAGTATTTTTTTGTAGGATCTATATTTGAGTAAATTTAGATGAAAATAACTTCAATTTTTTGGATTGTGAAAAAATTTTAGTTGGAAGTGTCAAATTTTAATAAATTTATTTGAAATCAACTTCGATTTTTTTGGATTTTGTCGAGTATTTTTGGTGTAGGATGTATATTTGAGTAAATTTAGATGAAAATAACTTCAATTATTTGGATTGTGAAAAAATTTTAGTTGGAAGTGTAAATTTTAATAAATTTATTTGAAATCAACTTCGATTTTTTTTTATTTTGACGAGTATTTTTGGGGTAGGATGTATATTTGAGTAAATTTAGATGAAAATAACTTCAATTATTTGGATTGTGATAAAAATTTTAGTTGGAAGTGTCAAATTTTAATATATTTATTTAAAATCAACTTCGATTTTATTGGATTTTGTCGAGTATTTTTGGTGTAGGATGTATATTTGAGTAAATTTAGATGAAAATAACTTCAATTTTTTGGATTGTGGAAAAAATTTTAGTTGGAGGTGTCAAATTTAAATAAATTTATTTGAAATCAACTTCGATTTTTTTGGATTTTGTTGAGTATTTTTGTTGTAGGTTCTATATTTGAGTAAATTTAGATGAAAATAACTTCAATTATTTGGATTGTGAAAAAAATTTTAGTTGGAAGTGTCAAATTTTAATATATTTATTTAAAATCAACTTCGATTTTATTGGATTTTGTCGAGTATTTTTGGTGTAGGATGTATATTTGAGTAAATTTAGATGAAAATAACTTCAATTATTTGGATTGTGAAAAAATTTTAGTTGGAAGTGTCAAATTTTAATAAATTTATTTGAAATCAACTTCGATTTTTTTTTATTTTGACGAGTATTTTTGGGGTAGGATGTATATTTGAGTAAATTTAGATGAAAATAACTTCAATTATTTGGATTGTGATAAAAATTTTAGTTGGAAGTGTCAAATTTTAATATATTTATTTAAAATTAACTTCGATTTTATTGGATTTTGTCGAGTATTTTTGGTGTAGGATGTATATTTGAGTAAATTTAGATGAAAATAACTTCAATTTTTTGGATTGTGAAAAAAATTTTAGTTGGAAGTGTCAAATTTAAATAAATTTATTTGAATTCAACTTCGATTTTTTTGGATTTTGTTGAGTATTTTTTTGTAGGATCTATATTTGAGTAAATTTAGATGAAAATAACTTCAATTTTTTGGATTGTGAAAAAATTTTAGTTGGAAGTGTCAAATTTTAATAAATTTATTTGAAATCAACTTCGATTTTTTTGGATTTTGTCGAGTATTTTTGGTGTAGGATGTATATTTGAGTAAATTTAGATGAAAATAACTTCAATTATTTGGATTGTGAAAAAATTTTAGTTGGAAGTGTCAAATTTTAATAAATTTATTTGAAATCAACTTCGATTTTTTTTTATTTTGACGAGTATTTTTGGGGTAGGATGTATATTTGAGTAAATTTAGATGAAAATAACTTCAATTATTTGGATTGTGATAAAAATTTTAGTTGGAAGTGTCAAATTTTAATATATTTATTTAAAATCAACTTCGATTTTATTGGATTTTGTCGAGTATTTTTGGTGTAGGATGTATATTTGAGTAAATTTAGATGAAAATAACTTCAATTATTTGGATTGTGAAAAAATTTTAGGTGGAAGTGTCAAATTTTAATAAATTTATTTGAAATCAACTTTGATTTTTTTGGATTTTGTCGAGTGTTTTTGGTGTAGGATGTATATTTGAGTAAATTTAGATGAAAATAACGACAATTTTTTGGATTGTGAAAAAAAGTTTAGTTGGAAGTGTCAAATTTTAATAAATTTATTTGAAATCAACTTCGATTTTATTGGATTTTGTCGAGTATTTTTGGTGTAGGATGTATATTTGAGTAAATTTAGATGAAAATAACTTCCATTTTTTGGACTGTGAAAAAAATTTTAGTTGGAAGTGTCAAATCTTAATAAATTTATTTGAAATCAACTTCGATTTTTTTTTATTTTGACGAGTATTTTTGGGGTAGGATGTATATTTGAGTAAATTTAGATGAAAATAACTTCAATTATTTGGATTGTGAAAAAAATTTTAGTTGGAAGTGTCAAATTTTAATAAATTTATTTAAAATCAAATTCGATTTTATTGGATTTTGTCGAGTATTTTTGGTGTAGGATGTATATTTGAGTAAATTTTGATGAAAATAACTTCAATTATTTGGATTGTGAAAAAATTTTAGTTGGAAGTGTCAAATTTTAATAAATTTATTTGAAATCAACTTCGATTTTTTTGGATTTTGTTGAGTATTTTTGTTGTAGGGTCTATATTTGAGTAAATTTAGATGAAAATAACTTCAATTTTTTGGATTGTTAAAAAAATTTTAGTTGGAAGTGTCAAATTTAAATAAATTTATTTAAAATCAACTTCGATTTTATTGGATTTTGTCGAGTATTTTTGGTGTAGGATGTATATTTGAGTAAATTTAGATGAAAATAACGACAATTTTTTGGATTGTGAAAAAAAATTTAGTTGGAAGTGTCAAATTTTAATAAATATATTTGAAATCAACTTCGATTTTTTTGGATTTTGTTGAGTATCTTTGTTGTTGGGTCTATATTTGAGTAAATTTAGATGAAAATAACTTCAATTTTTTGGATTGTGAAAAAATTTTAGTTGGAAGTGTCAAATTTTAATAAATTTATTTGAAATCAACTTCGATTTTGTTGGATTTTGTCGAGTATTTTTGGTGTAGGATGTATATTTGAGTAAATTTTGATGAAAATAACTTGAATTATTTGGATTGTGAAAAAATTTTAGTTGGAAGTGTCAAATTTTAATAAATTTATTTGAAATCAACTTCGATTTTTTTTTATTTTGTCGAGTATTTTTGGTGTAGGATGTATATTTGAGTAAATTTTGATGAAAATAACTTCAATTATTTGGATTGTGAAAAAATTTTAGTTGGAAGTGTCAAATTTTAATAAATTTATTTGAAATCAACTTCGATTTTTTTTTATTTTGACGAGTATTTTTGGGGTAGGATGTATATTTGAGTAAATTTAGATGAAAATAACTGCAATTATTTGGATTGTGAAAAAAATTTTAGTTGGAAGTGTCAAATCTTAATAAATTTATTTGAAATCAACTTCGATTTTTTTTTATTTTGACGAGTATTTTTGGGGTAGGATGTATATTTGAGTAAATTTAGATGAAAATAACTTCAATTATTTGGATTGTGAAAAAAATTTTAGTTGGAAGTGTCAAATTTTAATAAATTTATTTAAAATCAACTTCGATTTTATTGGATTTTGTTGAGTATTTTTTTTGTAGGATCTATATTTGAGTAAATTTAGATGAAAATAACTTCAATTTTTTGGATTGTGAAAAAATTTTAGTTCGAAGTGTCAAATTTTAATAAATTTATTTGAAATCAACTTCGATTTTTTTGTATTTTGTCGAGTATTTTTGGTGTAGGATGTATATTTGAGTAAATTTAGATGAAAATAACGACAATTTTTTGGATTGTGAAAAAAAGTTTAGTTGGAAGTGTCAAATCTTAATAAATTTATTTGAAATCAACTTCGATTTTTTTTTAATTTGACGAGTATTTTTGGGGTAGGATGTATATTTGAGTAAATTTAGATGAAAATAACTTCAATTATTTGGATTGTGAAAAAAATTTTAGTTGGAAGTGTCAAATTTTAAAAATTTATTTAAAATCAACTTCGATTTTATTGGATTTTGTCGAGTATTTTTGGTGTAGGATGTATATTTGAGTAAATTTAGATGAAAATAACTTCAATTATTTGGATTGTGAAAAAATTTTAGTTGGAAGTGTCAAATTTTAATAAATTTATTTGAAGTCAACTTTGATTTTTTTGGATTTTGTCGAGTGTTTTTGGTGTAGGATGTATATTTGAGTAAATTTAGATGAAAATAACGACAATTTTTTGGATTGTGAAAAAAAGTTTAGTTGGAAGTGTCAAATTTTATTAAATTTATTTGAAATCAACTTCGATTTTTTTTTATTTTGACGAGTATTTTTGGGGTAGGATGTATATTTGAGTAAATTTAGATGAAAATAACTTCAATTATTTGGATTGTGAAAAAAATTTTAGTTGGAAGTGTCAAATTTTAATAAATTTATTTAAAATCAACTTCGATTTTATTGGATTTTGTCGAGTATTTTTTTTGTAGGATCTATATTTGAGTAAATTTAGATGAAAATAACTTCAATTATTTGGATTGTGAAAAAAATTTTAGTTGGAAGTGTCAAATTTTAATATATTTATTTAAAATCAACTTCGATTTTATTGGATTTTGTCGAGTATTTTTGGTGTAGGATGTATATTTGAGTAAATTTAGATGAAAATAACTTCAATTATTTGGATTGTGAAAAAATTTTAGTTGGAAGTGTCAAATTGTAATAAATTTATTTGAAATCAACTTTGATTTTTTTGGATTTTGTCGAGTGTTTTTGGTGTAGGATGTATATTTGAGTAAATTTAGATGAAAATAACGACAATTTTTTGGATTGTGAAAAAAATTTTAGTTGGAAGTGTCAAATTTTAATAAATTTATTTGAAATCAACTTCGATTTTTTTGGATTTTGTCGAGTATTTTTGGTGTAGGATGTATATTTGAGTAAATTTAGATGAAAATAACTTCAATTATTTGGATTGTGAAAAAAATTTTAGTTGGAAGTGTCAAATTTTAATAAATTTATTTAAAATCAACTTCGATTTTATTGGATTTTGTCGAGTATTTTTGGTGTAGGATGTATATTTGAGTAAATTTAGATGAAAATAACTTCAATTATTTGGATTGTGAAAAAAATTTTTAGTTGGAAGTGTCAAATGTTAATAAATTTATTTAAAATCAACTTCGATTTTATTGGATTTTGTCGAGTATTTTTGGTGTAGGATGTATATTTGAGTAAATTTAGATGAAAATAACGACAATTTTTTGGATTGTGAAAAAAAATTTAGTTGGAAGTGTCAAATTTTAATAAATATATTTGAAATCAACTTCGATTTTTTTGGATTTTGTTGAGTATTTTTGTTGTAGGGTCTATATTTGAGTAAATTTAGATGAAAATAACTTCAATTTTTTGGATTGTGAAAAAATTTTAGTTGGAAGTGTCAAATTTTAATAAATTTATTTGAAATCAACTTCGATTTTTTTGGATTTTGTCGAGTATTTTTGGTGTAGGATGTATATTTGAGTAAATTTAGATGAAAATAACTTCAATTATTTGGATTGTGAAAAAATTTTAGTTGGAAGTGACAAATTTTAATAAATTTATTTGAAATCAACTTCGATTTTTTTTTATTTTGTCGAGTATTTTTGGGGTAGGATGTATATTTGAGTAAATTTAGATGAAAATAACTTCAATTATTTGGATTGTGAAAAAAATTTTAGTTGGAAGTGTCAAATTTTAATATATTTATTTAAAATCAACTTCGATTTTATTGGATTTTGTCGAGTATTTTTGGTGTAGGATGTATATTTGAGTAAATTTAGATGAAAATAACTTCAATTATTTGGATTGTGAAAAAATTTTAGTTGGAAGTGTCAAATTGTAATAAATTTATTTGAAATCAACTTTGATTTTTTTGGATTTTGTCGAGTGTTTTTGGTGTAGGATGTATATTTGAGTAAATTTAGATGAAAATAACGACAATTTTTTGGATTGTGAAAAAAATTTTAGTTGGAAGTGTCAAATTTTAATAAATTTATTTGAAATCAACTTCGATTTGTTTGGATTTTGTCGAGTATTTTTGGTGTAGGATGTATATTTGAGTAAATTTAGATGAAAATAACTTCAATTATTTGGATTGTGAAAAAAATTTTAGTTGGAAGTGTCAAATTTTAATATATTTATTTAAAATCAACTTCGATTTTATTGGATTTTGTTGAGTATTTTTTTGTAGGATCTATATTTGAGTAAATTTAGATGAAAATAACTTCAATTTTTTGGATTGTGAAAAAATTTTAGTTGGAAGTGTCAAATTTTAATAAATTTATTTGAAATCAACTTCGATTTTTTTGGATTTTGTCGAGTATTTTTGGTGTAGGATGTATATTTGAGTAAATTTAGATGAAAATAACTTCAATTATTTGGATTGTGAAAAAATTTTAGTTGGAAGTGACAAATTTTAATAAATTTATTTGAAATCAACTTCGATTTTTTTTTATTTTGTCGAGTATTTTTGGGGTAGGATGTATATTTGAGTAAATTTAGATGAAAATAACTTCAATTATTTGGATTGTGAAAAAAATTTTAGTTGGAAGTGTCAAATTTTAATATATTTATTTAAAATCAACTTCGATTTTATTGGATTTTGTTGAGTATTTTTTTGTAGGATCTATATTTGAGTAAATTTAGATGAAAATAACTTCAATTTTTTGGATTGTGAAAAAATTTTAGTTGGAAGTGTCAAATTTTAATAAATTTATTTGAAATCAACTTCGATTTTTTTGGATTTTGTCGAGTATTTTTGGTGTAGGATGTATATTTGAGTAAATTTAGATGAAAATAACTTCAATTATTTGGATTGTGAAAAAATTTTAGTTGGAAGTGACAAATTTTAATAAATTTATTTGAAATCAACTTCGATTTTTTTTTATTTTGTCGAGTATTTTTGGGGTAGGATGTATATTTGAGTAAATTTAGATGAAAATAACTTCAATTATTTGGATTGTGAAAAAAATTTTAGTTGGAAGTGTCAAATTTTAATATATTTATTTAAAATCAACTTCGATTTTATTGGATTTTGTCGAGTATTTTTGGTGTAGGATGTATATTTGAGTAAATTTAGATGAAAATAACTTCAATTATTTGGATTGTGAAAAAATTTTAGTTGGAAGTGTCAAATTGTAATAAATTTATTTGAAATCAACTTTGATTTTTTTGGATTTTGTCGAGTGTTTTTGGTGTAGGATGTATATTTGAGTAAATTTAGATGAAAATAACGACAATTTTTTGGATTGTGAAAAAAATTTTAGTTGGAAGTGTCAAATTTTAATAAATTTATTTGAAATCAACTTCGATTTTTTTGGATTTTGTCGAGTATTTTTGGTGTAGGATGTATATTTGAGTAAAGTTAGATGAAAATAACTTCAATTATTTGGATTGTGAAAAAAATTTTAGTTGGAAGTGTCAAATTTTAATAAATTTATTTAAAATCAACTTCGATTTTATTGGATTTTGTCGAGTATTTTTGGTGTAGGATGTATATTTGAGTAAATTTAGATGAAAATAACTTCAATTATTTGGATTGTGAAAAAAATTTTTAGTTGGAAGTGTCAAATGTTAATAAATTTATTTAAAATCAACTTCGATTTTATTGGATTTTGTCGAGTATTTTTGGTGTAGGATGTATATTTGAGTAAATTTAGATGAAAATAACGACAATTTTTTGGATTGTGAAAAAAAATTTAGTTGGAAGTGTCAAATTTTAATAAATATATTTGAAATCAACTTCGATTTTTTTGGATTTTGTTGAGTATTTTTGTTGTAGGGTCTATATTTGAGTAAATTTAGATGAAAATAACTTCAATTTTTTGGATTGTGAAAAAAATTTTAGTTGGAAGTGTCAAATTTAAATAAATTTATTTGAAATCAACTTCGATTTTTTTGGATTTTGTTGAGTATTTTTTTGTAGGATCTATATTTGAGTAAATTTAGATGAAAATAACTTCAATTTTTTGGATTGTGAAAAAATTTTAGTTGGAAGTGTCAAATTTTAATAAATTTATTTGAAATCAACTTCGATTTTTTTGGATTTTGTCGAGTATTTTTGGTGTAGGATGTATATTTGAGTAAATTTAGATGAAAATAACTTCAATTATTTGGATTGTGAAAAAATTTTAGTTGGAAGTGTCAAATTTTAATAAATTTATTTGAAATCAACTTCGATTTTTTTTTATTTTGACGAGTATTTTTGGGGTAGGATGTATATTTGAGTAAATTTAGATGAAAATAACTTCAATTATTTGGATTGTGAAAAAAATTTTAGTTGGAAGTGTCAAATTTTAATAAATTTATTTAAAATCAACTTCGATTTTATTGGATTTTGTCGAGTATTTTTTTGTAGGATCTATATTTGAGTAAATTTAGATGAAAATAACTTCAATTTTTTGGATTGTGAAAAAATTTTAGTTGGAAGTGTCAAATTTTAATAAATTTATTTAAAATCAACTTCGATTTTATTGGATTTTGTTGAGTATTTTTTTTGTAGGATCTATATTTGAGTAAATTTAGATGAAAATAACTTCAATTTTTTGGATTGTGAAAAAATTTTAGTTCGAAGTGTCAAATTTTAATAAATTTATTTGAAATCAACTTCGATTTTTTTGGATTTTGTCGAGTATTTTTGGTGTAGGATGTATATTTGAGTAAATTTAGATGAAAATAACGACAATTTTTTGGATTGTGAAAAAAAGTTTAGTTGGAAGTGTCAAATCTTAATAAATTTATTTGAAATCAACTTCGATTTTTTTTTAATTTGACGAGTATTTTTGGGGTAGGATGTATATTTGAGTAAATTTAGATGAAAATAACTTCAATTATTTGGATTGTGAAAAAAATTTTAGTTGGAAGTGTCAAATTTTAAAAATTTATTTAAAATCAACTTCGATTTTATTGGATTTTGTCGAGTATTTTTGGTGTAGGATGTATATTTGAGTAAATTTAGATGAAAATAACTTCAATTATTTGGATTGTGAAAAAATTTTAGTTGGAAGTGTCAAATTTTAATAAATTTATTTGAAGTCAACTTTGATTTTTTTGGATTTTGTCGAGTGTTTTTGGTGTAGGATGTATATTTGAGTAAATTTAGATGAAAATAACGACAATTTTTTGGATTGTGAAAAAAAGTTTAGTTGGAAGTGTCAAATTTTATTAAATTTATTTGAAATCAACTTCGATTTTTTTTTATTTTGACGAGTATTTTTGGGGTAGGATGTATATTTGAGTAAATTTAGATGAAAATAACTTCAATTATTTGGATTGTGAAAAAAATTTTAGTTGGAAGTGTCAAATTTTAATAAATTTATTTAAAATCAACTTCGATTTTATTGGATTTTGTCGAGTATTTTTTTTGTAGGATCTATATTTGAGTAAATTTAGATGAAAATAACTTCAATTATTTGGATTGTGAAAAAAATTTTAGTTGGAAGTGTCAAATTTTAATAAATTTATTTAAAATCAACTTCGATTTTATTGGATTTTGTCGAGTATTTTTGGTGTAGGATGTATATTTGAGTAAATTTAGATGAAAATAACTTCAATTTTTTGGACTGTGAAAAAAATTTTAGTTGGAAGTGTCAAATTTTAATAAATTTATTTGAAATCAACTTCGATTTTTTTTTTATTTTGACGAGTATTTTTGGTGTAGGATGTATATTTGAGTAAATTTAGATGAAAATAACTTCAATTTTTTGGACTGTGAAAAAAATTTTAGTTGGAAGTGTCAAATTTTAATATATTTATTTAAAATCAACTTCGATTTTATTGGATTTTGTTGAGTATTTTTTTGTAGGATCTATATTTGAGTAAATTTAGATGAAAATAACTTCAATTTTTTGGATTGTGAAAAAATTTTAGTTGGAAGTGTCAAATTTTAATAAATTTATTTGAAATCAACTTCGATTTTTTTGGATTTTGTTGAGTATTTTTTTGTAGGATCTATATTTGAGTAAATTTAGATGAAAATAACTTCAATTTTTTGGATTGTGAAAAAATTTTAGTTGGAAGTGTCAAATTTTAATAAATTTATTTGAAATCAACTTCGATTTTGTTGGATTTTGTCGAGTATTTTTGGTGTAGGATGTATATTTGAGTAAATTTTGATGAAAATAACTTCAATTATTTGGATTGTGAAAAAATTTTAGTTGGAAGTGTAAAATTTTAATAAATTTATTTGAAATCAACTTCGATTTTTTTTTATTTTGACGAGTATTTTTGGGGTAGGATGTATATTTGAGTAAATTTAGATGAAAATAACTTCAATTATTTGGATTGTGAAAAAAATTTTAGTTGGAAGTGTCAAATTTTAATAAATTTATTTAAAATCAACTTCGATTTTATTGGATTTTGTCGAGTATTTTTGGTGTAGGATGTATATTTGAGTAAATTTAGATGAAAATAACTTCAATTTTTTGGACTGTGAAAAAAATTTTAGTTGGAAGTGTCAAATTTTAATAAATTTATTTGAAATCAACTTCGATTTTTTTTTTATTTTGACGAGTATTTTTGGTGTAGGATGTATATTTGAGTAAATTTAGATGAAAATAACTTCAATTTTTTGGACTGTGAAAAAAATTTTAGTTGGAAGTGTCAAATCTTAATAAATTTATTTGAAATCAACTTCGATTTTTTTTTATTTTGACGAGTATTTTTGGGGTAGGATGTATATTTGAGTAAATTTAGATGAAAATAACTTCAATTATTTGGATTGTGAAAAAAATTTTAGTTGGAAGTGTCAAATTTTAATATATTTATTTAAAATCAACTTCGATTTTATTGGATTTTGTTGAGTATTTTTTTGTAGGATCTATATTTGAGTAAATTTAGATGAAAATAACTTCAATTTTTTGGATTGTGAAAAAATTTTAGTTGGAAGTGTCAAATTTTAATAAATTTATTTGAAATCAACTTCGATTTTTTTGGATTTTGTCGAGTATTTTTGGTGTAGGATGTATATTTGAGTAAATTTAGATGAAAATAACTTCAATTATTTGGATTGTGAAAAAATTTTAGTTGGAAGTGACAAATTTTAATAAATTTATTTGAAATCAACTTCGATTTTTTTTTATTTTGTCGAGTATTTTTGGGGTAGGATGTATATTTGAGAAAATTTAGATGAAAATAACTTCAATTATTTGGATTGTGAAAAAAATTTTAGTTGGAAGTGTCAAATTTTAATATATTTATTTAAAATCAACTTCGATTTTATTGGATTTTGTCGAGTATTTTTGGTGTAGGATGTATATTTGAGTAAATTTAGATGAAAATAACTTCAATTATTTGGATTGTGAAAAAATTTTAGTTGGAAGTGTCAAATTGTAATAAATTTATTTGAAATCAACTTTGATTTTTTTGGATTTTGTCGAGTGTTTTTGGTGTAGGATGTATATTTGAGTAAATTTAGATGAAAATAACGACAATTTTTTGGATTGTGAAAAAAATTTTAGTTGGAAGTGTCAAATTTTAATAAATTTATTTGAAATCAACTTCGATTTTTTTGGATTTTGTCGAGTATTTTTGGTGTAGGATGTATATTTGAGTAAATTTAGATGAAAATAACTTCAATTATTTGGATTGTGAAAAAAATTTTAGTTGGAAGTGTCAAATTTTAATAAATTTATTTAAAATCAACTTCGATTTTATTGGATTTTGTCGAGTATTTTTGGTGTAGGATGTATATTTGAGTAAATTTAGATGAAAATAACTTCAATTATTTGGATTGTGAAAAAAATTTTTAGTTGGAAGTGTCAAATGTTAATAAATTTATTTAAAATCAACTTCGATTTTATTGGATTTTGTCGAGTATTTTTGGTGTAGGATGTATATTTGAGTAAATTTAGATGAAAATAACGACAATTTTTTGGATTGTGAAAAAAAATTTAGTTGGAAGTGTCAAATTTTAATAAATATATTTGAAATCAACTTCGATTTTTTTGGATTTTGTTGAGTATTTTTGTTGTAGGGTCTATATTTGAGTAAATTTAGATGAAAATAACTTCAATTTTTTGGATTGTGAAAAAAATTTTAGTTGGAAGTGTCAAATTTAAATAAATTTATTTGAAATCAACTTCGATTTTTTTGGATTTTGTTGAGTATTTTTTTGTAGGATCTATATTTGAGTAAATTTAGATGAAAATAACTTCAATTTTTTGGATTGTGAAAAAATTTTAGTTGGAAGTGTCAAATTTTAATAAATTTATTTGAAATCAACTTCGATTTTTTTGGATTTTGTCGAGTATTTTTGGTGTAGGATGTATATTTGAGTAAATTTAGATGAAAATAACTTCAATTATTTGGATTGTGAAAAAATTTTAGTTGGAAGTGTCAAATTTTAATAAATTTATTTGAAATCAACTTCGATTTTTTTTTATTTTGACGAGTATTTTTGGGGTAGGATGTATATTTGAGTAAATTTAGATGAAAATAACTTCAATTATTTGGATTGTGAAAAAAATTTTAGTTGGAAGTGTCAAATTTTAATATATTTATTTAAAATCAACTTCGATTTTATTGGATTTTGTCGAGTATTTTTGGTGTAGGATGTATATTTGAGTAAATTTAGATGAAAATAACTTCAATTATTTGGATTGTGAAAAAATTTTAGTTGGAAGTGTCAAATTTTAATAAATTTATTTGAAATCAACTTTGATTTTTTTGGATTTTGTCGAGTGTTTTTGGTGTAGGATGTATATTTGAGTAAATTTAGATGAAAATAACGACAATTTTTTGGATTGTGAAAAAAAGTTTAGTCGGAAGTGTCAAATTTTAATAAATTTATTTGAAATCAACTTCGATTTTTTTTTATTTTGACGAGTATTTTTGGGGTAGGATGTATATTTGAGTAAATTTAGATGAAAATAACTTCAATTATTTGGATTGTGAAAAAAATTTTAGTTGGAAGTGTCAAATTTTAATAAATTTATTTAAAATCAACTTCGATTTTATTGGATTTTGTCGAGTATTTTTGGTGTAGGATGTATATTTGAGTAAATTTAGATGAAAATAACTTCAATTATTTGGATTGTGAAAAAAATTTTTAGTTGGAAGTGTCAAATGTTAATAAATTTATTTAAAATCAACTTCGATTTTATTGGATTTTGTCGAGTATTTTTGGTGTAGGATGTATATTTGAGTAAATTTAGATGAAAATAACTTCAATTATTTGGATTGTGAAAAAATTTTAGTTGGAAGTGTCAAATTTTAATAAATTTATTTGAAATCAACTTCGATTTTTTTTTATTTTGACGAGTATTTTTGGGGTAGGATGTATATTTGAGTAAATTTAGATGAAAATAACTTCAATTATTTGGATTGTGAAAAAAATTTTAGTTGGAAGTGTCAAATTTTAATATATTTATTTAAAATCAACTTCGATTTTATTGGATTTTGTCGAGTATTTTTGGTGTAGGATGTATATTTGAGTAAATTTAGATGAAAATAACTTCAATTATTTGGATTGTGAAAAAATTGTAGTTGGAAGTGTCAAATTTTAATAAATTTATTTGAAATCAACTTTGATTTTTTTGGATTTTGACGAGTGTTTTTGGTGTAGGATGTATATTTGAGTAAATTTAGATGAAAATAACGACAATTTTTTGGATTGTGAAAAAAATTTTAGTTGGAAGTGTCAAATTTTAATAAATTTATTTGAAATCAACTTCGATTTTTTTGGATTTTGTCGAGTATTTTTGGTGTAGGATGTATATTTGAGTAAATTTAGATGAAAATAACTTCAATTATTTGGATTGTGAAAAAAATTTTAGTTGGAAGTGTCAAATTTTAATAAATTTATTTAAAATCAACTTCGATTTTATTGGATTTTGTCGAGTATTTTTGGTGTAGGATGTATATTTGAGTAAATTTAGATGAAAATAACTTCAATTATTTGGATTGTGAAAAAAATTTTTAGTTGGAAGTGTCAAATGTTAATAAATTTATTTAAAATCAACTTCGATTTTATTGGATTTTGTCGAGTATTTTTGGTGTAGGATGTATATTTGAGTAAATTTAGATGAAAATAACGACAATTTTTTGGATTGTGAAAAAAAATTTAGTTGGAAGTGTCAAATTTTAATAAATATATTTGAAATCAACTTCGATTTTTTTGGATTTTGTTGAGTATTTTTGTTGTAGGGTCTATATTTGAGTAAATTTAGATGAAAATAACTTCAATTTTTTGGATTGTGAAAAAAATTTTAGTTGGAAGTGTCAAATTTAAATAAATTTATTTGAAATCAACTTCGATTTTTTTGGATTTTGTTGAGTATTTTTTTGTAGGATCTATATTTGAGTAAATTTAGATGAAAATAACTTCAATTTTTTGGATTGTGAAAAAATTTTAGTTGGAAGTGTCAAATTTTAATAAATTTATTTGAAATCAACTTCGATTTTTTTGGATTTTGTCGAGTATTTTTGGTGTAGGATGTATATTTGAGTAAATTTAGATGAAAATAACTTCAATTATTTGGATTGTGAAAAAATTTTAGTTGGAAGTGTCAAATTTTAATAAATTTATTTGAAATCAACTTCGATTTTTTTTTATTTTGACGAGTATTTTTGGGGTAGGATGTATATTTGAGTAAATTTAGATGAAAATAACTTCAATTATTTGGATTGTGAAAAAAATTTTAGTTGGAAGTGTCAAATTTTAATAAATTTATTTAAAATCAACTTCGATTTTATTGGATTTTGTCGAGTATTTTTTTGTAGGATCTATATTTGAGTAAATTTAGATGAAAATAACTTCAATTTTTTGGATTGTGAAAAAATTTTAGTTGGAAGTGTCAAATTTTAATAAATTTATTTGAAATCAACTTCGATTTTTCTGGATTTTGTCGAGTATTTTTGGTGTAGGATGTATATTTGAGTAAATTTTGATGAAAATAACTTCAATTATTTGGATTGTGAAAAAAATTTTAGTTGGAAGTGTCAAATTTTAATAAATTTATTTAAAATCAACTTCGATTTTATTGGATTTTGTTGAGTATTTTTTTTGTAGGATCTATATTTGAGTAAATTTAGATGAAAATAACTTCAATTTTTTGGATTGCGAAAAAATTTTAGTTCGAAGTGTCAAATTTTAATAAATTTATTTGAAATCAACTTCGATTTTTTTGGATTTTGTCGAGTATTTTTGGTGTAGGATGTATATTTGAGTAAATTTAGATGAAAATAACGACAATTTTTTGGATTGTGAAAAAAAGTTTAGTTGGAAGTGTCAAATCTTAATAAATTTATTTGAAATCAACTTCGATTTTTTTTTAATTTGACGAGTATTTTTGGGGTAGGATGTATATTTGAGTAAATTTAGATGAAAATAACTTCAATTATTTGGATTGTGAAAAAAATTTTAGTTGGAAGTGTCAAATTTTAAAAATTTATTTGAAATCAACTTCGATTTTTTTTTATTTTGACGAGTATTTTTGGGGTAGGATGTATATTTGAGTAAATTTAGATGAAAATAACTTCAATTATTTGGATTGTGAAAAAAATTTTAGTTGGAAGTGTCAAATTTTAATATATTTATTTAAAATCAACTTCGATTTTATTGGATTTTGTCGAGTATTTTTGGTGTAGGATGTATATTTGAGTAAATTTAGATGAAAATAACTTCAATTATTTGGATTGTGAAAAAATTTTAGTTGGAAGTGTCAAATTGTAATAAATTTATTTGAAATCAACTTTGATTTTTTTGGATTTTGTCGAGTGTTTTTGGTGTAGGATGTATATTTGAGTAAATTTAGATGAAAATAACGACAATTTTTTGGATTGTGAAAAAAATTTTAGTTGGAAGTGTCAAATTTTAATAAATTTATTTGAAATCAACTTCGATTTTTTTGGATTTTGTCGAGTATTTTTGGTGTAGGATGTATATTTGAGTAAATTTAGATGAAAATAACTTCAATTATTTGGATTGTGAAAAAAATTTTAGTTGGAAGTGTCAAATTTTAATAAATTTATTTAAAATCAACTTCGATTTTATTGGATTTTGTCGAGTATTTTTGGTGTAGGATGTATATTTGAGTAAATTTAGATGAAAATAACTTCAATTATTTGGATTGTGAAAAAAATTTTTAGTTGGAAGTGTCAAATGTTAATAAATTTATTTAAAATCAACTTCGATTTTATTGGATTTTGTCGAGTATTTTTGGTGTAGGATGTATATTTGAGTAAATTTAGATGAAAATAACGACAATTTTTTGGATTGTGAAAAAAAATTTAGTTGGAAGTGTCAAATTTTAATAAATATATTTGAAATCAACTTCGATTTTTTTGGATTTTGTTGAGTATTTTTGTTGTAGGGTCTATATTTGAGTAAATTTAGATGAAAATAACTTCAATTTTTTGGATTGTGAAAAAAATTTTAGTTGGAAGTGTCAAATTTAAATAAATTTATTTGAAATCAACTTCGATTTTTTTGGATTTTGTTGAGTATTTTTTTGTAGGATCTATATTTGAGTAAATTTAGATGAAAATAACTTCAATTTTTTGGATTGTGAAAAAATTTTAGTTGGAAGTGTCAAATTTTAATAAATTTATTTGAAATCAACTTCGATTTTTTTGGATTTTGTCGAGTATTTTTGGTGTAGGATGTATATTTGAGTAAATTTAGATGAAAATAACTTCAATTATTTGGATTGTGAAAAAATTTTAGTTGGAAGTGTCAAATTTTAATAAATTTATTTGAAATCAACTTCGATTTTTTTTTATTTTGACGAGTATTTTTGGGGTAGGATGTATATTTGAGTAAATTTAGATGAAAATAACTTCAATTATTTGGATTGTGAAAAAAATTTTAGTTGGAAGTGTCAAATTTTAATATATTTATTTAAAATCAACTTCGATTTTATTGGATTTTGTCGAGTATTTTTGGTGTAGGATGTATATTTGAGTAAATTTAGATGAAAATAACTTCAATTATTTGGATTGTGAAAAAATTTTAGTTGGAAGTGTCAAATTTTAATAAATTTATTTGAAATCAACTTTGATTTTTTTGGATTTTGTCGAGTGTTTTTGGTGTAGGATGTATATTTGAGTAAATTTAGATGAAAATAACGACAATTTTTTGGATTGTGAAAAAAAGTTTAGTCGGAAGTGTCAAATTTTAATAAATTTATTTGAAATCAACTTCGATTTTTTTTTATTTTGACGAGTATTTTTGGGGTAGGATGTATATTTGAGTAAATTTAGATGAAAATAACTTCAATTATTTGGATTGTGAAAAAAATTTTAGTTGGAAGTGTCAAATTTTAATAAATTTATTTAAAATCAACTTCGATTTTATTGGATTTTGTCGAGTATTTTTGGTGTAGGATGTATATTTGAGTAAATTTAGATGAAAATAACTTCAATTATTTGGATTGTGAAAAAAATTTTTAGTTGGAAGTGTCAAATGTTAATAAATTTATTTAAAATCAACTTCGATTTTATTGGATTTTGTCGAGTATTTTTGGTGTAGGATGTATATTTGAGTAAATTTAGATGAAAATAACTTCAATTATTTGGATTGTGAAAAAATTTTAGTTGGAAGTGTCAAATTTTAATAAATTTATTTGAAATCAACTTCGATTTTTTTTTATTTTGACGAGTATTTTTGGGGTAGGATGTATATTTGAGTAAATTTAGATGAAAATAACTTCAATTATTTGGATTGTGAAAAAAATTTTAGTTGGAAGTGTCAAATTTTAATATATTTATTTAAAATCAACTTCGATTTTATTGGATTTTGTCGAGTATTTTTGGTGTAGGATGTATATTTGAGTAAATTTAGATGAAAATAACTTCAATTATTTGGATTGTGAAAAAATTTTAGTTGGAAGTGTCAAATTTTAATAAATTTATTTGAAATCAACTTTGATTTTTTTGGATTTTGTCGAGTGTTTTTGGTGTAGGATGTATATTTGAGTAAATTTAGATGAAAATAACGACAATTTTTTGGATTGTGAAAAAAATGTTAGTTGGAAGTGTCAAATTTTAATAAATTTATTTGAAATCAACTTCGATTTTTTTGGATTTTGTCGAGTATTTTTGGTGTAGGATGTATATTTGAGTAAATTTAGATGAAAATAACTTCAATTATTTGGATTGTGAAAAAAATTTTAGTTGGAAGTGTCAAATTTTAATAAATTTATTTAAAATCAACTTCGATTTTATTGGATTTTGTCGAGTATTTTTGGTGTAGGATGTATATTTGAGTAAATTTAGATGAAAATAACTTCAATTATTTGGATTGTGAAAAAAATTTTTAGTTGGAAGTGTCAAATGTTAATAAATTTATTTAAAATCAACTTCGATTTTATTGGATTTTGTCGAGTATTTTTGGTGTAGGATGTATATTTGAGTAAATTTAGATGAAAATAACGACAATTTTTTGGATTGTGAAAAAAAATTTAGTTGGAAGTGTCAAATTTTAATAAATATATTTGAAATCAACTTCGATTTTTTTGGATTTTGTTGAGTATTTTTGTTGTAGGGTCTATATTTGAGTAAATTTAGATGAAAATAACTTCAATTTTTTGGATTGTGAAAAAAATTTTAGTTGGAAGTGTCAAATTTAAATAAATTTATTTGAAATCAACTTCGATTTTTTTGGATTTTGTTGAGTATTTTTTTGTAGGATCTATATTTGAGTAAATTTAGATGAAAATAACTTCAATTTTTTGGATTGTGAAAAAATTTTAGTTGGAAGTGTCAAATTTTAATAAATTTATTTGAAATCAACTTCGATTTTTTTGGATTTTGTCGAGTATTTTTGGTGTAGGATGTATATTTGAGTAAATTTAGATGAAAATAACTTCAATTATTTGGATTGTGAAAAAATTTTAGTTGGAAGTGTCAAATTTTAATAAATTTATTTGAAATCAACTTCGATTTTTTTTTATTTTGACGAGTATTTTTGGGGTAGGATGTATATTTGAGTAAATTTAGATGAAAATAACTTCAATTATTTGGATTGTGAAAAAAATTTTAGTTGGAAGTGTCAAATTTTAATAAATTTATTTAAAATCAACTTCGATTTTATTGGATTTTGTCGAGTATTTTTTTGTAGGATCTATATTTGAGTAAATTTAGATGAAAATAACTTCAATTTTTTGGATTGTGAAAAAATTTTAGTTGGAAGTGTCAAATTTTAATAAATTTATTTGAAATCAACTTCGATTTTTCTGGATTTTGTCGAGTATTTTTGGTGTAGGATGTATATTTGAGTAAATTTTGATGAAAATAACTTCAATTATTTGGATTGTGAAAAAAATTTTAGTTGGAAGTGTCAAATTTTAATAAATTTATTTAAAATCAACTTCGATTTTATTGGATTTTGTTGAGTATTTTTTTTGTAGGATCTATATTTGAGTAAATTTAGATGAAAATAACTTCAATTTTTTGGATTGCGAAAAAATTTTAGTTCGAAGTGTCAAATTTTAATAAATTTATTTGAAATCAACTTCGATTTTTTTGGATTTTGTCGAGTATTTTTGGTGTAGGATGTATATTTGAGTAAATTTAGATGAAAATAACGACAATTTTTTGGATTGTGAAAAAAAGTTTAGTTGGAAGTGTCAAATCTTAATAAATTTATTTGAAATCAACTTCGATTTTTTTTTAATTTGACGAGTATTTTTGGGGTAGGATGTATATTTGAGTAAATTTAGATGAAAATAACTTCAATTATTTGGATTGTGAAAAAAATTTTAGTTGGAAGTGTCAAATTTTAAAAATTTATTTGAAATCAACTTCGATTTTTTTTTATTTTGACGAGTATTTTTGGGGTAGGATGTATATTTGAGTAAATTTAGATGAAAATAACTTCAATTATTTGGATTGTGAAAAAAATTTTAGTTGGAAGTGTCAAATTTTAATATATTTATTTAAAATCAACTTCGATTTTATTGGATTTTGTCGAGTGTTTTTGGTGTAGGATGTATATTTGAGTAAATTTAGATGAAAATAACGACAATTTTTTGGATTGTGAAAAAAATTTTAGTTGGAAGTGTCAAATTTTAATAAATTTATTTGAAATCAACTTCGATTTTTTTGGATTTTGTCGAGTATTTTTGGTGTAGGATGTATATTTGAGTAAATTTAGATGAAAATAACTTCAATTATTTGGATTGTGAAAAAAATTTTAGTTGGAAGTGTCAAATTTTAATAAATTTATTTAAAATCAACTTCGATTTTATTGGATTTTGTCGAGTATTTTTGGTGTAGGATGTATATTTGAGTAAATTTAGATGAAAATAACTTCAATTATTTGGATTGTGAAAAAAATTTTTAGTTGGAAGTGTCAAATGTTAATAAATTTATTTAAAATCAACTTCGATTTTATTGGATTTTGTCGAGTATTTTTGGTGTAGGATGTATATTTGAGTAAATTTAGATGAAAATAACGACAATTTTTTGGATTGTGAAAAAAAATTTAGTTGGAAGTGTCAAATTTTAATAAATATATTTGAAATCAACTTCGATTTTTTTGGATTTTGTTGAGTATTTTTGTTGTAGGGTCTATATTTGAGTAAATTTAGATGAAAATAACTTCAATTTTTTGGATTGTGAAAAAAATTTTAGTTGGAAGTGTCAAATTTAAATAAATTTATTTGAAATCAACTTCGATTTTTTTGGATTTTGTTGAGTATTTTTTTGTAGGATCTATATTTGAGTAAATTTAGATGAAAATAACTTCAATTTTTTGGATTGTGAAAAAATTTTAGTTGGAAGTGTCAAATTTAAATAAATTTATTTGAAATCAACTTCGATTTTTTTGGATTTTGTTGAGTATTTTTTTGTAGGATCTATATTTGAGTAAATTTAGATGAAAATAACTTCAATTTTTTGGATTGTGAAAAAATTTTAGTTGGAAGTGTCAAATTTTAATAAATTTATTTGAAATCAACTTCGATTTTTTTGGATTTTGTCGAGTATTTTTGGTGTAGGATGTATATTTGAGTAAATTTAGATGAAAATAACTTCAATTATTTGGATTGTGAAAAAATTTTAGTTGGAAGTGTCAAATTTTAATAAATTTATTTGAAATCAACTTCGATTTTTTTTTATTTTGACGAGTATTTTTGGGGTAGGATGTATATTTGAGTAAATTTAGATGAAAATAACTTCAATTATTTGGATTGTGAAAAAAATTTTAGTTGGAAGTGTCAAATTTTAATATATTTATTTAAAATCAACTTCGATTTTATTGGATTTTGTCGAGTATTTTTGGTGTAGGATGTATATTTGAGTAAATTTAGATGAAAATAACTTCAATTATTTGGATTGTGAAAAAATTTTAGTTGGAAGTGTCAAATTTTAATAAATTTATTTGAAATCAACTTTGATTTTTTTGGATTTTGTCGAGTGTTTTTGGTGTAGGATGTATATTTGAGTAAATTTAGATGAAAATAACGACAATTTTTTGGATTGTGAAAAAAAGTTTAGTCGGAAGTGTCAAATTTTAATAAATTTATTTGAAATCAACTTCGATTTTTTTTTTTTTTGACGAGTATTTTTGGGGTAGGATGTATATTTGAGTAAATTTAGATGAAAATAACTTCAATTATTTGGATTGTGAAAAAAATTTTAGTTGGAAGTGTCAAATTTTAATAAATTTATTTAAAATCAACTTCGATTTTATTGGATTTTGTCGAGTATTTTTGGTGTAGGATGTATATTTGAGTAAATTTAGATGAAAATAACTTCAATTATTTGGATTGTGAAAAAAATTTTTAGTTGGAAGTGTCAAATGTTAATAAATTTATTTAAAATCAACTTCGATTTTATTGGATTTTGTCGAGTATTTTTGGTGTAGGATGTATATTTGAGTAAATTTAGATGAAAATAACTTCAATTATTTGGATTGTGAAAAAATTTTAGTTGGAAGTGTCAAATTTTAATAAATTTATTTGAAATCAACTTCGATTTTTTTTTATTTTGACGAGTATTTTTGGGGTAGGATGTATATTTGAGTAAATTTAGATGAAAATAACTTCAATTATTTGGATTGTGAAAAAAATTTTAGTTGGAAGTGTCAAATTTTAATATATTTATTTAAAATCAACTTCGATTTTATTGGATTTTGTCGAGTATTTTTGGTGTAGGATGTATATTTGAGTAAATTTAGATGAAAATAACTTCAATTATTTGGATTGTGAAAAAATTTTAGTTGGAAGTGTCAAATTTTAATAAATTTATTTGAAATCAACTTTGATTTTTTTGGATTTTGTCGAGTGTTTTTGGTGTAGGATGTATATTTGAGTAAATTTAGATGAAAATAACGACAATTTTTTGGATTGTGAAAAAAATTTTAGTTGGAAGTGTCAAATTTTAATAAATTTATTTGAAATCAACTTCGATTTTTTTGGATTTTGTCGAGTATTTTTGGTGTAGGATGTATATTTGAGTAAATTTAGATGAAAATAACTTCAATTATTTGGATTGTGAAAAAAATTTTAGTTGGAAGTGTCAAATTTTAATAAATTTATTTAAAATCAACTTCGATTTTATTGGATTTTGTCGAGTATTTTTGGTGTAGGATGTATATTTGAGTAAATTTAGATGAAAATAACTTCAATTATTTGGATTGTGAAAAAAATTTTTAGTTGGAAGTGTCAAATGTTAATAAATTTATTTAAAATCAACTTCGATTTTATTGGATTTTGTCGAGTATTTTTGGTGTAGGATGTATATTTGAGTAAATTTAGATGAAAATAACGACAATTTTTTGGATTGTGAAAAAAAATTTAGTTGGAAGTGTCAAATTTTAATAAATATATTTGAAATCAACTTCGATTTTTTTGGATTTTGTTGAGTATTTTTGTTGTAGGGTCTATATTTGAGTAAATTTAGATGAAAATAACTTCAATTTTTTGGATTGTGAAAAAAATTTTAGTTGGAAGTGTCAAATTTAAATAAATTTATTTGAAATCAACTTCGATTTTTTTGGATTTTGTTGAGTTTTTTTTTGTAGGATCTATATTTGAGTAAATTTAGATGAAAATAACTTCAATTTTTTGGATTGTGAAAAAATTTTAGTTGGAAGTGTCAAATTTTAATAAATTTATTTGAAATCAACTTCGATTTTTTTGGATTTTGTCGAGTATTTTTGGTGTAGGATGTATATTTGAGTAAATTTAGATGAAAATAACTTCAATTATTTGGATTGTGAAAAAATTTTAGTTGGAAGTGTCAAATTTTAATAAATTTATTTGAAATCAACTTCGATTTTTTTTTATTTTGACGAGTATTTTTGGGGTAGGATGTATATTTGAGTAAATTTAGATGAAAATAACTTCAATTATTTGGATTGTGAAAAAAATTTTAGTTGGAAGTGTCAAATTTTAATAAATTTATTTAAAATCAACTTCGATTTTATTGGATTTTGTCGAGTATTTTTTTGTAGGATCTATATTTGAGTAAATTTAGATGAAAATAACTTCAATTTTTTGGATTGTGAAAAAATTTTAGTTGGAAGTGTCAAATTTTAATAAATTTATTTGAAATCAACTTCGATTTTTCTGGATTTTGTCGAGTATTTTTGGTGTAGGATGTATATTTGAGTAAATTTTGATGAAAATAACTTCAATTATTTGGATTGTGAAAAAAATTTTAGTTGGAAGTGTCAAATTTTAATAAATTTATTTAAAATCAACTTCGATTTTATTGGATTTTGTTGAGTATTTTTTTTGTAGGATCTATATTTGAGTAAATTTAGATGAAAATAACTTCAATTTTTTGGATTGTGAAAAAATTTTAGTTCGAAGTGTCAAATTTTAATAAATTTATTTGAAATCAACTTCGATTTTTTTGGATTTTGTCGAGTATTTTTGGTGTAGGATGTATATTTGAGTAAATTTAGATGAAAATAACGACAATTTTTTGGATTGTGAAAAAAAGTTTAGTTGGAAGTGTCAAATCTTAATAAATTTATTTGAAATCAACTTCGATTTTTTTTTAATTTGACGAGTATTTTTGGGGTAGGATGTATATTTGAGTAAATTTAGATGAAAATAACTTCAATTATTTGGATTGTGAAAAAAATTTTAGTTGGAAGTGTCAAATTTTAAAAATTTATTTAAAATCAACTTCGATTTTATTGGATTTTGTCGAGTATTTTTGGTGTAGGATGTATATTTGAGTAAATTTAGATGAAAATAACTTCAATTATTTGGATTGTGAAAAAATTTTAGTTGGAAGTGTCAAATTTTAATAAATTTATTTGAAGTCAACTTTGATTTTTTTGGATTTTGTCGAGTGTTTTTGGTGTAGGATGTATATTTGAGTAAATTTAGATGAAAATAACGACAATTTTTTGGATTGTGAAAAAAAGTTTAGTTGGAAGTGTCAAATTTTATTAAATTTATTTGAAATCAACTTCGATTTTTTTTTATTTTGACGAGTATTTTTGGGGTAGGATGTATATTTGAGTAAATTTAGATGAAAATAACTTCAATTATTTGGATTGTGAAAAAAATTTTAGTTGGAAGTGTCAAATTTTAATAAATTTATTTAAAATCAACTTCGATTTTATTGGATTTTGTCGAGTATTTTTTTTGTAGGATCTATATTTGAGTAAATTTAGATGAAAATAACTTCAATTATTTGGATTGTGAAAAAAATTTTAGTTGGAAGTGTCAAATTTTAATAAATTTATTTAAAATCAACTTCGATTTTATTGGATTTTGTCGAGTATTTTTGGTGTAGGATGTATATTTGAGTAAATTTAGATGAAAATAACTTCAATTTTTTGGACTGTGAAAAAAATTTTAGTTGGAAGTGTCAAATTTTAATAAATTTATTTGAAATCAACTTCGATTTTTTTTTTATTTTGACGAGTATTTTTGGTGTAGGATGTATATTTGAGTAAATTTAGATGAAAATAACTTCAATTTTTTGGACTGTGAAAAAAATTTTAGTTGGAAGTGTCAAATTTTAATATATTTATTTAAAATCAACTTCGATTTTATTGGATTTTGTTGAGTATTTTTTTGTAGGATCTATATTTGAGTAAATTTAGATGAAAATAACTTCAATTTTTTGGATTGTGAAAAAATTTTAGTTGGAAGTGTCAAATTTTAATAAATTTATTTGAAATCAACTTCGATTTTTTTGGATTTTGTTGAGTATTTTTTTGTAGGATCTATATTTGAGTAAATTTAGATGAAAATAACTTCAATTTTTTGGATTGTGAAAAAATTTTAGTTGGAAGTGTCAAATTTTAATAAATTTATTTGAAATCAACTTCGATTTTGTTGGATTTTGTCGAGTATTTTTGGTGTAGGATGTATATTTGAGTAAATTTTGATGAAAATAACTTCAATTATTTGGATTGTGAAAAAATTTTAGTTGGAAGTGTAAAATTTTAATAAATTTATTTGAAATCAACTTCGATTTTTTTTTATTTTGACGAGTATTTTTGGGGTAGGATGTATATTTGAGTAAATTTAGATGAAAATAACTTCAATTATTTGGATTGTGAAAAAAATTTTAGTTGGAAGTGTCAAATTTTAATAAATTTATTTAAAATCAACTTCGATTTTATTGGATTTTGTCGAGTATTTTTGGTGTAGGATGTATATTTGAGTAAATTTAGATGAAAATAACTTCAATTTTTTGGACTGTGAAAAAAATTTTAGTTGGAAGTGTCAAATTTTAATAAATTTATTTGAAATCAACTTCGATTTTTTTTTTATTTTGACGAGTATTTTTGGTGTAGGATGTATATTTGAGTAAATTTAGATGAAAATAACTTCAATTTTTTGGACTGTGAAAAAAATTTTAGTTGGAAGTGTCAAATCTTAATAAATTTATTTGAAATCAACTTCGATTTTTTTTTATTTTGACGAGTATTTTTGGGGTAGGATGTATATTTGAGTAAATTTAGATGAAAATAACTTCAATTATTTGGATTGTGAAAAAAATTTTAGTTGGAAGTGTCAAATTTTAATATATTTATTTAAAATCAACTTCGATTTTATTGGATTTTGTTGAGTATTTTTTTGTAGGATCTATATTTGAGTAAATTTAGATGAAAATAACTTCAATTTTTTGGATTGTGAAAAAATTTTAGTTGGAAGTGTCAAATTTTAATAAATTTATTTGAAATCAACTTCGATTTTTTTGGATTTTGTCGAGTATTTTTGGTGTAGGATGTATATTTGAGTAAATTTAGATGAAAATAACTTCAATTATTTGGATTGTGAAAAAATTTTAGTTGGAAGTGACAAATTTTAATAAATTTATTTGAAATCAACTTCGATTTTTTTTTATTTTGTCGAGTATTTTTGGGGTAGGATGTATATTTGAGTAAATTTAGATGAAAATAACTTCAATTATTTGGATTGTGAAAAAAATTTTAGTTGGAAGTGTCAAATTTTAATATATTTATTTAAAATCAACTTCGATTTTATTGGATTTTGTCGAGTATTTTTGGTGTAGGATGTATATTTGAGTAAATTTAGATGAAAATAACTTCAATTATTTGGATTGTGAAAAAATTTTAGTTGGAAGTGTCAAATTGTAATAAATTTATTTGAAATCAACTTTGATTTTTTTGGATTTTGTCGAGTGTTTTTGGTGTAGGATGTATATTTGAGTAAATTTAGATGAAAATAACGACAATTTTTTGGATTGTGAAAAAAATTTTAGTTGGAAGTGTCAAATTTTAATAAATTTATTTGAAATCAACTTCGATTTTTTTGGATTTTGTCGAGTATTTTTGGTGTAGGATGTATATTTGAGTAAATTTAGATGAAAATAACTTCAATTATTTGGATTGTGAAAAAAATTTTAGTTGGAAGTGTCAAATTTTAATAAATTTATTTAAAATCAACTTCGATTTTATTGGATTTTGTCGAGTATTTTTGGTGTAGGATGTATATTTGAGTAAATTTAGATGAAAATAACTTCAATTATTTGGATTGTGAAAAAAATTTTTAGTTGGAAGTGTCAAATGTTAATAAATTTATTTAAAATCAACTTCGATTTTATTGGATTTTGTCGAGTATTTTTGGTGTAGGATGTATATTTGAGTAAATTTAGATGAAAATAACGACAATTTTTTGGATTGTGAAAAAAAATTTAGTTGGAAGTGTCAAATTTTAATAAATTTATTTGAAATCAACTTCGATTTTTTTTTATTTTGACGAGTATTTTTGGGGTAGGATGTATATTTGAGTAAATTTAGATGAAAATAACTTCAATTATTTGGATTGTGAAAAAAATTTTAGTTGGAAGTGTCAAATTTTAATATATTTATTTAAAATCAACTTCGATTTTATTGGATTTTGTCGAGTATTTTTGGTGTAGGATGTATATTTGAGTAAATTTAGATGAAAATAACTTCAATTATTTGGATTGTGAAAAAATTTTAGTTGGAAGTGTCAAATTTTAATAAATTTATTTGAAATCAACTTTGATTTTTTTGGATTTTGTCGAGTGTTTTTGGTGTAGGATGTATATTTGAGTAAATTTAGATGAAAATAACGACAATTTTTTGGATTGTGAAAAAAAGTTTAGTCGGAAGTGTCAAATTTTAATAAATTTATTTGAAATCAACTTCGATTTTTTTTTATTTTGACGAGTATTTTTGGGGTAGGATGTATATTTGAGTAAATTTAGATGAAAATAACTTCAATTATTTGGATTGTGAAAAAAATTTTAGTTGGAAGTGTCAAATTTTAATAAATTTATTTAAAATCAACTTCGATTTTATTGGATTTTGTCGAGTATTTTTGGTGTAGGATGTATATTTGAGTAAATTTAGATGAAAATAACTTCAATTATTTGGATTGTGAAAAAAATTTTTAGTTGGAAGTGTCAAATGTTAATAAATTTATTTAAAATCAACTTCGATTTTATTGGATTTTGTCGAGTATTTTTGGTGTAGGATGTATATTTGAGTAAATTTAGATGAAAATAACTTCAATTATTTGGATTGTGAAAAAATTTTAGTTGGAAGTGTCAAATTTTAATAAATTTATTTGAAATCAACTTCGATTTTTTTTTATTTTGACGAGTATTTTTGGGGTAGGATGTATATTTGAGTAAATTTAGATGAAAATAACTTCAATTATTTGGATTGTGAAAAAAATTTTAGTTGGAAGTGTCAAATTTTAATATATTTATTTAAAATCAACTTCGATTTTATTGGATTTTGTCGAGTATTTTTGGTGTAGGATGTATATTTGAGTAAATTTAGATGAAAATAACTTCAATTATTTGGATTGTGAAAAAATTTTAGTTGGAAGTGTCAAATTTTAATAAATTTATTTGAAATCAACTTTGATTTTTTTGGATTTTGTCGAGTGTTTTTGGTGTAGGATGTATATTTGAGTAAATTTAGATGAAAATAACGACAATTTTTTGGATTGTGAAAAAAAGTTTAGTCGGAAGTGTCAAATTTTAATAAATTTATTTGAAATCAACTTCGATTTTTTTTTATTTTGACGAGTATTTTTGGGGTAGGATGTATATTTGAGTAAATTTAGATGAAAATAACTTCAATTATTTGGATTGTGAAAAAAATTTTAGTTGGAAGTGTCAAATTTTAATAAATTTATTTAAAATCAACTTCGATTTTATTGGATTTTGTCGAGTATTTTTGGTGTAGGATGTATATTTGAGTAAATTTAGATGAAAATAACTTCAATTTTTTGGACTGTGAAAAAAATTTTAGTTGGAAGTGTCAAATCTTAATAAATTTATTTGAAATCAACTTCGATTTTTTTTTATTTTGACGAGTATTTTTGGGGTAGGATGTATATTTGAGTAAATTTAGATGAAAATAACTTCAATTATTTGGATTGTGAAAAAAATTTTTAGTTGGAAGTGTCAAATTTTAATAATATAATTTAAAATCAACTTCGATTTTATTGGATTTTGTCGAGTATTTTTGGTGTAGGATGTATATTTGAGTAAATTTAGATGAAAATAACGACAATTTTTTGGATTGTGAAAAAAAATTTAGTTGGAAGTGTCAAATTTTAATAAATATATTTGAAATCAACTTCGATTTTTTTGGATTTTGTTGAGTATTTTTGTTGTAGGGTCTATATTTGAGTAAATTTAGATGAAAATAACTTCAATTTTTTGGATTGTGAAAAAAATTTTAGTTGGAAGTGTCAAATTTAAATAAATTTATTTGAAATCAACTTCGATTTTTTTGGATTTTGTTGAGTATTTTTTTGTAGGATCTATATTTGAGTAAATTTAGATGAAAATAACTTCAATTTTTTGGATTGTGAAAAAATTTTAGTTGGAAGTGTCAAATTTTAATAAATTTATTTGAAATCAACTTCGATTTTTTTTTATTTTGACGAGTATTTTTGGGGTAGGATGTATATTTGAGTAAATTTAGATGAAAATAACTTCAATTATTTGGATTGTGAAAAAAATTTTAGTTGGAAGTGTCAAATCTTAATAAATTTATTTGAAATCAACTTCGATTTTTTTTTATTTTGACGAGTATTTTTGGGGTAGGATGTATATTTGAGTAAATTTAGATGAAAATAACTTCAATTATTTGGATTGTGAAAAAAATTTTAGTTGGAAGTGTCAAATTTTAATAAATTTATTTAAAATCAACTTCGATTTTATTGGATTTTGTTGAGTATTTTTTTTGTAGGATCTATATTTGAGTAAATTTAGATGAAAATAACTTCAATTTTTTGGATTGTGAAAAAATTTTAGTTCGAAGTGTCAAATTTTAATAAATTTATTTGAAATCAACTTCGATTTTTTTGGATTTTGTCGAGTATTTTTGGTGTAGGATGTATATTTGAGTAAATTTAGATGAAAATAACGACAATTTTTTGGATTGTGAAAAAAAGTTTAGTTGGAAGTGTCAAATCTTAATAAATTTATTTGAAATCAACTTCGATTTTTTTTTATTTTGACGAGTATTTTTGGGGTAGGATGTATATTTGAGTAAATTTAGATGAAAATAACTTCAATTATTTGGATTGTGAAAAAAATTTTAGTTGGAAGTGTCAAATTTTAAAAATTTATTTAAAATCAACTTCGATTTTATTGGATTTTGTCGAGTATTTTTGGTGTAGGATGTATATTTGAGTAAATTTAGATGAAAATAACTTCAATTATTTGGATTGTGAAAAAATTTTAGTTGGAAGTGTCAAATTTTAATAAATTTATTTGAAATCAACTTTGATTTTTTTGGATTTTGTCGAGTGTTTTTGGTGTAGGATGTATATTTGAGTAAATTTAGATGAAAATAACGACAATTTTTTGGATTGTGAAAAAAAGTTAGTTGGAAGTGTCAAATTTTATTAAATTTATTTGAAATCAACTTCGATTTTATTGGATTTTGTCGAGTATTTTTGGTGTAGGATGTATATTTGAGTAAATTTAGATGAAAATAACGACAATTTTTTGGATTGTGAAAAAAAATTTAGTTGGAAGTGTCAAATTTTAATAAATATATTTGAAATCAACTTCGATTTTTTTGGATTTTGTTGAGTATTTTTGTTGTAGGGTCTATATTTGAGTAAATTTAGATGAAAATAACTTCAATTTTTTGGATTGTGAAAAAAATTTTAGTTGGAAGTGTCAAATTTAAATAAATTTATTTGAAATCAACTTCGATTTTTTTGGATTTTGTTGAGTATTTTTTTGTAGGATCTATATTTGAGTAAATTTAGATGAAAATAACTTCAATTTTTTGGATTGTGAAAAAATTTTAGTTGGAAGTGTCAAATTTTAATAAATTTATTTGAAATCAACTTCGATTTTTTTGGATTTTGTCGAGTATTTTTGGTGTAGGATGTATATTTGAGTAAATTTAGATGAAAATAACTTCAATTATTTGGATTGTGAAAAAATTTTAGTTGGAAGTGTCAAATTTTAATAAATTTATTTGAAATCAACTTCGATTTTTTTTTATTTTGACGAGTATTTTTGGGGTAGGATGTATATTTGAGTAAATTTAGATGAAAATAACTTCAAATTGTGAAAAAAATTTTAGTTGGAAGTGTCAAATTTTAATATATTTATTTAAAATCAACTTCGATTTTATTGGATTTTGTCGAGTATTTTTGGTGTAGGATGTATATTTGAGTAAATTTAGATGAAAATAACTTCAATTATTTGGATTGTGAAAAAATTTTAGTTGGAAGTGTCAAATTTTAATAAATTTATTTGAAATCAACTTTGATTTTTTTGGATTTTGTCGAGTGTTTTTGGTGTAGGATGTATATTTGAGTAAATTTAGATGAAAATAACGACAATTTTTTGGATTGTGAAAAAAAGTTTAGTCGGAAGTGTCAAATTTTAATAAATTTATTTGAAATCAACTTCGATTTTTTTTTATTTTGACGAGTATTTTTGGGGTAGGATGTATATTTGAGTAAATTTAGATGAAAATAACTTCAATTATTTGGATTGTGAAAAAAATTTTAGTTGGAAGTGTCAAATTTTAATAAATTTATTTAAAATCAACTTCGATTTTATTGGATTTTGTCGAGTATTTTTGGTGTAGGATGTATATTTGAGTAAATTTAGATGAAAATAACTTCAATTATTTGGATTGTGAAAAAAATTTTTAGTTGGAAGTGTCAAATGTTAATAAATTTATTTAAAATCAACTTCGATTTTATTGGATTTTGTCGAGTATTTTTGGTGTAGGATGTATATTTGAGTAAATTTAGATGAAAATAACTTCAATTATTTGGATTGTGAAAAAATTTTAGTTGGAAGTGTCAAATTTTAATAAATTTATTTGAAATCAACTTCGATTTTTTTTTATTTTGACGAGTATTTTTGGGGTAGGATGTATATTTGAGTAAATTTAGATGAAAATAACTTCAATTATTTGGATTGTGAAAAAAATTTTAGTTGGAAGTGTCAAATTTTAATATATTTATTTAAAATCAACTTCGATTTTATTGGATTTTGTCGAGTATTTTTGGTGTAGGATGTATATTTGAGTAAATTTAGATGAAAATAACTTCAATTATTTGGATTGTGAAAAAATTTTAGTTGGAAGTGTCAAATTTTAATAAATTTATTTGAAATCAACTTTGATTTTTTTGGATTTTGTCGAGTGTTTTTGGTGTAGGATGTATATTTGAGTAAATTTAGATGAAAATAACGACAATTTTTTGGATTGTGAAAAAAAGTTTAGTCGGAAGTGTCAAATTTTAATAAATTTATTTGAAATCAACTTCGATTTTTTTTTATTTTGACGAGTATTTTTGGGGTAGGATGTATATTTGAGTAAATTTAGATGAAAATAACTTCAATTATTTGGATTGTGAAAAAAATTTTAGTTGGAAGTGTCAAATTTTAATAAATTTATTTAAAATCAACTTCGATTTTATTGGATTTTGTCGAGTATTTTTGGTGTAGGATGTATATTTGAGTAAATTTAGATGAAAATAACTTCAATTTTTTGGACTGTGAAAAAAATTTTAGTTGGAAGTGTCAAATCTTAATAAATTTATTTGAAATCAACTTCGATTTTTTTTTATTTTGACGAGTATTTTTGGGGTAGGATGTATATTTGAGTAAATTTAGATGAAAATAACTTCAATTATTTGGATTGTGAAAAAAATTTTTAGTTGGAAGTGTCAAATTTTAATAATATAATTTAAAATCAACTTCGATTTTATTGGATTTTGTCGAGTATTTTTGGTGTAGGATGTATATTTGAGTAAATTTAGATGAAAATAACGACAATTTTTTGGATTGTGAAAAAAAATTTAGTTGGAAGTGTCAAATTTTAATAAATATATTTGAAATCAACTTCGATTTTTTTGGATTTTGTTGAGTATTTTTGTTGTAGGGTCTATATTTGAGTAAATTTAGATGAAAATAACTTCAATTTTTTGGATTGTGAAAAAAATTTTAGTTGGAAGTGTCAAATTTAAATAAATTTATTTGAAATCAACTTCGATTTTTTTGGATTTTGTTGAGTATTTTTTTGTAGGATCTATATTTGAGTAAATTTAGATGAAAATAACTTCAATTTTTTGGATTGTGAAAAAATTTTAGTTGGAAGTGTCAAATTTTAATAAATTTATTTGAAATCAACTTCGATTTTTTTTTATTTTGACGAGTATTTTTGGGGTAGGATGTATATTTGAGTAAATTTAGATGAAAATAACTTCAATTATTTGGATTGTGAAAAAAATTTTAGTTGGAAGTGTCAAATCTTAATAAATTTATTTGAAATCAACTTCGATTTTTTTTTATTTTGACGAGTATTTTTTGGGGTAGGATGTATATTTGAGTAAATTTAGATGAAAATAACTTCAATTATTTGGATTGTGAAAAAAATTTTAGTTGGAAGTGTCAAATTTTAATAAATTTATTTAAAATCAACTTCGATTTTATTGGATTTTGTTGAGTATTTTTTTTGTAGGATCTATATTTGAGTAAATTTAGATGAAAATAACTTCAATTTTTTGGATTGTGAAAAAATTTTAGTTCGAAGTGTCAAATTTTAATAAATTTATTTGAAATCAACTTCGATTTTTTTGGATTTTGTCGAGTATTTTTGGTGTAGGATGTATATTTGAGTAAATTTAGATGAAAATAACGACAATTTTTTGGATTGTGAAAAAAAGTTTAGTTGGAAGTGTCAAATCTTAATAAATTTATTTGAAATCAACTTCGATTTTTTTTTATTTTGACGAGTATTTTTGGGGTAGGATGTATATTTGAGTAAATTTAGATGAAAATAACTTCAATTATTTGGATTGTGAAAAAATTTTAGTTGGAAGTGTCAAATTTTAAAAATTTATTTAAAATCAACTTCGATTTTATTGGATTTTGTCGAGTATTTTTGGTGTAGGATGTATATTTGAGTAAATTTAGATGAAAATAACTTCAATTATTTGGATTGTGAAAAAATTTTAGTTGGAAGTGTCAAATTTTAATAAATTTATTTGAAATCAACTTTGATTTTTTTGGATTTTGTCGAGTGTTTTTGGTGTAGGATGTATATTTGAGTAAATTTAGATGAAAATAACGACAATTTTTTGGATTGTGAAAAAAAGTTTAGTTGGAAGTGTCAAATTTTATTAAATTTATTTGAAATCAACTTCGATTTTTTTTTATTTTGACGAGTATTTTTGGGGTAGGATGTATATTTGAGTAAATTTAGATGAAAATAACTTCAATTATTTGGATTGTGAAAAAAATTTTAGTTGGAAGTGTCAAATTTTAATAAATTTATTTAAAATCAACTTCGATTTTATTGGATTTTGTCGAGTATTTTTTTTGTAGGATCTATATTTGAGTAAATTTAGATGAAAATAACTTCAATTTTTTGGATTGTGAAAAAATTTTAGTTCGAAGTGTCAAATTTTAATAAATTTATTTGAAATCAACTTCGATTTTTTTTGGATTTTGTCGAGTATTTTTGGTGTAGGATGTATATTTGAGTAAATTTAGATGAAAATAACGACAATTTTTTGGATTGTGAAAAAAAGTTTAGTTGGAAGTGTCAAATCTTAATAAATTTATTTGAAATCAACTTCGATTTTTTTTTATTTTGACGAGTATTTTTGGGGTAGGATGTATATTTGAGTAAATTTAGATGAAAATAACTTCAATTATTTGGATTGTGAAAAAAATTTTAGTTGGAAGTGTCAAATTTTAAAAAATTTATTTAAAATCAACTTCGATTTTATTGGCTTTTGTCGAGTATTTTTGGTGTAGGATGTATATTTGAGTAAATTTAGATGAAAATAACTTCAATTATTTGGATTGTGAAAAAATTTTAGTTGGAAGTGTCAAATTTTAATAAATTTATTTGAAATCAACTTTGATTTTTTTTGGATTTTGTCGAGTGTTTTTGGTGTAGGATGTATATTTGAGTAAATTTAGATGAAAATAACGACAATTTTTTGGATTGTGAAAAAAAGTTTAGTTGGAAGTGTCAAATTTTATTAAATTTATTTGAAATCAACTTCGATTTTTTTTTATTTTGACGAGTATTTTTGGGGTAGGATGTATATTTGAGTAAATTTAGATGAAAATAACTTCAATTATTTGGATTGTGAAAAAATTTTAGTTGGAAGTGTCAAATTTTAATAAATTTATTTGAAATCAACTTTGATTTTTTTTGGATTTTGTCGAGTGTTTTTGGTGTAGGATGTATATTTGAGTAAATTTAGATGAAAATAACGACAATTATTTGGATTGTGAAAAAATTTTAGTTGGAAGTGTCAAATTTTAATAAATTTATTTGAAATCAACTTTGATTTTTTTGGATTTTGTCGAGTGTTTTTGGTGTAGGATGTATATTTGAGTAAATTTAGATGAAAATAACGACAATTTTTTGGATTGTGAAAAAAAGTTTAGTCGGAAGTGTCAAATTTTAATAAATTTATTTGAAATCAACTTCGATTTTTTTTTATTTTGACGAGTATTTTTGGGGTAGGATGTATATTTGAGTAAATTTAGATGAAAATAACTTCAATTATTTGGATTGTGAAAAAAATTTTAGTTGGAAGTGTCAAATTTTAATAAATTTATTTAAAATCAACTTCGATTTTATTGGATTTTGTCGAGTATTTTTGGTGTAGGATGTATATTTGAGTAAATTTAGATGAAAATAACTTCAATTTTTTGGACTGTGAAAAAAATTTTAGTTGGAAGTGTCAAATCTTAATAATATAATTTAAAATCAACTTCGATTTTATTGGATTTTGTCGAGTATTTTTGGTGTAGGATGTATATTTGAGTAAATTTAGATGAAAATAACGACAATTTTTTGGATTGTGAAAAAAAATTTAGTTGGAAGTGTCAAATTTTAATAAATATATTTGAAATCAACTTCGATTTTTTTGGATTTTGTTGAGTATTTTTGTTGTAGGGTCTATATTTGAGTAAATTTAGATGAATATAACTTCAATTTTTTGGATTGTGAAAAAAATTTTAGTTGGAAGTGTCAAATTTAAATAAATTTATTTGAAATCAACTTCGATTTTTTTGGATTTTGTTGAGTATTTTTTTGTAGGATCTATATTTGAGTAAATTTAGATGAAAATAACTTCAATTTTTTGGATTGTGAAAAAATTTTAGTTGGAAGTGTCAAATTTTAATAAATTTATTTGAAATCAACTTCGATTTTTTTGGATTTTGTCGAGTATTTTTGGTGTAGGATGTATATTTGAGTAAATTTTGATGAAAATAACTTCAATTATTTGGATTGTGAAAAAATTTTAGTTGGAAGTGTCAAATTTTTAATAAATTTATTTGAAATCAACTTCGATTTTTTTTTATTTTGACGAGTATTTTTGGGGTAGGATGTATATTTGAGTAAATTTAGATGAAAATAACTTCAATTATTTGGATTGTGAAAAAAATTTTAGTTGGAAGTGTCAAATCTTAATAAATTTATTTGAAATCAACTTCGATTTTTTTTTATTTTGACGAGTATTTTTGGGGTAGGATGTATATTTGAGTAAATTTAGATGAAAATAACTTCAATTATTTGGATTGTGAAAAAAATTTTAGTTGGAAGTGTCAAATTTTAATAAATTTATTTAAAATCAACTTCGATTTTATTGGATTTTGTTGAGTATTTTTTTTGTAGGATCTATATTTGAGTAAATTTAGATGAAAATAACTTCAATTTTTTGGATTGTGAAAAAATTTTAGTTCGAAGTGTCAAATTTTAATAAATTTATTTGAAATCAACTTCGATTTTTTTGGATTTTGTCGAGTATTTTTGGTGTAGGATGTATATTTGAGTAAATTTAGATGAAAATAACGACAATTTTTTGGATTGTGAAAAAAAGTTTAGTTGGAAGTGTCAAATCTTAATAAATTTATTTGAAATCAACTTCGATTTTTTTTTATTTTGACGAGTATTTTTGGGGTAGGATGTATATTTGAGTAAATTTAGATGAAAATAACTTCAATTATTTGGATTGTGAAAAAAATTTTAGTTGGAAGTGTCAAATTTTAAAAATTTATTTAAAATCAACTTCGATTTTATTGGATTTTGTCGAGTATTTTTGGTGTAGGATGTATATTTGAGTAAATTTAGATGAAAATAACTTCAATTATTTGGATTGTGAAAAAATTTTAGTTGGAAGTGTCAAATTTTAATAAATTTATTTGAAATCAACTTTGATTTTTTTGGATTTTGTCGAGTGTTTTTGGTGTAGGATGTATATTTGAGTAAATTTAGATGAAAATAACGACAATTTTTTGGATTGTGAAAAAAAGTTTAGTTGGAAGTGTCAAATTTTATTAAATTTATTTGAAATCAACTTCGATTTTTTTTTATTTTGACGAGTATTTTTGGGGTAGGATGTATATTTGAGTAAATTTAGATGAAAATAACTTCAATTATTTGGATTGTGAAAAAAATTTTAGTTCGAAGTGTCAAATTTTAATAAATTTATTTAAAATCAACTTCGATTTTATTGGATTTTGTCGAGTATTTTTTTTGTAGGATCTATATTTGAGTAAATTTAGATGAAAATAACTTCAATTTTTTGGATTGTGAAAAAATTTTAGTTCGAAGTGTCAAATTTTAATAAATTTATTTGAAATCAACTTCGATTTTTTTGGATTTTGTCGAGTATTTTTGGTGTAGGATGTATATTTGAGTAAATTTAGATGAAAATAACGACAATTTTTTGGATTGTGAAAAAAAGTTTAGTTGGAAGTGTCAAATCTTAATAAATTTATTTGAAATCAACTTCGATTTTTTTTTATTTTGACGAGTATTTTTGGGGTAGGATGTATATTTGAGTAAATTTAGATGAAAATAACTTCAATTATTTGGATTGTGAAAAAAATTTTAGTTGGAAGTGTCAAATTTTAAAAATTTATTTAAAATCAACTTCGATTTTATTGGCTTTTGTCGAGTATTTTTGGTGTAGGATGTATATTTGAGTAAATTTAGATGAAAATAACTTCATTTATTTGGATTGTGAAAAAATTTTAGTTGGAAGTGTCAAATTTTAATAAATTTATTTGAAATCAACTTTGATTTTTTTGGATTTTGTCGAGTGTTTTTGGTGTAGGATGTATATTTGAGTAAATTTAGATGAAAATAACGACAATTTTTTGGATTGTGAAAAAAAGTTTAGTTGGAAGTGTCAAATTTTATTAAATTTATTTGAAATCAACTTCGATTTTTTTTATTTTGACGAGTATTTTTGGGGTAGGATGTATATTTGAGTAAATTTAGATGAAAATAACTTCAATTATTTGGACTGTGAAAAAAATTTTAGTTGGAAGTGTCAAATTTTAATAAATTTATTTGAAATCAACTTCGATTTTTTTTTATTTTGACGAGTATTTTTGGGGTAGGATGTATGTTTGAGTAAATTTAGATGAAAATAACTTCAATTATTTGGATTGTGAAAAAAATTTTTAGTTGGAAGTGTCAAATTTTAATAAATTTATTTAAAATCAACTTCGATTTTATTGGATTTTGTCGAGTATTTTTGGTGTAGGATGTATATTTGAGTAAATTTAGATGAAAATAACGACAATTTTTTGGATTGTGAAAAAAAATTTAGTTGGAAGTGTCAAATTTTAATAAATATATTTGAAATCAACTTCGATTTTTTTGGATTTTGTTGAGTATTTTTGTTGTAGGGTCTATATTTGAGTAAATTTAGATGAAAATAACGACAATTTTTTGGATTGTGAAAAAAAGTTTAGTTGGAAGTGTCAAATTTAAATAAATTTATTTGAAATCAACTTCGATTTTTTTGGATTTTGTTGAGTATTTTTTTGTAGGATCTATATTTGAGTAAATTTAGATGAAAATAACTTCAATTTTTTGGATTGTGAAAAAATTTTAGTTGGAAGTGTCAAATTTTAATAAATTTATTTGAAATCAACTTCGATTTTTCTGGATTTTGTCGAGTATTTTTGGTGTAGGATGTATATTTGAGTAAATTTTGATGAAAATAACTTCAATTATTTGGATTGTGAAAAAATTTTAGTTGGAAGTGTCAAATTTTAATAAATTTATTTGAAATCAACTTCGATTTTTTTTTATTTTGACGAGTATTTTTGGGGTAGGATGTATATTTGAGTAAATTTAGATGAAAATAACTGCAATTATTTGGATTGTGAAAAAAATTTTAGTTGGAAGTGTCAAATCTTAATAAATTTATTTGAAATCAACTTCGATTTTTTTTTATTTTGACGAGTATTTTTGGGGTAGGATGTATATTTGAGTAAATTTAGATGAAAATAACTTCAATTATTTGGATTGTGAAAAAAATTTTAGTTGGAAGTGTCAAATTTTAATAAATTTATTTAAAATCAACTTCGATTTTATTGGATTTTGTTGAGTATTTTTTTTGTAGGATCTATATTTGAGTAAATTTAGATGAAAATAACTTCAATTTTTTGGATTGTGAAAAAATTTTAGTTCGAAGTGTCAAATTTTAATAAATTTATTTGAAATCAACTTCGATTTTTTTGGATTTTGTCGAGTATTTTTGGTGTAGGATGTATATTTGAGTAAATTTAGATGAAAATAACGACAATTTTTTGGATTGTGAAAAAAAGTTTAGTTGGAAGTGTCAAATCTTAATAAATTTATTTGAAATCAACTTCGATTTTTTTTTAATTTGACGAGTATTTTTGGGGTAGGATGTATATTTGAGTAAATTTAGATGAAAATAACTTCAATTATTTGGATTGTGAAAAAAATTTTAGTTGGAAGTGTCAAATTTTAAAAATTTATTTAAAATCAACTTCGATTTTATTGGATTTTGTCGAGTATTTTTGGTGTAGGATGTATATTTGAGTAAATTTAGATGAAAATAACTTCAATTATTTGGATTGTGAAAAAATTTTAGTTGGAAGTGTCAAATTTTAATAAATTTATTTGAAGTCAACTTTGATTTTTTTGGATTTTGTCGAGTGTTTTTGGTGTAGGATGTATATTTGAGTAAATTTAGATGAAAATAACGACAATTTTTTGGATTGTGAAAAAAAGTTTAGTTGGAAGTGTCAAATTTTATTAAATTTATTTGAAATCAACTTCGATTTTTTTTTATTTTGACGAGTATTTTTGGGGTAGGATGTATATTTGAGTAAATTTAGATGAAAATAACTTCAATTATTTGGATTGTGAAAAAAATTTTAGTTGGAAGTGTCAAATTTTAATAAATTTATTTAAAATCAACTTCGATTTTATTGGATTTTGTCGAGTATTTTTTTTGTAGGATCTATATTTGAGTAAATTTAGATGAAAATAACTTCAATTATTTGGATTGTGAAAAAAATTTTAGTTGGAAGTGTCAAATTTTAATAAATTTATTTAAAATCAACTTCGATTTTATTGGATTTTGTCGAGTATTTTTGGTGTAGGATGTATATTTGAGTAAATTTAGATGAAAATAACTTCAATTTTTTGGACTGTGAAAAAAATTTTAGTTGGAAGTGTCAAATTTTAATAAATTTATTTGAAATCAACTTCGATTTTTTTTTTATTTTGACGAGTATTTTTGGTGTAGGATGTATATTTGAGTAAATTTAGATGAAAATAACTTCAATTTTTTGGACTGTGAAAAAAATTTTAGTTGGAAGTGTCAAATTTTAATATATTTATTTAAAATCAACTTCGATTTTATTGGATTTTGTTGAGTATTTTTTTGTAGGATCTATATTTGAGTAAATTTAGATGAAAATAACTTCAATTTTTTGGATTGTGAAAAAATTTTAGTTGGAAGTGTCAAATTTTAATAAATTTATTTGAAATCAACTTCGATTTTGTTGGATTTTGTCGAGTATTTTTGGTGTAGGATGTATATTTGAGTAAATTTTGATGAAAATAACTTCAATTATTTGGATTGTGAAAAAATTTTAGTTGGAAGTGTAAAATTTTAATAAATTTATTTGAAATCATCTTCGATTTTTTTTTATTTTGACGAGTATTTTTGGGGTAGGATGTATATTTGAGTAAATTTAGATGAAAATAACTTCAATTATTTGGATTGTGAAAAAAATTTTAGTTGGAAGTGTCAAATTTTAATAAATTTATTTAAAATCAACTTCGATTTTATTGGATTTTGTCGAGTATTTTTGGTGTAGGATGTATATTTGAGTAAATTTAGATGAAAATAACTTCAATTATTTGGATTGTGAAAAAATTTTAGTTGGAAGTGACAAATTTTAATAAATTTATTTGAAATCAACTTCGATTTTTTTTTATTTTGTCGAGTATTTTTGGGGTAGGATGTATATTTGAGTAAATTTAGATGAAAATAACTTCAATTATTTGGATTGTGAAAAAAATTTTAGTTGGAAGTGTCAAATTTTAATATATTTATTTAAAATCAACTTCGATTTTATTGGATTTTGTCGAGTATTTTTGGTGTAGGATGTATATTTGAGTAAATTTAGATGAAAATAACTTCAATTATTTGGATTGTGAAAAAATTTTAGTTGGAAGTGTCAAATTGTAATAAATTTATTTGAAATCAACTTTGATTTTTTTGGATTTTGTCGAGTGTTTTTGGTGTAGGATGTATATTTGAGTAAATTTAGATGAAAATAACGACACTTTTTTGGACTGTGAAAAAAATTTTAGTTGGAAGTGTCAAATTTTAATAAATTTATTTGAAATCAACTTCGATTTTTTTTTTATTTTGACGAGTATTTTTGGTGTAGGATGTATATTTGAGTAAATTTAGATGAAAATAACTTCAATTTTTTGGACTGTGAAAAAAATTTTAGTTGGAAGTGTCAAATCTTAATAAATTTATTTGAAATCAACTTCGATTTTTTTTTATTTTGACGAGTATTTTTGGGGTAGGATGTATATTTGAGTAAATTTAGATGAAAATAACTTCAATTATTTGGATTGTGAAAAAAATTTTAGTTGGAAGTGTCAAATTTTAATATATTTATTTAAAATCAACTTCGATTTTATTGGATTTTGTTGAGTATTTTTTTGTAGGATCTATATTTGAGTAAATTTAGATGAAAATAACTTCAATTTTTTGGATTGTGAAAAAATTTTAGTTGGAAGTGTCAAATTTTAATAATTTTATTTGAAATCAACTTCGATTTTTTTGGATTTTGTCGAGTATTTTTGGTGTAGGATGTATATTTGAGTAAATTTAGATGAAAATAACTTCAATTATTTGGATTGTGAAAAAATTTTAGTTGGAAGTGACAAATTTTAATAAATTTATTTGAAATCAACTTCGATTTTTTTTTATTTTGTCGAGTATTTTTGGGGTAGGATGTATATTTGAGTAAATTTAGATGAAAATAACTTCAATTATTTGGATTGTGAAAAAAATTTTAGTTGGAAGTGTCAAATTTTAATATATTTATTTAAAATCAACTTCGATTTTATTGGATTTTGTCGAGTATTTTTGGTGTAGGATGTATATTTGAGTAAATTTAGATGAAAATAACTTCAATTATTTGGATTGTGAAAAAATTTTAGTTGGAAGTGTCAAATTGTAATAAATTTATTTGAAATCAACTTTGATTTTTTTGGATTTTGTCGAGTGTTTTTGGTGTAGGATGTATATTTGAGTAAATTTAGATGAAAATAACGACACTTTTTTGGATTGTGAAAAAAATTTTAGTTGGAAGTGTCAAATTTTAATAAATTTATTTGAAATCAACTTCGATTTTTTTGGATTTTGTCGAGTATTTTTGGTGTAGGATGTATATTTGAGTAAATTTAGATGAAAATAACTTCAATTATTTGGATTGTGAAAAAAATTTTAGTTGGAAGTGTCAAATTTTAATAAATTTATTTAAAATCAACTTCGATTTTATTGGATTTTGTCGAGTATTTTTGGTGTAGGATGTATATTTGAGTAAATTTAGATGAAAATAACTTCAATTATTTGGATTGTGAAAAAAATTTTTAGTTGGAAGTGTCAAATGTTAATAAATTTATTTAAAATCAACTTCGATTTTATTGGATTTTGTCGAGTATTTTTGGTGTAGGATGTATATTTGAGTAAATTTAGATGAAAATAACGACAATTTTTTGGATTGTGAAAAAAAATTTAGTTGGAAGTGTCAAATTTTAATAAATATATTTGAAATCAACTTCGATTTTTTTGGATTTTGTTGAGTATTTTTGTTGTAGGGTCTATATTTGAGTAAATTTAGATGAAAATAACTTCAATTTTTTGGATTGTGAAAAAAATTTTAGTTGGAAGTGTCAAATTTAAATAAATTTATTTGAAATCAACTTCGATTTTTTTGGATTTTGTTGAGTATTTTTTTGTAGGATCTATATTTGAGTAAATTTAGATGAAAATAACTTCAATTATTTGGATTGTGAAAAAATTTTAGTTGGAAGTGTCAAATTTTAATAAATTTATTTGAAATCAACTTTGATTTTTTTGGATTTTGTCGAGTGTTTTTGGTGTAGGATGTATATTTGAGTAAATTTAGATGAAAATAACGACAATTTTTTGGATTGTGAAAAAAAGTTTAGTCGGAAGTGTCAAATTTTAATAAATTTATTTGAAATCAACTTCGATTTTTTTTTATTTTGACGAGTATTTTTGGGGTAGGATGTATATTTGAGTAAATTTAGATGAAAATAACTTCAATTATTTGGATTGTGAAAAAAATTTTAGTTGGAAGTGTCAAATTTTAATAAATTTATTTAAAATCAACTTCGATTTTATTGGATTTTGTCGAGTATTTTTGGTGTAGGATGTATATTTGAGTAAATTTAGATGAAAATAACTTCAATTATTTGGATTGTGAAAAAAATTTTTAGTTGGAAGTGTCAAATGTTAATAAATTTATTTAAAATCAACTTCGATTTTATTGGATTTTGTCGAGTATTTTTGGTGTAGGATGTATATTTGAGTAAATTTAGATGAAAATAACTTCAATTATTTGGATTGTGAAAAAATTTTAGTTGGAAGTGTCAAATTTTAATAAATTTATTTGAAATCAACTTCGATTTTTTTTTATTTTGACGAGTATTTTTGGGGTAGGATGTATATTTGAGTAAATTTAGATGAAAATAACTTCAATTATTTGGATTGTGAAAAAAATTTTAGTTGGAAGTGTCAAATTTTAATATATTTATTTAAAATCAACTTCGATTTTATTGGATTTTGTCGAGTATTTTTGGTGTAGGATGTATATTTGAGTAAATTTAGATGAAAATAACTTCAATTATTTGTATTGTGAAAAAATTTTAGTTGGAAGTGTCAAATTTTAATAAATTTATTTGAAATCAACTTTGATTTTTTTGGATTTTGTCGAGTGTTTTTGGTGTAGGATGTATATTTGAGTAAATTTAGATGAAAATAACGACAATTTTTTGGATTGTGAAAAAAAGTTTAGTCGGAAGTGTCAAATTTTAATAAATTTATTTGAAATCAACTTCGATTTTTTTTTATTTTGACGAGTATTTTTGGGGTAGGATGTATATTTGAGTAAATTTAGATGAAAATAACTTCAATTATTTGGATTGTGAAAAAAATTTTAGTTGGAAGTGTCAAATTTTAATAAATTTATTTAAAATCAACTTCGATTTTATTGGATTTTGTCGAGTATTTTTGGTGTAGGATGTATATTTGAGTAAATTTAGATGAAAATAACTTCAATTTTTTGGACTGTGAAAAAAATTTTAGTTGGAAGTGTCAAATCTTAATAAATTTATTTGAAATCAACTTCGATTTTTTTTTATTTTGACGAGTATTTTTGGGGTAGGATGTATATTTGAGTAAATTTAGATGAAAATAACTTCAATTATTTGGATTGTGAAAAAAATTTTTAGTTGGAAGTGTCAAATTTTAATAATATAATTTAAAATCAACTTCGATTTTATTGGATTTTGTCGAGTATTTTTGGTGTAGGATGTATATTTGAGTAAATTTAGATGAAAATAACGACAATTTTTTGGATTGTGAAAAAAAATTTAGTTGGAAGTGTCAAATTTTAATAAATATATTTGAAATCAACTTCGATTTTTTTGGATTTTGTTGAGTATTTTTGTTGTAGGGTCTATATTTGAGTAAATTTAGATGAAAATAACTTCAATTTTTTGGATTGTGAAAAAAATTTTAGTTGGAAGTGTCAAATTTAAATAAATTTATTTGAAATCAACTTCGATTTTTTTGGATTTTGTTGAGTATTTTTTCGTAGGATCTATATTTGAGTAAATTTAGATGAAAATAACTTCAATTTTTTGGATTGTGAAAAAATTTTAGTTGGAAGTGTCAAATTTTAATAAATTTATTTGAAATCAACTTCGATTTTTTTGGATTTTGTCGAGTATTTTTGGTGTAGGATGTATATTTGAGTAAATTTTGATGAAAATAACTTCAATTATTTGGATTGTGAAAAAATTTTAGTTGGAAGTGTCAAATTTTAATAAATTTATTTGAAATCAACTTCGATTTTTTTTTATTTTGACGAGTATTTTTGGGGTAGGATGTATATTTGAGTAAATTTAGATGAAAATAACTTCAATTATTTGGATTGTGAAAAAAATTTTAGTTGGAAGTGTCAAATCTTAATAAATTTATTTGAAATCAACTTCGATTTTTTTTTATTTTGACGAGTATTTTTGGGGTAGGATGTATATTTGAGTAAATTTAGATGAAAATAACTTCAATTATTTGGATTGTGAAAAAAATTTTAGTTGGAAGTGTCAAATTTTAATAAATTTATTTAAAATCAACTTCGATTTTATTGGATTTTGTTGAGTATTTTTTTTGTAGGATCTATATTTGAGTTAATTTAGATGAAAATAACTTCAATTTTTTGGATTGTGAAAAAATTTTAGTTCGAAGTGTCAAATTTTAATAAATTTATTTGAAATCAACTTCGATTTTTTTTGATTTTGTCGAGTATTTTTGGTGTAGGATGTATATTTGAGTAAATTTAGATGAAAATAACGACAATTTTTTGGATTGTGAAAAAAAGTTTAGTTGGAAGTGTCAAATCTTAATAAATTTATTTGAAATCAACTTCGATTTTTTTTTATTTTGACGAGTATTTTTGGGGTAGGATGTATATTTGAGTAAATTTAGATGAAAATAACTTCAATTATTTGGATTGTGAAAAAAATTTTAGTTGGAAGTGTCAAATTTTAAAAATTTATTTAAAATCAACTTCGATTTTATTGGATTTTGTCGAGTATTTTTGGTGTAGGATGTATATTTGAGTAAATTTAGATGAAAATAACTTCAATTATTTGGATTGTGAAAAAATTTTAGTTGGAAGTGTCAAATTTTAATAAATTTATTTGAAATCAACTTTGATTTTTTTGGATTTTGTCGAGTGTTTTTGGTGTAGGATGTATATTTGAGTAAATTTAGATGAAAATAACGACAATTTTTTGGATTGTGAAAAAAAGTTTAGTTGGAAGTGTCAAATTTTATTAAATTTATTTGAAATCAACTTCGATTTTTTTTATTTTGACGAGTATTTTTGGGGTAGGATGTATATTTGAGTAAATTTAGATGAAAATAACTTCAATTATTTGGACTGTGAAAAAAATTTTAGTTGGAAGTGTCAAATTTTAATAAATTTATTTGAAATCAACTTCGATTTTTTTTTATTTTGACGAGTATTTTTGGGGTAGGATGTATGTTTGAGTAAATTTAGATGAAAATAACTTCAATTATTTGGATTGTGAAAAAAATTTTTAGTTGGAAGTGTCAAATTTTAATAAATTTATTTAAAATCAACTTCGATTTTATTGGATTTTGTCGAGTATTTTTGGTGTAGGATGTATATTTGAGTAAATTTAGATGAAAATAACGACAATTTTTTGGATTGTGAAAAAAAATTTAGTTGGAAGTGTCAAATTTTAATAAATATATTTGAAATCAACTTCGATTTTTTTGGATTTTGTTGAGTATTTTTGTTGTAGGGTCTATATTTGAGTAAATTTAGATGAAAATAACGACAATTTTTTGGATTGTGAAAAAAAGTTTAGTTGGAAGTGTCAAATCTTAATAAATTTATTTGAAATCAACTTCGATTTTTTTTTATTTTGTCGAGTATTTTTGGTGTAGGATGTATATTTGAGTAAATTTAGATGAAAATAACTTCAATTATTTGGATTGTGAAAAAAATTTTAGTTGGAAGTGTCAAATTTTAAAAATTTATTTAAAATCAACTTCGATTTTATTGGATTTTGACGAGTATTTTTGGTGTAGGATGTATATTTGAGTAAATTTAGATGAAAATAACTTCAATTTTTTGGACTGTGAAAAAAATTTTAGTTGGAAGTGTCAAATTTTAATAAATTTATTTGAAATCAACTTCGATTTTTTTGGATTTTGTCGAGTATTTTTTGTGTAGGATGTATATTTGAGTAAATTTAGATGAAAATAACTTCAATTTTTTGGCCTGTGAAAATAATTTTAGTTGGAAGTGTCAAATCTTAATAAATTTATTTGAAATCAACTTCGATTTTTTTTTATTTTGACGAGTATTTTTGGGGTAGGATGTATATTTGAGTAAATTTAGATGAAAATAACTTCAATTATTTGGATTGTGAAAAAAATTTTAGTTGGAAGTGTCAAATTTTAATAAATTTATTTAAAATCAACTTCGATTTTATTGGATTTTGTTGAGTATTTTTTTTGTAGGATCTGTATTTGAGTAAATTTAGATGAAAATAACTTCAATTTTTTGGATTGTGAAAAAATTTTAGTTCGAAGTGTCAAATTTTAATAAATTTATTTGAAATCAACTTTGATTTTTTTGGATTTTGTCGAGTGTTTTTGGTGTAGGATGTATATTTGAGTAAATTTAGATGAAAATAACGACAATTTTTTGGATTGTGAAAAAAAGTTTAGTTGGAAGTGTCAAATTTTATTAAATTTATTTGAAATCAACTTCGATTTTTTTTTATTTTGACGAGTATTTTTGGGGTAGGATGTATATTTGAGTAAATTTAGATGAAAATAACTTCAATTATTTGGATTGTGAAAAAAATTTTAGTTGGAAGTGTCAAATTTTAATAAATTTATTTAAAATCAACTTCGATTTTATTGGATTTTGTCGAGTATTTTTTTTGTAGGATCTATATTTGAGTAAATTTAGATGAAAATAACTTCAATTTTTTGGATTGTGAAAAAATTTTAGTTCGAAGTGTCAAATTTTAATAAATTTATTTGAAATCAACTTCGATTTTTTTGGATTTTGTCGAGTATTTTTGGTGTAGGATGTATATTTGAGTAAATTTAGATGAAAATAACGACAATTTTTTGGATTGTGAAAAAAAGTTTAGTTGGAAGTGTCAAATCTTAATAAATTTATTTGAAATCAACTTCGATTTTTTTTTATTTTGACGAGTATTTTTGGGGTAGGATGTATATTTGAGTAAATTTAGATGAAAATAACTTCAATTATTTGGATTGTGAAAAAAATTTTAGTTGGAAGTGTCAAATTTTAAAAATTTATTTAAAATCAACTTCGATTTTATTGGATTTTGTCGAGTATTTTTGGTGTAGGATGTATATTTGAGTAAATTTAGATGAAAATAACTTCAATTATTTGGATTGTGAAAAAATTTTAGTTGGAAGTGTCAAATTTTAATAAATTTATTTGAAATCAACTTTGATTTTTTTGGATTTTGTCGAGTGTTTTTGGTGTAGGATGTATATTTGAGTAAATTTAGATGAAAATAACGACAATTTTTTGGATTGTGAAAAAAAGTTTAGTTGGAAGTGTCAAATTTTATTAAATTTATTTGAAATCAACTTCGATTTTTTTTATTTTGACGAGTATTTTTGGGGTAGGATGTATATTTGAGTAAATTTAGATGAAAATAACTTCAATTATTTGGACTGTGAAAAAAATTTTAGTTGGAAGTGTCAAATTTTAATAAATTTATTTGAAATCAACTTCGATTTTTTTTTATTTTGACGAGTATTTTTGGGGTAGGATGTATGTTTGAGTAAATTTAGATGAAAATAACTTCAATTATTTGGATTGTGAAAAAAATTTTTAGTTGGAAGTGTCAAATTTTAATAAATTTATTTAAAATCAACTTCGATTTTATTGGATTTTGTCGAGTATTTTTGGTGTAGGATGTATATTTGAGTAAATTTAGATGAAAATAACGACAATTTTTTGGATTGTGAAAAAAAATTTAGTTGGAAGTGTCAAATTTTAATAAATATATTTGAAATCAACTTCGATTTTTTTGGATTTTGTTGAGTATTTTTGTTGTAGGGTCTATATTTGAGTAAATTTAGATGAAAATAACGACAATTTTTTGGATTGTGAAAAAAAGTTTAGTTGGAAGTGTCAAATCTTAATAAATTTATTTGAAATCAACTTCGATTTTTTTTTATTTTGTCGAGTATTTTTGGTGTAGGATGTATATTTGAGTAAATTTAGATGAAAATAACTTCAATTATTTGGATTGTGAAAAAAATTTTAGTTGGAAGTGTCAAATTTTAAAAATTTATTTAAAATCAACTTCGATTTTATTGGATTTTGACGAGTATTTTTGGTGTAGGATGTATATTTGAGTAAATTTAGATGAAAATAACTTCAATTTTTTGGACTGTGAAAAAAATTTTAGTTGGAAGTGTCAAATTTTAATAAATTTATTTGAAATCAACTTCGATTTTTTTGGATTTTGTCGAGTATTTTTTGTGTAGGATGTATATTTGAGTAAATTTAGATGAAAATAACTTCAATTTTTTGGCCTGTGAAAATAATTTTAGTTGGAAGTGTCAAATCTTAATAAATTTATTTGAAATCAACTTCGATTTTTTTTTATTTTGACGAGTATTTTTGGGGTAGGATGTATATTTGAGTAAATTTAGATGAAAATAACTTCAATTATTTGGATTGTGAAAAAAATTTTAGTTGGAAGTGTCAAATTTTAATAAATTTATTTAAAATCAACTTCGATTTTATTGGATTTTGTTGAGTATTTTTTTTGTAGGATCTGTATTTGAGTAAATTTAGATGAAAATAACTTCAATTTTTTGGATTGTGAAAAAATTTTAGTTCGAAGTGTCAAATTTTAATAAATTTATTTGAAATCAACTTCGATTTTTTTGGATTTTGTCGAGTATTTTTGGTGTAGGATGTATATTTGAGTAAATTTAGATGAAAATAACGACAATTTTTTGGATTGTGAAAAAAAGTTTAGTTGGAAGTGTCAAATCTTAATAAATTTATTTGAAATCAACTTCGATTTTTTTTTATTTTGACGAGTATTTTTGGTGTAGGATGTATATTTGAGTAAATTTAGATGAAAATAACTTCAATTATTTGGATTGTGAAAAAAATTTTAGTTGGAAGTGTCAAATTTTAAAAATTTATTTAAAATCAACTTCGATTTTATTGGATTTTGTCGAGTATTTTTGGTGTAGGATGTAGTTAGTTAGTTTATTATTATAACCCTTCCCCTCCGGGTTCGGGTCTTCTTCGCTTACATCTCCTCTCACCTTACCCTCTTAGCCTAACTTATCTTACTTAGCCTAACTTACAACTATCTTATTCTACTCCGAGCCGCTCCCTCGCCTCGCCTCGCCTGCTTGCCTCGCCTCGCCACGCTCGCCACGCTCGCCACGCTCGCCACGCTCGCTTCCCCCCTTACATTACATATATATACATTTTTTTTTTTTTTTTTATTTTTTTTTTTTTTTTTTTTTATTTTTTTTTATTTTTTTTTTTTTTTTTTATTTTTTTTTTTATTTTTTTTTTTTTATTTTTTTTATTTACACTATATACATTTCTTCTTCTCTTTTCCCTTCTTAACTCCCAGCCCTTACCTCTTCCCTTCCATCCCTGGTCCCTCTCTCCCTCTCCCCCTCTCCCCCTCTGCCCACTTCCCTCCCCTCCCCCCTGCGCGACCGCTCCATCTCCCACTCCCTCATACCTCCCCATCCCCTCCTCCCCCCTCTTCCCCGTCCTCCATTCCTCTCCTTTCTGCCTCTCTCCTTCGCTTATCCATTCTGCTCATCCACCCTTCCCCCCACCCTCCTTCCCCCAATATTTCCCTAACCCTTTCCTCCTCCTCTTCCCTTCCCCCATCCCCACACCTCTCCAGCACGTGTCCCCACGTCTCCTGCTCCCATCCACACACCCTGCAGGTGTTTTTCCCTTCCTCCAACCAATATCTTTCCCCTCTCATTTCATTTCCCATCCTATATCTCGCCACCCTAATCATCTTCTCCTCCTTCCCCTTCTCCGCCAGGTATCTTTGCATCCCTTCTGTCCTCACCACCCTGTACCACCTGTTATACTTCCCTTCCCTCACTCTTCTCTCTGTTTCCTGTCCCTGTAGTTCCCTATCCCTTTGCTCCAATTCCTGTCTCATATCCCACCCCTGCCCTTCCCTCCTCTCTATCTCCCCCGGTGCAAATCCTCTTTCCTCATAAAACCTTCTCCTTTCCTCCACCCACTCTATTCCACTATCTCTCTTCTTTCTTCTCACCTCCTCTAGGCACCTCCTCGCTATTACCCCTGCTTTTCCGCTCCATACCCTTCCTTCCATTCCTAGTGCTTTTCTCCCCGCCCTTGTTCTCATTTTCTCTCTCTTCGTTTCATCCATCACCATATACCCCGGGGTGCACCGCTCCAGCCCTAGCGTCCATCTTATAAACCTTTCTTGCACTCTTTCCACATCCATTCTTTCCTTCCATCCCCATATTTCCGCTCCATATAACAGCACCGTGCTCACCAGCCTATCAAACATCCATATCCTCCTCTTCCAGTCACCCCCGAATCTTCTTTTACCTATTCCCCACACTTCCCTCATCACAGCCATTGCTTTCCTCATTCTTTCCTTCACATGCGCCCCTTGCATTCCATTCCTTGCCACCTTGTATCCCAGGTATGTAAACTCACTCACTTCTTCCACTCTTCCTCCCTTCCACTTCCATTCACTCTTCTTCATCCTCCCCCCTCCTATCCTGAACCTCATCACTTTCGACTTGTCCACATTCACTCTCAGCTCTTTCTCATCCATATACCTCTCTAGCACTCTCATCATCATTTTCATCCCCACTTCCTCCTCCGCCATCAACACTATATCGTCCGCATACGCCAGCTCATACACCTTTTCTCCCCCTACTTTCACTCCCCCCCAACCCTCTTTTCTCAACCATTCCTCCAAGTCCGCCATGCACACATTGAACACTATTGGGCTTAGCGGGCACCCCTGCCTCACTCCTCTCTCCGTCCAGAAACTCTCGCTCATTCTCTCCCCCACTCTCACACAACATTTAGTCTCCTCATACGCTTCCATGATTCTTTCATTCAGCCATTCACTCACCCCTCTTTTTCTCATTGCCTCTCCCATCTTTCTTCTCTCCACCGTATCGAAGGCTGCCTTGAGATCCACGAAGAAGGCCACCATCTTCTTTTTCCCCTCCTTCAACTCCCTGCCTATTATGTAGTTTAATACATATATTTGGTCTAGTACCCCCCTTCCCCTCCTAAACCCCGCCTGGTTGTCCGGCACCATTCCTTTCTCCTCCATTTCGCTCTCTAGCCTCTTTGCCAGCAGCGACATGTATATTTTGTATACCGTCGGCATGAGTGTCACTCCTCTGTAGTCCCCAGCAGCCTCCCCCTTCCCCTTTTTCTTTATCGGCACAATCACACCTTCCTTCCATTCCTCTGGCCACCCTTCCCCCATCCACACTCCATTACATACTTTCCATATCGCTCTCACCACATTCTCTCCGCCATACATCCACGCCTCATTCGGTATCCCATCCACCCCCGCCGCTTTCCCCTTTCTCAACTTCCTTATCACCTCCCATACTTCCTCTATCCCTATTCCCTCCTCTCCCTGTCCCCCTCTCGCCCCCTTCTCCCACCTTCCCATTACCGTCTCCTCTCGCCCCCCCAGTACCTCCATGAAGTGCCTCTTCCACTCCTCCATTCCTATTTCTTCATTCGTTTCTCTCCTCCTTCCCCTCTCCCTTCTAATAATCTCCCATACCATTCCTTCCCCATCTACCTTTTCTACTTCCTCCACAAACCTTTTTCTTTCCTCTTCCTTCTTCTCCTCACACGTCCTTCTGAACTCTTTCTTCCTCTCCCTGTACTCTTCCCTTGACCCCTCTTCCTCCCTCCACCTTCGCAATGCCGCCCTGGCCTCATTTTTTCTGTCCCTGCACTCCCCATCCCACCATCTGCTCTCTTCTCTTCTCTGTCCGATCTTTTTCCACCCTGCCTCCCTCCTCACCGTTTCTATAAGGTTCCTCAGCACCTCCTCCGCCGTTCCTCCTTTAATCTCCTCCCTGCTCATCCCTCTTTTATATTTTTCCACTCCTTCTTCCGACCAGTCCATAACCCACCTTGTCCCTTCCTTTTCTTTCCTTCTTCGCTCTCCCCCCTTCTCTCCTATCCGCACCACTACCGGATGGTGGTCCGACTCTATATTGTCCCCCACCGTTAACTCCCTCACCGCCTCCCACGCCTTTAGGTCCCCTATCACATAATCTATAACCGATTCTCCCCTCCCTCCTGAGTACGTGAATTCTCCTCTTTCATCCCCCTCCTTTGCCCCGTTCATTATACCCCACCCTTCCTCCCCCATCACTTCAATCAGCCTCTTTCCCTCCCTGTTCACTACCTTGTCTTTCGATCTCCTTCTGCTCTCCTCCCCCTCCTCTTCTCCGGTCCATAGTCTCCCCTCCGTCCCTGTCCTCGCATTAAAATCCCCACCTATCATTACATTCTCCCCTCCCCCTACCCTTCTGTCAGCTTCTCCTTTCAGCTTCTCCATCATAAGCTCATACTGCTGATTGACGTACACTGTAATAATCTTCCACGTCTCCCCTCCCCAACGTACCCTCCTCACCATTATTCCTTCTGTCTCCTCCTCGCTTTCCCCCTCCACCTCCTCTATACCCTCCCTTACCCCTGTTACCATCCCTCCTATCCCCCTCCCTTTTGTCTTATTCCTTTTCGCGAATTGCCTCTTCCATCTGTACCCTTTCGGCAATTTCCTCCGTATACCCTCCCATCCTTTCTCCTCCACCCACGTTTCCGTCATCCCTATTACGTCCCATCCTTGTATTTCCCTCCAGAACTCCTCATCCTTCCCCTTCAGTCCCGCCACGTTCCAGAACCCGATTCTCATCTCCTTACCCTTCCCCACCCCCTTTTTTGTTCCCACCCCTACATCCCCTACTCCCTCCCTCCCCTCCCCTCCCGGTCCTCTTCCCCCTTCCCCTCTTTTCCGTCTACTTTTTTTCTTATTTCCTCTCCTTTATTCCTTAGTACCTCCTCTTGCTCATCCCACCCCCACCACTCCCCCTCTATCCATGCTCCCCTGTATACTACCCTTACCCTCCTACCTTTCGCCTTCTCCTGTTCCGCTAACCTTCTTATTTTCCACTGCATCCTTCTTTCCTCAAATGTCATATCGTCTTCAATTACTTCTCTCCTTCCCCTTAGTTTGTTCTTCTTCTCCATTACTTCCCTTTTCCCTTCCCATTCCTTCATCCTTACCACTGCCAATCTTTCCTTGCTCTCTTTTCTCCATCCCACCTCTCTTACCCATTCCACTTCTCCCTTCACTCCTATCTCGCTCAGCAGCCCTTGTACTATCTCCTCCACCTCTTTTCCCTCCACTTTTATCCCTCTTATCACCACGTTCTTCCTTCTCTCCTCCCTTTCCTTCTTCTCCCACCTCCTTTCTAATCCTCCCAATCTTTTCTCCAATGCTCCTCCCCTTCCTTCTCGGCTTTCCTCCTCCTTTGTTATACACGCCTCCTCTCTTCGCTCCAATTTTTCCAGTCTCCGTTCTACTCCCCCCAGTTCTTCCTTCATTTTCTCCATCTTCCCCGCCTGCTTCTCCACCTCTCCTATCTTCCTTTCCATCCTTTCCCATTTCATTTTCCATCTCTCCTCTCTCTCTTTGAACTCCTTCTTCATCTCCTCCATCTCCTCTCTAATTTCTTTCCCTCTTTTGTTCACCTCTTCCAACCCCTTATTCATTTCCTCTCTTATCTTCTTTAGCAACTCCTCTATTCCTCCCATCCTGTTCTCTACCGGCGGCGACCTACCTACCTTCCTACTTTTCCTGAATGCAACCTCCTCTTCGTCCCCCTCCCTCTCCTCTTCTTCCCCCTCCCCTTCCCTTCCCCTTTTGAAATACTCCTCTATGCCTCTATTGCCTTCCTTACATGCTCCTCTCTCCTTGCCTACGTTCTCCCCTTTCCCACTCCCTCCGTCTTTAATCGCCTGCATTACTTTCTTCCTCACTCGCTCCTTAATCTCTTTCAAATTTCCCGCCTCGCCTGACTTTCTCAGTGCCTCTTTCTCTCCTAGATGTCGCTGCGCTCCGTTCTTCCTGCTATCTCTCCCGCCTCAAAAATTTCCTAACCTCACTCTTTCTTCGCCTCCCAAGCTCTGCCTCCTTTCCTCTGCTTCCTACCTTCTTTACCGCTTCCTATATCTCCTTCTTCCCCTCCTTTCTCCCTTTGTCCACCCTCAACTTCTCTTCTCTTATCTCTCCTTTATTCTTTTCTTTTCTACCTCTTTTCTCCGCTGCCCGTCACTACCTCTCTTTCCTACTCTCTCCTCACCCACACTCGTGTAGGATGTATATTTGAGTAAATTTAGATGAAAATAACGACAATTTTTTGGATTGTGAAAAAAAATTTAGTTGGAAGTGTCAAATTTTAATAAATATATTTGAAATCAACTTCGATTTTTTTGGATTTTGTTGAGTATTTTTGTTGTAGGGTCTATATTTGAGTAAATTTAGATGAAAATAACTTCAATTTTTTGGATTGTGAAAAAAATTTTAGTTGGAAGTGTCAAATTTAAATAAATTTATTTGAAATCAACTACGATTTTTTTGGATTTTGTTGAGTATTTTTTTGTAGGATCTATATTTGAGTAAATTTAGATGAAAATAACTTCAATTTTTTGGATTGTGAAAAAATTTTAGTTGGAAGTGTCAAATTTTAATAAATTTATTTGAAATCAACTTCGATTTTTTTGGATTTTGTCGAGTATTTTTGGTGTAGGATGTATATTTGAGTAAATTTAGATGAAAATAACTTCAATTATTTGGATTGTGAAAAAATTTTAGTTGGAAGTGTCAAATTTTAATAAATTTATTTGAAATCAACTTCGATTTTTTTTTATTTTGACGAGTATTTTTGGGGTAGGATGTATATTTGAGTAAATTTAGATGAAAATAACTTCAATTATTTGGATTGTGAAAAAAATTTTAGTTGGAAGTGTCAAATTTTAATATATTTATTTAAAATCAACTTCGATTTTATTGGATTTTGTCGAGTATTTTTGGTGTAGGATGTATATTTGAGTAAATTTAGATGAAAATAACTTCAATTATTTGGATTGTGAAAAAATTTTAGTTGGAAGTGTCAAATTTTAATAAATTTATTTGAAATCAACTTTGATTTTTTTGGATTTTGTCGAGTGTTTTTGGTGTAGGATGTATATTTGAGTAAATTTAGATGAAAATAACGACAATTTTTTGGATTGTGAAAAAAAGTTTAGTCGGAAGTGTCAAATTTTAATAAATTTAATTGAAATCAACTTCGATTTTTTTTTATTTTGACGAGTATTTTTGGGGTAGGATGTATATTTGAGTAAATTTAGATGAAAATAACTTCAATTATTTGGATTGTGAAAAAAATTTTAGTTGGAAGTGTCAAATTTTAATAAATTTATTTAAAATCAACTTCGATTTTATTGGATTTTGTCGAGTATTTTTGGTGTAGGATGTATATTTGAGTAAATTTAGATGAAAATAACTTCAATTTTTTGGACTGTGAAAAAAATTTTAGTTGGAAGTGTCAAATCTTAATAAATTTATTTGAAATCAACTTCGATTTTTTTTTATTTTGACGAGTATTTTTGGGGTAGGATGTATATTTGAGTAAATTTAGATGAAAATAACTTCAATTATTTGGATTGTGAAAAAAATTTTTAGTTGGAAGTGTCAAATTTTAATAAATTTATTTAAAATCAACTTCGATTTTATTGGATTTTGTCGAGTATTTTTGGTGTAGGATGTATATTTGAGTAAATTTAGATGAAAATAACGACAATTTTTTGGATTGTGAAAAAAAATTTAGTTGGAAGTGTCAAATTTTAATAAATATATTTGAAATCAACTTCGATTTTTTTGGATTTTGTTGAGTATTTTTGTTGTAGGGTCTATATTTGAGTAAATTTAGATGAAAATAACTGCAATTATTTGGATTGTGAAAAAAATTTTAGTTGGAAGTGTCAAATCTTAATAAATTTATTTGAAATCAACTTCGATTTTTTTTTATTTTGACGAGTATTTTTGGGGTAGGATGTATATTTGAGTAAATTTAGATGAAAATAACTTCAATTATTTGGATTGTGAAAAAAATTTTAGTTGGAAGTGTCAAATTTTAATAAATTTATTTAAAATCAACTTCGATTTTATTGGATTTTGTTGAGTATTTTTTTTGTAGGATCTATATTTGAGTAAATTTAGATGAAAATAACTTCAATTTTTTGGATTGTGAAAAAATTTTAGTTCGAAGTGTCAAATTTTAATAAATTTATTTGAAATCAACTTCGATTTTTTTGGATTTTGTCGAGTATTTTTGGTGTAGGATGTATATTTGAGTAAATTTAGATGAAAATAACGACAATTTTTTGGATTGTGAAAAAAAGTTTAGTTGGAAGTGTCACATCTTAATAAATTTATTTGAAATCAACTTCGATTTTTTTTTAATTTGACGAGTATTTTTGGGGTAGGATGTATATTTGAGTAAATTTAGATGAAAATAACTTCAATTATTTGGATTGTGAAAAAAATTTTAGTTGGAAGTGTCAAATTTTAAAAATTTATTTAAAATCAACTTCGATTTTATTGGATTTTGTCGAGTATTTTTGGTGTAGGATGTATATTTGAGTAAATTTAGATGAAAATAACTTCAATTATTTGGATTGTGAAAAAATTTTAGTTGGAAGTGTCAAATTTTAATAAATTTATTTGAAGTCAACTTTGATTTTTTTGGATTTTGTCGAGTGTTTTTGGTGTAGGATGTATATTTGAGTAAATTTAGATGAAAATAACGACAATTTTTTGGATTGTGAAAAAAAGTTTAGTTGGAAGTGTCAAATTTTATTAAATTTATTTGAAATCAACTTCGATTTTTTTTTATTTTGACGAGTATTTTTGGGGTAGGATGTATATTTGAGTAAATTTAGATGAAAATAACTTCAATTATTTGGATTGTGAAAAAAATTTTAGTTGGAAGTGTCAAATTTTAATAAATTTATTTAAAATCAACTTCGATTTTATTGGATTTTGTCGAGTATTTTTTTTGTAGGATCTATATTTGAGTAAATTTAGATGAAAATAACTTCAATTATTTGGATTGTGAAAAAAATTTTAGTTGGAAGTGTCAAATTTTAATAAATTTATTTAAAATCAACTTCGATTTTATTGGATTTTGTCGAGTATTTTTGGTGTAGGATGTATATTTGAGTAAATTTAGATGAAAATAACTTCAATTTTTTGGACTGTGAAAAAAATTTTAGTTGGAAGTGTCAAATTTTAATAAATTTATTTGAAATCAACTTCGATTTTTTTTTTATTTTGACGAGTATTTTTGGTGTAGGATGTATATTTGAGTAAATTTAGATGAAAATAACTTCAATTTTTTGGACTGTGAAAAAAATTTTAGTTGGAAGTGTCAAATTTTAATATATTTATTTAAAATCAACTTCGATTTTATTGGATTTTGTTGAGTATTTTTTTGTAGGATCTATATTTGAGTAAATTTAGATGAAAATAACTTCAATTTTTTGGATTGTGAAAAAAATTTTAGTTGGAAGTGTCAAATTTAAATAAATTTATTTGAAATCAACTTCGATTTTTTTGGATTTTGTTGAGTATTTTTTTGTAGGATCTATATTTGAGTAAATTTAGATGAAAATAACTTCAATTTTTTGGATTGTGAAAAAATTTTAGTTGGAAGTGTCAAATTTTAATAAATTTATTTGAAATCAACTTCGATTTTGTTGGATTTTGTCGAGTATTTTTGGTGTAGGATGTATATTTGAGTAAATTTAGATGAAAATAACTTCAATTATTTGGATTGTGAAAAAATTTTAGTTGGAAGTGTCAAATTTTAATAAATTTATTTGAAATCAACTTCGATTTTTTTTTATTTTGACGAGTATTTTTGGGGTAGGATGTATATTTGAGTAAATTTAGATGAAAATAACTTCAATTATTTGGATTGTGAAAAAAATTTTAGTTGGAAGTGTCAAATTTTAATATATTTATTTAAAATCAACTTCGATTTTATTGGATTTTGTCGAGTATTTTTGGTGTAGGATGTATATTTGAGTAAATTTAGATGAAAATAACTTCAATTATTTGGATTGTGAAAAAATTTTAGTTGGAAGTGTCAAATTTTAATAAATTTATTTGAAATCAACTTTGATTTTTTTGGATTTTGTCGAGTGTTTTTGGTGTAGGATGTATATTTGAGTAAATTTAGATGAAAATAACGACAATTTTTTGGATTGTGAAAAAAAGTTTAGTCGGAAGTGTCAAATTTTAATAAATTTATTTGAAATCAACTTCGATTTTTTTTTATTTTGACGAGTATTTTTGGGGTAGGATGTATATTTGAGTAAATTTAGATGAAAATAACTTCAATTATTTGGATTGTGAAAAAAATTTTAGTTGGAAGTGTCAAATTTTAATAAATTTATTTAAAATCAACTTCGATTTTATTGGATTTTGTCGAGTATTTTTGGTGTAGGATGTATATTTGAGTAAATTTAGATGAAAATAACTTCAATTTTTTGGACTGTGAAAAAAATTTTAGTTGGAAGTGTCAAATCTTAATAAATTTATTTGAAATCAACTTCGATTTTTTTTTATTTTGACGAGTATTTTTGGGGTAGGATGTATATTTGAGTAAATTTAGATGAAAATAACTTCAATTATTTGGATTGTGAAAAAAATTTTTAGTTGGAAGTGTCAAATTTTAATAAATTTATTTAAAATCAACTTCGATTTTATTGGATTTTGTCGAGTATTTTTGGTGTAGGATGTATATTTGAGTAAATTTAGATGAAAATAACGACAATTTTTTGGATTGTGAAAAAAAATTTAGTTGGAAGTGTCAAATTTTAATAAATATATTTGAAATCAACTTCGATTTTTTTGGATTTTGTTGAGTATTTTTGTTGTAGGGTCTATATTTGAGTAAATTTAGATGAAAATAACTTCAATTTTTTGGATTGTGAAAAAAATTTTAGTTGGAAGTGTCAAATTTAAATAAATTTATTTGAAATCAACTTCGATTTTTTTGGATTTTGTTGAGTATTTTTTTGTAGGATCTATATTTGAGTAAATTTAGATGAAAATAACTTCAATTTTTTGGATTGTGAAAAAATTTTAGTTGGAAGTGTCAAATTTTAATAAATTTATTTGAAATCAACTTCGATTTTTCTGGATTTTGTCGAGTATTTTTGGTGTAGGATGTATATTTGAGTAAATTTTGATGAAAATAACTTCAATTATTTGGATTGTGAAAAAATTTTAGTTGGAAGTGTCAAATTTTAATAAATTTATTTGAAATCAAATTCGATTTTTTTTTATTTTGACGAGTATTTTTGGGGTAGGATGTATATTTGAGTAAATTTAGATGAAAATAACTGCAATTATTTGGATTGTGAAAAAAATTTTAGTTGGAAGTGTCAAATCTTAATAAATTTATTTGAAATCAACTTCGATTTTTTTTTATTTTGACGAGTATTTTTGGGGTAGGATGTATATTTGAGTAAATTTAGATGAAAATAACTTCAATTATTTGGATTGTGAAAAAAATTTTAGTTGGAAGTGTCAAATTTTAATAAATTTATTTAAAATCAACTTCGATTTTATTGGATTTTGTTGAGTATTTTTTTTGTAGGATCTATATTTGAGTAAATTTAGATGAAAATAACTTCAATTTTTTGGATTGTGAAAAAATTTTAGTTCGAAGTGTCAAATTTTAATAAATTTATTTGAAATCAACTTCGATTTTTTTGGATTTTGTCGAGTATTTTTGGTGTAGGATGTATATTTGAGTAAATTTAGATGAAAATAACGACAATTTTTTGGATTGTGAAAAAAAGTTTAGTTGGAAGTGTCAAATCTTAATAAATTTATTTGAAATCAACTTCGATTTTTTTTTAATTTGACGAGTATTTTTGGGGTAGGATGTATATTTGAGTAAATTTAGATGAAAATAACTTCAATTATTTGGATTGTGAAAAAAATTTTAGTTGGAAGTGTCAAATTTTAAAAATTTATTTAAAATCAACTTCGATTTTATTGGATTTTGTCGAGTATTTTTGGTGTAGGATGTATATTTGAGTAAATTTAGATGAAAATAACTTCAATTATTTGGATTGTGAAAAAATTTTAGTTGGAAGTGTCAAATTTTAATAAATTTATTTGAAGTCAACTTTGATTTTTTTGGATTTTGTCGAGTGTTTTTGGTGTAGGATGTATATTTGAGTAAATTTAGATGAAAATAACGACAATTTTTTGGATTGTGAAAAAAAGTTTAGTTGGAAGTGTCAAATTTTATTAAATTTATTTGAAATCAACTTCGATTTTTTTTTATTTTGACGAGTATTTTTGGGGTAGGATGTATATTTGAGTAAATTTAGATGAAAATAACTTCAATTATTTGGATTGTGAAAAAAATTTTAGTTGGAAGTGTCAAATTTTAATAAATTTATTTAAAATCAACTTCGATTTTATTGGATTTTGTCGAGTATTTTTTTTGTAGGATCTATATTTGAGTAAATTTAGATGAAAATAACTTCAATTATTTGGATTGTGAAAAAAATTTTAGTTGGAAGTGTCAAATTTTAATAAATTTATTTAAAATCAACTTCGATTTTATTGGATTTTGTCGAGTATTTTTGGTGTAGGATGTATATTTGAGTAAATTTAGATGAAAATAACTTCAATTTTTTGGACTGTGAAAAAAATTTTAGTTGGAAGTGTCAAATTTTAATAAATTTATTTGAAATCAACTTCGATTTTTTTTTTATTTTGACGAGTATTTTTGGTGTAGGATGTATATTTGAGTAAATTTAGATGAAAATAACTTCAATTTTTTGGACTGTGAAAAAAATTTTAGTTGGAAGTGTCAAATTTTAATATATTTATTTAAAATCAACTTCGATTTTATTGGATTTTGTTGAGTATTTTTTTGTAGGATCTATATTTGAGTAAATTTAGATGAAAATAACTTCAATTTTTTGGATTGTGAAAAAAATTTTAGTTGGAAGTGTCAAATTTAAATAAATTTATTTGAAATCAACTTCGATTTTTTTGGATTTTGTTGAGTATTTTTTTGTAGGATCTATATTTGAGTAAATTTAGATGAAAATAACTTCAATTTTTTGGATTGTGAAAAAATTTTAGTTGGAAGTGTCAAATTTTAATAAATTTATTTGAAATCAACTTCGATTTTGTTGGATTTTGTCGAGTATTTTTGGTGTAGGATGTATATTTGAGTAAATTTAGATGAAAATAACTTCAATTATTTGGATTGTGAAAAAATTTTAGTTGGAAGTGTCAAATTTTAATAAATTTATTTGAAATCAACTTCGATTTTTTTTTATTTTGACGAGTATTTTTGGGGTAGGATGTATATTTGAGTAAATTTAGATGAAAATAACTTCAATTATTTGGATTGTGAAAAAAATTTTAGTTGGAAGTGTCAAATTTTAATATATTTATTTAAAATCAACTTCGATTTTATTGGATTTTGTCGAGTATTTTTGGTGTAGGATGTATATTTGAGTAAATTTAGATGAAAATAACTTCAATTATTTGGATTGTGAAAAAATTTTAGTTGGAAGTGTCAAATTTTAATAAATTTATTTGAAATCAACTTTGATTTTTTTGGATTTTGTCGAGTGTTTTTGGTGTAGGATGTATATTTGAGTAAATTTAGATGAAAATAACTTCAATTATTTGGATTGTGAAAAAAATTTTTAGTTGGAAGTGTCAAATTTTAATAAATTTATTTAAAATCAACTTCGATTTTATTTAATTTTGTCGAGTATTTTTGGTGTAGGATGTATATTTGAGTAAATTTAGATGAAAATAACGACAATTTTTTGGATTGTGAAAAAAAATTTAGTTGGAAGTGTCAAATTTTAATAAATATATTTGAAATCAACTTCGATTGTTTTGGATTTTGTTGAGTATTTTTGTTGTAGGGTCTATATTTGAGTAAATTTAGATGAAAATAACTTCAATTTTTTGGATTGTGAAAAAAATTTTAGTTGGAAGTGTCAAATTTAAATAAATTTATTTGAAATCAACTTCGATTTTTTTGGATTTTGTTGAGTATTTTTTTGTAGGATCTATATTTGAGTAAATTTAGATGAAAATAACTTCAATTTTTTGGATTGTGAAAAAATTTTAGTTGGAAGTGTCAAATTTTAATAAATTTATTTGAAATCAACTTCGATTTTTCTGGATTTTGTCGAGTATTTTTGGTGTAGGATGTATATTTGAGTAAATTTTGATGAAAATAACTTCAATTATTTGGATTGTGAAAAAATTTTAGTTGGAAGTGTCAAATTTTAATAAATTTATTTGAAATCAACTTCGATTTTTTTTTATTTTGACGAGTATTTTTGGGGTAGGATGTATATTTGAGTAAATTTAGATGAAAATAACTGCAATTATTTGGATTGTGAAAAAAATTTTAGTTGGAAGTGTCAAATCTTAATAAATTTATTTGAAATCAACTTCGATTTTTTTTTATTTTGACGAGTATTTTTGGGGTAGGATGTATATTTGAGTAAATTTAGATGAAAATAACTTCAATTATTTGGATTGTGAAAAAAATTTTAGTTGGAAGTGTCAAATTTTAATAAATTTATTTAAAATCAACTTCGATTTTATTGGATTTTGTTGAGTATTTTTTTTGTAGGATCTATATTTGAGTAAATTTAGATGAAAATAACTTCAATTTTTTGGATTGTGAAAAAATTTTAGTTCGAAGTGTCAAATTTTAATAAATTTATTTGAAATCAACTTCGATTTTTTTGGATTTTGTCGAGTATTTTTGGTGTAGGATGTATATTTGAGTAAATTTAGATGAAAATAACGACAATTTTTTGGATTGTGAAAAAAAGTTTAGTTGGAAGTGTCAAATCTTAATAAATTTATTTGAAATCAACTTCGATTTTTTTTTAATTTGACGAGTATTTTTGGGGTAGGATGTATATTTGAGTAAATTTAGATGAAAATAACTTCAATTATTTGGATTGTGAAAAAAATTTTAGTTGGAAGTGTCAAATTTTAAAAATTTATTTAAAATCAACTTCGATTTTATTGGATTTTGTCGAGTATTTTTGGTGTAGGATGTATATTTGAGTAAATTTAGATGAAAATAACTTCAATTTTTTGGATTGTGAAAAAATTTTAGTTGGAAGTGTCAAATTTTAATAAATTTATTTGAAATCAACTTCGATTTTTTTGGATTTTGTTGAGTATTTTTTTGTAGGATCTATATTTGAGTAAATTTAGATGAAAATAACTTCAATTTTTTGGATTGTGAAAAAATTTTAGTTGGAAGTGTCAAATTTTAATAAATTTATTTGAAATCAACTTCGATTTTGTTGGATTTTGTCGAGTATTTTTGGTGTAGGATGTATATTTGAGTAAATTTTGATGAAAATAACTTCAATTATTTGGATTGTGAAAAAATTTTAGTTGGAAGTGTAAAATTTTAATAAATTTATTTGAAATCAACTTCGATTTTTTTTTATTTTGACGAGTATTTTTGGGGTAGGATGTATATTTGAGTAAATTTAGATGAAAATAACTTCAATTATTTGGATTGTGAAAAAAATTTTAGTTGGAAGTGTCCAATTTTAATAAATTTATTTAAAATCAACTTCGATTTTATTGGATTTTGTCGAGTATTTTTGGTGTAGGATGTATATTTGAGTAAATTTAGATGAAAATAACTTCAATTTTTTGGACTGTGAAAAAAATTTTAGTTGGAAGTGTCAAATTTTAATAAATTTATTTGAAATCAACTTCGATTTTTTTTTTATTTTGACGAGTATTTTTGGTGTAGGATGTATATTTGAGTAAATTTAGATGAAAATAACTTCAATTTTTTGGACTGTGAAAAAAATTTTAGTTGGAAGTGTCAAATCTTAATAAATTTATTTGAAATCAACTTCGATTTTTTTTTATTTTGACGAGTATTTTTGGGGTAGGATGTATATTTGAGTAAATTTAGATGAAAATAACTTCAATTATTTGGATTGTGAAAAAAATTTTAGTTGGAAGTGTCAAATTTTAATATATTTATTTAAAATCAACTTCGATTTTATTGGATTTTGTTGAGTATTTTTTTGTAGGATCTATATTTGAGTAAATTTAGATGAAAATAACTTCAATTTTTTGGATTGTGAAAAAATTTTAGTTGGAAGTGTCAAATTTTAATAAATTTATTTGAAATCAACTTCGATTTTTTTGGATTTTGTCGAGTATTTTTGGTGTAGGATGTATATTTGAGTAAATTTAGATGAAAATAACTTCAATTATTTGGATTGTGAAAAAATTTTAGTTGGAAGTGACAAATTTTAATAAATTTATTTGAAATCAACTTCGATTTTTTTTTATTTTGTCGAGTATTTTTGGGGTAGGATGTATATTTGAGTAAATTTAGATGAAAATAACTTCAATTATTTGGATTGTGAAAAAAATTTTAGTTGGAAGTGTCAAATTTTAATATATTTATTTAAAATCAACTTCGATTTTATTGGATTTTGTCGAGTATTTTTGGTGTAGGATGTATATTTGAGTAAATTTAGATGAAAATAACTTCAATTATTTGGATTGTGAAAAAATTTTAGTTGGAAGTGTCAAATTGTAATAAATTTATTTGAAATCAACTTTGATTTTTTTGGATTTTGTCGAGTGTTTTTGGTGTAGGATGTATATTTGAGTAAATTTAGATGAAAATAACGACAATTTTTTGGATTGTGAAAAAAATTTTAGTTGGAAGTGTCAAATTTTAATAAATTTATTTGAAATCAACTTCGATTTTTTTGGATTTTGTCGAGTATTTTTGGTGTAGGATGTATATTTGAGTAAATTTAGATGAAAATAACTTCAATTATTTGGATTGTGAAAAAAATTTTAGTTGGAAGTGTCAAATTTTAATAAATTTATTTAAAATCAACTTCGATTTTATTGGATTTTGTCGAGTATTTTTGGTGTAGGATGTATATTTGAGTAAATTTAGATGAAAATAACTTCAATTATTTGGATTGTGAAAAAAATTTTTAGTTGGAAGTGTCAAATGTTAATAAATTTATTTAAAATCAACTTCGATTTTATTGGATTTTGTCGAGTATTTTTGGTGTAGGATGTATATTTGAGTAAATTTAGATGAAAATAACGACAATTTTTTGGATTGTGAAAAAAAATTTAGTTGGAAGTGTCAAATTTTAATAAATATATTTGAAATCAACTTCGATTTTTTTGGATTTTGTTGAGTATTTTTGTTGTAGGGTCTATATTTGAGTAAATTTAGATGAAAATAACTTCAATTTTTTGGATTGTGAAAAAAATTTTAGTTGGAAGTGTCAAATTTAAATAAATTTATTTGAAATCAACTTCGATTTTTTTGGATTTTGTTGAGTATTTTTTTGTAGGATCTATATTTGAGTAAATTTAGATGAAAATAACTTCAATTTTTTGGATTGTGAAAAAATTTTAGTTGGAAGTGTCAAATTTTAATAAATTTATTTGAAATCAACTTCGATTTTTTTGGATTTTGTCGAGTATTTTTGGTGTAGGATGTATATTTGAGTAAATTTAGATGAAAATAACTTCAATTATTTGGATTGTGAAAAAATTTTAGTTGGAAGTGTCAAATTTTAATAAATTTATTTGAAATCAACTTCGATTTTTTTTTATTTTGACGAGTATTTTTGGGGTAGGATGTATATTTGAGTAAATTTAGATGAAAATAACTTCAATTATTTGGATTGTGAAAAAAATTTTAGTTGGAAGTGTCAAATTTTAATATATTTATTTAAAATCAACTTCGATTTTATTGGATTTTGTCGAGTATTTTTGGTGTAGGATGTATATTTGAGTAAATTTAGATGAAAATAACTTCAATTATTTGGATTGTGAAAAAATTTTAGTTGGAAGTGTCAAATTTTAATAAATTTATTTGAAATCAACTTTGATTTTTTTGAATTTTGTCGAGTGTTTTTGGTGTAGGATGTATATTTGAGTAAATTTAGATGAAAATAACGACAATTTTTTGGATTGTGAAAAAAAGTTTAGTCGGAAGTGTCAAATTTTAATAAATTTATTTGAAATCAACTTCGATTTTTTTTTATTTTGACGAGTATTTTTGGGGTAGGATGTATATTTGAGTAAATTTAGATGAAAATAACTTCAATTATTTGGATTGTGAAAAAAATTTTAGTTGGAAGTGTCAAATTTTAATAAATTTATTTAAAATCAACTTCGATTTTATTGGATTTTGTCGAGTATTTTTGGTGTAGGATGTATATTTGAGTAAATTTAGATGAAAATAACTTCAATTATTTGGATTGTGAAAAAAATTTTTAGTTGGAAGTGTCAAATGTTAATAAATTTATTTAAAATCAACTTCGATTTTATTGGATTTTGTCGAGTATTTTTGGTGTAGGATGTATATTTGAGTAAATTTAGATGAAAATAACTTCAATTATTTGGATTGTGAAAAAATTTTAGTTGGAAGTGTCAAATTTTAATAAATTTATTTGAAATCAACTTCGATTTTTTTTTATTTTGACGAGTATTTTTGGGGTAGGATGTATATTTGAGTAAATTTAGATGAAAATAACTTCAATTATTTGGATTGTGAAAAAAATTTTAGTTGGAAGTGTCAAATTTTAATATATTTATTTAAAATCAACTTCGATTTTATTGGATTTTGTCGAGTATTTTTGGTGTAGGATGTATATTTGAGTAAATTTAGATGAAAATAACTTCAATTATTTGGATTGTGAAAAAATTTTAGTTGGAAGTGTCAAATTTTAATAAATTTATTTGAAATCAACTTTGATTTTTTTGGATTTTGTCGAGTGTTTTTGGTGTAGGATGTATATTTGAGTAAATTTAGATGAAAATAACGACAATTTTTTGGATTGTGAAAAAAAGTTTAGTCGGAAGTGTCAAATTTTAATAAATTTATTTGAAATCAACTTCGATTTTTTTTTATTTTGACGAGTATTTTTGGGGTAGGATGTATATTTGAGTAAATTTAGATGAAAATAACTTCAATTATTTGGATTGTGAAAAAAATTTTAGTTGGAAGTGTCAAATTTTAATAAATTTATTTAAAATCAACTTCGATTTTATTGGATTTTGTCGAGTATTTTTGGTGTAGGATGTATATTTGAGTAAATTTAGATGAAAATAACTTCAATTTTTTGGACTGTGAAAAAAATTTTAGTTGGAAGTGTCAAATCTTAATAAATTTATTTGAAATCAACTTCGATTTTTTTTTATTTTGACGAGTATTTTTGGGGTAGGATGTATATTTGAGTAAATTTAGATGAAAATAACTTCAATTATTTGGATTGTGAAAAAAATTTTTAGTTGGAAGTGTCAAATTTTAATAATATAATTTAAAATCAACTTCGATTTTATTGGATTTTGTCGAGTATTTTTGGTGTAGGATGTATATTTGAGTAAATTTAGATGAAAATAACGACAATTTTTTGGATTGTGAAAAAAAATTTAGTTGGAAGTGTCAAATTTTAATAAATATATTTGAAATCAACTTCGATTTTTTTGGATTTTGTTGAGTATTTTTGTTGTAGGGTCTATATTTGAGTAAATTTAGATGAAAATAACTTCAATTTTTTGGATTGTGAAAAAAATTTTAGTTGGAAGTGTCAAATTTAAATAAATTTATTTGAAATCAACTTCGATTTTTTTGGATTTTGTTGAGTATTTTTTTGTAGGATCTATATTTGAGTAAATTTAGATGAAAATAACTTCAATTTTTTGGATTGTGAAAAAATTTTAGTTGGAAGTGTCAAATTTTAATAAATTTATTTGAAATCAACTTCGATTTTTTTGGATTTTGTCGAATATTTTTGGTGTAGGATGTATATTTGAGTAAATTTTGATGAAAATAACTTCAATTATTTGGATTGTGAAAAAATTTTAGTTGGAAGTGTCAAATTTTAATAAATTTATTTGAAATCAACTTCGATTTTTTTTTATTTTGACGAGTATTTTTGGGGTAGGATGTATATTTGAGTAAATTTAGATGAAAATAACTTCAATTATTTGGATTGTGAAAAAAATTTTAGTTGGAAGTGTCAAATCTTAATAAATTTATTTGAAATCAACTTCGATTTTTTTTTATTTTGACGAGTATTTTTGGGGTAGGATGTATATTTGAGTAAATTTAGATGAAAATAACTTCAATTATTTGGATTGTGAAAAAAATTTTAGTTGGAAGTGTCAAATTTTAATAAATTTATTTAAAATCAACTTCGATTTTATTGGATTTTGTTGAGTATTTTTTTTGTAGGATCTATATTTGAGTAAATTTAGATGAAAATAACTTCAATTTTTTGGATTGTGAAAAAATTTTAGTTCGAAGTGTCAAATTTTAATAAATTTATTTGAAATCAACTTCGATTTTTTTGGATTTTGTCGAGTATTTTTGGTGTAGGATGTATATTTGAGTAAATTTAGATGAAAATAACGACAATTTTTTGGATTGTGAAAAAAAGTTTAGTTGGAAGTGTCAAATCTTAATAAATTTATTTGAAATCAACTTCGATTTTTTTTTATTTTGACGAGTATTTTTGGGGTAGGATGTATATTTGAGTAAATTTAGATGAAAATAACTTCAATTATTTGGATTGTGAAAAAAATTTTAGTTGGAAGTGTCAAATTTTAAAAATTTATTTAAAATCAACTTCGATTTTATTGGATTTTGTCGAGTATTTTTGGTGTAGGATGTATATTTGAGTAAATTTAGATGAAAATAACTTCAATTATTTGGATTGTGAAAAAATTTTAGTTGGAAGTGTCAAATTTTAATAAATTTATTTGAAATCAACTTTGATTTTTTTGGATTTTGTCGAGTGTTTTTGGTGTAGGATGTATATTTGAGTAAATTTAGATGAAAATAACGACAATTTTTTGGATTGTGAAAAAAAGTTTAGTTGGAAGTGTCAAATCTTAATAAATTTATTTGAAATCAACTTCGATTTTTTTTTATTTTGACGAGTATTTTTGGGGTAGGATGTATATTTGAGTAAATTTAGATGAAAATAACTTCAATTATTTGGATTGTGAAAAAAATTTTAGTTGGAAGTGTCAAATTTTAAAAATTTATTTAAAATCAACTTCGATTTTATTGGATTTTGTCGAGTATTTTTGGTGTAGGATGTATATTTGAGTAAATTTAGATGAAAATAACTTCAATTATTTGGATTGTGAAAAAATTTTAGTTGGAAGTGTCAAATTTTAATAAATTTATTTGAAATCAACTTTGATTTTTTTGGATTTTGTCGAGTGTTTTTGGTGTAGGATGTATATTTGAGTAAATTTAGATGAAAATAACGACAATTTTTTGGATTGTGAAAAAAAGTTTAGTTGGAAGTGTCAAATTTTATTAAATTTATTTGAAATCAACTTCGATTTTTTTTTATTTTGACGAGTATTTTTGGGGTAGGATGTATATTTGAGTAAATTTAGATGAAAATAACTTCAATTATTTGGACTGTGAAAAAAATTTTAGTTGGAAGTGTCAAATTTTAATAAATTTATTTGAAATCAACTTCGATTTTTTTTTATTTTGACGAGTATTTTTGGGGTAGGATGTATGTTTGAGTAAATTTAGATGAAAATAACTTCAATTATTTGGATTGTGAAAAAAATTTTTAGTTGGAAGTGTCAAATTTTAATAAATTTATTTAAAATCAACTTCGATTTTATTGGATTTTGTCGAGTATTTTTGGTGTAGGATGTATATTTGAGTAAATTTAGATGAAAATAACGACAATTTTTTGGATTGTGAAAAAAAATTTAGTTGGAAGTGTCAAATTTTAATAAATATATTTGAAATCAACTTCGATTTTTTTGGATTTTGTTGAGTATTTTTGTTGTAGGGTCTATATTTGAGTAAATTTAGATGAAAATAACGACAATTTTTTGGATTGTGAAAAAAAGTTTAGTTGGAAGTGTCAAATCTTAATAAATTTATTTGAAATCAACTTCGATTTTTTTTTATTTTGTCGAGTATTTTTGGTGTAGGATGTATATTTGAGTAAATTTAGATGAAAATAACTTCAATTATTTGGATTGTGAAAAAAATTTTAGTTGGAAGTGTCAAATTTTAAAAATTTATTTAAAATCAACTTCGATTTTATTGGATTTTGACGAGTATTTTTGGTGTAGGATGTATATTTGAGTAAATTTAGATGAAAATAACTTCAATTTTTTGGACTGTGAAAAAAATTTTAGTTGGAAGTGTCAAATTTTAATAAATTTATTTGAAATCAACTTCGATTTTTTTGGATTTTGTCGAGTATTTTTTGTGTAGGATGTATATTTGAGTAAATTTAGATGAAAATAACTTCAATTTTTTGGCCTGTGAAAATAATTTTAGTTGGAAGTGTCAAATCTTAATAAATTTATTTGAAATCAACTTCGATTTTTTTTTATTTTGACGAGTATTTTTGGGGTAGGATGTATATTTGAGTAAATTTAGATGAAAATAACTTCAATTATTTGGATTGTGAAAAAAATTTTAGTTGGAAGTGTCAAATTTTAATAAATTTATTTAAAATCAACTTCGATTTTATTGGATTTTGTTGAGTATTTTTTTTGTAGGATCTGTATTTGAGTAAATTTAGATGAAAATAACTTCAATTTTTTGGATTGTGAAAAAATTTTAGTTCGAAGTGTCAAATTTTAATAAATTTATTTGAAATCAACTTCGATTTTTTTGGATTTTGTCGAGTATTTTTGGTGTAGGATGTATATTTGAGTAAATTTAGATGAAAATAACGACAATTTTTTGGATTGTGAAAAAAAGTTTAGTTGGAAGTGTCAAATCTTAATAAATTTATTTGAAATCAACTTCGATTTTTTTTTATTTTGACGAGTATTTTTGGTGTAGGATGTATATTTGAGTAAATTTAGATGAAAATAACTTCAATTATTTGGATTGTGAAAAAAATTTTAGTTGGAAGTGTCAAATTTTAAAAATTTATTTAAAATCAACTTCGATTTTATTGGATTTTGTCGAGTATTTTTGGTGTAGGATGTATATTTGAGTAAATTTAGATGAAAATAACTTCAATTTTTTGGACTGTGAAAAAAATTTTAGTTGGAAGTGTCAAATCTTAATAAATTTATTTGAAATCAACTTCGATTTTTTTTTATTTTGACGAGTATTTTTGGGGTAGGATGTATATTTGAGTAAATTTAGATGAAAATAACTTCAATTATTTGGATTGTGAAAAAAATTTTTAGTTGGAAGTGTCAAATTTTAATAATATAATTTAAAATCAACTTCGATTTTATTGGATTTTGTCGAGTATTTTTGGTGTAGGATGTATATTTGAGTAAATTTAGATGAAAATAACGACAATTTTTTGGATTGTGAAAAAAAATTTAGTTGGAAGTGTCAAATTTTAATAAATATATTTGAAATCAACTTCGATTTTTTTGGATTTTGTTGAGTATTTTTGTTGTAGGGTCTATATTTGAGTAAATTTAGATGAAAATAACTTCAATTTTTTGGATTGTGAAAAAAATTTTAGTTGGAAGTGTCAAATTTAAATAAATTTATTTGAAATCAACTTCGATTTTTTTGGACTGTGAAAAAAATTTTAGTTGGAAGTGTCAAATCTTAATAAATTTATTTGAAATCAACTTCGATTTTTTTTTATTTTGACGAGTATTTTTGGGGTAGGATGTATATTTGAGTAAATTTAGATGAAAATAACTTCAATTATTAGGATTGTGAAAAAAATTTTTAGTTGGAAGTGTCAAATTTTAATAATATAATTTAAAATCAACTTCGATTTTATTGGATTTTGTCGAGTATTTTTGGTGTAGGATGTATATTTGAGTAAATTTAGATGAAAATAACTTCAATTTTTTGGATTGTGAAAAAATTTTAGTTCGAAGTGTCAAATTTTAATAAATTTATTTGAAATCAACTTCGATTTTTTTGGATTTTGTCGAGTATTTTTGGTGTAGGATGTATATTTGAGTAAATTTAGATGAAAATAACGACATTTTTTTGGATTGTGAAAAAAAGTTTAGTTGGAAGTGTCAAATCTTAATAAATTTATTTGAAATCAACTTCGATTTTTTTTTATTTTGACGAGTATTTTTGGGGTAGGATGTATATTTGAGTAAATTTAGATGAAAATAACTTCAATTTTTTGGATTGTGAAAAAATTTTAGTTGGAAGTGTCAAATTTTAATAAATTTATTTGAAATCAACTTCGATTTTTTTGGATTTTGTCGAGTATTTTTGGTGTAGGATGTATATTTGAGTAAATTTTGATGAAAATAACTTCAATTATTTGGATTGTGAAAAAATTTTAGTTGGAAGTGTCAAATTTTAATAAATTTATTTGAAATCAACTTCGATTTTTTTTTATTTTGACGAGTATTTTTGGGGTAGGATGTATATTTGAGTAAATTTAGATGAAAATAACTTCAATTATTTGGATTGTGAAAAAAATTTTAGTTGGAAGTGTCAAATCTTAATAAATATATTTGAAATCAACTTCGATTTTTTTTTATTTTGACGAGTATTTTTGGGGTAGGATGTATATTTGAGTAAATTTAGATGAAAATAACTTCAATTATTTGGATTGTGAAAAAAATTTTAGTTGGAAGTGTCAAATTTTATTAAATTTATTTAAAATCAACTTCGATTTTATTGGATTTTGTTGAGTATTTTTTTTGTAGGATCTATATTTGAGTAAATTTAGATGAAAATAACTTCAATTTTTTGGATTGTGAAAAAATTTTAGTTCGAAGTGTCAAATTTTAATAAATTTATTTGAAATCAACTTCGATTTTTTTGGATTTTGTCGAGTATTTTTGGTGTAGGATGTATATTTGAGTAAATTTAGATGAAAATAACGACATTTTTTTGGATTGTGAAAAAAAGTTTAGTTGGAAGTGTCAAATCTTAATAAATTTATTTGAAATCAACTTCGATTTTTTTTTATTTTGACGAGTATTTTTGGGGTAGGATGTATATTTGAGTAAATTTAGATGAAAATAACTTCAATTATTTGGATTGTGAAAAAAATTTTAGTTGGAAGTGTCAAATTTTAAAAATTTATTTAAAATCAACTTCGATTTTATTGGATTTTGTCGAGTATTTTTGGTGTAGGATGTATATTTGAGTAAATTTAGATGAAAATAACTTCAATTATTTGGATTGTGAAAAAAATTTTAGTTGGAAGCGTCAAATTTTAATAAATTTATTTAAAATCAACTTCGATTTTATTGGATTTTGTCGAGTATTTTTTTTGTAGGATCTATATTTGAGTAAATTTAGATGAAAATAACTTCAATTTTTTGGATTGTGAAAAAATTTTAGTTCGAAGTGTCAAATTTTAATAAATTTATTTGAAATCAACTTCGATTTTTTTGGATTTTGTCGAGTATTTTTGGTGTAGGATGTATATTTGAGTAAATTTAGATGAAAATAACGACAATTTTTTGGATTGTGAAAAAAAGTTTAGTTGGAAGTGTCAAATCTTAATAAATTTATTTGAAATCAACTTCGATTTTTTTTTATTTTGACGAGTATTTTTGGGGTAGGATGTATATTTGAGTAAATTTAGATGAAAATAACTTCAATTATTTGGATTGTGAAAAAAATTTTAGTTGGAAGTGTCAAATTTTAAAAATTTATTTAAAATCAACTTCGATTTTATTGGATTTTGTCGAGTATTTTTGGTGTAGGATGTATATTTGAGTAAATTTAGATGAAAATAACTTCAATTATTTGGATTGTGAAAAAATTTTAGTTGGAAGTGTCAAATTTTAATAAATTTATTTGAAATCAACTTTGATTTTTTTGGATTTTGTCGAGTGTTTTTGGTGTAGGATGTATATTTGAGTAAATTTAGATGAAAATAACGACAATTTTTTGGATTGTGAAAAAAAGTTTAGTTGGAAGTGTCAAATTTTATTAAATTTATTTGAAATCAACTTCGATTTTTTTTTATTTTGACGAGTATTTTTGGGGTAGGATGTATGTTTGAGTAAATTTAGATGAAAATAACTTCAATTATTTGGATTGTGAAAAAAATTTTTAGTTGGAAGTGTCAAATTTTAATAAATTTATTTAAAATCAACTTCGATTTTATTGGATTTTGTCGAGTATTTTTGGTGTAGGATGTATATTTGAGTAAATTTAGATGAAAATAACGACAATTTTTTGGATTGTGAAAAAAAATTTCGTTGGAAGTGTCAAATTTTAATAAATATATTTGAAATCAACTTCGATTTTTTTGGATTTTGTTGAGTATTTTTGTTGTAGGGTCTATATTTGAGTAAATTTAGATGAAAATAACGACAATTTTTTGGATTGTGAAAAAAAGTTTAGTTGGAAGTGTCAAATCTTAATAAATTTATTTGAAATCAACTTCGATTTTTTTTTATTTTGTCGAGTATTTTTGGTGTAGGATGTATATTTGAGTAAATTTAGATGAAAATAACTTCAATTATTTGGATTGTGAAAAAAATTTTAGTTGGAAGTGTCAAATTTTAAAAATTTATTTAAAATCAACTTCGATTTTATTGGATTTTGACGAGTATTTTTGGTGTAGGATGTATATTTGAGTAAATTTAGATGAAAATAACTTCAATTTTTTGGACTGTGAAAAAAATTTTAGTTGGAAGTGTCAAATTTTAATAAATTTATTTGAAATCAACTTCGATTTTTTTGGATTTTGTCGAGTATTTTTTGTGTTGGATGTATATTTGAGTAAATTTAGATGAAAATAACTTCAATTTTTTGGCCTGTGAAAATAATTTTAGTTGGAAGTGTCAAATCTTAATAAATTTATTTGAAATCAACTTCGATTTTTTTTTATTTTGACGAGTATTTTTGGGGTAGGATGTATATTTGAGTAAATTTAGATGAAAATAACTTCAATTATTTGGATTGTGAAAAAAATTTTAGTTGGAAGTGTCAAATTTTAATAAATTTATTTAAAATCAACTTCGATTTTATTGGATTTTGTTGAGTATTTTTTTTGTAGGATCTATATTTGAGTAAATTTAGATGAAAATAACTTCAATTTTTTGGATTGTGAAAAAATTTTAGTTCGAAGTGTCAAATTTTAATAAATTTATTTGAAATCAACTTCGATTTTTTTGGATTTTGTCGAGTATTTTTGGTGTAGGATGTATATTTGAGTAAATTTAGATGAAAATAACGACAATTTTTTGGATTGTGAAAAAAAGTTTAGTTGGAAGTGACAAATCTTAATAAATTTATTTGAAATCAACTTCGATTTTTTTTTATTTTGACGAGTATTTTTGGGGTAGGATGTATATTTGAGAAAATTTAGATGAAAATAACTTCAATTATTTGGATTGTGAAAAAAAATTTTAGTTGGAAGTGTCAAATTTTAAAAATTTATTTAAAATCAACTTCGATTTTATTGGATTTTGTCGAGTATTTTTGGTGTAGGATGTATATTTGAGTAAATTTAGATGAAAATAACTTCAATTATTTGGATTGTGAAAAAAATTTTAGTTCGAAGTGTCAAATTTTAATAAATTTATTTGAAATCAACTTCGATTTTTTTGGATTTTGTCGAGTATTTTTGGTGTAGGATGTATATTTGAGTAAATTTAGATGAAAATAACGACATTTTTTTGGATTGTGAAAAAAAGTTTAGTTGGAAGTGTCAAATCTTAATAAATTTATTTGAAATCAACTTCGATTTTTTTTTATTTTGACGAGTATTTTTGGGGTAGGATGTATATTTGAGTAAATTTAGATGAAAATAACTTCAATTATTTGGATTGTGAAAAAAATTTTAGTTGGAAGTGTCAAATTTTAAAAATTTATTTAAAATCAACTTCGATTTTATTGGATTTTGTCGAGTATTTTTGGTGTAGGATGTATATTTGAGTAAATTTAGATGAAAATAACTTCAATTATTTGGATTGTGAAAAAAATTTTAGTTGGAAGCGTCAAATTTTAATAAATTTATTTAAAATCAACTTCGATTTTATTGGATTTTGTCGAGTATTTTTTTTGTAGGATCTATATTTGAGTAAATTTAGATGAAAATAACTTCAATTTTTTGGATTGTGAAAAAAATTTTAGTTGGAAGTGTCAAATTTTAAAAATTTATTTAAAATCAACTTCGATTTTATTGGATTTTGTCGAGTATTTTTGGTGTAGGATGTATATTTGAATAAATTTAGATGAAAATAACTTCAATTATTTGGATTGTGAAAAAATTTTAGTTGGAAGTGTCAAATTTTAATAAATTTATTTGAAATCAACTTTGATTTTTTTGGATTTTGTCGAGTGTTTTTGGTGTAGGATGTATATTTGAGTAAATTTAGATGAAAATAACGACAATTTTTTGGATTGTGAAAAAAAGTTTAGTTGGAAGTGTCAAATTTTATTAAATTTATTTGAAATCAACTTCGATTTTTTTTTATTTTGACGAGTATTTTTGGGGTAGGATGTATATTTGAGTAAATTTAGATGAAAATAACTTCAATTATTTGGACTGTGAAAAAAATTTTAGTTGGAAGTGTCAAATTTTAATAAATTTATTTGAAATCAACTTCGATTTTTTTTTATTTTGACGAGTATTTTTGGGGTAGGATGTATGTTTGAGTAAATTTAGATGAAAATAACTTCAATTATTTGGATTGTGAAAAAAATTTTTAGTTGGAAGTGTCAAATTTTAATAAATTTATTTAAAATCAACTTCGATTTTATTGGATTTTGTCGAGTATTTTTGGTGTAGGATGTATATTTGAGTAAATTTAGATGAAAATAACGACAATTTTTTGGATTGTGAAAAAAAATTTCGTTGGAAGTGTCAAATTTTAATAAATATATTTGAAATCAACTTCGATTTTTTTGGATTTTGTTGAGTATTTTTGTTGTAGGGTCTATATTTGAGTAAATTTAGATGAAAATAACGACAATTTTTTGGATTGTGAAAAAAAGTTTAGTTGGAAGTGTCAAATCTTAATAAATTTATTTGAAATCAACTTCGATTTTTTTTTATTTTGTCGAGTATTTTTGGTGTAGGATGTATATTTGAGTAAATTTAGATGAAAATAACTTCAATTATTTGGATTGTGAAAAAAATTTTAGTTGGAAGTGTCAAATTTTAAAAATTTATTTAAAATCAACTTCGATTTTATTGGATTTTGACGAGTATTTTTGGTGTAGGATGTATATTTGAGTAAATTTAGATGAAAATAACTTCAATTTTTTGGACTGTGAAAAAAATTTTAGTTGGAAGTGTCAAATTTTAATAAATTTATTTGAAATCAACTTCGATTTTTTTGGATTTTGTCGAGTATTTTTTGTGTTGGATGTATATTTGAGTAAATTTAGATGAAAATAACTTCAATTTTTTGGCCTGTGAAAATAATTTTAGTTGGAAGTGTCAAATCTTAATAAATTTATTTGAAATCAACTTCGATTTTTTTTTATTTTGACGAGTATTTTTGGGGTAGGATGTATATTTGAGTAAATTTAGATGAAAATAACTTCAATTATTTGGATTGTGAAAAAAATTTTAGTTGGAAGTGTCAAATTTTAATAAATTTATTTAAAATCAACTTCGATTTTATTGGATTTTGTTGAGTATTTTTTTTGTAGGATCTATATTTGAGTAAATTTAGATGAAAATAACTTCAATTTTTTGGATTGTGAAAAAATTTTAGTTCGAAGTGTCAAATTTTAATAAATTTATTTGAAATCAACTTCGATTTTTTTGGATTTTGTCGAGTATTTTTGGTGTAGGATGTATATTTGAGTAAATTTAGATGAAAATAACGACAATTTTTTGGATTGTGAAAAAAAGTTTAGTTGGAAGTGACAAATCTTAATAAATTTATTTGAAATCAACTTCGATTTTTTTTTATTTTGACGAGTATTTTTGGGGTAGGATGTATATTTGAGTAAATTTAGATGAAAATAACTTCAATTATTTGGATTGTGAAAAAAAATTTTAGTTGGAAGTGTCAAATTTTAAAAATTTATTTAAAATCAACTTCGATTTTATTGGATTTTGTCGAGTATTTTTGGTGTAGGATGTATATTTGAGTAAATTTAGATGAAAATAACTTCAATTTTTTGGATTGTGAAAAAAATTTTTAGTTGGAAGTGTCAAATTTTAATAAATTTATTTAAAATCAACTTCGATTTTATTGGATTTTGTCGAGTATTTTTGGTGTAGGATGTATATTTGAGTAAATTTAGATGAAAATAACGACAATTTTTTGGATTGTGAAAAAAAATTTAGTTGGAAGTGTCAAATTTTAATAAATATATTTGAAATCAACTTCTATTTTTTTGGATTTTGTTGAGTATTTTTGTTGTAGGGTCTATATTTGAGTAAATTTAGATGAAAATAACTTCAATTTTTTGGATTGTGAAAAAAATTTTAGTTGGAAGTGTCAAATTTAAATAAATTTATTTGAAATCAACATCGATTTTTTTGGATTTTGTTGAGTATTTTTTTGTAGGATCTATATTTGAGTAAATTTAGATGAAAATAACTTCAATTTTTTGGATTGTGAAAAAATTTTAGTTGGAAGTGTCAAATTTTAATAAATTTATTTGAAATCAACTTCGATTTTTTTGGATTTTGTCGAGCATTTTTGGGGTAGGATGTATATTTGAGTAAATTTAGATGAAAATAACTTCAATTATTTGGATTGTGAAAAAAATTTTAGTTGGAAGTGTCAAATTTTAATAAATTTATTTAAAATCAACTTCGATTTTATTGGATTTTGTCGAGTATTTTTGGTGTAGGATGTATATTTGAGTAAATTTAGATGAAAATAACTTCAATTTTTTGGACTGTGAAAAAAATTTTAGTTGGAAGCGTCAAATTTTAATAAATTTATTTGAAATCAACTTCGATTTTTTTTTATTTTGACGAGTATTTTTGGGGTAGGATGTATATTTGAGTAAATTTAGATGAAAATAACTTCAATTATTTGGATTGTGAAAAAAATTTTTAGTTGGAAGTGTCAAATTTTAATAAATTTATTTAAAATCAACTTCGATTTTATTGGATTTTGTCGAGTATTTTTGGTGTAGGATGTATATTTGAGTAAATTTAGATGAAAATAACGACAATTTTTTGGATTGTGAAAAAAAATTTAGTTGGAAGTGTCAAATTTTAATAAATATATTTGAAATCAACTTCGATTTTTTTGGATTTTGTTGAGTATTTTTGTTGTAGGGTCTATATTTGAGTAAATTTAGATGAAAATAACTTCAATTTTTTGGATTGTGAAAAAAATTTTAGTTGGAAGTGTCAAATTTAAATAAATTTATTTGAAATCAACATCGATTTTTTTGGATTTTGTTGAGTATTTTTTTGTAGGATCTATATTTGAGTAAATTTAGATGAAAATAACTTCAATTTTTTGGATTGTGAAAAAATTTTAGATGGAAGTGTCAAATTTTAATAAATTTATTTGAAATCAACTTCGATTTTTTTGGATTTTGTCGAGCATTTTTGGTGTAGGATGTATATTTGAGTAAATTTAGATGAAAATAACTTCAATTATTTGGATTGTGAAAAAATTTTAGTTGGAAGTGTCAAATTTTAATAAATTTATTTGAAATCAACTTCGATTTTTTTTTATTTTGACGAGTATTTTTGGGGTAGGATGTATATTTGAGTAAATTTAGATGAAAATAACTTCAATTTTTTGGACTGTGAAAAAAATTTTAGTTGGAAGTGTCAAATTTTAATAAATTTATTTGAAATCAACTTCGATTTTTTTGGATTTTGTCGAGTATTTTTGGTGTAGGATGTATATTTGAGAAAATTTAGATGAAAATAACTTCAATTTTTGGGATTGTGAATAAAATTTTAGTTGGAAGTGTCAAATTTTAATAAATTTATTTGAAATCAACTTCGATTTTTTTGGATTTTGTCGAGTATTTTTTGTGTAGGATTTATATTTGAGTAAATTTAGATGAAAATAACGACAATTTTTTGGATTGTGAAAAAAAGTTTAGTTGGAAGTGTCAAATCTTAATAAATTTATTTGAAATCAACTTCGATTTTTTTTTATTTTGACGAGTATTTTTGGGGTAGGATGTATATTTGAGTAAATTTAGATGAAAATAACTTCAATTATTTGGATTGTGAAAAAAATTTTAGTTGGAAGTGTCAAATTTTAATAAATTTATTTAAAATCAACTTCGATTTTATTGGATTTTGTCGAGTATTTTTGGTGTAGGATGTATATTTGAGAAAATTTAGATGAAAATAACTTCAATTTTTGGGATTGTGAATAAAATTTTAGTTGGAAGTGTCAAATTTTAATAAATTTATTTGAAATCAACTTCGATTTTTTTGGATTTTGTCGAGTATTTTTTGTGTAGGATTTATATTTGAGTAAATTTAGATGAAAATAACTTCAATTTTTTGGACTGTGAAAAAAATTTTAGTTGGAAGTGTCAAATTTTAATAAATTTATTTGAAATCATCTTTGATTTTTTTGGATTTTGTCGAGTGTTTTTGGTGTAGGATGTATATTTGAGTAAATTTAGATGAAAATAACTTCAATTATTTGGATTGTGAAAAAATTTTAGTTGGAAGTGTCAAATTTTAATAAATTTATTTGAAATCAACTTCGATTTTTTTTTATTTTGACGAGTATTTTTGGGGTAGGATTTATATTTGAGTAAATTTAGATGAAAATAACTTCAATTTTTTGGACTGTGAAAAAAATTTTAGTTGGAAGTGTCAAATTTTAATAAATTTATTTGAAATCATCTTTGATTTTTTTGGATTTTGTCGAGTATTTTTGGTGTAGGATGTATATTTGAGTAAATTTAGATGAAAATAACGACAATTTTTTGGATTGTGAAAAAAAATTTAGTTGGAAGTGTCAAATTTTTTAATAAATATATTTGATATCAACTTCGATTTTTTTGGATTTTGTTGAGTATTTTTGTTGTAGGGTCTATATTTGAGTAAAATTAGATGAAAATAACTTCAATTTTTTGGATTGTGAAAAAAATTTTAGTTGGAAGTGTCAAATTTAAATAAATTTATTTGAAATCAACTTCGATTTTTTGGGATTTTGTTGAGTATTTTTGTTGTAGGTTCTATATTTGAGTAAATTTAGATGAAAATAACTTCAATTTTTTGGATTGTGAAAAAAATTTTAGTTGGAAGTGTCAAATTTTAATAAATTTATTTGAAATCAACTTCGATTATTTGGATTTTGAAGAGTATTTTTTTGTAGGATCTATTTTTGAGTAAATTTAGATAAAAATAACTTCAATTTTTTGGATTGTGAAAAAAAGTTTAGTTGGAAGTGTCAAATCTTAATAAATTTATTTGAAATCAACTTCGATTTTTTTTTATTTTGACGAGTATTTTTGGGGTAGGATGTATATTTGAGTAAATTTAGATGAAAATAACTTCAATTATTTGGATTGTGAAAAAAATTTTAGTTGGAAGTGTCAAATTTTAAAAATTTATTTAAAATCAACTTCGATTTTATTGGATTTTGTCGAGTATTTTTGGTGTAGGATGTATATTTGAGTAAATTTAGATGAAAATAACTTCAATTATTTGGATTGTGAAAAAATTTTAGTTGGAAGTGTCAAATTTTAATAAATTTATTTGAAATCAACTTTGATTTTTTTGGATTTTGTCGAGTGTTTTTGGTGTAGGATGTATATTTGAGTAAATTTAGATGAAAATAACGACAATTTTTTGGATTGTGAAAAAAAGTTTAGTTGGAAGTGTCAAATTTTATTAAATTTATTTGAAATCAACTTCGATTTTTTTTTATTTTGACGAGTATTTTTGGGGTAGGATGTATATTTGAGTAAATTTAGATGAAAATAACTTCAATTATTTGGACTGTGAAAAAAATTTTAGTTGGAAGTGTCAAATTTTAATAAATTTATTTGAAATCAACTTCGATTTTTTTTTATTTTGACGAGTATTTTTGGGGTAGGATGTATGTTTGAGTAAATTTAGATGAAAATAACTTCAATTATTTGGATTGTGAAAAAAATTTTTAGTTGGAAGTGTCAAATTTTAATAAATTTATTTAAAATCAACTTCGATTTTATTGGATTTTGTCGAGTATTTTTGGTGTAGGATGTATATTTGAGTAAATTTAGATGAAAATAACGACAATTTTTTGGATTGTGAAAAAAAATTTCGTTGGAAGTGTCAAATTTTAATAAATATATTTGAAATCAACTTCGATTTTTTTGGATTTTGTTGAGTATTTTTGTTGTAGGGTCTATATTTGAGTAAATTTAGATGAAAATAACGACAATTTTTTGGATTGTGAAAAAAAGTTTAGTTGGAAGTGTCAAATCTTAATAAATTTATTTGAAATCAACTTCGATTTTTTTTTATTTTGTCGAGTATTTTTGGTGTAGGATGTATATTTGAGTAAATTTAGATGAAAATAACTTCAATTATTTGGATTGTGAAAAAAATTTTAGTTGGAAGTGTCAAATTTTAAAAATTTATTTAAAATCAACTTCGATTTTATTGGATTTTGACGAGTATTTTTGGTGTAGGATGTATATTTGAGTAAATTTAGATGAAAATAACTTCAATTTTTTGGACTGTGAAAAAAATTTTAGTTGGAAGTGTCAAATTTTAATAAATTTATTTGAAATCAACTTCGATTTTTTTGGATTTTGTCGAGTATTTTTTGTGTTGGATGTATATTTGAGTAAATTTAGATGAAAATAACTTCAATTTTTTGGCCTGTGAAAATAATTTTAGTTGGAAGTGTCAAATCTTAATAAATTTATTTGAAATCAACTTCGATTTTTTTTTATTTTGACGAGTATTTTTGGGGTAGGATGTATATTTGAGTAAATTTAGATGAAAATAACTTCAATTATTTGGATTGTGAAAAAAATTTTAGTTGGAAGTGTCAAATTTTAATAAATTTATTTAAAATCAACTTCGATTTTATTGGATTTTGTTGAGTATTTTTTTTGTAGGATCTATATTTGAGTAAATTTAGATGAAAATAACTTCAATTTTTTGGATTGTGAAAAAATTTTAGTTCGAAGTGTCAAATTTTAATAAATTTATTTGAAATCAACTTCGATTTTTTTGGATTTTGTCGAGTATTTTTGGTGTAGGATGTATATTTGAGTAAATTTAGATGAAAATAACGACAATTTTTTGGATTGTGAAAAAAAGTTTAGTTGGAAGTGACAAATCTTAATAAATTTATTTGAAATCAACTTCGATTTTTTTTTATTTTGACGAGTATTTTTGGGGTAGGATGTATATTTGAGTAAATTTAGATGAAAATAACTTCAATTATTTGGATTGTGAAAAAAAATTTTAGTTGGAAGTGTCAAATTTTAAAAATTTATTTAAAATCAACTTCGATTTTATTGGATTTTGTCGAGTATTTTTGGTGTAGGATGTATATTTGAGTAAATTTAGATGAAAATAACTTCAATTTTTTGGATTGTGAAAAAAAATTTTAGTTGGAAGTGTCAAATTTTAATAAATTTATTTAAAATCAACTTCGATTTTATTGGATTTTGTCGAGTATTTTTGGTGTAGGATGTATATTTGAGTAAATTTAGATGAAAATAACGACAATTTTTTGGATTGTGAAAAAAAATTTAGTTGGAAGTGTCAAATTTTAATAAATATATTTGAAATCAACTTCTATTTTTTTGGATTTTGTTGAGTATTTTTGTTGTAGGGTCTATATTTGAGTAAATTTAGATGAAAATAACTTCAATTTTTTGGATTGTGAAAAAAATTTTAGTTGGAAGTGTCAAATTTAAATAAATTTATTTGAAATCAACATCGATTTTTTTGGATTTTGTTGAGTATTTTTTTGTAGGATCTATATTTGAGTAAATTTAGATGAAAATAACTTCAATTTTTTGGATTGTGAAAAAATTTTAGTTGGAAGTGTCAAATTTTAATAAATTTATTTGAAATCAACTTCGATTTTTTTGGATTTTGTCGAGCATTTTTGGGGTAGGATGTATATTTGAGTAAATTTAGATGAAAATAACTTCAATTATTTGGATTGTGAAAAAAATTTTAGTTGGAAGTGTCAAATTTTAATAAATTTATTTAAAATCAACTTCGATTTTATTGGATTTTGTCGAGTATTTTTGGTGTAGGATGTATATTTGAGTAAATTTAGATGAAAATAACTTCAATTTTTTGGACTGTGAAAAAAATTTTAGTTGGAAGTGTCAAATTTTAATAAATTTATTTGAAATCAACTTCGATTTTTTTTTATTTTGACGAGTATTTTTGGGGTAGGATGTATATTTGAGTAAATTTAGATGAAAATAACTTCAATTATTTGGATTGTGAAAAAAATTTTTAGTTGGAAGTGTCAAATTTTAATAAATTTATTTAAAATCAACTTCGATTTTATTGGATTTTGTCGAGTATTTTTGGTGTAGGATGTATATTTGAGTAAATTTAGATGAAAATAACGACAATTTTTTGGATTGTGAAAAAAAATTTAGTTGGAAGTGTCAAATTTTAATAAATATATTTGAAATCAACTTCGATTTTTTTGGATTTTGTTGAGTATTTTTGTTGTAGGGTCTATATTTGAGTAAATTTAGATGAAAATAACTTCAATTTTTTGGATTGTGAAAAAAATTTTAGTTGGAAGTGTCAAATTTAAATAAATTTATTTGAAATCAACATCGATTTTTTTGGATTTTGTTGAGTATTTTTTTGTAGGATCTATATTTGAGTAAATTTAGATGAAAATAACTTCAATTTTTTGGATTGTGAAAAAATTTTAGTTGGAAGTGTCAAATTTTAATAAATTTATTTGAAATCAACTTCGATTTTTTTGGATTTTGTCGAGCATTTTTGGTGTAGGATGTATATTTGAGTAAATTTAGATGAAAATAACTTCAATTATTTGGATTGTGAAAAAATTTTAGTTGGAAGTGTCAAATTTTAATAAATTTATTTGAAATCAACTTCGATTTTTTTTTATTTTGACGAGTATTTTTGGGGTAGGATGTATATTTGAGTAAATTTAGATGAAAATAACTTCAATTTTTTGGACTGTGAAAAAAATTTTAGTTGGAAGTGTCAAATTTTAATAAATTTATTTGAAATCAACTTCGATTTTTTTGGATTTTGTCGAGTATTTTTGGTGTAGGATGTATATTTGAGAAAATTTAGATGAAAATAACTTCAATTTTTGGGATTGTGAATAAAATTTTAGTTGGAAGTGTCAAATTTTAATAAATTTATTTGAAATCAACTTCGATTTTTTTGGATTTTGTCGAGTATTTTTTGTGTAGGATGTATATTTGAGTAAATTTAGATGAAAATAACTTCAATTTTTTGGACTGTGAAAAAAATTTTAGTTGGAAGTGTCAAATTTTAATAAATTTATTTGAAATCAACTTCGATTTTTTTGGATTTTGTCGAGTATTTTTTGTGTTGGATGTATATTTGAGTAAATTTAGATGAAAATAACTTCAATTTTTTGGCCTGTGAAAATAATTTTAGTTGGAAGTGTCAAATCTTAATAAATTTATTTGAAATCAACTTCGATTTTTTTTTATTTTGACGAGTATTTTTGGGGTAGGATGTATATTTGAGTAAATTTAGATGAAAATAACTTCAATTATTTGGATTGTGAAAAAAATTTTAGTTGGAAGTGTCAAATTTTAATAAATTTATTTAAAATCAACTTCGATTTTATTGGATTTTGTTGAGTATTTTTTTGTAGGATCTATATTTGAGTAAATTTAGATGAAAATAACTTCAATTTTTTGGATTGTGAAAAAATTTTAGTTCGAAGTGTCAAATTTTAATAAATTTATTTGAAATCAACTTCGATTTTTTTGGATTTTGTCGAGTATTTTTGGTGTAGGATGTATATTTGAGTAAATTTAGATGAAAATAACGACAATTTTTTGGATTGTGAAAAAAAGTTTAGTTGGAAGTGACAAATCTTAATAAATTTATTTGAAATCAACTTCGATATTTTTTTTTATTTTGACGAGTATTTTTGGGGTAGGATGTATATTTGAGTAAATTTAGATGAAAATAACTTCAATTATTTGGATTGTGAAAAAAATTTTAGTTGGAAGTGTCAAATTTAAAAATTTATTTAAAATCAACTTCGATTTTATTGGATTTTGTCGAGTATTTTTGGTGTAGGATGTATATTTGAGTAAATTTAGATGAAAATAACTTCAATTTTTTGGATTGTGAAAAAAAATTTTAGTTGGAAGTGTCAAATTTTAATAAATTTATTTAAAATCAACTTCGATTTTATTGGATTTTGTCGAGTATTTTTGGTGTAGGATGTATATTTGAGTAAATTTAGATGAAAATAACGACAATTTTTTGGATTGTGAAAAAAAATTTAGTTGGAAGTGTCAAATTTTAATAAATATATTTGAAATCAACTTCTATTTTTTTGGATTTTGTTGAGTATTTTTGTTGTAGGGTCTATATTTGAGTAAATTTAGATGAAAATAACTTCAATTTTTTGGATTGTGAAAAAAATTTTAGTTGGAAGTGTCAAATTTAAATAAATTTATTTGAAATCAACATCGATTTTTTTGGATTTTGTTGAGTATTTTTTTGTAGGATCTATATTTGAGTAAATTAGATGAAAATAACTTCAATTTTTTGGATTGTGAAAAAATTTTAGTTGGAAGTGTCAAATTTTAATAAATTTATTTGAAATCAACTTCGATTTTTTTGGATTTTGTCGAGCATTTTTGGGGTAGGATGTATATTTGAGTAAATTTAGATGAAAATAACTTCAATTATTTGGATTGTGAAAAAAATTTTAGTTGGAAGTGTCAAATTTTAATAAATTTATTTAAAATCAACTTCGATTTTATTGGATTTTGTCGAGTATTTTTGGTGTAGGATGTATATTTGAGTAAATTTAGATGAAAATAACTTCAATTTTTTGGACTGTGAAAAAAATTTTAGTTGGAAGTGTCAAATTTTAATAAATTTATTTGAAATCAACTTCGATTTTTTTTTATTTTGACGAGTATTTTTGGGGTAGGATGTATATTTGAGTAAATTTAGATGAAAATAACTTCAATTATTTGGATTGTGAAAAAAATTTTTAGTTGGAAGTGTCAAATTTTAATAAATTTATTTAAAATCAACTTCGATTTTATTGGATTTTGTCGAGTATTTTTGGTGTAGGATGTATATTTGAGTAAATTTAGATGAAAATAACGACAATTTTTTGGATTGTGAAAAAAAATTTAGTTGGAAGTGTCAAATTTTAATAAATATATTTGAAATCAACTTCGATTTTTTTGGATTTTGTTGAGTATTTTTGTTGTAGGGTCTATATTTGAGTAAATTTAGATGAAAATAACTTCAATTTTTTGGATTGTGAAAAAAATTTTAGTTGGAAGTGTCAAATTTAAATAAATTTATTTGAAATCAACATCGATTTTTTTGGATTTTGTTGAGTATTTTTTTGTAGGATCTATATTTGAGTAAATTTAGATGAAAATAACTTCAATTTTTTGGATTGTGAAAAAATTTTAGTTGGAAGTGTCAAATTTTAATAAATTTATTTGAAATCAACTTCGATTTTTTTGGATTTTGTCGAGCATTTTTGGTGTAGGATGTATATTTGAGTAAATTTAGATGAAAATAACTTCAATTATTTGGATTGTGAAAAAATTTTAGTTGGAAGTGTCAAATTTTAATAAATTTATTTGAAATCAACTTCGATTTTTTTTTATTTTGACGAGTATTTTTGGGGTAGGATGTATATTTGAGTAAATTTAGATGAAAATAACTTCAATTTTTTGGACTGTGAAAAAAATTTTAGTTGGAAGTGTCAAATTTTAATAAATTTATTTGAAATCAACTTCGATTTTTTTGGATTTTGTCGAGTATTTTTGGTGTAGGATGTATATTTGAGAAAATTTAGATGAAAATAACTTCAATTTTTGGGATTGTGAATAAAATTTTAGTTGGAAGTGTCAAATTTTAATAAATTTATTTGAAATCAACTTCGATTTTTTTGGATTTTGTCGAGTATTTTTTGTGTAGGATTTATATTTGAGTAAATTTAGATGAAAATAACGACAATTTTTTGGATTGTGAAAAAAAGTTTAGTTGGAAGTGTCAAATCTTAATAAATTTATTTGAAATCAACTTCGATTTTTTTTTATTTTGACGAGTATTTTTGGGGTAGGATGTATATTTGAGTAAATTTAGATGAAAATAACTTCAATTATTTGGATTGTGAAAAAAATTTTAGTTGGAAGTGTCAAATTTTAATAAATTTATTTAAAATCAACTTCGATTTTATTGGATTTTGTCGAGTATTTTTGGTGTAGGATGTATATTTGAGAAAATTTAGATGAAAATAACTTCAATTTTTGGGATTGTGAATAAAATTTTAGTTGGAAGTGTCAAATTTTAATAAATTTATTTGAAATCAACTTCGATTTTTTTGGATTTTGTCGAGTATTTTTTGTGTAGGATTTATATTTGAGTAAATTTAGATGAAAATAACTTCAATTTTTTGGACTGTGAAAAAAATTTTAGTTGGAAGTGTCAAATTTTAATAAATTTATTTGAAATCATCTTTGATTTTTTTGGATTTTGTCGAGTGTTTTTGGTGTAGGATGTATATTTGAGTAAATTTAGATGAAAATAACTTCAATTATTTGGATTGTGAAAAAATTTTAGTTGGAAGTGTCAAATTTTAATAAATTTATTTGAAATCAACTTCGATTTTTTTTTATTTTGACGAGTATTTTTGGGGTAGGATTTATATTTGAGTAAATTTAGATGAAAATAACTTCAATTTTTTGGACTGTGAAAAAAATTTTAGTTGGAAGTGTCAAATTTTAATAAATTTATTTGAAATCATCTTTGATTTTTTTGGATTTTGTCGAGTATTTTTGGTGTAGGATGTATATTTGAGTAAATTTAGATGAAAATAACGACAATTTTTTGGATTGTGAAAAAAAATTTAGTTGGAAGTGTCAAATTTTTTAATAAATATATTTGATATCAACTTCGATTTTTTTGGATTTTGTTGAGTATTTTTGTTGTAGGGTCTATATTTGAGTAAAATTAGATGAAAATAACTTCAATTTTTTGGATTGTGAAAAAAATTTTAGTTGGAAGTGTCAAATTTAAATAAATTTATTTGAAATCAACTTCGATTTTTTTGGATTTTGTTGAGTATTTTTGTTGTAGGTTCTATATTTGAGTAAATTTAGATGAAAATAACTTCAATTTTTTGGATTGTGAAAAAAATTTTAGTTGGAAGTGTCAAATTTTAATAAATTTATTTGAAATCAACTTCGATTATTTGGATTTTGAAGAGTATTTTTTTGTAGGATCTATTTTTGAGTAAATTTAGATAAAAATAACTTCAATTTTTGGGATTGTGAATAAAATTTTAGTTGGAAGTGTCAAATTTTAATAAATTTATTTGAAATCAACTTCGATTTTTTTGGATTTTGTAGAGTATTTTTTTGTAGGATCTATTTTTGAGTAAATTTAGATGAAAATAACTTCAATTTTTGGGATTGTGAATAAAATTTTAGTTGGAAGTGTCAAATTTTAATAAATTTATTTGAAATCAACTTCGATTTTTTTGGATTTTGTCGAGTATTTTTGGTGTAGGATGTATATTTGAGTAAATTTAGATGAAAATAACGACAATTTTTTGGATTGTGAAAAAAAGTTTAGTTGGAAGTGTCAAATCTTAATAAATTTATTTGAAATCAACTTCGATTTTTTTTTATTTTGACGAGTATATTTGGGGTAGGATGTATATTTGAGTAAATTTAGATGAAAATAACTTCAATTATTTGGATTGTGAAAAAAATTTTAGTTGGAAGTGTCAAATTTTAATAAATTTATTTAAAATCAACTTCGATTTTATTGGATTTTGTCGAGTATTTTTGGTGTAGGATGTATATTTGAGTAAATTTAGATGAAAATAACTTCAATTTTTTGGACTGTGAAAAAAATTTTAGTTGGAAGTGTCAAATTTTAATAAATTTATTTGAAATCATCTTCGATTTTTTTTTTATTTTGACGAGTATTTTTGGGGTAGGATGTATATTTGAGTAAATTTGGATGAAAATAACTTCAATTATTTGGATTGTGAAAAAAATTTTAGTTGGAAGTGTCAAATTTTAATAAATTTATTTAAAATCAACTTCGATTTTATTGGATTTTGTCGAGTATTTTTGGTGTAGGATGTATATTTGAGTAAATTTAGATGAAAATAACTTCAATTTTTTGGACTGTGAAAAAAATTTTAGTTGGAAGTGTCAAATTTTAATAAATTTATTTGAAATCAACTTCGATTTTTTTTTATTTTGACGAGTATTTTTGGGGTAGGATGTATATTTGAGTAAATTTAGATGAAAATAACTTCAATTATTTGGATTGTGAAAAAAATTTTTAGTTGGAAGTGTCAAATTTTAATAAATTTATTTAAAATCAACTTCGATTTTATTGGATTTTGTCGAGTATTTTTGGTGTAGGATGTATATTTGAGTAAATTTAGATGAAAATAACGACAATTTTTTGGATTGTGAAAAAAAATTTAGTTGGAAGTGTCAAATTTTAATAAATATATTTGAAATCAACTTCGATTTTTTTGGATTTTGTTGAGTATTTTTGTTGTAGGGTCTATATTTGAGTAAATTTAGATGAAAATAACTTCAATTTTTTGGATTGTGAAAAAAATTTTAGTTGGAAGTGTCAAATTTAAATAAATTTATTTGAAATCAACATCGATTTTTTTGGATTTTGTTGAGTATTTTTTTGTAGGATCTATATTTGAGTAAATTTAGATGAAAATAACTTCAATTTTTTGGATTGTGAAAAAATTTTAGTTGGAAGTGTCAAATTTTAATAAATTTATTTGAAATCAACTTCGATTTTTTTGGATTTTGTCGAGCATTTTTGGTGTAGGATGTATATTTGAGTAAATTTAGATGAAAATAACTTCAATTATTTGGATTGTGAAAAAATTTTAGTTGGAAGTGTCAAATTTTAATAAATTTATTTGAAATCAACTTCGATTTTTTTTTATTTTGACGAGTATTTTTGGGGTAGGATGTATATTTGAGTAAATTTAGATGAAAATAACTTCAATTTTTTGGACTGTGAAAAAAATTTTAGTTGGAAGTGTCAAATTTTAATAAATTTATTTGAAATCAACTTCGATTTTTTTGGATTTTGTCGAGTATTTTTGGTGTAGGATGTATATTTGAGAAAATTTAGATGAAAATAACTTCAATTTTTGGGATTGTGAATAAAATTTTAGTTGGAAGTGTCAAATTTTAATAAATTTATTTGAAATCAACTTCGATTTTTTTGGATTTTGTCGAGTATTTTTTGTGTAGGATGTATATTTGAGTAAATTTAGATGAAAATAACTTCAATTTTTTGGACTGTGAAAAAAATTTTAGTTGGAAGTGTCAAATTTTAATAAATTTATTTGAAATCAACTTCGATTTTTTTGGATTTTGTCGAGTATTTTTTGTGTTGGATGTATATTTGAGTAAATTTAGATGAAAATAACTTCAATTTTTTGGCCTGTGAAAATAATTTTAGTTGGAAGTGTCAAATCTTAATAAATTTATTTGAAATCAACTTCGATTTTTTTTTATTTTGACGAGTATTTTTGGGGTAGGATGTATATTTGAGTAAATTTAGATGAAAATAACTTCAATTATTTGGATTGTGAAAAAAATTTTAGTTGGAAGTGTCAAATTTTAATAAATTTATTTAAAATCAACTTCGATTTTATTGGATTTTGTTGAGTATTTTTTTTGTAGGATCTATATTTGAGTAAATTTAGATGAAAATAACTTCAATTTTTTGGATTGTGAAAAAATTTTAGTTCGAAGTGTCAAATTTTAATAAATTTATTTGAAATCAACTTCGATTTTTTTGGATTTTGTCGAGTATTTTTGGTGTAGGATGTATATTTGAGTAAATTTAGATGAAAATAACGACAATTTTTTGGATTGTGACAAAAAGTTTAGTTGGAAGTGACAAATCTTAATAAATTTATTTGAAATCAACTTCGATTTTTTTTTATTTTGACGAGTATTTTTGGGGTAGGATGTATATTTGAGTAAATTTAGATGAAAATAACTTCAATTATTTGGATTGTGAAAAAAAATTTTAGTTGGAAGTGTCAAATTTTAAAAATTTATTTAAAATCAACTTCGATTTTATTGGATTTTGTCGAGTATTTTTGGTGTAGGATGTATATTTGAGTAAATTTAGATGAAAATAACTTCAATTTTTTGGATTGTGAAAAAAAATTTTAGTTGGAAGTGTCAAATTTTAATAAATTTATTTAAAATCAACTTCGATTTTATTGGATTTTGTCGAGTATTTTTGGTGTAGGATGTATATTTGAGTAAATTTAGATGAAAATAACGACAATTTTTTGGATTGTGAAAAAAAATTTAGTTGGAAGTGTCAAATTTTAATAAATATATTTGAAATCAACTTCTATTTTTTTGGATTTTGTTGAGTATTTTTGTTGTAGGGTCTATATTTGAGTAAATTTAGATGAAAATAACTTCAATTTTTTGGATTGTGAAAAAAATTTTAGTTGGAAGTGTCAAATTTAAATAAATTTATTTGAAATCAACATCGATTTTTTTGGATTTTGTTGAGTATTTTTTTGTAGGATCTATATTTGAGTAAATTTAGATGAAAATAACTTCAATTTTTTGGATTGTGAAAAAATTTTAGTTGGAAGTGTCAAATTTTAATAAATTTATTTGAAATCAACTTCGATTTTTTTGGATTTTGTCGAGCATTTTTGGGGTAGGATGTATATTTGAGTAAATTTAGATGAAAATAACTTCAATTATTTGGATTGTGAAAAAAATTTTAGTTGGAAGTGTCAAATTTTAATAAATTTATTTAAAATCAACTTCGATTTTATTGGATTTTGTCGAGTATTTTTGGTGTAGGATGTATATTTGAGTAAATTTAGATGAAAATAACTTCAATTTTTTGGACTGTGAAAAAAATTTTAGTTGGAAGTGTCAAATTTTAATAAATTTATTTGAAATCAACTTCGATTTTTTTTTATTTTGACGAGTATTTTTGGGGTAGGATGTATATTTGAGTAAATTTAGATGAAAATAACTTCAATTATTTGGATTGTGAAAAAAATTTTTAGTTGGAAGTGTCAAATTTTAATAAATTTATTTAAAATCAACTTCGATTTTATTGGATTTTGTCGAGTATTTTTGGTGTAGGATGTATATTTGAGTAAATTTAGATGAAAATAACGACAATTTTTTGGATTGTGAAAAAAAATTTAGTTGGAAGTGTCAAATTTTAATAAATATATTTGAAATCAACTTCGATTTTTTTGGATTTTGTTGAGTATTTTTGTTGTAGGGTCTATATTTGAGTAAATTTAGATGAAAATAACTTCAATTTTTTGGATTGTGAAAAAAATTTTAGTTGGAAGTGTCAAATTTAAATAAATTTATTTGAAATCAACATCGATTTTTTTGGATTTTGTTGAGTATTTTTTTGTAGGATCTATATTTGAGTAAATTTAGATGAAAATAACTTCAATTTTTTGGATTGTGAAAAAATTTTAGTTGGAAGTGTCAAATTTTAATAAATTTATTTGAAATCAACTTCGATTTTTTTGGATTTTGTCGAGCATTTTTGGTGTAGGATGTATATTTGAGTAAATTTAGATGAAAATAACTTCAATTATTTGGATTGTGAAAAAATTTTAGTTGGAAGTGTCAAATTTTAATAAATTTATTTGAAATCAACTTCGATTTTTTTTTATTTTGACGAGTATTTTTGGGGTAGGATGTATATTTGAGTAAATTTAGATGAAAATAACTTCAATTTTTTGGACTGTGAAAAAAATTTTAGTTGGAAGTGTCAAATTTTAATAAATTTATTTGAAATCAACTTCGATTTTTTTGGATTTTGTCGAGTATTTTTGGTGTAGGATGTATATTTGAGAAAATTTAGATGAAAATAACTTCAATTTTTGGGATTGTGAATAAAATTTTAGTTGGAAGTGTCAAATTTTAATAAATTTATTTGAAATCAACTTCGATTTTTTTGGATTTTGTCGAGTATTTTTTGTGTAGGATTTATATTTGAGTAAATTTAGATGAAAATAACGACAATTTTTTGGATTGTGAAAAAAAGTTTAGTTGGAAGTGTCAAATCTTAATAAATTTATTTGAAATCAACTTCGATTTTTTTTTATTTTGACGAGTATTTTTGGGGTAGGATGTATATTTGAGTAAATTTAGATGAAAATAACTTCAATTATTTGGATTGTGAAAAAAATTTTAGTTGGAAGTGTCAAATTTTAATAAATTTATTTAAAATCAACTTCGATTTTATTGGATTTTGTCGAGTATTTTTGGTGTAGGATGTATATTTGAGAAAATTTAGATGAAAATAACTTCAATTTTTGGGATTGTGAATAAAATTTTAGTTGGAAGTGTCAAATTTTAATAAATTTATTTGAAATCAACTTCGATTTTTTTGGATTTTGTCGAGTATTTTTTGTGTAGGATTTATATTTGAGTAAATTTAGATGAAAATAACTTCAATTTTTTGGACTGTGAAAAAAATTTTAGTTGGAAGTGTCAAATTTTAATAAATTTATTTGAAATCATCTTTGATTTTTTTGGATTTTGTCGAGTGTTTTTGGTGTAGGATGTATATTTGAGTAAATTTAGATGAAAATAACTTCAATTATTTGGATTGTGAAAAAATTTTAGTTGGAAGTGTCAAATTTTAATAAATTTATTTGAAATCAACTTCGATTTTTTTTTATTTTGACGAGTATTTTTGGGGTAGGATTTATATTTGAGTAAATTTAGATGAAAATAACTTCAATTTTTTGGACTGTGAAAAAAATTTTAGTTGGAAGTGTCAAATTTTAATAAATTTATTTGAAATCATCTTTGATTTTTTTGGATTTTGTCGAGTATTTTTGGTGTAGGATGTATATTTGAGTAAATTTAGATGAAAATAACGACAATTTTTTGGATTGTGAAAAAAAATTTAGTTGGAAGTGTCAAATTTTTTAATAAATATATTTGATATCAACTTCGATTTTTTTGGATTTTGTTGAGTATTTTTGTTGTAGGGTCTATATTTGAGTAAAATTAGATGAAAATAACTTCAATTTTTTGGATTGTGAAAAAAATTTTAGTTGGAAGTGTCAAATTTAAATAAATTTATTTGAAATCAACTTCGATTTTTTTGGATTTTGTTGAGTATTTTTGTTGTAGGTTCTATATTTGAGTAAATTTAGATGAAAATAACTTCAATTTTTTGGATTGTGAAAAAAATTTTAGTTGGAAGTGTCAAATTTTAATAAATTTATTTGAAATCAACTTCGATTATTTGGATTTTGAAGAGTATTTTTTTGTAGGATCTATTTTTGAGTAAATTTAGATAAAAATAACTTCAATTTTTGGGATTGTGAATAAAATTTTAGTTGGAAGTGTCAAATTTTAATAAATTTATTTGAAATCAACTTCGATTTTTTTGGATTTTGTAGAGTATTTTTTTGTAGGATCTATTTTTGAGTAAATTTAGATGAAAATAACTTCAATTTTTGGGATTGTGAATAAAATTTTAGTTGGAAGTGTCAAATTTTAATAAATTTATTTGAAATCAACTTCGATTTTTTTGGATTTTGTCGAGTATTTTTGGTGTAGGATGTATATTTGAGTAAATTTAGATGAAAATAACGACAATTTTTTGGATTGTGAAAAAAAGTTTAGTTGGAAGTGTCAAATCTTAATAAATTTATTTGAAATCAACTTCGATTTTTTTTTATTTTGACGAGTATATTTGGGGTAGGATGTATATTTGAGTAAATTTAGATGAAAATAACTTCAATTATTTGGATTGTGAAAAAAATTTTAGTTGGAAGTGTCAAATTTTAATAAATTTATTTAAAATCAACTTCGATTTTATTGGATTTTGTCGAGTATTTTTGGTGTAGGATGTATATTTGAGTAAATTTAGATGAAAATAACTTCAATTTTTTGGACTGTGAAAAAAATTTTAGTTGGAAGTGTCAAATTTTAATAAATTTATTTGAAATCATCTTCGATTTTTTTTTTATTTTGACGAGTATTTTTGGGGTAGGATGTATATTTGAGTAAATTTGGATGAAAATAACTTCAATTATTTGGATTGTGAAAAAAATTTTAGTTGGAAGTGTCAAATTTTAATAAATTTATTTAAAATCAACTTCGATTTTATTGGATTTTGTCGAGTATTTTTGGTGTAGGATGTATATTTGAGTAAATTTAGATGAAAATAACGACAATTTTTTGGATTGTGAAAAAAAATTTAGTTGGAAGTGTCAAATTTTAATAAATATATTTGAAATCAACTTCGATTTTTTTGGATTTTGTTGAGTATTTTTGTTGTAGGGTCTATATTTGAGTAAATTTAGATGAAAATAACTTCTATTTTTTGGATTGTGAAAAAATTTTAGTTGGAAGTGTCAAATTTTAATAAATTTATTTGAAATCAACTTCGATTTTTTTGGATTTTGTCGAGTATTTTTGGTGTAGGATGTATATTTGAGTAAATTTAGATGAAAATAACTTCAATTATTTGGATTGTGAAAAAATTTTAGTTGGAAGTGTCAAATTTTAATAAATTTATTTGAAATCAACTTCGATTTTTTTTTATTTTGACGAGTATTTTTGGGGTAGGATGTATATTTGAGTAAATTTAGATGAAAATAACTTCAATTATTTGGATTGTGAAAAAATTTTAGTTGGAAGTGTCAAATTTTAATAAATTTATTTGAAATCAACTTCGATTTTTTTGGATTTTGTCGAGTATTTTTGGTGTAGGATGTATATTTGAGTAAATTTAGATGAAAATAACTTCAATTATTTGGATTGTGAAAAAATTTTAGTTGGAAGCGTCAACTTTTTATAAATTTGTTTGAAATCAACTTCGATTTTTTTGGATTTTGTCGAGTATTTTTGTTGTAGGGTCTATATTTGAGTAAATTTAGATGAAAATAACTTCAATTTTTTGGACTGTGAAAAAAATTTTAGTTGGAAGTGTCAAATTTTAATAAATTTATTTGAAATCAACTTCGATTTTTTTGGATTTTGTCGAGTATTTTTGTTGTAGGGTCTATATTTGAGTAAATTTAGATGAAAATAACTTCAATTTTTTGGATTGTGAAAAAAATTTTAGTTGGAAGTGTCAAATTTTAATAAATTTATTTGAAATCAACTTCGATTATTTGGATTTTGTAGAGTATTTTTTTGTAGGATCTATTTTTGAGTAAATTTAGATAAAAATAACTTCAATTTTTGGGATTGTGAATAAAATTTTAGTTGGAAGTGTCAAATTTTAATAAATTTATTTGAAATCAACTTCGATTTTTTTGGATTTTGTAGAGTATTTTTTTGTAGGATCTATTTTTGAGTAAATTTAGATGAAAATAACTTCAATTTTTTGGACTGTGAAAAAAATTTTAGTTGGAAGTGTCAAATTTTAATAAATTTATTTGAAATCAACTTCGATTTTTTTGGATTTTGTCGAGTATTTTTTGTGTAGGATGTATATTTGAGTAAATTTAGATGAAAATAACTTCAATTTTTGGGATTGTGAAAAAAATTTTAGTTGGAAGTGCCAAATTTTATTAAATTTATTTAAAATCAACTTCGATTTTATTGGATTTTGTCGAGTATTTTTGGTGTAGGATGTATATTTGAGTAAATTTAGATGAAAATAACGACAATTTTTTGGATTGTGAAAAAAAATTTAGTTGGAAGTGTCAAATTTTAATAAATATATTTGAAATCAACTTCGATTTTTTTGGATTTTGTTGAGTATTTTTGTTGTAGGGTCTATATTTGAGTAAATTTAGATGAAAATAACTTCAATTTTTTGGATTGTGAAAAAAATTTTAGTTGGAAGTGTCAAATTTAAATAAATTTATTTGAAATCAACTTCGATTTTTTTGGATTTTGTTGAGTATTTTTGTTGTAGGTTCTATATTTGAGTAAATTTAGATGAAAATAACTTCAATTTTTTGGATTGTGAAAAAATTTTAGTTGGAAGCGTCAACTTTTTATAAATTTTTTGAAATCAACTTCGATTTTTTTGGATTTTGTCGAGTATTTTTGTTGTAGGGTCTATATTTGAGTAAATTTAGATGAAAATAACTTCAATTTTTTGGATTGTGAAAAAAATTTTAGTTGGAAGTGTCAAATTTTAATAAATTTATTTGAAATCAACTTCGATTATTTGGATTTTGTAGAGTATTTTTGTTGTAGAGCCTATATTTGAGTAAATTTAGATGAAAATAACTTCAATTTTTTGGATTGTGAAAAAAATTTTAGTTGGAAGTGTCAAATTTAAATAAATTTATTTGAAATCAACTTCGATTTTTTTGGATTTTGTTGAGTATTTTTTTGTAGGATCTATATTTGAGTAAATTTAGATGAAAATAACTTCTATTTTTTGGATTGTGAAAAAATTTTAGTTGGAAGTGTCAAATTTTAATAAATTTATTTGAAATCAACTTCGATTTTTTTGGATTTTGTCGAGTATTTTTGGTGTAGGATGTATATTTGAGTAAATTTAGATGAAAATATCTTCAATTATTTGGATTGTGAAAAAATTTTAGTTGGAAGTGTCAAATTTTAATAAATTTATTTGAAATCAACTTCGATTTTTTTTTATTTTGACGAGTATTTTTGGGGTAGGATGTATATTTGAGTAAATTTAGATGAAAATAACTTCAATTATTTGGATTGTGAAAAAAATTTTAGTTGGAAGTGTCAAATTTTAATAAATTTATTTAAAATCAACTTCGATTTTATTGGATTTTGTCGAGTATTTTTGGTGTAGGATGTATATTTGAGTAAATTTAGATGAAAATAACTTCAATTTTTTGGACTGTAAAAAAAATTTTAGTTGGAAGTGTCAAATTTTAATAAATTTATTTGAAATCAACTTCGATTTTTTTTTTATTTTGACGAGTATTTTTGGTGTAGGATGTATATTTGAGTAAATTTAGATGAAAATAACTTCAATTTTTTGGACTGTGAAAAAAATTTTAGTTGGAAGTGTCAAATTTTAATAAATTTATTTGAAATCAACTTCGATTTTTTTGGATTTTGTCGAGTATTTTTTGTGTAGGATGTATATTTGAGTAAATTTAGATGAAAATAACTTCAATTTTTGGGATTGTGAATAAAATTTTAGTTGGAAGTGTCAAATTTTAATAAATTTATTTGAAATCAACTTCGATTTTTTTGGATTTTGTCGAGTATTTTTTGTGTAGGATTTATATTTGAGTAAATTTAGATGAAAATAACGACCATTTTTTGGATTGTGAATAAAATTTTAGTTGGAAGTGTCAAATATTAATAAATTTCTTTGAAACCAACTTCGATTTTTTTGGATTTTATCGAGTATTTTTGTTGTAGGATGTATATTTGAGTAACTTTAGATGAAAATAACGACCATTTTTTGGATTGTGAAGAAAATTTTAGTTGGAAGTGTCAAATTTTAATAAATTTATTTGAAATCAACTTCGATTTTTTTGGATTTTGTCGAGTATTTTTGGTGTAGGATGTATATTTGAGTAAATTTAGATGAAAATAACTTCAATTATTTGGATTGTGAAAAAAATTTTAGTTGGAAGTGTCAAATTTTAATAAATTTATTTAAAATCAACTTCGATTTTATTGGATTTTGTCGAGTATTTTTGGTGTAGGATGTATATTTGAGTAAATTTAGATGAAAATAACTTCAATTTTTTGGATTGTGAAAAAATTTTAGTTGGAAGTGTCAAATTTTAATAAATTTATTTCAAATCAACTTCGATTTTTTTTTATTTTGACGAGTATTTTTGGGGTAGGATGTATATTTGAGTAAATTTAGATGAAAATAACTTCAATTATTTGGATTGTGAAAAAAATTTTAGTTGGAAGTGTCAAATTTTAATAAATTTATTTCAAATCAACTTCGATTTTATTGGATTTTGTCGAGTATTTTTGGTGTAGGATGTATATTTGAGTAAATTTAGATGAAAATAACGACAATTTTTTGGATTGTGAAAAAAAATTTAGTTGGAAGTGTCAAATTTTAATAAATATATTTGAAATCAACTTCGATTTTTTTGGATTTTGTTGAGTATTTTTGTTGTAGGGTCTATATTTGAGTAAATTTAGATGAAAATATCTTCAATTTTTTGGATTGTGAAAAAAATTTTAGTTGGAAGTGTCAAATTTAAATAAATTTATTTGAAATCAACTTCGATTTTTTTGGATTTTGTCGAGTATTTTTTGTGTAGGATGTATATTTGAGTAAATTTAGATGAAAATAACTTCAATTTTTGGGATTGTGAATAAAATTTTAGTTGGAAGTGTCAAATTTTAATAAATTTATTTGAAATCAACTTCGATTTTTTTGGATTTTGTCGAGTATTTTTTGTGTAGGATTTATATTTGAGTAAATTTAGATGAAAATAACTTCAATTTTTTGGACTGTGAAAAAAATTTTAGTTGGAAGTGTCAAATTTTAATAAATTTATTTGAAATCATCTTCGATTTTTTTTTATTTTGACGAGTATTTTTGGGGTAGGATGTATATTTGAGTAAATTTAGATGAAAATAACTTCAATTATTTGGATTGTGAAAAAAATTTTAGTTGGAAGTGTCAAATTTTAATATATTTATTTAAAATCTACTTCGATTTTATTGGATTTTGTCGAGTATTTTTGGTGTAGGATGTATATTTGAGTAAATTTAGATGAAAATAACTTCAATTATTTGGATTGTGAAAAAATTTTAGTTGGAAGTGTCAAATTTTAATAAATTTATTTGAAATCAACTTTGATTTTTTTGGATTTTGTCGAGTGTTTTTGGTGTAGGATGTATATTTGAGTAAATTTAGATGAAAATAACGACAATTTTTTGGATTGTGAAAAAAAGTTTAGTTGGAAGTGTCAAATTTTATTAAATTTATTTGAAATCAACTTCGATTTTTTTTTATTTTGACGAGTATTTTTGGGGTAGGATGTATATTTGAGTAAATTTAGATGAAAATAACTTCAATTATTTGGATTGTGAAAAAAATTTTAGTTGGAAGAGTCAAATTTTAATAAATTTATTTAAAATCAACTTCGATTTTATTGGATTTTGTCGAGTATTTTTGGTGTAGGATGTATATTTGAGTAAATTTAGATGAAAATAACTTCAATTTTTTGGACTGTGAAAAAAATTTTAGTTGGAAGTGTCAAATTTTAATAAATTTATTTGAAATCAACATCGATTTTTTTTTATTTTGACGAGTATTTTTGGGGTAGGATGTATATTTGAGTAAATTTAGATGAAAATAACTTCAATTATTTGGATTGTGAAAAAAATTTTTAGTTGGAAGTGTCAAATTTTAATAAATTTATTTAAAATCAACTTCGATTTTATTGGATTTTGTCGAGTATTTTTGGTGTAGGATGTATATTTGGGTAAATTTAGATGAAAATAACGACAATTTTTTTTATTGTGAAAAAAAATTTAGTTGGAAGTGTCAAATTTTAATAAATATATTTGAAATCAACTTCGATTTTTTTGGATTTTGTTGAGTATTTTTGTTGTAGGGTCTATATTTGAGTAAATTTAGATGAAAATAACTTCAATTTTTTGGATTGTGAAAAAAATTTTAGTTGGAAGTGTCAAATTTAAATAAATTTATTTGAAATCAACATCGATTTTTTTGGATTTTGTTGAGTATTTTTGTTGTAGGGTCTATATTTGAGTAAATTTAGATGAAAATAACTTCAATTTTTTGGATTGTGAAAAAAATTTTAGTTGGAAGTGTCAAATTTAAATAAATTTATTTGAAATCAACTTCGATTTTTTTGGATTTTGTTGACTATTTTTGTTGTAGGGTCTATATTTGAGTAAAATTAGATGAAAATAACTTCAATTTTTTGGATTGTGAAAAAAATTTTAGTTGGAAGTGTCAAATTTAAATAAATTTATTTGAAATCAACTTCGATTTTTTTGGATTTTGTTGAGTATTTTTGTTGTAGGTTCTATATTTGAGTAAATTTAGATGAAAATAACTTCAATTTTTTGGATTGTGAAAAAATTTTAGTTGGAAGCGTCCATTTTTTATAAATTTGTTTGAAATCAACTTCGATTTTTTTGGATTTTGTCGAGTATTTTTGTTGTAGGGTCTATATTTGAGTAAATTTAGATGAAAATAACTTCAAATTTTTGGATTGTGAAAAAAATTTTAGTTGGAAGTGTCAAATTTTAATAAATTTATTTGAAATCAACTTCGATTTTTTTGGATTTTGTAGAGTATTTTTTTGTAGGATCTATTTTTGAGTAAATTTAGATGAAAATAACTTCAATTTTTGGGATTGTGAATAAAATTTTAGTTGGAAGTGTCAAATTTTAATAAATTTATTTAAAATCAACTTCGATTTTATTGGATTTTGTCGAGTATTTTTGGTGTAGGATGTATATTTGAGTAAATTTAGATGAAAATAACGACAATTTTTTGGATTGTGAAAAAAAATTTAGTTGGAAGTGTCAAATTTTAATAAATATATTTGAAATCAACTTCGATTTTTTTGGATTTTGTTGAGTATTTTTGTTGTAGGGTCTATATTTGAGTAAATTTAGATGAAAATAACTTCAATTTTTTGGATTGTGAAAAAATTTTAGTTGGAAGTGTCAAATTTTAATAAATTTATTTGAAATCAACTTCGATTTTTTTGGATTTTGTCGAGTATTTTTGGTGTAGGATGTATATTTGAGTAAATTTAGATGAAAATAACTTCAATTATTTGGATTGTGAAAAAATTTTAGTTGGAAGTGTCAAATTTTAATAAATTTATTTGAAATCAACTTCGATTTTTTTTTATTTTGACGAGTATTTTTGGGGTAGGATGTATATTTGAGTAAATTTAGATGAAAATAACTTCAATTATTTGGATTGTGAAAAAAATTTTAGTTGGAAGTGTCAAATTTTAATATATTAATTTAAAATCAACTTCGATTTTATTGGATTTTGTTGAGTATTTTTTTGTAGGATCTATATTTGAGTAAATTTAGATGAAAATAACTTCAATTTTTTGGATTGTGAAAAAATTTTAGTTGGAAGTGTCAAATTTTAATAAATTTATTTGAAATCAACTTCGATTTTTTTGTATTTTGTCGAGTATTTTTGGTGTAGGATGTATATTTGAGTAAATTTAGATGAAAATAACTTCAATTATTTGGATTGTGAAAAAATTTTAGTTGGAAGTGTCAAATTTTAATAAATTTATTTGAAATCAACTTCGATTTTTTTTTATTTTGACGAGTATTTTTGGGGTAGGATGTATATTTAAGTAAATTTAGATGAAAATAACTTCAATTATTTGGATTGTGAAAAAAATTTTAGTTGGAAGTGTCAAATTTTAATAAATTTATTTGAAATCAACTTCGATTTTTTCGGATTTTGTTGAGTATTTTTTTGTAGGATCTATATTTGAGTAAATGTAGATGAAAATAACTTCAATTTTTTGGATTGTGAAAAAATTTTAGTTGGAAGTGTCAAATTTTAATAAATTTATTTGAAATCAACTTCGATTTTTTTGGATTTTGTCGAGTATTTTTGGTGTAGGATGTATATTTGAGTAAATTTAGATGAAAATAACTTCAATTTTTGGGATTGTGAATAAAATTTTAGTTGGAAGTGTCAAATTTTAATAAATTTATTTGAAATCAACTTCGATTTTTTTGGATTTTGTCGAGTATTTTTTGTGTAGGATTTATATTTGAGTAAATTTAGATGAAAATAACTTCAATTTTTTGGACTGTGAAAAAAATTTTAGTTGGAAGTGTCAAATTTTAATAAATTTATTTGAAATCAACTTCGATTTTTTTTTATTTTGACGAGTATTTTTGGCGTAGGATGTATATTTGAGTAAATTTAGATGAAAATAACTTCAATTATTTGGATTGTGAAAAAAATTTTAGTTGGAAGTGTCAAATTTTAATAAATTTATTTGAAATCAACTTCGATTTTTTCGGATTTTGTTGAGTATTTTTTTGTAGGATCTATATTTGAGTAAATTTAGATGAAAATAACTTCAATTTTTTGGATTGTGAAAAAATTTTAGTTGGAAGTGTCAAATTTTAATAAATTTATTTGAAATCAACTTCGATTTTTTTGGATTTTGTCGAGTATTTTTGGTGTAGGATGTATATTTGAGTAAATTTAGATGAAAATAACTTCAATTATTTGGATTGTGAAAAAAATTTTAGTTGGAAGTGTCAAATTTTAATAAATTTATTTAAAATCAACTTCGATTTTATTGGATTTTGTCGAGTATTTTTGGTGTAGGATGTATATTTGAGTAAATTTAGATGAAAATAACGACAATTTTTTGGATTGTGAAAAAAAATTTAGTTGGAAGTGTCAAATTTTAATAAATATATTTGAAATCAACTTCGATTTTTTTGGATTTGGTTGAGTATTTTTGTTGTAGGGTCTATATTTGAGTAAATTTAGATGAAAATAACTTCAATTTTTTGGATTGTGAAAAAAATTTTAGTTGGAAGTGTCAAATTTAAATAAATTTATTTGAAATCAACTTCGATTTTTTTGGATTTTGTTGAGTATTTTTGTTGTAGGTTCTATATTTGAGTAAATTTAGATGAAAATAACTTCAATTTTTTGGATTGTGAAAAAATTTTAGTTGGAAGCGTCAACTTTTTATAAATTTGTTTGAAATCAACTTCGATTTTTTTGGATTTTGTCGAGTATTTTTGTTGTAGGGTCTATATTTGAGTAAATTTAGATGAAAATAACTTCAATTTTTTGGATTGTGAAAAAAATTTTAGTTGGAAGTGTCAAATTTTAATAAATTTATTTGAAATCAACTTCGATTTTTTTGGATTTTGTAGAGTATTTTTTTGTAGGATATATTTTTGAGTAAATTTAGATGAAAATAACTTCAATTTTTGGGATTGTGAATAAAATTTTAGTTGGAAGTGTCAAATTTTAATAAATTTATTTGAAATCAACTTCGATTTTTTTGGATTTTGTCGAGTATTTTTTGTGTAGGATTTATATTTGAGTAAATTTAGATGAAAATAACTTCAATTTTTTGGACTGTGAAAAAAATTTTAGTTGGAAGTGTCAAATTTTAATAAATTTATTTGAAATCAACTTCGATTTTTTTTTATTTTGACGAGTATTTTTGGGGTAGGATGTATATTTGAGTAAATTTAGATGAAAATAACTTCAATTATTTGGATTGTGAAAAAAATTTTAGTTGGCAGTGTCAAATTTTAATAAATTTATTTAAAATCAACTTCGATTTTATTGGATTTTGTCGAGTATTTTTGGTGTAGGATGTATATTTGAGTAAATTTAGATGAAAATAACGACAATTTTTTGGATTGTGAAAAAAAATTTAGTTGGAAGTGTCAAATTTTTTAATAAATATATTTGAAATCAACTTCGATTTTTTTGGATTTTGTTGACTATTTTTGTTGTAGGGTCTATATTTGAGTAAAATTAGATGAAAATAACTTCAATTTTTTGGATTGTGAAAAAAATTTTAGTTGGAAGTGTCAAATTTAAATAAATTTATTTGAAATCAACTTCGATTTTTTTGGATTTTGTTGAGTATTTTTGTTGTAGGTTCTATATTTGAGTAAATTTAGATGAAAATAACTTCAATTTTTTGGATTGTGAAAAAATTTTAGTTGGAAGCGTCCATTTTTTATAAATTTGTTTGAAATCAACTTCGATTTTTTTGGATTTTGTCGAGTATTTTTGTTGTAGGGTCTATATTTGAGTAAATTTAGATGAAAATAACTTCAAATTTTTGGATTGTGAAAAAAATTTTAGTTGGAAGTGTCAAATTTTAATAAATTTATTTGAAATCAACTTCGATTTTTTTGGATTTTGTCGAGTATTTTTGGTGTAGGATGTATATTTGAGTAAATTTAAATGAAAATAACGACAATTTTTTGGATTGTGAAAAAAAATTTAGTTGGAAGTGTCAAATTTTAATAAATATATTTGAAATCAACTTCGATTTTTTTGGATTTTGTTGAGTATTTTTGTTGTAGGGTCTATATTTGAGTAAATTTAGATGAAAATAACTTCAATTATTTGGATTGTGATAAAATTTTAGTTGGAAGTGTCAAATTTTAATAAATTTATTTGAAATCAACTTCGATTTTTTTTTATTTTGACGAGTATTTTTGGGGTAGGATGTATATTTGAGTAAATTTAGATGAAAATAACTTCAATTATTTGGATTGTGAAAAAAATTTTAGTTGGAAGTGTCAAATTTTAATAAATTTATTTGAAATCAACTTCGATTTTTTTGGATTTTGTAGAGTATTTTTTTGTAGGATATATTTTTGAGTAAATTTAGATGAAAATAACTTCAATTTTTGGGATTGTGAATAAAATTTTAGTTGGAAGTGTCAAATTTTAATAAATTTATTTGAAATCAACTTCGATTTTTTTGGATTTTGTCGAGTATTTTTTGTGTAGGATTTATATTTGAGTAAATTTAGATGAAAATAACTTCAATTTTTTGGACTGTGAAAAAAATTTTAGTTGGAAGTGTCAAATTTTAATAAATTTATTTGAAATCAACTTCGATTTTTTTTTATTTTGACGAGTATTTTTGGGGTAGGATGTATATTTGAGTAAATTTAGATGAAAATAACTTCAATTATTTGGATTGTGAAAAAAATTTTAGTTGGCAGTGTCAAATTTTAATAAATTTATTTAAAATCAACTTCGATTTTATTGGATTTTGTCGAGTATTTTTGGTGTAGGATGTATATTTGAGTAAATTTAGATGAAAATAACGACAATTTTTTGGATTGTGAAAAAAATTTAGTTGGAAGTGTCAAATTTTTTAATAAATATATTTGAAATCAACTTCGATTTTTTTGGATTTTGTTGACTATTTTTGTTGTAGGGTCTATATTTGAGTAAAATTAGATGAAAATAACTTCAATTTTTTGGATTGTGAAAAAAATTTTAGTTGGAAGTGTCAAATTTAAATAAATTTATTTGAAATCAACTTCGATTTTTTTGGATTTTGTTGAGTATTTTTGTTGTAGGTTCTATATTTGAGTAAATTTAGATGAAAATAACTTCAATTTTTTGGATTGTGAAAAAATTTTAGTTGGAAGCGTCCATTTTTTATAAATTTGTTTGAAATCAACTTCGATTTTTTTGGATTTTGTCGAGTATTTTTGTTGTAGGGTCTATATTTGAGTAAATTTAGATGAAAATAACTTCAAATTTTTGGATTGTGAAAAAAATTTTAGTTGGAAGTGTCAAATTTTAATAAATTTATTTGAAATCAACTTCGATTTTTTTGGATTTTGTAGAGTATTTTTTTGTAGGATCTATTTTTGAGTAAATTTAGATGAAAATAACTTCAATTTTTGGGATTGTGAATAAAATTTTAGTTGGAAGTGTCAAATTTTAATAAATTTATTTAAAATCAACTTCGATTTTATTGGATTTTGTCGAGTATTTTTGGTGTAGGATGTATATTTGAGTAAATTTAGATGAAAATAACGACAATTTTTTGGATTGTGAAAAAAAATTTAGTTGGAAGTGTCAAATTTTAATAAATATATTTGAAATCAACTTCGATTTTTTTGGATTTTGTTGAGTATTTTTGTTGTAGGGTCTATATTTGAGTAAAATTAGATGAAAATAACTTCAATTTTTTGGATTGTGAAAAAAATTTTAGTTGGAAGTGTCAAATTTAAATAAATTTATTTGACATCAACTTCGATTTTTTTGGATTTTGTTGAGTATTTTTGTTGTAGGTTCTATATTTGAGTAAATTTAGATGAAAATAACTTCAATTTTTTGGATTGTGAAAAAATTTTAGTTGGAAGCGTCAACTTTTTATAAATTTGTTTGAAATCAACTTCGATTTTTTTGGATTTTGTCGAGTATTTTTGTTGTAGGGTCTATATTTGAGTAAATTTAGATGAAAATAACTTCAATTTTTTGGATTGTGAAAAAAATTTTAGTTGGAAGTGTCAAATTTTAATAAATTTATTTGAAATCAACTTCGATTTTTTTGGATTTTGTAGAGTATTTTTTTGTAGGATATATTTTTGAGTAAATTTAGATGAAAATAACTTCAATTTTTGGGATTGTGAATAAAATTTTAGTTGGAAGTGTCAAATTTTAATAAATTTATTTAAAATCAACTTCGATTTTATTGGATTTTGTCGAGTATTTTTGGTGTAGGATGTATATTTGAGTAAATTTAAATGAAAATAACGACAATTTTTTGGATTGTGAAAAAAAATTTAGTTGGAAGTGTCAAATTTTAATAAATATATTTGAAATCAACTTCGATTTTTTTGGATTTTGTTGAGTATTTTTGTTGTAGGGTCTATATTTGAGTAAATTTAGATGAAAATAACTTCAATTATTTGGATTGTGATAAAATTTTAGTTGGAAGTGTCAAATTTTAATAAATTTATTTGAAATCAACTTCGATTTTTTTGGATTTTGTCGAGTATTTTTTGTGTAGGATGTATATTTGAGTAAATTTAGATGAAAATAACTTCAATTATTTGGATTGTGAAAAAAATTTTAGTTGGAAGTGTCAAATTTTAATAAATTTATTTGAAATCAACTTCGATTTTTTTGGATTTTGTCGAGTATTTTTTGTGTATGATTTATATTTGAGTAAATTTAGATGAAAATAACTTCAATTTTTTGGACTGTGAAAAAAATTTTAGTTGGAAGTGTCAAATTTTAATAAATTTATTTGAAATCATCTTCGATTTTTTTTTATTTTGACGAGTATTTTTGGGGTAGGATGTATATTTGAGTAAATTTAGATGAAAATAACTTCAATTATTTGGATTGTGAAAAAAATTTTAGTTGGAAGTGTCAAATTTTAATATATTTATTTAAAATCTACTTCGATTTTATTGGATTTTGTCGAGTATTTTTGGTGTAGGATGTATATTTGAGTAAATTTAGATGAAAATAACTTCAATTATTTGGATTGTGAAAAAATTTTAGTTGGAAGTGTCAAATTTTAATAAATTTATTTGAAATCAACTTTGATTTTTTTGGATTTTGTCGAGTGTTTTTGGTGTAGGATGTATATTTGAGTAAATTTAGATGAAAATAACGACAATTTTTTGGATTGTGAAAAAAAGTTTAGTTGGAAGTGTCAAATTTTATTAAATTTATTTGAAATCAACTTCGATTTTTTTTTATTTTGACGAGTATTTTTGGGGTAGGATGTATATTTGAGTAAATTTAGATGAAAATAACTTCAATTATTTGGATTGTGAAAAAAATTTTAGTTGGAAGTGTCAAATTTTAATAAATTTATTTAAAATCAACTTCGATTTTATTGGATTTTGTCGAGTATTTTTGGTGTAGGATGTATATTTGAGTAAATTTAGATGAAAATAACTTCAATTTTTTGGACTGTGAAAAAAATTTTAGTTGGAAGTGTCAAATTTTAATAAATTTATTTGAAATCAACATCGATTTTTTTTTATTTTGACGAGTATTTTTGGGGTAGGATGTATATTTGAGTAAATTTAGATGAAAATAACTTCAATTATTTGGATTGTGAAAAAAATTTTTAGTTGGAAGTGTCAAATTTTAATAAATTTATTTAAAATCAACTTCGATTTTATTGGATTTTGTCGAGTATTTTTGGTGTAGGATGTATATTTGAGTAAATTTAGATGAAAATAACGACAATTTTTTTTATTGTGAAAAAAAATTTAGTTGGAAGTGTCAAATTTTAATAAATATATTTGAAATCAACTTCGATTTTTTTGGATTTTGTTGAGTATTTTTGTTGTAGGGTCTATATTTGAGTAAATTTAGATGAAAATAACTTCAATTTTTTGGATTGTGAAAAAAATTTTAGTTGGAAGTGTCAAATTTAAATAAATTTATTTGAAATCAACATCGATTTTTTTGGATTTTGTTGAGTATTTTTGTTGTAGGGTCTATATTTGAGTAAATTTAGATGAAAATAACTTCAATTTTTTGGATTGTGAAAAAAATTTTAGTTGGAAGTGTCAAATTTAAATAAATTTATTTGAAATCAACTTCGATTTTTTTGGATTTTGTTGAGTATTTTTGTTGTTCTATATTTGAGTAAATTTAGATGAAAATAACTTCAATTTTTTGGATTGTGAAAAAATTTTAGTTGGAAGCGTCAACTTTTTATAAATTTGTTTGAAATCAACTTCGATTTTTTTGGATTTTGTCGAGTATTTTTGTTGTAGGGTCTATATTTGAGTAAATTTAGATGAAAATAACTTCAATTTTTTGGATTGTGAAAAAAACTTTAGTTGGAAGTGTCAAATTTTAATAAATTTATTTGAAATCAACTTCGATTTTTTTGGATTTTGTCGAGTATTTTTGGTGTAGGATTTATATTTGAGTAAATTTAGATGAAAATAACGACAATTTTTTGGATTGTGAAAAAAAGTTTAGTTGGAAGTGTCAAATTTTAATAAATTTATTTGAAATAAACTTCGTTTTTTTTGGATTTTGACGAGTATTTTTGGGGTAGGATGTATATTTGAGTAAATTTAGATGAAAATAACTTTAATTATTTGGATTGTGAAAAAAATTTTAGTTGGAAGTGTCAAATTTTAATATATTTATTTAAAATCAACTTCGATTTTATTGGATTTTGTCGAGTATTTTTGGTGTAGGATGTATATTTGAGTAAATTTAGATGAAAATAACTTCAATTATTTGGATTGTGAAAAAATTTTAGTTGGAAGTGTCAAATTTTAATAAATTTATTTGAAATCAACTTCGATTTTTTAGGATTTTGTCGAGTGTTTTTGGTGTAGGATGTATATTTGAGTAAATTTAGATGAAAATAACTTCAATTATTTGGATTGTGAAAAAATTTTAGTTGGAAGTGTCAAATTTTAATAAATTTATTTGAAATCAACTTCGATTTTTTTTTATTTTGACGAGTATTTTTGGGGTAGGATGTATATTTGAGTAAATTTAGATGAAAATAACTTCAATTATTTGGATTGTGAAAAAAATTTTAGTTGGAAGTGTCAAATTTTAATAAATTTATTTAAAATCAACTTCGATTTTATTGGATTTTGTCGAGTATTTTTGGTGTAGGATGTATATTTGAGAAAATTTAGATGAAAATAACTTCAATTTTTGGGATTGTGAATAAAATTTTAGTTGGAAGTGTCAAATTTTAATAAATTTATTTGAAATCAACTTCGATTTTTTTGGATTTTGTCGAGTATTTTTTGTGTAGGATTTATATTTGAGTAAATTTAGATGAAAATAACTTCAATTTTTTGGACTGTGAAAAAAATTTTAGTTGGAAGTGTCAAATTTTAATAAATTTATTTGAAATCATCTTTGATTTTTTTTTATTTTGACGAGTATTTTTGGCGTAGGATGTATATTTGAGTAAATTTAGATGAAAATAACTTCAATTATTTGGATTGTGAAAAAAATTTTAGTTGGAAGTGTCAAATTTTAATAAATTTATTTGAAATCAACTTCGATTTTTTCGGATTTTGTTGAGTATTTTTGGTGTAGGATGTATATTTGAGTAAATTTAGATGAAAATAACTTCAATTATTTGGATTGTGAAAAAAATTTTAGTTGGAAGTGTCAAATTTTAATAAATTTATTTAAAATCAACTTCGATTTTATTGGATTTTGTCGAGTATTTTTGGTGTAGGATGTATATTTGAGTAAATTTAGATGAAAATAACGACAATTTTTTGGATTGTGAAAAAAAATTTAGTTGGAAGTGTCAAATTTTTTAATAAATATATTTGATATCAACTTCGATTTTTTTGGATTTTGTTGAGTATTTTTGTTGTAGGGTCTATATTTGAGTAAAATTAGATGAAAATAACTTCAATTTTTTGGATTGTGAAAAAAATTTTAGTTGGAAGTGTCAAATTTAAATAAATTTATTTGACATCAACTTCGATTTTTTTGGATTTTGTTGAGTATTTTTGTTGTAGGTTCTATATTTGAGTAAATTTAGATGAAAATAACTTCAATTTTTTGGATTGTGAAAAAATTTTAGTTGGAAGCGTCAACTTTTTATAAATTTGTTTGAAATCAACTTCGATTTTTTTGGATTTTGTCGAGTATTTTTGTTGTAGGGTCTATATTTGAGTAAATTTAGATGAAAATAACTTCAATTTTTTGGATTGTGAAAAAAATTTTAGTTGGAAGTGTCAAATTTTAATAAATTTATTTGAAATCAACTTCGATTTTTTTGGATTTTGTAGAGTATTTTTTTGTAGGATATATTTTTGAGTAAATTTAGATGAAAATAACTTCAATTTTTGGGATTGTGAATAAAATTTTAGTTGGAAGTGTCAAATTTTAATAAATTTATTTGAAATCAACTTCGATTTTTTTGGATTTTGTCGAGTATTTTTTGTGTAGGATTTATATTTGAGTAAATTTAGATGAAAATAACTTCAATTTTTTGGACTGTGAAAAAAATTTTAGTTGGAAGTGTCAAATTTTAATAAATTTATTTGAAATCAACTTCGATTTTTTTTTATTTTGACGAGTATTTTTGGGGTAGGATGTATATTTGAGTAAATTTAGATGAAAATAACTTCAATTATTTGGATTGTGAAAAAAATTTTAGTTGGCAGTGTCAAATTTTAATAAATTTATTTAAAATCAACTTCGATTTTATTGGATTTTGTCGAGTATTTTTGGTGTAGGATGTATATTTGAGTAAATTTAGATGAAAATAACGACAATTTTTTGGATTGTGAAAAAAATTTAGTTGGAAGTGTCAAATTTTTTAATAAATATATTTGAAATCAACTTCGATTTTTTTGGATTTTGTTGACTATTTTTGTTGTAGGGTCTATATTTGAGTAAAATTAGATGAAAATAATTCAATTTTTTGGATTGTGAAAAAAATTTTAGTTGGAAGTGTCAAATTTAAATAAATTTATTTGAAATCAACTTCGATTTTTTTGGATTTTGTTGAGTATTTTTGTTGTAGGTTCTATATTTGAGTAAATTTAGATGAAAATAACTTCAATTTTTTGGATTGTGAAAAAATTTTAGTTGGAAGCGTCCATTTTTTATAAATTTGTTTGAAATCAACTTCGATTTTTTTGGATTTTGTCGAGTATTTTTGTTGTAGGGTCTATATTTGAGTAAATTTAGATGAAAATAACTTCAAATTTTTGGATTGTGAAAAAAATTTTAGTTGGAAGTGTCAAATTTTAATAAATTTATTTGAAATCAACTTCGATTTTTTTGGATTTTGTAGAGTATTTTTTTGTAGGATCTATTTTTGAGTAAATTTAGATGAAAATAACTTCAATTTTTGGGATTGTGAATAAAATTTTAGTTGGAAGTGTCAAATTTTAATAAATTTATTTAAAATCAACTTCGATTTTATTGGATTTTGTCGAGTATTTTTGGTGTAGGATGTATATTTGAGTAAATTTAGATGAAAATAACGACAATTTTTTGGATTGTGAAAAAAAATTTAGTTGGAAGTGTCAAATTTTAATAAATATATTTGAAATCAACTTCGATTTTTTTGGATTTTGTTGAGTATTTTTGTTGTAGGGTCTATATTTGAGTAAAATTAGATGAAAATAACTTCAATTTTTTGGATTGTGAAAAAAATTTTAGTTGGAAGTGTCAAATTTAAATAAATTTATTTGACATCAACTTCGATTTTTTTGGATTTTGTTGAGTATTTTTGTTGTAGGTTCTATATTTGAGTAAATTTAGATGAAAATAACTTCAATTTTTTGGATTGTGAAAAAATTTTAGTTGGAAGCGTCCATTTTTTATAAATTTGTTTGAAATCAACTTCGATTTTTTTGGATTTTGTCGAGTATTTTTGTTGTAGGGTCTATATTTGAGTAAATTTAGATGAAAATAACTTCAATTTTTTGGATTGTGAAAAAAATTTTAGTTGGAAGTGTCAAATTTTAATAAATTTATTTGAAATCAACTTCGATTTTTTTGGATTTTGTAGAGTATTTTTTTGTAGGATATATTTTTGAGTAAATTTAGATGAAAATAACTTCAATTTTTGGGATTGTGAATAAAATTTTAGTTGGAAGTGTCAAATTTTAATAAATTTATTTGAAATCAACTTCGATTTTTTTGGATTTTGTCGAGTATTTTTTGTGTAGGATTTATATTTGAGTAAATTTAGATGAAAATAACTTCAATTTTTTGGACTGTGAAAAAAATTTTAGTTGGAAGTGTCAAATTTTAATAAATTTATTTGAAATCAACTTCGATTTTTTTTTATTTTGACGAGTATTTTTGGGGTAGGATGTATATTTGAGTAAATTTAGATGAAAATAACTTCAATTATTTGGATTGTGAAAAAAATTTTAGTTGGCAGTGTCAAATTTTAATAAATTTATTTAAAATCAACTTCGATTTTATTGGATTTTGTCGAGTATTTTTGGTGTAGGATGTATATTTGAATAAATTTAGATGAAAATAACGACAATTTTTTGGATTGTGAAAAAAATTTAGTTGGAAGTGTCAAATTTTTTAATAAATATATTTGAAATCAACTTCGATTTTTTTGGATTTTGTTGACTATTTTTGTTGTAGGGTCTATATTTGAGTAAAATTAGATGAAAATAACTTCAATTTTTTGGATTGTGAAAAAAATTTTAGTTGGAAGTGTCAAATTTAAATAAATTTATTTGAAATCAACTTCGATTTTTTTGGATTTTGTTGAGTATTTTTGTTGTAGGTTCTATATTTGAGTAAATTTAGATGAAAATAACTTCAATTTTTTGGATTGTGAAAAAATTTTAGTTGGAAGCGTCCATTTTTTATAAATTTGTTTGAAATCAACTTCGATTTTTTTGGATTTTGTCGAGTATTTTTGTTGTAGGGTCTATATTTGAGTAAATTTAGATGAAAATAACTTCAAATTTTTGGATTGTGAAAAAAATTTTAGTTGGAAGTGTCAAATTTTAATAAATTTATTTGAAATCAACTTCGATTTTTTTGGATTTTGTAGAGTATTTTTTTGTAGGATCTATTTTTGAGTAAATTTAGATGAAAATAACTTCAATTTTTGGGATTGTGAATAAAATTTTAGTTGGAAGTGTCAAATTTTAATAAATTTATTTAAAATCAACTTCGATTTTATTGGATTTTGTCGAGTATTTTTGGTGTAGGATGTATATTTGAGTAAATTTAGATGAAAATAACGACAATTTTTTGGATTGTGAAAAAAAATTTAGTTGGAAGTGTCAAATTTTAATAAATATATTTGAAATCAACTTCGATTTTTTTGGATTTTGTTGAGTATTTTTGTTGTAGGGTCTATATTTGAGTAAATTTAGATGAAAATAACTTCAATTTTTTGGATTGTGAAAAAAATTTTAGTTGGAAGTGTCAAATTTAAATAAATTTATTTGAAATCAACTTCGATTTTTTTTGATTTTGTTGAGTATTTTTTTGTAGGATCTATATTTGAATAAATTTAGATGAAAATAACTTCAATTTTTTGGATTGTGAAAAAATTTTAGTTGGAAGTGTCAAATTTTAATAAATTTATTTGAAATCAACTTCGATTTTTTTGGATTTTGTCGAGTATTTTTGGTGTAGGATGTATATTTGAGTAAATTTAGATGAAAATAACTTCAATTATTTGGATTGTGAAAAAATTTTAGTTGGAAGTGTCAAATTTTAATAAATTTATTTGAAATCAACTTCGATTTTTTTTATTTTGACGAGTATTTTTGGGGTAGGATGTATATTTGAGTAAATTTAGATGAAAATAACTTCAATTATTTGGATTGTGAAAAAAATTTTAGTTGGAAGTGTCAAATTTTAATATATTTATTTGACATCAACTTCGATTTTTTTGGATTTTGTTGAGTATTTTTGTTGTAGGTTCTATATTTGAGTAAATTTAGATGAAAATAACTTCAATTTTTTGGATTGTGAAAAAATTTTAGTTGGAAGTGTCAAATTTTAATAAATTTATTTGAAATCAACTTCGATTTTTTAGGATTTTGTCGAGTGTTTTTGGTGTAGGATGTATATTTGAGTAAATTTAGATGAAAATAACTTCAATTATTTGGATTGTGAAAAAATTTTAGTTGGAAGTGTCAAATTTTAATAAATTTATTTGAAATCAACTTCGATTTTTTTTTATTTTGACGAGTATTTTTGGGGTAGGATGTATATTTGAGTAAATTTAGATGAAAATAACTTCAATTATTTGGATTGTGAAAAAAATTTTAGTTGGAAGTGTCAAATTTTAATAAATTTATTTAAAATCAACTTCGATTTTATTGGATTTTGTCGAGTATTTTTGGTGTAGGATGTATATTTGAGAAAATTTAGATGAAAATAACTTCAATTTTTGGGATTGTGAATAAAATTTTAGTTGGAAGTGTCAAATTTTAATAAATTTATTTGAAATCAACTTCGATTTTTTTGGATTTTGTCGAGTATTTTTTGTGTAGGATTTATATTTGAGTAAATTTAGATGAAAATAACTTCAATTTTTTGGACTGTGAAAAAAATTTTAGTTGGAAGTGTCAAATTTTAATAAATTTATTTGAAATCATCTTTGATTTTTTTGGATTTTGTCGAGTATTTTTGTTGTAGGGTCTATATTTGAGTAAATTTAGATGAAAATAACTTCAAATTTTTGGATTGTGAAAAAAATTTTAGTTGGAAGTGTCAAATTTTAATAAATTTATTTGAAATCAACTTCGATTTTTTTGGATTTTGTAGAGTATTTTTTTGTAGGATCTATTTTTGAGTAAATTTAGATGAAAATAACTTCAATTTTTGGGATTGTGAATAAAATTTTAGTTGGAAGTGTCAAATTTTAATAAATTTATTTGAAATCAACTTCGATTTTTTTGGATTTTGTCGAGTATTTTTTGTGTAGGATTTATATTTGAGTAAATTTAGATGAAAATAACTTCAATTTTTTGGACTGTGAAAAAAATTTTAGTTGGAAGTGTCAAATTTTAAAAAATTTATTTGAAATCAACTTCGATTTTTTTTTATTTTGACGAGTATTTTTGGCGTAGGATGTATATTTGAGTAAATTTAGATGAAAATAACTTCAATTATTTGGATTGTGAAAAAAATTTTAGTTGGAAGTGTCAAATTTTAATAAATTTATTTGAAATCAACTTCGATTTTTTCGGATTTTGTTGAGTATTTTTTTGTAGGATCTATATTTGAGTAAATTTAGATGAAAATAACTTCAATTTTTTGGATTGTGAAAAAATTTTAGTTGGAAGTGTCAAATTTTAATAAATTTATTTGAAATCAACTTCGATTTTTTTGGATTTTGTCGAGTATTTTTGGTGTAGGATGTATATTTGAGTAAATTTAGATGAAAATAACTTCAATTATTTGGATTGTGAAAAAAATTTTAGTTGGAAGTGTCAAATTTTAATAAATTTATTTAAAATCAACTTCGATTTTATTGGATTTTGTCGAGTATTTTTGGTGTAGGATGTATATTTGAGTAAATTTAGATGAAAATAACGACAATTTTTTGGATTGTGAAAAAAAATTTAGTTGGAAGTGTCAAATTTTTTAATAAATATATTTGATATCAACTTCGATTTTTTTGGATTTTGTTGAGTATTTTTGTTGTAGGGTCTATATTTGAGTAAAATTAGATGAAAATAACTTCAATTTTTTGGATTGTGAAAAAAATTTTAGTTGGAAGTGTCAAATTTAAATAAATTTATTTGACATCAACTTCGATTTTTTTGGATTTTGTTGAGTATTTTTGTTGTAGGTTCTATATTTGAGTAAATTTAGATGAAAATAACTTCAATTTTTTGGATTGTGAAAAAATTTTAGTTGGAAGCGTCAACTTTTTATAAATTTGTTTGAAATCAACTTCGATTTTTTTGGATTTTGTCGAGTATTTTTGTTGTAGGGTCTATATTTGAGTAAATTTAGATGAAAATAACTTCAATTTTTTGGATTGTGAAAAAAATTTTAGTTGGAAGTGTCAAATTTTAATAAATTTATTTGAAATCAACTTCGATTTTTTTGGATTTTGTAGAGTATTTTTTTGTAGGATATATTTTTGAGTAAATTTAGATGAAAATAACTTCAATTTTTGGGATTGTGAATAAAATTTTAGTTGGAAGTGTCAAATTTTAATAAATTTATTTGAAATCAACTTCGATTTTTTTGGATTTTGTCGAGTATTTTTTGTGTAGGATTTATATTTGAGTAAATTTAGATGAAAATAACTTCAATTTTTTGGACTGTGAAAAAAATTTTAGTTGGAAGTGTCAAATTTTAATAAATTTATTTGAAATCAACTTCGATTTTTTTTTATTTTGACGAGTATTTTTGGGGTAGGATGTATATTTGAGTAAATTTAGATGAAAATAACTTCAATTATTTGGATTGTGAAAAAAATTTTAGTTGGCAGTGTCAAATTTTAATAAATTTATTTAAAATCAACTTCGATTTTATTGGATTTTGTCGAGTATTTTTGGTGTAGGATGTATATTTGAGTAAATTTAGATGAAAATAACGACAATTTTTTGGATTGTGAAAAAAATTTAGTTGGAAGTGTCAAATTATTTAATAAATATATTTGAAATCAACTTCGATTTTTTTGGATTTTGTTGACTATTTTTGTTGTAGGGTCTATATTTGAGTAAAATTAGATGAAAATAACTTCAATTTTTTGGATTGTGAAAAAAATTTTAGTTGGAAGTGTCAAATTTAAATAAATTTATTTGAAATCAACTTCGATTTTTTTGGATTTTGTTGAGTATTTTTGTTGTAGGTTCTATATTTGAGTAAATTTAGATGAAAATAACTTCAATTTTTTGGATTGTGAAAAAATTTTAGTTGGAAGCGTCCATTTTTTATAAATTTGTTTGAAATCAACTTCGATTTTTTGGGATTTTGTCGAGTATTTTTGTTGTAGGGTCTATATTTGAGTAAATTTAGATGAAAATAACTTCAAATTTTTGGATTGTGAAAAAAATTTTAGTTGGAAGTGTCAAATTTTAATAAATTTATTTGAAATCAACTTCGATTTTTTTGGATTTTGTAGAGTATTTTTTTGTAGGATCTATTTTTGAGTAAATTTAGATGAAAATAACTTCAATTTTTGGGATTGTGAATAAAATTTTAGTTGGAAGTGTCAAATTTTAATAAATTTATTTAAAATCAACTTCGATTTTATTGGATTTTGTCGAGTATTTTTGGTGTAGGATGTATATTTGAGTAAATTTAGATGAAAATAACGACAATTTTTTGGATTGTGAAAAAAAATTTAGTTGGAAGTGTCAAATTTTAATAAATATATTTGAAATCAACTTCGATTTTTTTGGATTTTGTTGAGTATTTTTGTTGTAGGGTCTATATTTGAGTAAATTTAGATGAAAATAACTTCAATTTTTTGGATTGTGAAAAAAATTTTAGTTGGAAGTGTCAAATTTAAATAAATTTATTTGAAATCAACTTCGATTTTTTTTGATTTTGTTGAGTATTTTTTTGTAGGATCTATATTTGAATAAATTTAGATGAAAATAACTTCAATTTTTTGGATTGTGAAAAAATTTTAGTTGGAAGTGTCAAATTTTAATAAATTTATTTGAAATCAACTTCGATTTTTTTGGATTTTGTCGAGTATTTTTGGTGTAGGATGTATATTTGAGTAAATTTAGATGAAAATAACTTCAATTATTTGGATTGTGAAAAAATTTTAGTTGGAAGTGTCAAATTTTAATAAATTTATTTGAAATCAACTTCGATTTTTTTTATTTTGACGAGTATTTTTGGGGTAGGATGTATATTTGAGTAAATTTAGATGAAAATAACTTCAATTATTTGGATTGTGAAAAAAATTTTAGTTGGAAGTGTCAAATTTTAATATATTTATTTAAAATCAACTTCGATTTTATTGGATTTTGTTGAGTATTTTTTTGTAGGATCTATATTTGAGTAAATTTAGATGAAAATAACTTCAATTTTTTGGATTGTGAAAAAATTTTAGTTGGAAGTGTCAAATTTTAATAAATTTATTTGAAATCAACTTCGATTTTTTTGTATTTTGTCGAGTATTTTTGGTGTAGGATGTATATTTGAGTAAATTTAGATGAAAATAACTTCAATTATTTGGATTGTGAAAAAATTTTAGTTGGAAGTGTCAAATTTTAATAAATTTATTTGAAATCAACTTCGATTTTTTTTTATTTTGACGAGTATTTTTGGGGTAGGATGTATATTTAAGTAAATTTAGATGAAAATAACTTCAATTATTTGGATTGTGAAAAAAATTTTAGTTGGAAGTGTCAAATTTTAATAAATTTATTTGAAATCAACTTCGATTTTTTCGGATTTTGTTGAGTATTTTTTTGTAGGATCTATATTTGAGTAAATGTAGATGAAAATAACTTCAATTTTTTGGATTGTGAAAAAATTTTAGTTGGAAGTGTCAAATTTTAATAAATTTATTTGAAATCAACTTCGATTTTTTTGGATTTTGTCGAGTATTTTTGGTGTAGGATGTATATTTGAGTAAATTTAGATGAAAATAACTTCAATTTTTGGGATTGTGAATAAAATTTTAGTTGGAAGTGTCAAATTTTAATAAATTTATTTGAAATCAACTTCGATTTTTTTGGATTTTGTCGAGTATTTTTTGTGTAGGATTTATATTTGAGTAAATTTAGATGAAAATAACTTCAATTTTTTGGACTGTGAAAAAAATTTTAGTTGGAAGTGTCAAATTTTAATAAATATATTTGAAATCAACTTCGATTTTTTTGGATTTTGTTGAGTATTTTTGTTGTAGGGTCTATATTTGAGTAAATTTAGATGAAAATAACTTCAATTTTTTGGATTGTGAAAAAAATTTTAGTTGGAAGTGTCAAATTTAAATAAATTTATTTGAAATCAACTTCGATTTTTTTTTATTTTGTTGAGTATTTTTTTGTAGGATCTATATTTGAATAAATTTAGATGAAAATAACTTCAATTTTTTGGATTGTGAAAAAATTTTAGTTGGATGTGTCAAATTTTAATAAATTTATTTGAAATCAACTTCGATTTTTTTGGATTTTGTCGAGTATTTTTGGTGTAGGATGTATATTTGAGTAAATTTAGATGAAAATAACTTCAATTATTTGGATTGTGAAAAAATTTTAGTTGGAAGTGTCAAATTTTAATAAATTTATTTGAAATCAACTTTTTTTTTTTTTTATTTTGACGAGTATTTTTGGGGTAGGATGTATATTTGAGTAAATTTAGATGAAAATAACTTCAATTATTTGGATTGTGAAAAAAATTTTAGTTGGAAGTGTCAAATTTTAATATATTTATTTAAAATCAACTTCGATTTTATTGGATTTTGTTGAGTATTTTTTTGTAGGATCTATATTTGAGTAAATTTAGATGAAAATAACTTCAATTTTTTGGATTGTGAAAAAATTTTAGTTGGAAGTGTCAAATTTTAATAAATTTATTTGAAATCAACTTCGATTTTTTTGTATTTTGTCGAGTATTTTTGGTGTAGGATGTATATTTGAGTAAATTTAGATGAAAATAACTTCAATTATTTGGATTGTGAAAAAATTTTAGTTGGAAGTGTCAAATTTTAATAAATTTATTTGAAATCAACTTCGATTTTTTTTATTTTGACGAGTATTTTTGGGGTAGGATGTATATTTGAGTAAATTTAGATGAAAATAACTTCAATTATTTGGATTGTGAAAAAAATTTTAGATGGAAGTGTCAAATTTTAATATATTTATTTAAAATCAACTTCGATTTTATTGGATTTTGTTGAGTATTTTTTTGTAGGATCTATATTTGAGTAAATTTAGATGAAAATAACTTCAATTTTTTGGATTGTGAAAAAATTTTAGTTGGAAGTGTCAAATTTTAATAAATTTATTTGAAATCAACTTCGATTTTTTTGTATTTTGTCGAGTATTTTTGGTGTAGGATGTATATTTGAGTAAATTTAGATGAAAATAACTTCAATTATTTGGATTGTGAAAAAATTTTAGTTGGAAGTGTCAAATTTTAATAAATTTATTTGAAATCAACTTCGATTTTTTTTTATTTTGACGAGTATTTTTGGGGTAGGATGTATATTTAAGTAAATTTAGATGAAAATAACTTCAATTATTTGGATTGTGAAAAAAATTTTAGTTGGAAGTGTCAAATTTTAATAAATTTATTTGAAATCAACTTCGATTTTTTCGGATTTTGTTGAGTATTTTTTTGTAGGATCTATATTTGAGTAAATGTAGATGAAAATAACTTCAATTTTTTGGATTGTGAAAAAATTTTAGTTGGAAGTGTCAAATTTTAATAAATTTATTTGAAATCAACTTCGATTTTTTTGGATTTTGTCGAGTATTTTTGGTGTAGGATGTATATTTGAGTAAATTTAGATGAAAATAACTTCAATTTTTGGGATTGTGAATAAAATTTTAGTTGGAAGTGTCAAATTTTAATAAATTTATTTGAAATCAACTTCGATTTTTTTGGATTTTGTCGAGTATTTTTTGTGTAGGATTTATATTTGAGTAAATTTAGATGAAAATAACTTCAATTTTTTGGACTGTGAAAAAAATTTTAGTTGGAAGTGTCAAATTTTAATAAATATATTTGAAATCAACTTCGATTTTTTTGGATTTTGTTGAGTATTTTTGTTGTAGGGTCTATATTTGAGTAAATTTAGATGAAAATAACTTCAATTTTTTGGATTGTGAAAAAAATTTTAGTTGGAAGTGTCAAATTTTAATAAATTTATTTGAAATCAACTTCGATTTTTTTGGATTTTGTAGAGTATTTTTTTGTAGGATCTATTTTTGAGTAAATTTAGATGAAAATAACTTCAATTTTTGGGATTGTGAATAAAATTTTAGTTGGAAGTGTCAAATTTTAATAAATTTATTTAAAATCAACTTCGATTTTATTGGATTTTGTCGAGTATTTTTGGTGTAGGATGTATATTTGAGTAAATTTAGATGAAAATAACGACAATTTTTTGGATTGTGAAAAAAAATTTAGTTGGAAGTGTCAAATTTTAATAAATATATTTGAAATCAACTTCGATTTTTTTGGATTTTGTTGAGTATTTTTGTTGTAGGGTCTATATTTGAGTAAATTTAGATGAAAATAACTTCAATTTTTTGGATTGTGAAAAAAATTTTAGTTGGAAGTGTCAAATTTAAATAAATTTATTTGAAATCAACTTCGATTTTTTTTGATTTTGTTGAGTATTTTTTTGTAGGATCTATATTTGAATAAATTTAGATGAAAATAACTTCAATTTTTTGGATTGTGAAAAAATTTTAGTTGGAAGTGTCAAATTTTAATAAATTTATTTGAAATCAACTTCGATTTTTTTGGATTTTGTCGAGTATTTTTGGTGTAGGATGTATATTTGAGTAAATTTAGATGAAAATAACTTCAATTATTTGGATTGTGAAAAAATTTTAGTTGGAAGTGTCAAATTTTAATAAATTTATTTGAAATCAACTTCGATTTTTTTTATTTTGACGAGTATTTTTGGGGTAGGATGTATATTTGAGTAAATTTAGATGAAAATAACTTCAATTATTTGGATTGTGAAAAAAATTTTAGTTGGAAGTGTCAAATTTTAATATATTTATTTAAAATCAACTTCGATTTTATTGGATTTTGTTGAGTATTTTTTTGTAGGATCTATATTTGAGTAAATTTAGATGAAAATAACTTCAATTTTTTGGATTGTGAAAAAATTTTAGTTGGAAGTGTCAAATTTTAATAAATTTATTTGAAATCAACTTCGATTTTTTTGTATTTTGTCGAGTATTTTTGGTGTAGGATGTATATTTGAGTAAATTTAGATGAAAATAACTTCAATTATTTGGATTGTGAAAAAATTTTAGTTGGAAGTGTCAAATTTTAATAAATTTATTTGAAATCAACTTCGATTTTTTTTTATTTTGACGAGTATTTTTGGGGTAGGATGTATATTTAAGTAAATTTAGATGAAAATAACTTCAATTATTTGGATTGTGAAAAAAATTTTAGTTGGAAGTGTCAAATTTTAATAAATTTATTTGAAATCAACTTCGATTTTTTCGGATTTTGTTGAGTATTTTTTTGTAGGATCTATATTTGAGTAAATGTAGATGAAAATAACTTCAATTTTTTGGATTGTGAAAAAATTTTAGTTGGAAGTGTCAAATTTTAATAAATTTATTTGAAATCAACTTCGATTTTTTTGGATTTTGTCGAGTATTTTTGGTGTAGGATGTATATTTGAGTAAATTTAGATGAAAATAACTTCAATTTTTGGGATTGTGAATAAAATTTTAGTTGGAAGTGTCAAATTTTAATAAATTTATTTGAAATCAACTTCGATTTTTTTGGATTTTGTCGAGTATTTTTTGTGTAGGATTTATATTTGAGTAAATTTAGATGAAAATAACTTCAATTTTTTGGACTGTGAAAAAAATTTTAGTTGGAAGTGTCAAATTTTAATAAATATATTTGAAATCAACTTCGATTTTTTTGGATTTTGTTGAGTATTTTTGTTGTAGGGTCTATATTTGAGTAAATTTAGATGAAAATAACTTCAATTTTTTGGATTGTGAAAAAAATTTTAGTTGGAAGTGTCAAATTTAAATAAATTTATTTGAAATCAACTTCGATTTTTTTTTATTTTGTTGAGTATTTTTTTGTAGGATCTATATTTGAATAAATTTAGATGAAAATAACTTCAATTTTTTGGATTGTGAAAAAATTTTAGTTGGAAGTGTCAAATTTTAATAAATTTATTTGAAATCAACTTCGATTTTTTTGGATTTTGTCGAGTATTTTTGGTGTAGGATGTATATTTGAGTAAATTTAGATGAAAATAACTTCAATTATTTGGATTGTGAAAAAATTTTAGTTGGAAGTGTCAAATTTTAATAAATTTATTTGAAATCAACTTTTTTTTTTTTTTATTTTGACGAGTATTTTTGGGGTAGGATGTATATTTGAGTAAATTTAGATGAAAATAACTTCAATTATTTGGATTGTGAAAAAAATTTTAGTTGGAAGTGTCAAATTTTAATATATTTATTTAAAATCAACTTCGATTTTATTGGATTTTGTTGAGTATTTTTTTGTAGGATCTATATTTGAGTAAATTTAGATGAAAATAACTTCAATTTTTTGGATTGTGAAAAAATTTTAGTTGGAAGTGTCAAATTTTAATAAATTTATTTGAAATCAACTTCGATTTTTTTGTATTTTGTCGAGTATTTTTGGTGTAGGATGTATATTTGAGTAAATTTAGATGAAAATAACTTCAATTATTTGGATTGTGAAAAAATTTTAGTTGGAAGTGTCAAATTTTAATAAATTTATTTGAAATCAACTTCGATTTTTTTTATTTTGACGAGTATTTTTGGGGTAGGATGTATATTTGAGTAAATTTAGATGAAAATAACTTCAATTATTTGGATTGTGAAAAAAATTTTAGATGGAAGTGTCAAATTTTAATATATTTATTTAAAATCAACTTCGATTTTATTGGATTTTGTTGAGTATTTTTTTGTAGGATCTATATTTGAGTAAATTTAGATGAAAATAACTTCAATTTTTTGGATTGTGAAAAAATTTTAGTTGGAAGTGTCAAATTTTAATAAATTTATTTGAAATCAACTTCGATTTTTTTGTATTTTGTCGAGTATTTTTGGTGTAGGATGTATATTTGAGTAAATTTAGATGAAAATAACTTCAATTATTTGGATTGTGAAAAAATTTTAGTTGGAAGTGTCAAATTTTAATAAATTTATTTGAAATCAACTTCGATTTTTTTTTATTTTGACGAGTATTTTTGGGGTAGGATGTATATTTAAGTAAATTTAGATGAAAATAACTTCAATTATTTGGATTGTGAAAAAAATTTTAGTTGGAAGTGTCAAATTTTAATAAATTTATTTGAAATCAACTTCGATTTTTTCGGATTTTGTTGAGTATTTTTTTGTAGGATCTATATTTGAGTAAATGTAGATGAAAATAACTTCAATTTTTTGGATTGTGAAAAAATTTTAGTTGGAAGTGTCAAATTTTAATAAATTTATTTGAAATCAACTTCGATTTTTTTGGATTTTGTCGAGTATTTTTGGTGTAGGATGTATATTTGAGTAAATTTAGATGAAAATAACTTCAATTTTTGGGATTGTGAATAAAATTTTAGTTGGAAGTGTCAAATTTTAATAAATTTATTTGAAATCAACTTCGATTTTTTTGGATTTTGTCGAGTATTTTTTGTGTAGGATTTATATTTGAGTAAATTTAGATGAAAATAACTTCAATTTTTTGGACTGTGAAAAAAATTTTAGTTGGAAGTGTCAAATTTTAATAAATATATTTGAAATCAACTTCGATTTTTTTGGATTTTGTTGAGTATTTTTGTTGTAGGTTCTATATTTGAGTAAATTTAGATGAAAATAACTTCAATTTTTTGGATTGTGAAAAAATTTTAGTTGGAAGCGTCCATTTTTTATAAATTTGTTTGAAATCAACTTCGATTTTTTTGGATTTTGTCGAGTATTTTTGTTGTAGGGTCTATATTTGAGTAAATTTAGATGAAAATAACTTCAAATTTTTGGATTGTGAAAAAAATTTTAGTTGGAAGTGTCAAATTTTAATAAATTTATTTGAAATCAACTTCGATTTTTTTGGATTTTGTAGAGTATTTTTTTGTAGGATCTATTTTTGAGTAAATTTAGATGAAAATAACTTCAATTATTGGGATTGTGAATAAAATTTTAGTTGGAAGTGTCAAATTTTAATAAATTTATTTAAAATCAACTTCGATTTTATTGGATTTTGTCGAGTATTTTTGGTGTAGGATGTATATTTGAGTAAATTTAGATGAAAATAACGACAATTTTTTGGATTGTGAAAAAAAATTTAGTTGGAAGTGTCAAATTTTAATAAATATATTTGAAATCAACTTCGATTTTTTTGGATTTTGTTGAGTATTTTTGTTGTAGGGTCTATATTTGAGTAAATTTAGATGAAAATAACTTCAATTTTTTGGATTGTGAAAAAAATTTTAGTTGGAAGTGTCAAATTTAAATAAATTTATTTGAAATCAACTTCGATTTTTTTTTATTTTGTTGAGTATTTTTTTGTAGGATCTATATTTGAATAAATTTAGATGAAAATAACTTCAATTTTTTGGATTGTGAAAAAATTTTAGTTGGAAGTGTCAAATTTTAATAAATTTATTTGAAATCAACTTCGATTTTTTTGGATTTTGTCGAGTATTTTTGGTGTAGGATGTATATTTGAGTAAATTTAGATGAAAATAACTTCAATTATTTGGATTGTGAAAAAATTTTAGTTGGAAGTGTCAAATTTTAATAAATTTATTTGAAATCAACTTTTTTTTTTTTTTATTTTGACGAGTATTTTTGGGGTAGGATGTATATTTGAGTAAATTTAGATGAAAATAACTTCAATTATTTGGATTGTGAAAAAAATTTTAGTTGGAAGTGTCAAATTTTAATATATTTATTTAAAATCAACTTCGATTTTATTGGATTTTGTTGAGTATTTTTTTGTAGGATCTATATTTGAGTAAATTTAGATGAAAATAACTTCAATTTTTTGGATTGTGAAAAAATTTTAGTTGGAAGTGTCAAATTTTAATAAATTTATTTGAAATCAACTTCGATTTTTTTGTATTTTGTCGAGTATTTTTGGTGTAGGATGTATATTTGAGTAAATTTAGATGAAAATAACTTCAATTATTTGGATTGTGAAAAAATTTTAGTTGGAAGTGTCAAATTTTAATAAATTTATTTGAAATCAACTTCGATTTTTTTTTATTTTGACGAGTATTTTGGGGTAGGATGTATATTTAAGTAAATTTAGATGAAAATAACTTCAATTATTTGGATTGTGAAAAAAATTTTAGTTGGAAGTGTCAAATTTTAATAAATTTATTTGAAATCAACTTCGATTTTTTCGGATTTTGTTGAGTATTTTTTTGTAGGATCTATATTTGAGTAAATGTAGATGAAAATAACTTCAATTTTTTGGATTGTGAAAAAATTTTAGTTGGAAGTGTCAAATTTTAATAAATTTATTTGAAATCAACTTCGATTTTTTTGGATTTTGTCGAGTATTTTTGGTGTAGGATGTATATTTGAGTAAATTTAGATGAAAATAACTTCAATTTTTGGGATTGTGAATAAAATTTTAGTTGGAAGTGTCAAATTTTAATAAATTTATTTGAAATCAACTTCGATTTTTTTGGATTTTGTCGAGTATTTTTTGTGTAGGATTTATATTTGAGTAAATTTAGATGAAAATAACTTCAATTTTTTGGACTGTGAAAAAAATTTTAGTTGGAAGTGTCAAATTTTAATAAATTTATTTGAAATCAACTTCGATTTTTTTTTATTTTGACGAGTATTTTTGGCGTAGGATGTATATTTGAGTAAATTTAGATGAAAATAACTTCAATTATTTGGATTGTGAAAAAAATTTTAGTTGGAAGTGTCAAATTTTAATAAATTTATTTGAAATCAACTTCGATTTTTTCGGATTTTGTTGAGTATTTTTTTGTAGGATCTATATTTGAGTAAATTTAGATGAAAATAACTTCAATTTTTTGGATTGTGAAAAAATTTTAGTTGGAAGTGTCAAATTTTAATAAATTTATTTGAAATCAACTTCGATTTTTTTGGATTTTGTCGAGTATTTTTGGTGTAGGATGTATATTTGAGTAAATTTAGATGAAAATAACTTCAATTATTTGGATTGTGAAAAAAATTTTAGTTGGAAGTGTCAAATTTTAATAAATTTATTTAAAAGCAACTTCGATTTTATTGGATTTTGTCGAGTATTTTTGGTGTAGGATGTATATTTGAGTAAATTTAGATGAAAATAACGACAATTTTTTGGATTGTGAAAAAAAATTTAGTTGGAAGTGTCAAATTTTTTAATAAATATATTTGATATCAACTTCGATTTTTTTGGATTTTGTTGAGTATTTTTGTTGTAGGTTCTATATTTGAGTAAAATTAGATGAAAATAACTTCAATTTTTTGGATTGTGAAAAAAATTTTAGTTGGAAGTGTCAAATTTAAATAAATTTATTTGACATCAACTTCGATTTTTTTGGATTTTGTTGAGTATTTTTGTTGTAGGTTCTATATTTGAGTAAATTTAGATGAAAATAACTTCAATTTTTTGGATTGTGAAAAAATTTTAGTTGGAAGCGTCAACTTTTTATAAATTTGTTTGAAATCAACTTCGATTTTTTTGGATTTTGTCGAGTATTTTTGTTGTAGGGTCTATATTTGAGTAAATTTAGATGAAAATAACTTCAATTTTTTGGATTGTGAAAAAAATTTTAGTTGGAAGTGTCAAATTTTAATAAATTTATTTGAAATCAACTTCGATTTTTTTGGATTTTGTAGAGTATTTTTTTGTAGGATATATTTTTGAGTAAATTTAGATGAAAATAACTTCAATTTTTGGGATTGTGAATAAAATTTTAGTTGGAAGTGTCAAATTTTAATAAATTTATTTGAAATCAACTTCGATTTTTTTTTATTTTGACGAGTATTTTTGGGGTAGGATGTATATTTGAGTAAATTTAGATGAAAATAACTTCAATTATTTGGATTGTGAAAAAAATTTTAGTTGGCAGTGTCAAATTTTAATAAATTTATTTAAAATCAACTTCGATTTTTTTGGATTTTGTAGAGTATTTTTTTGTAGGATATATTTTTGAGTAAATTTAGATGAAAATAACTTCAATTTTTGGGATTGTGAATAAAATTTTAGTTGGAAGTGTCAAATTTTAATAAATTTATTTGAAATCAACTTCGATTTTTTTGGATTTTGTCGAGTATTTTTTGTGTAGGATTTATATTTGAGTAAATTTAGATGAAAATAACTTCAATTTTTTGGACTGTGAAAAAAATTTTAGTTGGAAGTGTCAAATTTTAATAAATTTATTTGAAATCAACTTCGATTTTTTTTTATTTTGACGAGTATTTTTGGGGTAGGATGTATATTTGAGTAAATTTAGATGAAAATAACTTCAATTATTTGGATTGTGAAAAAAATTTTAGTTGGCAGTGTCAAATTTTAATAAATTTATTTAAAATCAACTTCGATTTTATTGGATTTTGTCGAGTATTTTTGGTGTAGGATGTATATTTGAGTAAATTTAGATGAAAATAACGACAATTTTTTGGATTGTGAAAAAAAATTTAGTTGGAAGTGTCAAATTTTAATAAATATATTTGAAATCAACTTCGATTTTTTTGGATTTTGTTGAGTATTTTTGTTGTAGGGTCTATATTTGAGTAAATTTAGATGAAAATAACTTCAATTTTTTGGATTGTGAAAAAAATTTTAGTTGGAAGTGTCAAATTTAAATAAATTTATTTGAAATCAACTTCGATTTTTTTTTATTTTGTTGAGTATTTTTTTGTAGGATCTATATTTGAATAAATTTAGATGAAAATAACTTCAATTTTTTGGATTGTGAAAAAATTTTAGTTGGAAGTGTCAAATTTTAATAAATTTATTTGAAATCAACTTCGATTTTTTTGGATTTTGTCGAGTATTTTTGGTGTAGGATGTATATTTGAGTAAATTTAGATGAAAATAACTTCAATTATTTGGATTGTGAAAAAATTTTAGTTGGAAGTGTCAAATTTTAATAAATTTATTTGAAATCAACTTTTTTTTTTTTTTATTTTGACGAGTATTTTTGGGGTAGGATGTATATTTGAGTAAATTTAGATGAAAATAACTTCAATTATTTGGATTGTGAAAAAAATTTTAGTTGGAAGTGTCAAATTTTAATATATTTATTTAAAATCAACTTCGATTTTATTGGATTTTGTTGAGTATTTTTTTGTAGGATCTATATTTGAGTAAATTTAGATGAAAATAACTTCAATTTTTTGGATTGTGAAAAAATTTTAGTTGGAAGTGTCAAATTTTAATAAATTTATTTGAAATCAACTTCGATTTTTTTGTATTTTGTCGAGTATTTTTGGTGTAGGATGTATATTTGAGTAAATTTAGATGAAAATAACTTCAATTATTTGGATTGTGAAAAAATTTTAGTTGGAAGTGTCAAATTTTAATAAATTTATTTGAAATCAACTTCGATTTTTTTTTATTTTGACGAGTATTTTGGGGTAGGATGTATATTTAAGTAAATTTAGATGAAAATAACTTCAATTATTTGGATTGTGAAAAAAATTTTAGTTGGAAGTGTCAAATTTTAATAAATTTATTTGAAATCAACTTCGATTTTTTCGGATTTTGTTGAGTATTTTTTTGTAGGATCTATATTTGAGTAAATGTAGATGAAAATAACTTCAATTTTTTGGATTGTGAAAAAATTTTAGTTGGAAGTGTCAAATTTTAATAAATTTATTTGAAATCAACTTCGATTTTTTTGGATTTTGTCGAGTATTTTTGGTGTAGGATGTATATTTGAGTAAATTTAGATGAAAATAACTTCAATTTTTGGGATTGTGAATAAAATTTTAGTTGGAAGTGTCAAATTTTAATAAATTTATTTGAAATCAACTTCGATTTTTTTGGATTTTGTCGAGTATTTTTTGTGTAGGATTTATATTTGAGTAAATTTAGATGAAAATAACTTCAATTTTTTGGACTGTGAAAAAAATTTTAGTTGGAAGTGTCAAATTTTAATAAATTTATTTGAAATCAACTTCGATTTTTTTTTATTTTGACGAGTATTTTTGGCGTAGGATGTATATTTGAGTAAATTTAGATGAAAATAACTTCAATTATTTGGATTGTGAAAAAAATTTTAGTTGGAAGTGTCAAATTTTAATAAATTTATTTGAAATCAACTTCGATTTTTTCGGATTTTGTTGAGTATTTTTTTGTAGGATCTATATTTGAGTAAATTTAGATGAAAATAACTTCAATTTTTTGGATTGTGAAAAAATTTTAGTTGGAAGTGTCAAATTTTAATAAATTTATTTGAAATCAACTTCGATTTTTTTGGATTTTGTCGAGTATTTTTGGTGTAGGATGTATATTTGAGTAAATTTAGATGAAAATAACTTCAATTATTTGGATTGTGAAAAAAATTTTAGTTGGAAGTGTCAAATTTTAATAAATTTATTTAAAAGCAACTTCGATTTTATTGGATTTTGTCGAGTATTTTTGGTGTAGGATGTATATTTGAGTAAATTTAGATGAAAATAACGACAATTTTTTGGATTGTGAAAAAAAATTTAGTTGGAAGTGTCAAATTTTTTAATAAATATATTTGATATCAACTTCGATTTTTTTGGATTTTGTTGAGTATTTTTGTTGTAGGGTCTATATTTGAGTAAAATTAGATGAAAATAACTTCAATTTTTTGGATTGTGAAAAAAATTTTAGTTGGAAGTGTCAAATTTAAATAAATTTATTTGACATCAACTTCGATTTTTTTGGATTTTGTTGAGTATTTTTGTTGTAGGTTCTATATTTGAGTAAATTTAGATGAAAATAACTTCAATTTTTTGGATTGTGAAAAAATTTTAGTTGGAAGCGTCAACTTTTTATAAATTTGTTTGAAATCAACTTCGATTTTTTTGGATTTTGTCGAGTATTTTTGTTGTAGGGTCTATATTTGAGTAAATTTAGATGAAAATAACTTCAATTTTTTGGATTGTGAAAAAAATTTTAGTTGGAAGTGTCAAATTTTAATAAATTTATTTGAAATCAACTTCGATTTTTTTGGATTTTGTAGAGTATTTTTTTGTAGGATATATTTTTGAGTAAATTTAGATGAAAATAACTTCAATTTTTGGGATTGTGAATAAAATTTTAGTTGGAAGTGTCAAATTTTAATAAATTTATTTGAAATCAACTTCGATTTTTTTTTATTTTGACGAGTATTTTTGGGGTAGGATGTATATTTGAGTAAATTTAGATGAAAATAACTTCAATTATTTGGATTGTGAAAAAAATTTTAGTTGGCAGTGTCAAATTTTAATAAATTTATTTAAAATCAACTTCGATTTTTTTGGATTTTGTAGAGTATTTTTTTGTAGGATATATTTTTGAGTAAATTTAGATGAAAATAACTTCAATTTTTGGGATTGTGAATAAAATTTTAGTTGGAAGTGTCAAATTTTAATAAATTTATTTGAAATCAACTTCGATTTTTTTGGATTTTGTCGAGTATTTTTTGTGTAGGATTTATATTTGAGTAAATTTAGATGAAAATAACTTCAATTTTTTGGACTGTGAAAAAAATTTTAGTTGGAAGTGTCAAATTTTAATAAATTTATTTGAAATCAACTTCGATTTTTTTTTATTTTGACGAGTATTTTTGGGGTAGGATGTATATTTGAGTAAATTTAGATGAAAATAACTTCAATTATTTGGATTGTGAAAAAAATTTTAGTTGGCAGTGTCAAATTTTAATAAATTTATTTAAAATCAACTTCGATTTTATTGGATTTTGTCGAGTATTTTTGGTGTAGGATGTATATTTGAGTAAATTTAGATGAAAATAACGACAATTTTTTGGATTGTGAAAAAAAATTTAGTTGGAAGTGTCAAATTTTTTAATAAATATATTTGAAATCAACTTCGATTTTTTTGGATTTTGTTGAGTATTTTTGTTGTAGGGTCTATATTTGAGTAAAATTAGATGAAAATAACTTCAATTTTTTGGATTGTGAAAAAAATTTTAGTTGGAAGTGTCAAATTTTAATAAATTTATTTGAAATCAACTTCGATTTTTTCGGATTTTGTTGAGTATTTTTTTGTAGGATCTATATTTGAGTAAATTTAGATGAAAATAACTTCAATTTTTTGGATTGTGAAAAAATTTTAGTTGGAAGTGTCAAATTTTAATAAATTTATTTGAAATCAACTTCGATTTTTTTGGATTTTGTCGAGTATTTTTGGTGTAGGATGTATATTTGAGTAAATTTAGATGAAAATAACTTCAATTATTTGGATTGTGAAAAAAATTTTAGTTGGAAGTGTCAAATTTTAATAAATTTATTTAAAAGCAACTTCGATTTTATTGGATTTTGTCGAGTATTTTTGGTGTAGGATGTATATTTGAGTAAATTTAGATGAAAATAACGACAATTTTTTGGATTGTGAAAAAAAATTTAGTTGGAAGTGTCAAATTTTTTAATAAATATATTTGATATCAACTTCGATTTTTTTGGATTTTGTTGAGTATTTTTGTTGTAGGGTCTATATTTGAGTAAAATTAGATGAAAATAACTTCAATTTTTTGGATTGTGAAAAAAATTTTAGTTGGAAGTGTCAAATTTAAATAAATTTATTTGACATCAACTTCGATTTTTTTGGATTTTGTTGAGTATTTTTGTTGTAGGTTCTATATTTGAGTAAATTTAGATGAAAATAACTTCAATTTTTTGGATTGTGAAAAAATTTTAGTTGGAAGCGTCAACTTTTTATAAATTTGTTTGAAATCAACTTCGATTTTTTTGGATTTTGTCGAGTATTTTTGTTGTAGGGTCTATATTTGAGTAAATTTAGATGAAAATAACTTCAATTTTTTGGATTGTGAAAAAAATTTTAGTTGGAAGTGTCAAATTTTAATAAATTTATTTGAAATCAACTTCGATTTTTTTGGATTTTGTAGAGTATTTTTTTGTAGGATATATTTTTGAGTAAATTTAGATGAAAATAACTTCAATTTTTGGGATTGTGAATAAAATTTTAGTTGGAAGTGTCAAATTTTAATAAATTTATTTGAAATCAACTTCGATTTTTTTTTATTTTGACGAGTATTTTTGGGGTAGGATGTATATTTGAGTAAATTTAGATGAAAATAACTTCAATTATTTGGATTGTGAAAAAAATTTTAGTTGGCAGTGTCAAATTTTAATAAATTTATTTAAAATCAACTTCGATTTTTTTGGATTTTGTAGAGTATTTTTTTGTAGGATATATTTTTGAGTAAATTTAGATGAAAATAACTTCAATTTTTGGGATTGTGAATAAAATTTTAGTTGGAAGTGTCAAATTTTAATAAATTTATTTGAAATCAACTTCGATTTTTTTGGATTTTGTCGAGTATTTTTTGTGTAGGATTTATATTTGAGTAAATTTAGATGAAAATAACTTCAATTTTTTGGACTGTGAAAAAAATTTTAGTTGGAAGTGTCAAATTTTAATAAATTTATTTGAAATCAACTTCGATTTTTTTTTATTTTGACGAGTATTTTTGGGGTAGGATGTATATTTGAGTAAATTTAGATGAAAATAACTTCAATTATTTGGATTGTGAAAAAAATTTTAGTTGGCAGTGTCAAATTTTAATAAATTTATTTAAAATCAACTTCGATTTTATTGGATTTTGTCGAGTATTTTTGGTGTAGGATGTATATTTGAGTAAATTTAGATGAAAATAACGACAATTTTTTGGATTGTGAAAAAAAATTTAGTTGGAAGTGTCAAATTTTTTAATAAATATATTTGAAATCAACTTCGATTTTTTTGGATTTTGTTGACTATTTTTGTTGTAGGGTCTATATTTGAGTAAAATTAGATGAAAATAACTTCAATTTTTTGGATTGTGAAAAAAATTTTAGTTGGAAGTGTCAAATTTAAATAAATTTATTTGAAATCAACTTCGATTTTTTTGGATTTTGTTGAGTATTTTTGTTGTAGGTTCTATATTTGAGTAAATTTAGATGAAAATAACTTCAATTTTTTGGATTGTGAAAAAATTTTAGTTGGAAGCGTCCATTTTTTATAAATTTGTTTGAAATCAACTTCGATTTTTTTGGATTTTGTCGAGTATTTTTGTTGTAGGGTCTATATTTGAGTAAATTTAGATGAAAATAACTTCAAATTTTTGGATTGTGAAAAAAATTTTAGTTGGAAGTGTCAAATTTTAATAAATTTATTTGAAATCAACTTCGATTTTTTTGGATTTTGTAGAGTATTTTTTTGTAGGATCTATTTTTGAGTAAATTTAGATGAAAATAACTTCAATTTTTGGGATTGTGAATAAAATTTTAGTTGGAAGTGTCAAATTTTAATAAATTTATTTAAAATCAACTTCGATTTTATTGGATTTTGTCGAGTATTTTTGGTGTAGGATGTATATTTGAGTAAATTTAGATGAAAATAACGACAATTTTTTGGATTGTGAAAAAAAATTTAGTTGGAAGTGTCAAATTTTAATAAATATATTTGAAATCAACTTCGATTTTTTTGGATTTTGTTGAGTATTTTTGTTGTAGGGTCTATATTTGAGTAAATTTAGATGAAAATAACTTCAATTTTTTGGATTGTGAAAAAAATTTTAGTTGGAAGTGTCAAATTTAAATAAATTTATTTGAAATCAACTTCGATTTTTTTGGATTTTGTTGAGTATTTTTGTTGTAGGTTCTATATTTGAGTAAATTTAGATGAAAATAACTTCAATTTTTTGGATTGTGAAAAAATTTTAGTTGGAAGCGTCAACTTTTTATAAATTTGTTTGAAATCAACTTCGATTTTTTTGGATTTTGTCGAGTATTTTTGGTGTAGGATGTATATTTGAGTAAATTTAGATGAAAATAACTTCAATTATTTGGATTGTGAAAAAATTTTAGTTGGAAGTGTCAAATTTTAATAAATTTATTTGAAATCAACTTCGATTTTTTAGGATTTTGTCGAGTGTTTTTGGTGTAGGATGTATATTTGAGTAAATTTAGATGAAAATAACTTCAATTATTTGGATTGTGAAAAAATTTTAGTTGGAAGTGTCAAATTTTAATAAATTTATTTGAAATCAACTTCGATTTTTTAGGATTTTGTCGAGTGTTTTTGGTGTAGGATGTATATTTGAGTAAATTTAGATGAAAATAACTTCAATTATTTGGATTGTGAAAAAATTTTAGTTGGAAGTGTCAAATTTTAATAAATTTATTTGAAATCAACTTCGATTTTTTTTTATTTGGACGAGTATTTTTGGGGTAGGATGTATATTTGAGTAAATTTAGATGAAAATAACTTCAATTATTTGGATTGTGAAAAAAATTTTAGTTGGAAGTGTCAAATTTTAATAAATTTATTTAAAATCAACTTCGATTTTATTGGATTTTGTCGAGTATTTTTGGTGTAGGATGTATATTTGAGTAAATTTAGATGAAAATAACGACAATTTTTTGGATTGTGAAAAAAAATTTAGTTGGAAGTGTCAAATTTTTTAATAAATATATTTGAAATCAACTTCGATTTTTTTGGATTTTGTTGAGTATTTTTGTTGTAGGGTCTATATTTGAGTAAAACTAGATGAAAATAACTTCAATTTTTTGGATTGTGAAAAAAATTTTAGTTGGAAGTGTCAAATTTAAATAAATTTATTTGAAATCAACTTCGATTTTTTTGGATTTTGTAGAGTATTTTTTTGTAGGATCTATTTTTGAGTAAATTTAGATGAAAATAACTTCAATTTTTGGGATTGTGAATAAAATTTTAGTTGGAAGTGTCAAATTTTAATAAATATATTTGAAATCAACTTCGATTTTTTTGGATTTTGTTGAGTATTTTTGTTGTAGGGTTTATATTTGAGTAAATTTAGATGAAAATAACTTCAATTTTTTGGATTGTGAAAAAAATTTTAGTTGGAAGTGTCAAATTTTAATAAATTTATTTAAAATCAACTTCGATTTTATTGTATTTTGTCGAGTATTTTTGGTGTAGGATGTATATTTGAGTAAATTTAGATGAAAATAACGACAATTTTTTGGATTGTGAAAAAAAATTTAGTTGGAAGTGTCAAATTTTTTAATAAATATATTTGAAATCAACTTCGATTTTTTTGGATTTTGTTGAGTATTTTTGTTGTAGGGTCTATATTTGAGTAAAATTAGATGAAAATAACTTCAATTTTTTGGATTGTGAAAAAAATTTTAGTTGGAAGTGTCAAATTTTAATAAATTTATTTAAAATCAACTTCGATTTTATTGGATTTTGTTGAGTATTTTTTTTGTAGGATCTATATTTGAGTAAATTTAGATGAAAATAACTTCAATTTTTTGGATTGTGAAAAAATTTTAGTTCGAAGTGTCAAATTTTAATAAATTTATTTGAAATCAACTTCGATTTTTTTGGATTTTGTCGAGTATTTTTGGTGTAGGATGTATATTTGAGTAAATTTAGATGAAAATAACTTCAATTATTTGGATTGTGAAAAAAATTTTAGTTGGAAGTGTCAAATTTTAATAAATTTATTTAAAATCAACTTCGATTTTATTGGATTTTGTCGAGTATTTTTGGTGTAGGATGTATATTTGAGTAAATTTAGATGAAAATAACTTCAATTTTTTGGACTGTGAAAAAAATTTTAGTTGGAAGTGTCAAATTTTAATAAATTTATTTGAAATCAACTTCGATTTTTTTTTATTTTGACGAGTATTTTTGGGGTAGGATGTATATTTGAGTAAATTTAGATGAATATAACTTCAATTATTTGGATTGTGAAAAAAATTTTTAGTTGGAAGTGTCAAATTTTAATAAATTTATTTAAAATCAACTTCGATTTTTTTGGATTTTGTTGAGTATTTTTGTTGTAGGTTCTATATTTGAGTAAATTTAGATGAAAATAACTTCAATTTTTTGGATTGTGAAAAAATTTTAGTTGGAAGTGTCAAATTTTAATAAATTTATTTAAAATCAACTTCGATTTTATTGTATTTTGTCGAGTATTTTTGGTGTAGGATGTATATTTGAGTAAATTTAGATGAAAATAACGACAATTTTTTGGATTGTGAAAAAAAATTTAGTTGGAAGTGTCAAATTTTTTAATAAATATATTTGAAATCAACTTCGATTTTTTTGGATTTTGTTGAGTATTTTTGTTGTAGGGTCTATATTTGAGTAAAATTAGATGAAAATAACTTCAATTTTTTGGATTGTGAAAAAAATTTTAGTTGGAAGTGTCAAATTTTAATAAATTTATTTAAAATCAACTTCGATTTTATTGGATTTTGTTGAGTATTTTTTTTGTAGGATCTATATTTGAGTAAATTTAGATGAAAATAACTTCAATTTTTTGGATTGTGAAAAAATTTTAGTTCGAAGTGTCAAATTTTAATAAATTTATTTGAAATCAACTTCGATTTTTTTGGATTTTGTCGAGTATTTTTGGTGTAGGATGTATATTTGAGTAAATTTAGATGAAAATAACTTCAATTTTTTGGACTGTGAAAAAAATTTTAGTTGGAAGTGTCAAATTTTAATAAATTTATTTGAAATCAACTTCGATTTTTTTTTATTTTGACGAGTATTTTTGGGGTAGGATGTATATTTGAGTAAATTTAGATGAAAATAACTTCAATTATTTGGATTGTGAAAAAAATTTTAGTTGGAAGTGTCAAATTTTAATAAATTTATTTAAAATCAACTTCGATTTTATTGGATTTTGTCGAGTATTTTTGGTGTAGGATGTATATTTGAGTAAATTTAGATGAAAATAACTTCAATTTTTTGGACTGTGAAAAAAATTTTAGTTGGAAGTGTCAAATTTTAATAAATTTATTTGAAATCAACTTCGATTTTTTTTTATTTTGACGAGTATTTTTGGGGTAGGATGTATATTTGAGTAAATTTAGATGAAAATAACTTCAATTATTTGGATTGTGAAAAAAATTTTTAGTTGGAAGTGTCAAATTTTAATAAATTTATTTAAAATCAACTTCGATTTTATTGGATTTTGTCGAGTATTTTTGGTGTAGGATGTATATTTGAGTAAATTTAGATGAAAATAACGACAATTTTTTGGATTGTGAAAAAAAATTTAGTTGGAAGTGTCAAATTTAAATAAATTTATTTGAAATCAACTTCGATTTTTTTGGATTTTGTCGAGTATTTTTGTTGTAGGGTCTATATTTGAGTAAATTTAGATGAAAATAACTTCAATTTTTTGGATTGTGAAAAAAACTTTAGTTGGAAGTGTCAAATTTTAATAAATTTATTTGAAATCAACTTCGATTATTTGGATTTTGTAGAGTATTTTTTTGTAGGATCTATTTTTGAGTAAATTTAGATAAAAATAACTTCAATTTTTGGGATTGTGAATAAAATTTTAGTTGGAAGTGTCAAATTTTAATAAATTTATTTGAAATCAACTTCGATTTTTTTGGAGTTTGTCGAGTATTTTTGGTGTAGGATGTATATTTGAGTAAATTTAGATGAAAATAACGACAATTTTTTGGATTGTGAAAAAAAATTTAGTTGGAAGTGTCAAATTTAAATAAATTTATTTGAAATCAACTTCGATTTTATTGGATTTTGTCGAGTATTTTTGGTGTAGGATGTATATTTGAGTAAATTTAGATGAAAATAACGACAATTTTTTGGATTGTGAAAAAAAATTTAGTTGGAAGTGTCAAATTTTTTAATAAATATATTTGAAATCAACTTCGATTTTTTTGGATTTTGTTGAGTATTTTTGTTGTAGGGTCTATATTTGAGTAAAATTAGATGAAAATAACTTCAATTTTTTGGATTGTGAAAAAAATTTTAGTTGGAAGTGTCAAATTTAAATAAATTTATTTGAAATCAACTTCGATTTTTTTGGATTTTGTTGAGTATTTTTGTTGTAGGTTCTATATTTGAGTAAATTTAGATGAAAATAACTTCAATTTTTTGGATTGTGAAAAAATTTTAGTTGGAAGCGTCAACTTTTTATAAATTTGTTTGAAATCAACTTCGATTTTTTTGGATTTTGTCGAGTATTTTTGGTGTAGGATGTATATTTGAGTAAATTTAGATGAAAATAACTTCAATTATTTGGATTGTGAAAAAATTTTAGTTGGAAGTGTCAAATTTTAATAAATTTATTTGAAATCAACTTCGATTTTTTTGGATTTTGTAGAGTATTTTTTTGTAGGATCTATTTTTGAGTAAATTTAGATGAAAATAACTTCAATTTTTGGGATTGTGAATAAAATTTTAGTTGGAAGTGTCAAATTTTAATAAATATATTTGAAATCAACTTCGATTTTTTTGGATTTTGTTGAGTATTTTTGTTGTAGGGTCTATATTTGAGTAAATTTAGATGAAAATAACTTCAATTTTTTGGATTGTGAAAAAAATTTTAGTTGGAAGTGTCAAATTTAAATAAATTTATTTGAAATCAACTTCGATTTTTTTGGATTTTGTTGAGTATTTTTGTTGTAGGTTCTATATTTGAGTAAATTTAGATGAAAATAACTTCAATTTTTTGGATTGTGAAAAAATTTTAGTTGGAAGCGTCAACTTTTTATAAATTTGTTTGAAATCAACTTCGATTTTTTTGGATTTTGTCGAGTATTTTTGGTGTAGGATGTATATTTGAGTAAATTTAGATGAAAATAACTTCAATTATTTGGATTGTGAAAAAATTTTAGTTGGAAGTGTCAAATTTTAATAAATTTATTTGAAATCAACTTCGATTTTTTAGGATTTTGTCGAGTGTTTTTGGTGTAGGATGTATATTTGAGTAAATTTAGATGAAAATAACTTCAATTATTTGGATTGTGAAAAAATTTTAGTTGGAAGTGTCAAATTTTAATAAATTTATTTGAAATCAACTTCGATTTTTTAGGATTTTGTCGAGTGTTTTTGGTGTAGGATGTATATTTGAGTAAATTTAGATGAAAATAACTTCAATTATTTGGATTGTGAAAAAATTTTAGTTGGAAGTGTCAAATTTTTTAATAAATATATTTGAAATCAACTTCGATTTTTTTGGATTTTGTTGAGTATTTTTGTTGTAGGGTCTATATTTGAGTAAAATTAGATGAAAATAACTTCAATTTTTTGGATTGTGAAAAAAATTTTAGTTGGAAGTGTCAAATTTAAATAAATTTATTTGAAATCAACTTCGATTTTTTTGGATTTTGTTGAGTATTTTTGTTGTAGGTTCTATATTTGAGTAAATTTAGATGAAAATAACTTCAATTTTTTGGATTGTGAAAAAAATTTAGTTGGAAGCGTCAACTTTTTATAAATTTGTTTGAAATCAACTTCGATTTTTTTGGATTTTGTCGAGTATTTTTGTTGTAGGGTTTATATTTGAGTAAATTTAGATGAAAATAACTTCAATTTTTTGGATTGTGAAAAAAATTTTAGTTGGAAGTGTCAAATTTTAATAAATTTATTTAAAATCAACTTCGATTTTATTGTATTTTGTCGAGTATTTTTGGTGTAGGATGTATATTTGAGTAAATTTAGATGAAAATAACGACAATTTTTTGGATTGTGAAAAAAAATTTAGTTGGAAGTGTCAAATTTTTTAATAAATATATTTGAAATCAACTTCGATTTTTTTGGATTTTGTTGAGTATTTTTGTTGTAGGGTCTATATTTGAGTAAAATTAGATGAAAATAACTTCAATTTTTTGGATTGTGAAAAAAATTTTAGTTGGAAGTGTCAAATTTTAATAAATTTATTTAAAATCAACTTCGATTTTATTGGATTTTGTTGAGTATTTTTTTTGTAGGATCTATATTTGAGTAAATTTAGATGAAAATAACTTCAATTTTTTGGATTGTGAAAAAATTTTAGTTCGAAGTGTCAAATTTTAATAAATTTATTTGAAATCAACTTCGATTTTTTTGGATTTTGTCGAGTATTTTTGGTGTAGGATGTATATTTGAGTAAATTTAGATGAAAATAACTTCAATTTTTTGGACTGTGAAAAAAATTTTAGTTGGAAGTGTCAAATTTTAATAAATTTATTTGAAATCAACTTCGATTTTTTTTTATTTTGACGAGTATTTTTGGGGTAGGATGTATATTTGAGTAAATTTAGATGAAAATAACTTCAATTATTTGGATTGTGAAAAAAATTTTAGTTGGAAGTGTCAAATTTTAATAAATTTATTTAAAATCAACTTCGATTTTATTGGATTTTGTCGAGTATTTTTGGTGTAGGATGTATATTTGAGTAAATTTAGATGAAAATAACTTCAATTTTTTGGACTGTGAAAAAAATTTTAGTTGGAAGTGTCAAATTTTAATAAATTTATTTGAAATCAACTTCGATTTTTTTTTATTTTGACGAGTATTTTTGGGGTAGGATGTATATTTGAGTAAATTTAGATGAAAATAACTTCAATTATTTGGATTGTGAAAAAAATTTTTAGTTGGAAGTGTCAAATTTTAATAAATTTATTTAAAATCAACTTCGATTTTATTGGATTTTGTCGAGTATTTTTGGTGTAGGATGTATATTTGAGTAAATTTAGATGAAAATAACGACAATTTTTTGGATTGTGAAAAAAAATTTAGTTGGAAGTGTCAAATTTAAATAAATTTATTTGAAATCAACTTCGATTTTTTTGGATTTTGTCGAGTATTTTTGTTGTAGGGTCTATATTTGAGTAAATTTAGATGAAAATAACTTCAATTTTTTGGATTGTGAAAAAAACTTTAGTTGGAAGTGTCAAATTTTAATAAATTTATTTGAAATCAACTTCGATTATTTGGATTTTGTAGAGTATTTTTTTGTAGGATCTATTTTTGAGTAAATTTAGATAAAAATAACTTCAATTTTTGGGATTGTGAATAAAATTTTAGTTGGAAGTGTCAAATTTTAATAAATTTATTTGAAATCAACTTCGATTTTTTTGGAGTTTGTCGAGTATTTTTGGTGTAGGATGTATATTTGAGTAAATTTAGATGAAAATAACGACAATTTTTTGGATTGTGAAAAAAAATTTAGTTGGAAGTGTCAAATTTAAATAAATTTATTTGAAATCAACTTCGATTTTATTGGATTTTGTCGAGTATTTTTGGTGTAGGATGTATATTTGAGTAAATTTAGATGAAAATAACGACAATTTTTTGGATTGTGAAAAAAAATTTAGTTGGAAGTGTCAAATTTTTTAATAAATATATTTGAAATCAACTTCGATTTTTTTGGATTTTGTTGAGTATTTTTGTTGTAGGGTCTATATTTGAGTAAAATTAGATGAAAATAACTTCAATTTTTTGGATTGTGAAAAAAATTTTAGTTGGAAGTGTCAAATTTAAATAAATTTATTTGAAATCAACTTCGATTTTTTTGGATTTTGTTGAGTATTTTTGTTGTAGGTTCTATATTTGAGTAAATTTAGATGAAAATAACTTCAATTTTTTGGATTGTGAAAAAATTTTAGTTGGAAGCGTCAACTTTTTATAAATTTGTTTGAAATCAACTTCGATTTTTTTGGATTTTGTCGAGTATTTTTGGTGTAGGATGTATATTTGAGTAAATTTAGATGAAAATAACTTCAATTATTTGGATTGTGAAAAAATTTTAGTTGGAAGTGTCAAATTTTAATAAATTTATTTGAAATCAACTTCGATTTTTTAGGATTTTGTCGAGTGTTTTTGGTGTAGGATGTATATTTGAGTAAATTTAGATGAAAATAACTTCAATTATTTGGATTGTGAAAAAATTTTAGTTGGAAGTGTCAAAGTTTAATAAATTTATTTGAAATCAACTTCGATTTTTTTTTATTTGGACGAGTATTTTTGGGGTAGGATGTATATTTGAGTAAATTTAGATGAAAATAACTTCAATTATTTGGATTGTGAAAAAAATTTTAGTTGGAAGTGTCAAATTTTAATAAATTTATTTGAAATCAACTTCGATTTTTTTGGATTTTGTCGAGTATTTTTGGTGTAGGATGTATATTTGAGTAAATTTAGATGAAAATAACTTCAATTTTTTGGATTGTGAAAAAATTTTAGTTGGAAGTGCCAAATTTTAATAAATTTATTTGAAATCAACTTCGATTTTTTTGGATTTTGTCGAGTATTTTTGGTGTAGGATGTATATTTGAGTAAATTTAGATGAAAATAACGACAATTTTCTGGATTGTGAAAAAAAGTTTAGTTGGAAGTGTCAAATCTTAATAAATTTATTTGAAATCAACTTCGATTTTTTTTTATTTTGACGAGTATTTTTGGGGTAGGATGTATATTTGAGTAAATTTAGATGAAAATAACTTCAATTATTTGGATTGTGAAAAAAATTTTAGTTGGAAGTGTAAAATTTTAATAAATTTATTTAAAATCAACTTCGATTTTATTGTATTTTGTCGAGTATATTTGGTGTAGGATGTTAACTTGAGTAAATTTAGATGAAAATAACGACAATTTTTTGGATTGTGAAAAAAAATTTAGTTGGAAGTGTCAAATTTTAATAAATATATTTGAAATCAACTTCGATTTTTTTGGATTTTGTTGAGTATTTTTGTTGTAGGTTCTATATTTGAGTAAATTTAGATGAAAATAACTTCAATTTTTGGATTGTGAAAAAATTTTAGTTGGAAGCGTCAACTTTTTATAAGTTTGTTTGAAATCAACTTCGATTTTTTTGGATTTTGTCGAGTATTTTTGTTGTAGGGTCTATATTTGAGTAAATTTAGATGAAAATAACTTCAATTTTTTGGATTGTGAAAAAAACTTTAGTTGGAAGTGTCAAATTTTAATAAATTTATTTGAAATCAACTTCGATTATTTGGATTTTGTAGAGTATTTTTTTGTAGGATCTATTTTTGAGTAAATTTAGATAAAAATAACTTCAATTTTTGGGATTGTGAATAAAATTTTAGTTGGAAGTGTCAAATTTTAATAAATTTATTTGAAATCAACTTCGATTTTTTTGGATTTTGTCGAGTATTTTTGGTGTAGGATTTATATTTGAGTAAATTTAGATGAAAATAACGACAATTTTTTGGATTGTGAAAAAAAGTTTAGTTGGAAGTGTCAAATTTTAATAAATTTATTTGAAATCAACTTCGATTTATTTGGATTTTGACGAGTATTTTTGGGGTAGGATGTATATTTGAGTACATTTAGATGAAAATAACTTCAATTATTTGGATTGTGAAAAAAATTTTAGTTGGAAGTGTCAAATTTTAATATATTTATTTAAAATCAACTTCAATTTTATTGGATTTTGTCGAGTATTTTTGGTGTAGGATGTATATTTGAGTAAATTTAGATGAAAATAACTTCAATTATTTGGATTGTGAAAAAATTTTAGTTGGAAGTGTCAAATTTTAATAAATTTATTTGAAATCAACTTCGATTTTTTAGGATTTTGTCGAGTGTTTTTGGTGTAGGATGTATATTTGAGTAAATTTAGATGAAAATAACTTCAATTATTTGGATTGTGAAAAAATTTTAGTTGGAAGTGTCAAATTTTAATAAATTTATTTGAAATCAACTTCGATTTTTTTTTATTTGGACGAGTATTTTTGGGGTAGGATGTATATTTGAGTAAATTTAGATGAAAATAACTTCAATTATTTGGATTGTGAAAAAAATTTTAGTTGGAAGTGTCAAATTTTAATAAATTTATTTAAAATCAACTTCGATTTTATTGGATTTTGTCGAGTATTTTTGGTGTAGGATGTATATTTGAGTAAATTTAGATGAAAATAACGACAATTTTTTGGATTGTGAAAAAAAATTTAGTTGGAAGTGTCAAATTTTTTAATAAATATATTTGAAATCAACTTCGATTTTTTTGGATTTTGTTGAGTATTTTTGTTGTAGGGTCTATATTTGAGTAAAATTAGATGAAAATAACTTCAATTTTTTGGATTGTGAAAAAAATTTTAGTTGGAAGTGTCAAATTTAAATAAATTTATTTGAAATCAACTTCGATTTTTTTGGATTTTGTTGAGTATTTTTGTTGTAGGTTCTATATTTGAGTAAATTTAGATGAAAATAACTTCAATTTTTTGGATTGTGAAAAAAATTTAGTTGGAAGCGTCAACTTTTTATAAATTTGTTCGAAATCAACTTCGATTTTTTTGGATTTTGTCGAGTATTTTTGTTGTAGGGTTTATATTTGAGTAAATTTAGATGAAAATAACTTCAATTTTTTGGATTGTGAAAAAAATTTTAGTTGGAAGTGTCAAATTTTTATAAATTTGTTTGAAATCAACTTCGATTTTTTTGGATTTTGTCGAGTATTTTTGTTGTAGGGTCTATATTTGAGTAAATTTAGATGAAAATAACTTCAATTTTTTGGATTGTGAAAAAAATTTTAGTTGGAAGTGTCAAATTTTAATAAATTTATTGGAAATCAACTTCGATTTTTTTGGATTTTGTAGAGTATTTTTTTGTAGGATCTATTTTTGAGTAAATTTAGATGAAAATAACTTCAATTTTTTGGATTGTGAAAAAAATTTTAGTTGGAAGTGTCAAATTTTAATAAATTTATTGGAAATCAACTTCGATTTTTTTGGATTTTGTAGAGTATTTTTTTGTAGGATCTATTTTTGAGTAAATTTAGATGAAAATAACTTCAATTTTTTGGATTGTGAAAAAATTTTAGTTGGAAGTGCCAAATTTTAATAAATTTATTTGAAATCAACTTCGATTTTTTTGGATTTTGTCGAGTATTTTTGGTGTAGGATGTATATTTGAGTAAATTTAGATGAAAATAACGACAATTTTCTGGATTGTGAAAAAAAGTTTAGTTGGAAGTGTCAAATCTTAATAAATTTATTTGAAATCAACTTCGATTTTTTTTTATTTTGACGAGTATTTTTGGGGTAGGATGTATATTTGAGTAAATTTAGATGAAAATAACTTCAATTATTTGGATTGTGAAAAAAATTTTAGTTGGAAGTGTCAAATTTTAATAAATTTATTTGAAATCAACTTCGATTTTTTAGGATTTTGTCGAGTGTTTTTGGTGTAGGATGTATATTTGAGTAAATTTAGATGAAAATAACTTCAATTATTTGGATTGTGAAAAAATTTTAGTTGGAAGTGTCAAATTTTAATAAATTTATTTGAAATCAACTTCGATTTTTTTTTATTTGGACGAGTATTTTTGGGGTAGGATGTATATTTGAGTAAATTTAGATGAAAATAACTTCAATTATTTGGATTGTGAAAAAAATTTTAGTTGGAAGTGTCAAATTTTAATAAATTTATTTAAAATCAACTTCGATTTTATTGGATTTTGTCGAGTATTTTTGGTGTAGGATGTATATTTGAGTAAATTTAGATGAAAATAACTTCAATTATTTGGATTGTGAAAAAAATTTTAGTTGGAAGTGTCAAATTTTAATAAATTTATTTGAAATCAACTTCGATTTTTTTGGATTTTGTCGAGTATTTTTGGTGTAGGATGTATATTTGAGTAAATTTAGATGAAAATAACTTCAATTTTTTGGATTGTGAAAAAATTTTAGTTGGAAGTGCCAAATTTTAATAAATTTATTTGAAATCAACTTCGATTTTTTTGGATTTTGTCGAGTATTTTTGGTGTAGGATGTATATTTGAGTAAATTTAGATGAAAATAACGACAATTTTCTGGATTGTGAAAAAAAGTTTAGTTGGAAGTGTCAAATCTTAATAAATTTATTTGAAATCAACTTCGATTTTTTTTTATTTTGACGAGTATTTTTGGGGTAGGATGTATATTTGAGTAAATTTAGATGAAAATAACTTCAATTATTTGGATTGTGAAAAAAATTTTAGTTGGAAGTGTCAAATTTTAATAAATTTATTTAAAATCAACTTCGATTTTATTGTATTTTGTCGAGTATTTTTGGTGTAGGATGTATACTTGAGTAAATTTAGATGAAAATAACGACAATTTTTTGGATTGTGAAAAAAAATTTAGTTGGAAGTGTCAAATTTTAATAAATATATTTGAAATCAACTTCGATTTTTTTGGATTTTGTTGAGTATTTTTGTTGTAGGGTCTATATTTGAGTAAATTTAGATGAAAATAACTTCAATTTTTTGGATTGTTAAAAAAATTTTAGTTGGAAGTGTCAAATTTAAATAAATTTATTTGAAATCAACTTCGATTTTTTTGGATTTTGTTGAGTATTTTTGTTGTAGGTTCTATATTTGAGTAAATTTAGATGAAAATAACTTCAATTTTTGGATTGTGAAAAAATTTTAGTTGGAAGCGTCAACTTTTTATAAGTTTGTTTGAAATCAACTTCGATTTTTTTGGATTTTGTCGAGTATTTTTGTTGTAGGGTCTATATTTGAGTAAATTTAGATGAAAATAACTTCAATTTTTTGGATTGTGAAAAAAACTTTAGTTGGAAGTGTCAAATTTTAATAAATTTATTTGAAATCAACTTCGATTATTTGGATTTTGTAGAGTATTTTTTTGTAGGATCTATTTTTGAGTAAATTTAGATAAAAATAACTTCAATTTTTGGGATTGTGAATAAAATTTTAGTTGGAAGTGTCAAATTTTAATAAATTTATTTGAAATCAACTTCGATTTTTTTGGATTTTGTCGAGTATTTTTGGTGTAGGATTTATATTTGAGTAAATTTAGATGAAAATAACGACAATTTTTTGGATTGTGAAAAAAAGTTTAGTTGGAAGTGTCAAATTTTAATAAATTTATTTGAAATCAACTTCGATTTATTTGGATTTTGACGAGTATTTTTGGGGTAGGATGTATATTTGAGTACATTTAGATGAAAATAACTTCAATTATTTGGATTGTGAAAAAAATTTTAGTTGGAAGTGTCAAATTTTAATATATTTATTTAAAATCAACTTCAATTTTATTGGATTTTGTCGAGTATTTTTGGTGTAGGATGTATATTTGAGTAAATTTAGATGAAAATAACTTCAATTATTTGGATTGTGAAAAAATTTTAGTTGGAAGTGTCAAATTTTAATAAATTTATTTGAAATCAACTTCGATTTTTTAGGATTTTGTCGAGTGTTTTTGGTGTAGGATGTATATTTGAGTAAATTTAGATGAAAATAACTTCAATTATTTGGATTGTGAAAAAATTTTAGTTGGAAGTGTCAAATTTTAATAAATTTATTTGAAATCAACTTCGATTTTTTTTTATTTGGACGAGTATTTTTGGGGTAGGATGTATATTTGAGTAAATTTAGATGAAAATAACTTCAATTATTTGGATTGTGAAAAAAATTTTAGTTGGAAGTGTCAAATTTTAATAAATTTATTTAAAATCAACTTCGATTTTATTGGATTTTGTCGAGTATTTTTGGTGTAGGATGTATATTTGAGTAAATTTAGATGAAAATAACGACAATTTTTTGGATTGTGAAAAAAAATTTAGTTGGAAGTGTCAAATTTTTTAATAAATATATTTGAAATCAACTTCGATTTTTTTGGATTTTGTTGAGTATTTTTGTTGTAGGGTCTATATTTGAGTAAAAGTAGATGAAAATAACTTCAATTTTTTGGATTGTGAAAAAATTTTAGTTGGAAGTGTCAAATTTTAATAAATTTATTTGAAATCAACTTCGATTTTTTTGGATTTTGTCGAGTATTTTTGGTGTAGGATGTATATTTGAGTAAATTTAGATGAAAATAACTTCAATTATTTGGATTGTGAAAAAAATTTTAGTTGGAAGTGTCAAATTTTAATAAATTTATTTAAAATCAACTTCGATTTTATTGGATAATGTCGAGTATTTTTGGTGTAGGATGTATATTTGAGTAAATTTAGATGAAAATAACGACAATTTTTTGGATTGTGAAAAAAAATTTAGTTGGAAGTGTCAAATTTTTTAATAAATATATTTGAAATCAACTTCGACTTTTTTGGATTTTGTTGAGTATTTTTGTTGTAGGGTCTATATTTGAGTAAAATTAGATGAAAATAACTTCAATTTTTTGGATTGTGAAAAAAATTTTAGTTGGAAGTGTCAAATTTAAATAAATTTATTTGAAATCAACTTCGATTTTTTTGGATTTTGTTGAGTATTTTTGTTGTAGGTTCTATATTTGAGTAAATTTAGATGAAAATAACTTCAATTTTTTGGATTGTGAGAAAATTTTAGTTGGAAGTGTCAAATTTTAATAAATTTATTTGAAATCAACTTCGATTTTTTTGGATTTTGTAGAGTATTTTTTTGTAGGATCTATTTTTGAGTAAATTTAGATGAAAATAACTTCAATTTTTGGGATTGTGAATAAAATTTTAGTTGGAAGTGTCAAATTTTAATAAATTTATTTGAAATCAACTTCGATTTTTTTGGATTTTGTCGAGTATTTTTGGTGTAGGATGTATATTTGAGTAAATTTAGATGAAAATAACTTCAATTATTTGGATTGTGAAAAAATTTTAGTTGGAAGTGTCAAATTTTAATAAATTTATTTTAAATCAACTTCGATTTTTTTGGATTTTGTCGAGTGTTTTTGGTGTAGGATGTATATTTGAGTAAATTTAGATGAAAATAACGACAATTTTTTGGATTGTGAAAAAAAATTTAGTTGGAAGTGTCAAATTTTAATAAATTTATTTGAAATCAACTTCGATTTTTTCGGATTTTGTTGAGTATTTTTTTGTAGGATCTATATTTGAGTAAATTTAGATGAAAATAACTTCAATTTTTTGGATTGTGAAAAAATTTTAGTTGGAAGTGTCAAATTTTAATAAATTTATTTGAAATCAACTTCGATTTTTTTGGATTTTGTCGAGTATTTTTGGTGTAGGATGTATATTTGAGTAAATTTAGATGAAAATAACGACAATTTTTTGGATTGTGAAAAAAAGTTTAGTTGGAAGTGTCAAATTTTAATAAATTTATTTGAAATCAACTTCGATTTTTTTTTATTTTGACGAGTATTTTTGGGGTAGGATGTATATTTGAGTAAATTTAGATGAAAATAACTGTCACGTCCCGGGTGAGGTTTTTTGGAACGGTGACTATAGGGAAGGAAAAGATCAGGCGCGAATCTATCATCCAGCACTCTGAAGGTTTTGAGGGAAAGTCAGGCGCGAATCTATCATCCGGCACTCTGAAGGTTTTAAAGGAAAGCCAGGCGCGAATCTATCATCCAGCACTCTGAAGGTTTTGAGGGAAAGTCAGGCGCGAATCTATCATCCGGCACACTGTGGGTTTAAGAGAATAGATCAGGCGCGAATCTATCATCCAGCACTCTGAAAGTTTTGAGGGAGAGTCAGGCGCGAATCTATCATCCGGCACACTGTGGGTTTAAGAGAATAGATCAGGCGCGAATCTATCATCCAGCACTCTGAAGGTTTTGAGGGAGGACCAGGCGCGAATCTATCATCCAGCACTCTGAAGGTTTTGAGGGAAACCCAGGCGCGAATCTATCATCCTGCACTCTGAAGGTTTTGAGGGAAAGTCAGGCGCGAATCTATCATCCGGCACACTGTGGTTTTAAGAGAAAAGATCAGGCGCGAATCTATCATCCGCCACGCTAATCGACCAGGGAAGGTTTTAAAGCAAATTAGTATTGAAGGGACACCCGTTAGCACTCTTGTTTGGTTTTGGTTTGATAATAGGATTTACCGTTGCATTCGTACAAAAGAAACCACACTTAGTTTTCCTAAGAATAGCACGGTTCGTGCTGCAGTGTGTTTGTAAATACTGGGAGAGCTCTCGCGAATCAGCTGTTGCGGCAGCTTGGTTTCGTGGGGAAGCCTTATGATTCGAGGATACGCACAATAATTCGAGACATGATTGGTAACAAAGCGGTTTATTAACCTTGTTAGAGCGTTTCTAACAATGCGTGGGAAGATTTGTATTCACACACACAACACTTATAATATGGATTATGAATATAAATGGCGATATATATATAATAAGCATAAATGAAAGAATATAATGATAAGTAAGCAATAAGCATAAATGAAAGAATATAATGATAAGTAAGCAATAAGCATAAATGAAAGAATATAATGATAAGTAAGCAATAAGCATAAATGAAAGAATATAATGATAGGTAAGCAATAAGCATAAATGAAAGAATATAATGATAAGTAAGCAATAAGCATGAAAGAATATAATAATGAGCTATAAGCGTTGACGAATAATAATATGGTATGGGGTGATATGCACTGTAATAATGATATATAATAATAACTTACAGTAGTTGCCGTAAAGCACTGACTTGAATAATTAACACTGGTTAAATAATACTCTTATCTATTCGATAGTCTGTTGACAAAAGAGCGTTATGAGCTCTCGATCCTTCGTATTTATATGATCTTCCAGGAGTACTGCGGGGGTTCGCGCGGTAAAGACCTTGACAGATTTCGGAACAAGGCGCAGTAGATTTTGGGGGTTTTTGTAAACGGTATGGCTATTAATAGATGTATTTATGTCACGTACGCCAAATGCGTCGTAATTACAATCACGTGTTGATCACGTTTGTACATTTGCGTCGCAGTAACATTTCTAGGGTTTTTGCATGGGGCTTTGAAGCGAAATACTCAACCCATTTGGTGGAGTTTAGGAGGTCGTATAGGAATGGGGTAAACGGTGTATTGACTTCTGTGGTCATAGTAAGGGCGTGAGACGTAGTCTCGATTTGGAAGAGGGTTTTAAGGATGAGGGATTTGTTTAAACGTAGATTTGGAAGGAAGTGGTCATGCCTCATATGGCGAATAGGCGAAGGAGTTTTGTAACGATCATCTCGTGATGGGGATCTCTAAGATACATCATCGAGGTGGCGTTTTGTATAGGTCATCTTGTGTTGGGGACCGCTAAGGTACAACATCAAGGTGATCGGCGATTGGGATTGACCATTTAGAGACAGGGACCACTAAGGTATATCGTCTAAGTGATCGGTTGGGTTTGAAAAAGGGGTATGGCTTGAGTTCGATGGTTTTTGATGGAGTTGTGGATGGATTTGTGAGGAAGTGGTGTTAAAATACCGCGCGAAAAATAGTGGGACGTCACAATAACTTCAATTATTTGGATTGTGAAAAAAATTTTAGTTGGAAGTGTCAAATTTTAATAAATTTATTTAAAATCAACTTCGATTTTATTGGATTTTGTCGAGTATTTTTGGTGTAGGATGTATATTTGAGTAAATTTAGATGAAAATAACTTCAATTTTTTGGACTGTGAAAAAAATTTTAGTTGGAAGTGTCAAATTTTAATAAATTTATTTGAAATCAACTTCGATTTTTTTTTATTTTGACGAGTATTTTTGGGGTAGGATGTATATTTGAGTAAATTTAGATGAAAATAACTTCAATTATTAGGATTGTGAAAAAAATTTTAGTTGGAAGTGTCAAATTTTAATAAATTTATTTAAAATCAACTTCGATTTTATTGGATTTTGTCGAGTATTTTTGGTGTAGGATGTATATTTGAGTAAATTTAGATGAAAATAACTTCAATTATTTGGATTGTGAAAAAATTTTAGTTGGAAGTGTCAAATTTTAATAAATTTATTTAAAATCAACTTCGATTTTATTGGATTTTGTCGAGTATTTTTGGTGTAGGATGTATATTTGAGTAAATTTAGATGAAAATAACTTCAATTATTTGGATTGTGAAAAAATTTTAGTTGGAAGTGTCAAATTTTAATAAATTTATTTGAAATCAACTTCGATTTTTTTTTATTTTGACGAGTATTTTTGGGGTAGGATGTATATTTGAGTAAATTTAGATGAAAATAACTTCAATTATTTGGATTGTGAAAAAAATTTTAGTTGGAAGTGTCAAATTTTAATAAATTTATTTAAAATCAACTTCGATTTTATTGGATTTTGTCGAGTATTTTTGGTGTAGGATGTATATTTGAGTAAATTTAGATGAAAATAACTTCAATTTTTTGGACTGTGAAAAAAATTTTAGTTGGAAGTGTCAAATTTTAATAAATTTATTTGAAATCAACTTCGATTTTTTTTTTATTTTGACGAGTATTTTTGGTGTAGGATGTATATTTGAGTAAATTTAGATGAAAATAACTTCAATTTTTTGGACTGTGAAAAAAATTTTAGTTGGAAGTGTCAAATTTTAATAAATTTATTTGAAATCAACTTCGATTTTTTTGGATTCTGTCGAGTATTTTTTGTGTAGGATGTATATTTGAGTAAATTTAGATGAAAATAACTTCAATTTTTTGGACTGTGAAAAAAATTTTAGTTGGAAGTGTCAAATCTTAATAAATTTATTTGAAATCAACTTCGATTTTTTTTTATTTTGACGAGTATTTTTGGGGTAGGATGTATATTTGAGTAAATTTAGATGAAAATAACTTCAATTATTTGGATTGTGAAAAAAATTTTAGTTGGAAGTGTCAAATTTTAATAAATTTATTTAAAATCAACTTCGATTTTATTGGATTTTGTCGAGTATTTTTGGTGTAGGATGTATATTTGAGTAAATTTAGATGAAAATAACGACAATTTTTTGGATTGTGAAAAAAAGTTTAGTTGGAAGTGTCAAATCTTAATAAATTTATTTGAAATCAACTTCGATTTTTTTTTATTTTGACGAGTATTTTTGGGGTAGGATGTATATTTGAGTAAATTTAGATGAAAATAACTTCAATTATTTGGATTGTGAAAAAAATTTTAGTTGGAAGTGTCAAATTTTAAAAATTTATTTAAAATCAACTTTGATTTTATTGGATTTTGTCGAGTATTTTTGGTGTAGGATGTATATTTGAGTAAATTTAGATGAAAATAACTTCAATTATTTGGATTGTGAAAAAAATTTTTAGTTGGAAGTGTCAAATTTTAATAAATTTATTTAAAATCAACTTCGATTTTATTGGATTTTGTCGAGTATTTTTGGTGTAGGATGTATATTTGAGTAAATTTAGATGAAAATAACGACAATTTTTTGGATTGTGAAAAAAAGTTTAGTTGGAAGTGTCAAATTTTAATAAATTTATTTGAAATCAACTTCGATTTTTTTTTATTTTGACGAGTATTTTTGGGGTAGGATGTATATTTGAGTAAATTTAGATGAAAATAACTTCAATTATTTGGATTGTGAAAAAAATTTTAGTTGGAAGTGTCAAATTTTAATAAATTTATTTAAAATCAACTTCGATTTTATTGGATTTTGTCCAGTATTTTTGGTGTAGGATGTATATTTGAGTAAATTTAGATGAAAATAACTTCAATTTTTTGGACTGTGAAAAAAATTTTAGTTGGAAGTGTCAAATTTTAATAAATTTATTTGAAATCAACTTCGATTTTTTTTTATTTTGACGAGTATTTTTGGGGTAGGATGTATATTTGAGTAAATTTAGATGAAAATATCATCAATTATTTGGATTGTGAAAAAAATTTTAGTTGGAAGTGTCAAATTTTAATAAATTTATTTAAAATCAACTTCGATTTTATTGGATTTTGTCGAGTATTTTTGGTGTAGGATGTATATTTGAGTAAATTTAGATGAAAATAACTTCAATTTTTTGGACTGTGAAAAAAATTTTAGTTGGAAGTCTCAAATTTTAATAAATTTATTTGAAATCAACTTCGATGTTTTTTTATTTTGACGAGTATTTTTGGGGTAGGATGTATATTTGAGTAAATTTAGATGAAAATAACTTCAATTATTTGGATTGTGAAAAAAATTTTTAGTTGGAAGTGTCAAATTTTAATAAATTTATTTAAAATCAACTTCGATTTTATTGGATTTTGTCGAGTATTTTTGGTGTAGGATGTATATTTGAGTAAATTTAGATGAAAATAACTTCAATTTTTTGGACTGTGAAAAAAATTTTAGTTGGAAGTGTCAAATTTTAATAAATTTATTTGAAATCAACTTCGATTTTTTTTTATTTTGACGAGTATTTTTGGGGTAGGATGTATATTTGAGTAAATTTAGATGAAAATAACTTCAATTATTTGGATTGTGAAAAAAATTTTAGTTGGAAGTGTCAAATTTTAATAAATTTATTTAAAATCAACTTCGATTTTATTGGATTTTGTCGAGTATTTTTGGTGTAGGATGTATATTTGAGTAAATTTAGATGAAAATAACTTCAATTATTTGGATTGTGAAAAAATTTTAGTTGGAAGTGTCAAATTTTAATAAATTTATTTGAAATCAACTTCGATTTTTTTTTATTTTGACGAGTGTTTTTGGGGTAGGATGTATATTTGAGTAAATTTAGATGAAAATAACTTCAATTATTTGGATTGTGAAAAAAATTTTAGTTGGAAGTGTCAAATTTTAATAAATTTATTTAAAATCAACTTCGATTTTATTGGATTTTGTCGAGTATTTTTGGTGTAGGATGTATATTTGAGTAAATTTAGATGAAAATAACTTCAATTATTTGGATTGTGAAAAAATTTTAGTTGGAAGTGTCAAATTTTAATAAATTTATTTGAAATCAACTTCGATTTTTTTTTATTTTGACGAGTATTTTTGGGGTAGGATGTATATTTGAGTAAATTTAGATGAAAATAACTTCAATTATTTGGATTGTGAAAAAAATTTTAGTTGGAAGTGTCAAATTTTAATAAATTTATTTAAAATCAACTTCGATTTTATTGGATTTTGTCGAGTATTTTTGGTGTAGGATGTATATTTGAGTAAATTTAGATGAAAATAACTTCAATTTTTTGGACTGTGAAAAAAATTTTAGTTGGAAGTGTCAAATTTTAATAAATTTATTTGAAATCAACTTCGATTTTTTTTTTATTTTGACGAGTATTTTTGGTGTAGGATGTATATTTGAGTAAATTTAGATGAAAATAACTTCAATTTTTTGGACTGTGAAAAAAATTTTAGTTGGAAGTGTCAAATTTTAATAAATTTATTTGAAATCAACTTCGATTTTTTTGGATTCTGTCGAGTATTTTTTGTGTAGGATGTATATTTGAGTAAATTTAGATGAAAATAACTTCAATTTTTTGGACTGTGAAAAAAATTTTAGTTGGAAGTGTCAAATCTTAATAAATTTATTTGAAATCAACTTCGATTTTTTTTTATTTCGACGAGTATTTTTGGGGTAGGATGTATATTTGAGTAAATTTAGATGAAAATAACTTCAATTATTTGGATTGTGAAAAAAATTTTAGTTGGAAGTGTCAAATTTTAATAAATTTATTTAAAATCAACTTCGATTTTATTGGATTTTGTCGAGTATTTTTGGTGTAGGATGTATATTTGAGTAAATTTAGATGAAAATAACGACAATTTTTTGGATTGTGAAAAAAAGTTTAGTTGGAAGTGTCAAATTTTAATAAATTTATTTGAAATCAACTTCGATTTTTTTTTATTTTGACGAGTATTTTTGGGGTAGGATGTATATTTGAGTAAATTTAGATGAAAATAACTTCAATTATTTGGATTGTGAAAAAAATTTTAGTTGGAAGTGTCAAATTTTAATAAATTTATTTAAAATCAACTTCGATTTTATTGGATTTTGTCGAGTATTTTTGGTGTAGGATGTATATTTGAGTAAATTTAGATGAAAATAACTTCAATTTTTTGGACTGTGAAAAAAATTTTAGTTGGAAGTGTCAAATTTTAATAAATTTATTTGAAATCAACTTCGATTTTTTTTTATTTTGACGAGTATTTTTGGGGTAGGATGTATATTTGAGTAAATTTAGATGAAAATAACTTCAATTATTAGGATTGTGAAAAAAATTTTAGTTGGAAGTGTCAAATTTTAATAAATTTATTTAAAATCAACTTCGATTTTATTGGATTTTGTCGAGTATTTTTGGTGTAGGATGTATATTTGAGTAAATTTAGATGAAAATAACTTCAATTATTTGGATTGTGAAAAAATTTTAGTTGGAAGTGTCAAATTTTAATAAATTTATTTAAAATCAACTTCGATTTTATTGGATTTTGTCGAGTATTTTTGGTGTAGGATGTATATTTGAGTAAATTTAGATGAAAATAACTTCAATTATTTGGATTGTGAAAAAATTTTAGTTGGAAGTGTCAAATTTTAATAAATTTATTTGAAATCAACTTCGATTTTTTTTTATTTTGACGAGTATTTTTGGGGTAGGATGTATATTTGAGTAAATTTAGATGAAAATAACTTCAATTATTTGGATTGTGAAAAAAATTTTAGTTGGAAGTGTCAAATTTTAATAAATTTATTTAAAATCAACTTCGATTTTATTGGATTTTGTCGAGTATTTTTGGTGTAGGATGTATATTTGAGTAAATTTAGATGAAAATAACTTCAATTTTTTGGACTGTGAAAAAAATTTTAGTTGGAAGTGTCAAATTTTAATAAATTTATTTGAAATCAACTTCGATTTTTTTTTTATTTTGACGAGTATTTTTGGTGTAGGATGTATATTTGAGTAAATTTAGATGAAAATAACTTCAATTTTTTGGACTGTGAAAAAAATTTTAGTTGGAAGTGTCAAATTTTAATAAATTTATTTGAAATCAACTTCGATTTTTTTGGATTCTGTCGAGTATTTTTTGTGTAGGATGTATATTTGAGTAAATTTAGATGAAAATAACTTCAATTTTTTGGACTGTGAAAAAAATTTTAGTTGGAAGTGTCAAATCTTAATAAATTTATTTGAAATCAACTTCGATTTTTTTTTATTTTGACGAGTATTTTTGGGGTAGGATGTATATTTGAGTAAATTTAGATGAAAATAACTTCAATTATTTGGATTGTGAAAAAAATTTTAGTTGGAAGTGTCAAATTTTAATAAATTTATTTAAAATCAACTTCGATTTTATTGGATTTTGTCGAGTATTTTTGGTGTAGGATGTATATTTGAGTAAATTTAGATGAAAATAACGACAATTTTTTGGATTGTGAAAAAAAGTTTAGTTGGAAGTGTCAAATCTTAATAAATTTATTTGAAATCAACTTCGATTTTTTTTTATTTTGACGAGTATTTTTGGGGTAGGATGTATATTTGAGTAAATTTAGATGAAAATAACTTCAATTATTTGGATTGTGAAAAAAATTTTAGTTGGAAGTGTCAAATTTTAAAAATTTATTTAAAATCAACTTTGATTTTATTGGATTTTGTCGAGTATTTTTGGTGTAGGATGTATATTTGAGTAAATTTAGATGAAAATAACTTCAATTATTTGGATTGTGAAAAAAATTTTTAGTTGGAAGTGTCAAATTTTAATAAATTTATTTAAAATCAACTTCGATTTTATTGGATTTTGTCGAGTATTTTTGGTGTAGGATGTATATTTGAGTAAATTTAGATGAAAATAACGACAATTTTTTGGATTGTGAAAAAAAGTTTAGTTGGAAGTGTCAAATTTTAATAAATTTATTTGAAATCAACTTCGATTTTTTTTTATTTTGACGAGTATTTTTGGGGTAGGATGTATATTTGAGTAAATTTAGATGAAAATAACTTCAATTATTTGGATTGTGAAAAAAATTTTAGTTGGAAGTGTCAAATTTTAATAAATTTATTTAAAATCAACTTCGATTTTATTGGATTTTGTCCAGTATTTTTGGTGTAGGATGTATATTTGAGTAAATTTAGATGAAAATAACTTCAATTTTTTGGACTGTGAAAAAAATTTTAGTTGGAAGTGTCAAATTTTAATAAATTTATTTGAAATCAACTTCGATTTTTTTTTATTTTGACGAGTATTTTTGGGGTAGGATGTATATTTGAGTAAATTTAGATGAAAATATCATCAATTATTTGGATTGTGAAAAAAATTTTAGTTGGAAGTGTCAAATTTTAATAAATTTATTTAAAATCAACTTCGATTTTATTGGATTTTGTCGAGTATTTTTGGTGTAGGATGTATATTTGAGTAAATTTAGATGAAAATAACTTCAATTTTTTGGACTGTGAAAAAAATTTTAGTTGGAAGTCTCAAATTTTAATAAATTTATTTGAAATCAACTTCGATTTTTTTTTATTTTGACGAGTATTTTTGGGGTAGGATGTATATTTGAGTAAATTTAGATGAAAATAACTTCAATTATTTGGATTGTGAAAAAAATTTTTAGTTGGAAGTGTCAAATTTTAATAAATTTATTTAAAATCAACTTCGATTTTATTGGATTTTGTCGAGTATTTTTGGTGTAGGATGTATATTTGAGTAAATTTAGATGAAAATAACTTCAATTTTTTGGACTGTGAAAAAAATTTTAGTTGGAAGTGTCAAATTTTAATAAATTTATTTGAAATCAACTTCGATTTTTTTTTATTTTGACGAGTATTTTTGGGGTAGGATGTATATTTGAGTAAATTTAGATGAAAATAACTTCAATTATTTGGATTGTGAAAAAAATTTTAGTTGGAAGTGTCAAATTTTAATAAATTTATTTAAAATCAACTTCGATTTTATTGGATTTTGTCGAGTATTTTTGGTGTAGGATGTATATTTGAGTAAATTTAGATGAAAATAACTTCAATTATTTGGATTGTGAAAAAATTTTAGTTGGAAGTGTCAAATTTTAATAAATTTATTTGAAATCAACTTCGATTTTTTTTTATTTTGACGAGTGTTTTTGGGGTAGGATGTATATTTGAGTAAATTTAGATGAAAATAACTTCAATTATTTGGATTGTGAAAAAAATTTTAGTTGGAAGTGTCAAATTTTAATAAATTTATTTAAAATCAACTTCGATTTTATTGGATTTTGTCGAGTATTTTTGGTGTAGGATGTATATTTGAGTAAATTTAGATGAAAATAACTTCAATTATTTGGATTGTGAAAAAATTTTAGTTGGAAGTGTCAAATTTTAATAAATTTATTTGAAATCAACTTCGATTTTTTTTTATTTTGACGAGTATTTTTGGGGTAGGATGTATATTTGAGTAAATTTAGATGAAAATAACTTCAATTATTTGGATTGTGAAAAAAATTTTAGTTGGAAGTGTCAAATTTTAATAAATTTATTTAAAATCAACTTCGATTTTATTGGATTTTGTCGAGTATTTTTGGTGTAGGATGTATATTTGAGTAAATTTAGATGAAAATAACTTCAATTTTTTGGACTGTGAAAAAAATTTTAGTTGGAAGTGTCAAATTTTAATAAATTTATTTGAAATCAACTTCGATTTTTTTTTTATTTTGACGAGTATTTTTGGTGTAGGATGTATATTTGAGTAAATTTAGATGAAAATAACTTCAATTTTTTGGACTGTGAAAAAAATTTTAGTTGGAAGTGTCAAATTTTAATAAATTTATTTGAAATCAACTTCGATTTTTTTGGATTCTGTCGAGTATTTTTTGTGTAGGATGTATATTTGAGTAAATTTAGATGAAAATAACTTCAATTTTTTGGACTGTGAAAAAAATTTTAGTTGGAAGTGTCAAATCTTAATAAATTTATTTGAAATCAACTTCGATTTTTTTTTATTTCGACGAGTATTTTTGGGGTAGGATGTATATTTGAGTAAATTTAGATGAAAATAACTTCAATTATTTGGATTGTGAAAAAAATTTTAGTTGGAAGTGTCAAATTTTAATAAATTTATTTAAAATCAACTTCGATTTTATTGGATTTTGTCGAGTATTTTTGGTGTAGGATGTATATTTGAGTAAATTTAGATGAAAATAACGACAATTTTTTGGATTGTGAAAAAAAGTTTAGTTGGAAGTGTCAAATTTTAATAAATTTATTTGAAATCAACTTCGATTTTTTTTTATTTTGACGAGTATTTTTGGGGTAGGATGTATATTTGAGTAAATTTAGATGAAAATAACTTCAATTATTTGGATTGTGAAAAAAATTTTAGTTGGAAGTGTCAAATTTTAATAAATTTATTTAAAATCAACTTCGATTTTATTGGATTTTGTCGAGTATTTTTGGTGTAGGATGTATATTTGAGTAAATTTAGATGAAAATAACTTCAATTATTTGGATTGTGAAAAAAAATTTTAGTTGGAAGTGTCAAATTTTAATAAATTTATTTAAAATCAACTTCGATTTTATTGGATTTTGTCGAGTATTTTTGGTGTAGGATGTATATTTGAGTAAATTTAGATGAAAATAACGACAATTTTTTGGATTGTGAAAAAAAATTTAGTTGGAAGTGTCAAATTTTAATAAATATATTTGAAATCAACTTCGATTTTTTTGGATTTTGTTGAGTATTTTTGTTGTAGGTTCTATATTTGAGTAAATTTAGATGAAAATAACTTCAATTTTTGGATTGTGAAAAAATTTTAGTTGGAAGCGTCAACTTTTTATAAGTTTGTTTGAAATCAACTTCGATTTTTTTGGATTTTGTCGAGTATTTTTGTTGTAGGGTCTATATTTGAGTAAATTTAGATGGAAATAACTTCAATTTTTTTGATTGTGAAAAAAACTTTAGTTGGAAGTGTCAAATTTTAATAAATTTATTTGAAATCAACTTCGATTATTTGGATTTTGTAGAGTATTTTTTTGTAGGATCTATTTTTGAGTAAATTTAGATAAAAATAACTTCAATTTTTGGGATTGTGAATAAAATTTTAGTTGGAAGTGTCAAATTTTAATAAATTTATTTGAAATCAACTTCGATTTTTTTGGATTTTGTCGAGTATTTTTGGTGTAGGATTTATATTTGAGTAAATTTAGATGAAAATAACGACAATTTTTTGGATTGTGAAAAAAAGTTTAGTTGGAAGTGTCAAATTTTAATAAATTTATTTGAAATCAACTTCGATTTATTTGGATTTTGACGAGTATTTTTGGGGTAGGATGTATATTTGAGTAAATTTAGATGAAAATAACTTCAATTATTTGGATTGTGAAAAAAATTTTAGTTGGAAGTGTCAAATTTTAATATATTTATTTAAAATCAACTTCAATTTTATTGGATTTTGTCGAGTATTTTTGGTGTAGGATGTATATTTGAGTAAATTTAGATGAAAATAACTTCAATTATTTGGATTGTGAAAAAATTTTAGTTGGAAGTGTCAAATTTTAATAAATTTATTTGAAATCAACTTCGATTTTTTAGGATTTTGTGGAGTGTTTTTGGTGTAGGATGTATATTTGAGTAAATTTAGATGAAAATAACTTCAATTATTTGGATTGTGAAAAAATTTTAGTTGGAAGTGTCAAATTTTAATAAATTTATTTGAAATCAACTTCGATTTTTTTTTATTTGGACGAGTATTTTTGGGGTAGGATGTATATTTGAGTAAATTTAGATGAAAATAACTTCAATTATTTGGATTGTGAAAAAAATTTTAGTTGGAAGTGTCAAATTTTAATAAATTTATTTAAAATCAACTTCGATTTTATTGGATTTTGTCGAGTATTTTTGGTGTAGGATGTATATTTGAGTAAATTTAGATGAAAATAACGACAATTTTTTGGATTGTGAAAAAAAATTTAGTTGGAAGTGTCAAATTTAAATAAATTTATTTGAAATCAACTTCGATTTTTTTGGATTTTGTTGAGTATTTTTGTTGTAGGTTCTATATTTGAGTAAATTTAGATGAAAATAACTTCAATTTTTTGGATTGTGAAAAAAATTTAGTTGGAAGCGCCAACTTTTTATAAATTTGTTTGAAATCAACTTCGATTTTTTTGGATTTTGTCGAGTATTTTTGTTGTAGGGTCTATATTTGAGTAAATTTAGATGAAAATAACTTCAATTTTTTGGATTGTGAAAAAAATTTTAGTTGGAAGTGTCAAATTTTAATAAATTTATTTAAAATCAACTTCGATTTTATTGGATTTTGTCGAGTATTTTTGGTGTAGGATGTATATTTGAGTAAATTTAGATGAAAATAACGACAATTTTTTGGACTGTGAAAAAAATTTTAGTTGGAAGTGTCAAATTTTAATAAATTTATTTGAAATCAACTTCGATTTTTTTTTATTTTGACGAGTATTATTGGGGTAGGATGTATATTTGAGTAAATTTAGATGAAAATAACTTCAATTATTTGGATTGTGAAAAAAATTTTTAGTTGGAAGTGTCAAATTTTAATAAATATATTTGAAATCAACTTCGATTTTTTAGGATTTTGTCGAGTGTTTTTGGTGTAGGATGTATATTTGAGTAAATTTAGATGAAAATAACTTCAATTATTTGGATTGTGAAAAAATTTTAGTTGGAAGTGTCAAATTTTAATAAATTTATTTGAAATCAACTTCGATTTTTTTTTATTTGGACGAGTATTTTTGGGGTAGGATGTATATTTGAGTAAATTTAGATGAAAATAACTTCAATTATTTGGATTGTGAAAAAAATTTTAGTTGGAAGTGTCAAATTTTAATAAATTTATTTAAAATCAACTTCGATTTTATTGGATTTTGTCGAGTATTTTTGGTGTAGGATGTATATTTGAGTAAATTTAGATGAAAATAACGACAATTTTTTGGATTGTGAAAAAAAATTTAGTTGGAAGTGTCAAATTTAAATAAATTTATTTGAAATCAACTTCGATTTTTTTGGATTTTGTTGAGTATTTTTGTTGTAGGTTCTATATTTGAGTAAATTTAGGTGAAAATAACTTCAATTTTTTGGATTGTGAAAAAAATTTAGTTGGAAGCGTCAACTTTTTATAAATTTGTTTGAAATCAACTTCGATTTTTTTGGATTTTGTCGAGTATTTTTGTTGTAGGGTCTATATTTGAGTAAATTTAGATGAAAATAACTTCAATTTTTTGGATTGTGAAAAAAATTTTAGTTGGAAGTGTCAAATTTTAATAAATTTATTTAAAATCAACTTCGATTTTATTGGATTTTGTCGAGTATTTTTGGTGTAGGATGTATATTTGAGTAAATTTAGATGAAAATAACGACAATTTTTTGGATTGTGAAAATAAATTTAGTTGGAAGTGTCAAATTTTTTAATAAATATCTTTGAAATCAACTTCGATTTTTTTGGATTTTGTTGAGTATTTTTGTTGTAGGGTCTATATTTGAGTAAAATTAGATGAAAATAACTTCAATTTTTTGGATTGTGAAAAAAATTTTAGTTGGAAGTGTCAAATTTAAATAAATTTATTTGAAATCAACTTCGATTTTTTTGGATTTTGTTGAGTATTTTTGTTGTAGGTTCTATATTTGAGTAAATTTAGATGAAAATAACTTCAATTTTTTGGATTGTGAAAAAATTTTAGTTGGAAGCGTCAACTTTTTATAAATTTGTTTGAAATCAACTTCGATTTTTTTGGATTTTGTCGAGTATTTTTGTTGTAGGGTCTATATTTGAGTAAATTTAGATGAAAATAACTTCAATTTTTTGGATTGTGAAAAAAATTTTAGTTGGAAGTGTCAAATTTTAATAAATTTATTTGAAATCAACTTCGATTTTTTTGGATTTTGTAGAGTATTTTTTTGTAGGATCTATTTTTGAGTAAATTTAGATGAAAATAACTTCAATTTTTGGGATTGTGAATAAAATTTTAGTTGGAAGTGTCAAATTTTAATAAATTTATTTGAAATCAACTTCGATTTTTTTGGATTTTGTCGAGTATTTTTTGTGTAGGATTTATATTTGAGTAAATTTAGATGAAAATAACTTCAATTTTTTGGACTGTGAAAAAAATTTTAGTTGGAAGTGTCAAATTTTAATAAATTTATTTGAAATCAACTTCGATTTTTTTTTTTTTGACGAGTATTTTTGGGGTAGGATGTATAATTGAGTAAATTTAGATGAAAATAACTTCAATTATTTGGATTGTGAAAAAAATTTTAGTTGGAAGTGTCAAATTTTAATAAATTTATTTGAAATCAACTTCGATTTTTTCGGATTTTGTTGAGTATTTTTTTGTAGGATCTATATTTGAGTAAATTTAGATGAAAATAACTTCAATTTTTTGGATTGTGGAAAAATTTTAGTTGGAAGTGTCAAATTTTAATAAATTTATTTGAAATCAACTTCGATTTTTTTGGATTTTGTCGAGTATTTTTGGTGTAGGATGTATATTTGAGTAAATTTAGATGAAAATAACTTCAATTATTTGGATTGTGAAAAAAATTTTAGTTGGAAGTGTCAAATTTTAATAAATTTATTTAAAATCAACTTCGATTTTATTGGATAATGTCGAGTATTTTTGGTGTAGGATGTATATTTGAGTAAATTTAGATGAAAATAACGACAATTTTTTGGATTGTGAAAAAAAATTTAGTTGGAAGTGTCAAATTTTTTAATAAATATATTTGAAATCAACTTCGACTTTTTTGGATTTTGTTGAGTATTTTTGTTGTAGGGTCTATATTTGAGTAAAATTAGATGAAAATAACTTCAATTTTTTGGATTGTGAAAAAAATTTTAGTTGGAAGTGTCAAATTTAAATAAATTTATTTGAAATCAACTTCGATTTTTTTGGATTTTGTTGAGTATTTTTGTTGTAGGTTCTATATTTGAGTAAATTTAGATGAAAATAACTTCAATTTTTTGGATTGTGAAAAAATTTTAGTTGGAAGCGTCAACTTTTTATAAATTTGTTTGAAATCAACTTCGATTTTTTTGGATTTTGTCGAGTATTTTTGTTGTAGGGTCTATATTTGAGTAAATTTAGATGAAAATAACTTCAATTTTTTGGATTGTGAAAAAAATTTTAGTTGGAAGTGTCAAATTTTAATAAATTTATTTGAAATCAACTTCGATTTTTTTGGATTTTGTAGAGTATTTTTTTGTAGGATCTATTTTTGAGTAAATTTAGATGAAAATAACTTCAATTTTTGGGATTGTGAATAAAATTTTAGTTGGAAGTGTCAAATTTTAATAAATTTATTTGAAATCAACTTCGATTTTTTTGGATTTTGTCGAGTATTTTTTGTGTAGGATGTATATTTGAGTAAATTTAGATGAAAATAACTTTAATTATTTGGATTGTGAAAAAATTTTAGTTGGAAGTGTCTAATTTTAATAAATTTATTTGAAATCAACTTCGATTTTTTTTGATTTTGTTGAGTATTTTTGTTGTAGGTTCTATATTTGAGTAAATTTAGATGAAAATAACTTCAATTTTTTGGATTGTGAAAAAATTTTAGTTGGAAGCGTCAACTTTTTATAAATTTGTTTGAAATCAACTTCGATTTTTTTGGATTTTGTCGAGTATTTTTTGTGTAGGATGTATATTTGAGTAAATTTAGATGAAAATAACTTCAATTATTTGGATTGTGAAAAAATTTTAGTTGGAAGTGTCAAATTTTAATAAATTTATTTGAAATCAACTTCGATTTTTTTGGATTTTGTTGAGTATTTTTGTTGTAGGTTCTATATTTGAGTAAATTTAGATGAAAATAACTTCAATTTTTTGGATTGTGAAAAAATTTTAGTTGGAAGCGTCAACTTTTTATAAATTTGTTTGAAATCAACTTCGATTTTTTAGGATTTTGTCGAGTATTTTTGTTGTAGGGTCTATATTTGAGTAAATTTAGATGAAAATAACTTCAATTTTTTGGATTGTGAAAAAAATTTTAGTTGGAAGTGCCAAATTTTAATAAATTTATTTGAAATCAACTTCGATTTTTTTTTATTTTGTAGAGTATTTTTTTGTAGGATCTATTTTTGAGTAAATTTAGATGAAAATAACTTCAATTTATTGGACTGTGAAAAAAATTTTAGTTGGAAGTGTCAAATTTTAATAAATTTATTTGAAATCAACTTCGATTTTTTTTTATTTTGACGAGTATTTTTGGGGTAGGATGTATATTTGAGTAAATTTAGATGAAAATAACTTCAATTATTTGGATTGGTGAAAAAAATTTTAGTTGGAAGTGTCAAATTTTAATAAATTTATTTAAAATCAACTTCGATTTTATTGTATTTTGTCGAGTATTTTTGGTGTAGGATGTATACTTGAGTAAATTTAGATGAAAATAACGACAATTTTTTGGATTGTGAAAAAAAATTTAGTTGGAAGTGTCAAATTTTAATAAATATATTTGAAATCAACTTCGATTTTTTTGGATTTTGTTGAGTATTTTTGTTGTAGGGTCTATATTTGAGTAAATTTAGATGAAAATAACTTCAATTTTTTGGATTGTTAAAAAAATTTTAGTTGGAAGTGTCAAATTTAAATAAATTTATTTGAAATCAACTTCGATTTTTTTGGATTTTGTTGAGTATTTTTGTTGTAGGTTCTATATTTGAGTAAATTTAGATGAAAATAACTTCAATTTTTGGATTGTGAAAAAATTTTAGTTGGAAGCGTCAACTTTTTATAAGTTTGTTTGAAATCAACTTCGATTTTTTTGGATTTTGTCGAGTATTTTTGTTGTAGGGTCTATATTTGAGTAAATTTAGATGAAAATAACTTCAATTTTTTGGATTGTGAAAAAAACTTTAGTTGGAAGTGTCAAATTTAAATAAATTTATTTGAAATCAACTTCGATTTTTTTGGATTTTGTTGAGTATTTTTGTTGTAGGTTCTATATTTGAGTAAATTTAGATGAAAATAACTTCAATTTTTTGGATTGTGAAAAAAATTTAGTTGGAAGCGTCAACTTTTTATAAATTTGTTTGAAATCAACTTCGATTTTTTTGGATTTTGTCGAGTATTTTTGTTGTAGGGTCTATATTTGAGTAAATTTAGATGAAAATAACTTCAATTTTTTGGATTGTGAAAAAAATTTTAGTTGGAAGTGTCAAATTTTAATAAATTTATTTAAAATCAACTTCGATTTTATTGGATTTTGTCGAGTATTTTTGGTGTAGGATGTATATTTGAGTAAATTTAGATGAAAATAACGACAATTTTTTGGATTGTGAAAAAAAATTTAGTTGGAAGTGTCAAATTTTTTAATATATATATTTGAAATCAACTTCGATTTTTTTGGATTTTGTTGAGTATTTTTGTTGTAGGGTCTATATTTGAGTAAAATTAGATGAAAATAACTTCAATTTTTTGGATTGTGACAAAAATTTTAGTTGGAAGTGTCAAATTTAAATAAATTTATTTGAAATCAACTTCGATTTTTTTGGATTATGTTGAGTATTTTTGTTGTAGGTTCTATATTTGAGTAAATTTAGATGAAAATAACTTCAATTTTTTGGATTGTGAAAAAATTTTAGTTGGAAGCGTCAACTTTTTATAAATTTGTTTGAAATCAACTTCGATTTTTTTGGATTTTGTCGAGTATTTTTGTTGTAGGGTCTATATTTGAGTAAATTTAGATGAAAATAACTTCAATTTTTTGGATTGTGAAAAAAATTTTAGTTGGAAGTGTCAAATTTTAATAAATTTATTGGAAATCAACTTCGATTTTTTTGGATTTTGTAGAGTATTTTTTTGTAGGATCTATTTTTGAGTAAATTTAGATGAAAATAACTTCAATTTTTTGGATTGTGAAAAAAATTTTAGTTGGAAGTGTCAAATTTTAATAAATTTATTGGAAATCAACTTCGATTTTTTTGGATTTTGTAGAGTATTTTTTTGTAGGATCTATTTTTGAGTAAATTTAGATGAAAATAACTTCAATTTTTTGGATTGTGAAAAAATTTTAGTTGGAAGTGTCAAATTTTAATAAATTTATTTGAAATCAACTTCGATTTTTTCGGATTTTGTTGAGTATTTTTTGTAGGATCTATATTTGAGTAAATTTAGATGAAAATAACTTCAATTTTTTGGATTGTGAAAAAATTTTAGTTGGAAGTGTCAAATTTTAATAAATTTATTTGAAATCAACTTCGATTTTTTTGGATTTTGTTGAGTATTTTTGTTGTAGGGTCTATATTTGAGTAAATTTAGATGAAAATAACTTCAATTTTTTGGATTGTGAAAAAAATTTTAGTTGGAAGTGTCAAATTTTAATATATTTATTTAAAATCAACTTCGATTTTATTGGATTTTGTCGAGTATTTTTGGTGTAGGATGTATATTTGAGTAAATTTAGATGAAAATAACGACAATTTTTTGGATTGTGAAAAAAAATTTAGTTGGAAGTGTCAAATTTTTTAATAAATATATTTGAAATCAACTTCGACTTTTTTGGATTTTGTTGAGTATTTTTGTTGTAGGGTCTATATTTGAGTAAAAGTAGATGAAAATAACTTCAATTTTTTGGATTGTGAAAAAATTTTAGTTGGAAGTGTCAAATTTTAATAAATTTATTTGAAATCAACTTCGATTTTTTTGGATTTTGTCGAGTATTTTTGGTGTAGGATGTATATTTGAGTAAATTTAGATGAAAATAACGACAATTTTTTGGATTGTGAAAAAAATTTAGTTGGAAGCGTCAACTTTTTATAAATTTGTTTGAAATCAACTTCGATTTTTTTGGATTTTGTCGAGTATTTTTGTTGTAGGGTCTATATTTGAGTAAATTTAGATGAAAATAACTTCAATTTTTTGGATTGTGAAAAAAATTTTAGTTGGAAGTGTCAAATTTTAATAAATTTATTTAAAATCAACTTCGATTTTATTGGATTTTGTCGAGTATTTTTGGTGTAGGATGTATATTTGAGTAAATTTAGATGAAAATAACGACAATTTTTTGGACTGTGAAAAAAATTTTAGTTGGAAGTGTCAAATTTTAATAAATTTATTTGAAATCAACTTCGATTTTTTTTTATTTTGACGAGTATTATTGGGGTAGGATGTATATTTGAGTAAATTTAGATGAAAATAACTTCAATTATTTGGATTGTGAAAAAAATTTTTAGTTGGAAGTGTCAAATTTTAATAAATATATTTGAAATCAACTTCGATTTTTTAGGATTTTGTCGAGTGTTTTTGGTGTAGGATGTATATTTGAGTAAATTTAGATGAAAATAACTTCAATTATTTGGATTGTGAAAAAATTTTAGTTGGAAGTGTCAAATTTTAATAAATTTATTTGAAATCAACTTCGATTTTTTTTTATTTGGACGAGTATTTTTGGGGTAGGATGTATATTTGAGTAAATTTAGATGAAAATAACTTCAATTATTTGGATTGTGAAAAAAATTTTAGTTGGAAGTGTCAAATTTTAATAAATTTATTTAAAATCAACTTCGATTTTATTGGATTTTGTCGAGTATTTTTGGTGTAGGATGTATATTTGAGTAAATTTAGATGAAAATAACGACAATTTTTTGGATTGTGAAAAAAAATTTAGTTGGAAGTGTCAAATTTAAATAAATTTATTTGAAATCAACTTCGATTTTTTTGGATTTTGTTGAGTATTTTTGTTGTAGGTTCTATATTTGAGTAAATTTAGGTGAAAATAACTTCAATTTTTTGGATTGTGAAAAAAATTTAGTTGGAAGCGTCAACTTTTTATAAATTTGTTTGAAATCAACTTCGATTTTTTTGGATTTTGTCGAGTATTTTTGTTGTAGGGTCTATATTTGAGTAAATTTAGATGAAAATAACTTCAATTTTTTGGATTGTGAAAAAAATTTTAGTTGGAAGTGTCAAATTTTAATAAATTTATTTAAAATCAACTTCGATTTTATTGGATTTTGTCGAGTATTTTTGGTGTAGGATGTATATTTGAGTAAATTTAGATGAAAATAACGACAATTTTTTGGATTGTGAAAATAAATTTAGTTGGAAGTGTCAAATTTTTTAATAAATATCTTTGAAATCAACTTCGATTTTTTTGGATTTTGTTGAGTATTTTTGTTGTAGGGTCTATATTTGAGTAAAATTAGATGAAAATAACTTCAATTTTTTGGATTGTGAAAAAAATTTTAGTTGGAAGTGTCAAATTTAAATAAATTTATTTGAAATCAACTTCGATTTTTTTGGATTTTGTTGAGTATTTTTGTTGTAGGTTCTATATTTGAGTAAATTTAGATGAAAATAACTTCAATTTTTTGGATTGTGAAAAAATTTTAGTTGGAAGCGTCAACTTTTTATAAATTTGTTTGAAATCAACTTCGATTTTTTTGGATTTTGTCGAGTATTTTTGTTGTAGGGTCTATATTTGAGTAAATTTAGATGAAAATAACTTCAATTTTTTGGATTGTGAAAAAAATTTTAGTTGGAAGTGTCAAATTTTAATAAATTTATTTGAAATCAACTTCGATTTTTTTGGATTTTGTAGAGTATTTTTTTGTAGGATCTATTTTTGAGTAAATTTAGATGAAAATAACTTCAATTTTTGGGATTGTGAATAAAATTTTAGTTGGAAGTGTCAAATTTTAATAAATTTATTTGAAATCAACTTCGATTTTTTTGGATTTTGTCGAGTATTTTTTGTGTAGGATTTATATTTGAGTAAATTTAGATGAAAATAACTTCAATTTTTTGGACTGTGAAAAAAATTTTAGTTGGAAGTGTCAAATTTTAATAAATTTATTTGAAATCAACTTCGATTTTTTTTTTTTTGACGAGTATTTTTGGGGTAGGATGTATAATTGAGTAAATTTAGATGAAAATAACTTCAATTATTTGGATTGTGAAAAAAATTTTAGTTGGAAGTGTCAAATTTTAATAAATTTATTTGAAATCAACTTCGATTTTTTCGGATTTTGTTGAGTATTTTTTTGTAGGATCTATATTTGAGTAAATTTAGATGAAAATAACTTCAATTTTTTGGATTGTGGAAAAATTTTAGTTGGAAGTGTCAAATTTTAATAAATTTATTTGAAATCAACTTCGATTTTTTTGGATTTTGTCGAGTATTTTTGGTGTAGGATGTATATTTGAGTAAATTTAGATGAAAATAACTTCAATTATTTGGATTGTGAAAAAAATTTTAGTTGGAAGTGTCAAATTTTAATAAATTTATTTAAAATCAACTTCGATTTTATTGGATAATGTCGAGTATTTTTGGTGTAGGATGTATATTTGAGTAAATTTAGATGAAAATAACGACAATTTTTTGGATTGTGAAAAAAAATTTAGTTGGAAGTGTCAAATTTTTTAATAAATATATTTGAAATCAACTTCGACTTTTTTGGATTTTGTTGAGTATTTTTGTTGTAGGGTCTATATTTGAGTAAAATTAGATGAAAATAACTTCAATTTTTTGGATTGTGAAAAAAATTTTAGTTGGAAGTGTCAAATTTAAATAAATTTATTTGAAATCAACTTCGATTTTTTTGGATTTTGTTGAGTATTTTTGTTGTAGGTTCTATATTTGAGTAAATTTAGATGAAAATAACTTCAATTTTTTGGATTGTGAAAAAATTTTAGTTGGAAGCGTCAACTTTTTATAAATTTGTTTGAAATCAACTTCGATTTTTTTGGATTTTGTCGAGTATTTTTGTTGTAGGGTCTATATTTGAGTAAATTTAGATGAAAATAACTTCAATTTTTTGGATTGTGAAAAAAATTTTAGTTGGAAGTGTCAAATTTTAATAAATTTATTTGAAATCAACTTCGATTTTTTTGGATTTTGTAGAGTATTTTTTTGTAGGATCTATTTTTGAGTAAATTTAGATGAAAATAACTTCAATTTTTGGGATTGTGAATAAAATTTTAGTTGGAAGTGTCAAATTTTAATAAATTTATTTGAAATCAACTTCGATTTTTTTGGATTTTGTCGAGTATTTTTTGTGTAGGATGTATATTTGAGTAAATTTAGATGAAAATAACTTTAATTATTTGGATTGTGAAAAAATTTTAGTTGGAAGTGTCTAATTTTAATAAATTTATTTGAAATCAACTTCGATTTTTTTTGATTTTGTTGAGTATTTTTGTTGTAGGTTCTATATTTGAGTAAATTTAGATGAAAATAACTTCAATTTTTTGGATTGTGAAAAAATTTTAGTTGGAAGCGTCAACTTTTTATAAATTTGTTTGAAATCAACTTCGATTTTTTTGGATTTTGTCGAGTATTTTTTGTGTAGGATGTATATTTGAGTAAATTTAGATGAAAATAACTTCAATTATTTGGATTGTGAAAAAATTTTAGTTGGAAGTGTCAAATTTTAATAAATTTATTTGAAATCAACTTCGATTTTTTTGGATTTTGTTGAGTATTTTTGTTGTAGGTTCTATATTTGAGTAAATTTAGATGAAAATAACTTCAATTTTTTGGATTGTGAAAAAATTTTAGTTGGAAGCGTCAACTTTTTATAAATTTGTTTGAAATCAACTTCGATTTTTTAGGATTTTGTCGAGTATTTTTGTTGTAGGGTCTATATTTGAGTAAATTTAGATGAAAATAACTTCAATTTTTTGGATTGTGAAAAAAATTTTAGTTGGAAGTGCCAAATTTTAATAAATTTATTTGAAATCAACTTCGATTTTTTTTGATTTTGTAGAGTATTTTTTTGTAGGATCTATTTTTGAGTAAATTTAGATGAAAATAACTTCAATTTATTGGACTGTGAAAAAAATTTTAGTTGGAAGTGTCAAATTTTAATAAATTTATTTGAAATCAACTTCGATTTTTTTTTATTTTGACGAGTATTTTTGGGGTAGGATGTATATTTGAGTAAATTTAGATGAAAATAACTTCAATTATTTGGATTGTGAAAAAAATTTTAGTTGGAAGTGTCAAATTTTAATAAATTTATTTAAAATCAACTTCGATTTTATTGTATTTTGTCGAGTATTTTTGGTGTAGGATGTATACTTGAGTAAATTTAGATGAAAATAACGACAATTTTTTGGATTGTGAAAAAAAATTTAGTTGGAAGTGTCAAATTTTAATAAATATATTTGAAATCAACTTCGATTTTTTTGGATTTTGTTGAGTATTTTTGTTGTAGGGTCTATATTTGAGTAAATTTAGATGAAAATAACTTCAATTTTTTGGATTGTTAAAAAAATTTTAGTTGGAAGTGTCAAATTTAAATAAATTTATTTGAAATCAACTTCGATTTTTTTGGATTTTGTTGAGTATTTTTGTTGTAGGTTCTATATTTGAGTAAATTTAGATGAAAATAACTTCAATTTTTGGATTGTGAAAAAATTTTAGTTGGAAGCGTCAACTTTTTAAAAGTTTGTTTGAAATCAACTTCGATTTTTTTGGATTTTGTCGAGTATTTTTGTTGTAGGGTCTATATTTGAGTAAATTTAGATGAAAATAACTTCAATTTTTTGGATTGTGAAAAAAACTTTAGTTGGAAGTGTCAAATTTAAATAAATTTATTTGAAATCAACTTCGATTTTTTTGGATTTTGTTGAGTATTTTTGTTGTAGGTTCTATATTTGAGTAAATTTAGATGAAAATAACTTCAATTTTTTGGATTGTGAAAAAAATTTAGTTGGAAGCGTCAACTTTTTATAAATTTGTTTGAAATCAACTTCGATTTTTTTGGATTTTGTCGAGTATTTTTGTTGTAGGGTCTATATTTGAGTAAATTTAGATGAAAATAACTTCAATTTTTTGGATTGTGAAAAAAATTTTAGTTGGAAGTGTCAAATTTTAATAAATTTATTTAAAATCAACTTCGATTTTATTGGATTTTGTCGAGTATTTTTGGTGTAGGATGTATATTTGAGTAAATTTAGATGAAAATAACGACAATTTTTTGGATTGTGAAAAAAAATTTAGTTGGAAGTGTCAAATTTTTTAATATATATATTTGAAATCAACTTCGATTTTTTTGGATTTTGTTGAGTATTTTTGTTGTAGGGTCTATATTTGAGTAAAATTAGATGAAAATAACTTCAATTTTTTGGATTGTGACAAAAATTTTAGTTGGAAGTGTCAAATTTAAATAAATTTATTTGAAATCAACTTCGATTTTTTTGGATTATGTTGAGTATTTTTGTTGTAGGTTCTATATTTGAGTAAATTTAGATGAAAATAACTTCAATTTTTTGGATTGTGAAAAAATTTTAGTTGGAAGCGTCAACTTTTTATAAATTTGTTTGAAATCAACTTCGATTTTTTTGGATTTTGTCGAGTATTTTTGTTGTAGGGTCTATATTTGAGTAAATTTAGATGAAAATAACTTCAATTTTTTGGATTGTGAAAAAAATTTTAGTTGGAAGTGTCAAATTTTAATAAATTTATTGGAAATCAACTTCGATTTTTTTGGATTTTGTAGAGTATTTTTTTGTAGGATCTATTTTTGAGTAAATTTAGATGAAAATAACTTCAATTTTTTGGATTGTGAAAAAAATTTTAGTTGGAAGTGTCAAATTTTAATAAATTTATTGGAAATCAACTTCGATTTTTTTGGATTTTGTAGAGTATTTTTTTGTAGGATCTATTTTTGAGTAAATTTAGATGAAAATAACTTCAATTTTTTGGATTGTGAAAAAATTTTAGTTGGAAGTGTCAAATTTTAATAAATTTATTTGAAATCAACTTCGATTTTTTCGGATTTTGTTGAGTATTTTTTTGTAGGATCTATATTTGAGTAAATTTAGATGAAAATAACTTCAATTTTTTGGATTGTGAAAAAATTTTAGTTGGAAGTGTCAAATTTTAATAAATTTATTTGAAATCAACTTCGATTTTTTTGGATTTTGTTGAGTATTTTTGTTGTAGGGTCTATATTTGAGTAAATTTAGATGAAAATAACTTCAATTTTTTGGATTGTGAAAAAAATTTTAGTTGGAAGTGTCAAATTTTAATATATTTATTTAAAATCAACTTCGATTTTATTGGATTTTGTCGAGTATTTTTGGTGTAGGATGTATATTTGAGTAAATTTAGATGAAAATAACGACAATTTTTTGGATTGTGAAAAAAAATTTAGTTGGAAGTGTCAAATTTTTTAATAAATATATTTGAAATCAACTTCGACTTTTTTGGATTTTGTTGAGTATTTTTGTTGTAGGGTCTATATTTGAGTAAAAGTAGATGAAAATAACTTCAATTTTTTGGATTGTGAAAAAATTTTAGTTGGAAGTGTCAAATTTTAATAAATTTATTTGAAATCAACTTCGATTTTTTTGGATTTTGTCGAGTATTTTTGGTGTAGGATGTATATTTGAGTAAATTTAGATGAAAATAACTTCAATTATTTGGATTGTGAAAAAAATTTTAGTTGGAAGTGTCAAATTTTAATAAATTTATTTAAAATCAACTTCGATTTTATTGGATAATGTCGAGTATTTTTGGTGTAGGATGTATATTTGAGTAAATTTAGATGAAAATAACGACAATTTTTTGGATTGTGAAAAAAAATTTAGTTGGAAGTGTCAAATTTTTTAATAAATATATTTGAAATCAACTTCGACTTTTTTGGATTTTGTTGAGTATTTTTGTTGTAGGGTCTATATTTGAGTAAAATTAGATGAAAATAACTTCAATTTTTTGGATTGTGAAAAAAATTTTAGTTGGAAGTGTCAAATTTAAATAAATTTATTTGAAATCAACTTCGATTTTTTTGGATTTTGTTGAGTATTTTTGTTGTAGGTTCTATATTTGAGTAAATTTAGATGAAAATAACTTCAATTTTTTGGATTGTGAAAAAATTTTAGTTGGAAGTGTCAAATTTTAATAAATTTATTTGAAATCAACTTCGATTTTTTTGGATTTTGTCGAGTATTTTTGGTGTAGGATGTATATTTGAGTAAATTTAGATGAAAATAACGACAATTTTTTGGATTGTGAAAAAAAGTTTAGTTGGAAGTGTCAAATTTTAATAAATTTATTTGAAATCAACTTCGATTTTTTTTTATTTTGACGAGTATTTTTGGGGTAGGATGTATATTTGAGTAAATTTAGATGAAAATAACTGTCACGTCCCGGGTGAGGTTTTTTGGAACGGTGACTATAGGGAAGGAAAAGATCAGGCGCGAATCTATCATCCAGCACTCTGAAGGTTTTGAGGGAAAGTCAGGCGCGAATCTATCATCCGGCACACTGTGGTTTTAAGAGAAAAGATCAGGCGCGAATCTATCATCCGCCACGCTAATCGACCAGGGAAGGTTTTAAAGCAAATTAGTATTGAAGGGACACCCGTTAGCACTCTTGTTTGGTTTTGGTTTGATAATAGGATTTACCGTTGCATTCGTACAAAAGAAACCACACTTAGTTTTCCTAAGAATAGCACGGTTCGTGCTGCAGTGTGTTTGTAAATACTGGGAGAGCTCTCGCGAATCAGCTGTTGCGGCAGCTTGGTTTCGTGGGGAAGCCTTATGATTCGAGGATACGCACAATAATTCGAGACATGATTGGTAACAAAGCGGTTTATTAACCTTGTTAGAGCGTTTCTAACAATGCGTGGGAAGATTTGTATTCACACACACAACACTTATAATATGGATTATGAATATAAATGGCGATATATATATAATAAGCATAAATGAAAGAATATAATGATAAGTAAGCAATAAGCATAAATGAAAGAATATAATGATAAGTAAGCAATAAGCATAAATGAAAGAATATAATGATAGGTAAGCAATAAGCATAAATGAAAGAATATAATGATAAGTAAGCAATAAGCATGAAAGAATATAATAATGAGCTATAAGCGTTGACGAATAATAATATGGTATGGGGTGATATGCACTGTAATAATGATATATAATAATAACTTACAGTAGTTGCCGTAAAGCACTGACTTGAATAATTAACACTGGTTAAATAATACTCTTATCTATTCGATAGTCTGTTGACAAAAGAGCGTTATGAGCTCTCGATCCTTCGTATTTATATGATCTTCCAGGAGTACTGCGGGGGTTCGCGCGGTAAAGACCTTGACAGATTTCGGAACAAGGCGCAGTAGATTTTGGGGGTTTTTGTAAACGGTATGGCTATTAATAGATGTATTTATGTCACGTACGCCAAATGCGTCGTAATTACAATCACGTGTTGATCACGTTTGTACATTTGCGTCGCAGTAACATTTCTAGGGTTTTTGCATGGGGCTTTGAAGCGAAATACTCAACCCATTTGGTGGAGTTTAGGAGGTCGTATAGGAATGGGGTAAACGGTGTATTGACTTCTGTGGTCATAGTAAGGGCGTGAGACGTAGTCTCGATTTGGAAGAGGGTTTTAAGGATGAGGGATTTGTTTAAACGTAGATTTGGAAGGAAGTGGTCATGCCTCATATGGCGAATAGGCGAAGGAGTTTTGTAACGATCATCTCGTGATGGGGATCTCTAAGATACATCATCGAGGTGGCGTTTTGTATAGGTCATCTTGTGTTGGGGACCGCTAAGGTACAACATCAAGGTGATCGGCGATTGGGATTGACCATTTAGAGACAGGGACCACTAAGGTATATCGTCTAAGTGATCGGTTGGGTTTGAAAAAGGGGTATGGCTTGAGTTCGATGGTTTTTGATGGAGTTGTGGATGGATTTGTGAGGAAGTGGTGTTAAAATACCGCGCGAAAAATAGTGGGACGTCACAATAACTTCAATTATTTGGATTGTGAAAAAAATTTTAGTTGGAAGTGTCAAATTTTAATAAATTTATTTAAAATCAACTTCGATTTTATTGGATTTTGTCGAGTATTTTTGGTGTAGGATGTATATTTGAGTAAATTTAGATGAAAATAACTTCAATTTTTTGGACTGTGAAAAAAATTTTAGTTGGAAGTGTCAAATTTTAATAAATTTATTTGAAATCAACTTCGATTTTTTTTTATTTTGACGAGTATTTTTGGGGTAGGATGTATATTTGAGTAAATTTAGATGAAAATAACTTCAATTATTAGGATTGTGAAAAAAATTTTAGTTGGAAGTGTCAAATTTTAATAAATTTATTTAAAATCAACTTCGATTTTATTGGATTTTGTCGAGTATTTTTGGTGTAGGATGTATATTTGAGTAAATTTAGATGAAAATAACTTCAATTATTTGGATTGTGAAAAAATTTTAGTTGGAAGTGTCAAATTTTAATAAATTTATTTAAAATCAACTTCGATTTTATTGGATTTTGTCGAGTATTTTTGGTGTAGGATGTATATTTGAGTAAATTTAGATGAAAATAACTTCAATTATTTGGATTGTGAAAAAATTTTAGTTGGAAGTGTCAAATTTTAATAAATTTATTTGAAATCAACTTCGATTTTTTTTTATTTTGACGAGTATTTTTGGGGTAGGATGTATATTTGAGTAAATTTAGATGAAAATAACTTCAATTATTTGGATTGTGAAAAAAATTTTAGTTGGAAGTGTCAAATTTTAATAAATTTATTTAAAATCAACTTCGATTTTATTGGATTTTGTCGAGTATTTTTGGTGTAGGATGTATATTTGAGTAAATTTAGATGAAAATAACTTCAATTTTTTGGACTGTGAAAAAAATTTTAGTTGGAAGTGTCAAATTTTAATAAATTTATTTGAAATCAACTTCGATTTTTTTTTTATTTTGACGAGTATTTTTGGTGTAGGATGTATATTTGAGTAAATTTAGATGAAAATAACTTCAATTTTTTGGACTGTGAAAAAAATTTTAGTTGGAAGTGTCAAATTTTAATAAATTTATTTGAAATCAACTTCGATTTTTTTGGATTCTGTCGAGTATTTTTGGGGTAGGATGTATATTTGAGTAAATTTAGATGCAAATAACTTCAATTATTTGGATTGTGAAAAAAATTTTAGTTGGAAGTGTCAAATTTTAATAAATTTATTTAAAATCAACTTCGATTTTATTGGATTTTGTTGAGTATTTTTTTTGTAGGATCTATATTTGAGTAAATTTAGATGAAAATAACTTCAATTTTTTGGATTGTGAAAAAATTTTAGTTCGAAGTGTCAAATTTTAATAAATTTATTTGAAATCAACTTCGATTTTTTTGGATTTTGTCGAGTATTTTTGGTGTAGGATGTATATTTGAGTAAATTTAGATGAAAATAACGACAATTTTTTGGATTGTGAAAAAAAGTTTAGTTGGAAGTGTCAAATCTTAATAAATTTATTTGAAATCAACTTCGATTTTTTTTTATTTTGACGAGTATTTTTGGGGTAGGATGTATATTTGAGTAAATTTAGATGAAAATAACTTCAATTATTTGGATTGTGAAAAAAATTTTAGTTGGAAGTGTCAAATTTTAAAAATTTATTTAAAATCAACTTTGATTTTATTGGATTTTGTCGAGTATTTTTGGTGTAGGATGTATATTTGAGTAAATTTAGATGAAAATAACTTCAATTATTTGGATTGTGAAAAAAATTTTTAGTTGGAAGTGTCAAATTTTAATAAATTTATTTAAAATCAACTTCGATTTTATTGGATTTTGTCGAGTATTTTTGGTGTAGGATGTATATTTGAGTAAATTTAGATGAAAATAACGACAATTTTTTGGATTGTGAAAAAAAGTTTAGTTGGAAGTGTCAAATTTTAATAAATTTATTTGAAATCAACTTCGATTTTTTTTTATTTTGACGAGTATTTTTGGGGTAGGATGTATATTTGAGTAAATTTAGATGAAAATAACTTCAATTATTTGGATTGTGAAAAAAATTTTAGTTGGAAGTGTCAAATTTTAATAAATTTATTTAAAATCAACTTCGATTTTATTGGATGTTGTCCAGTATTTTTGGTGTAGGATGTATATTTGAGTAAATTTAGATGAAAATAACTTCAATTTTTTGGACTGTGAAAAAAATTTTAGTTGGAAGTGTCAAATTTTAATAAATTTATTTGAAATCAACTTCGATTTTTTTTTATTTTGACGAGTATTTTTGGGGTAGGATGTATATTTGAGTAAATTTAGATGAAAATATCATCAATTATTTGGATTGTGAAAAAAATTTTAGTTGGAAGTGTCAAATTTTAATAAATTTATTTAAAATCAACTTCGATTTTATTGGATTTTGTCGAGTATTTTTGGTGTAGGATGTATATTTGAGTAAATTTAGATGAAAATAACTTCAATTTTTTGGACTGTGAAAAAAATTTTAGTTGGAAGTCTCAAATTTTAATAAATTTATTTGAAATCAACTTCGATTTTTTTTTATTTTGACGAGTATTTTTGGGGTAGGATGTATATTTGAGTAAATTTAGATGAAAATAACTTCAATTATTTGGATTGTGAAAAAAATTTTTAGTTGGAAGTGTCAAATTTTAATAAATTTATTTAAAATCAACTTCGATTTTATTGGATTTTGTCGAGTATTTTTGGTGTAGGATGTATATTTGAGTAAATTTAGATGAAAATAACTTCAATTTTTTGGACTGTGAAAAAAATTTTAGTTGGAAGTGTCAAATTTTAATAAATTTATTTGAAATCAACTTCGATTTTTTTTTATTTTGACGAGTATTTTTGGGGTAGGATGTATATTTGAGTAAATTTAGATGAAAATAACTTCAATTATTTGGATTGTGAAAAAAATTTTAGTTGGAAGTGTCAAATTTTAATAAATTTATTTAAAATCAACTTCGATTTTATTGGATTTTGTCGAGTATTTTTGGTGTAGGATGTATATTTGAGTAAATTTAGATGAAAATAACTTCAATTATTTGGATTGTGAAAAAATTTTAGTTGGAAGTGTCAAATTTTAATAAATTTATTTGAAATCAACTTCGATTTTTTTTTATTTTGACGAGTGTTTTTGGGGTAGGATGTATATTTGAGTAAATTTAGATGAAAATAACTTCAATTATTTGGATTGTGAAAAAAATTTTAGTTGGAAGTGTCAAATTTTAATAAATTTATTTAAAATCAACTTCGATTTTATTGGATTTTGTCGAGTATTTTTGGTGTAGGATGTATATTTGAGTAAATTTAGATGAAAATAACTTCAATTATTTGGATTGTGAAAAAATTTTAGTTGGAAGTGTCAAATTTTAATAAATTTATTTGAAATCAACTTCGATTTTTTTTTATTTTGACGAGTATTTTTGGGGTAGGATGTATATTTGAGTAAATTTAGATGAAAATAACTTCAATTATTTGGATTGTGAAAAAAATTTTAGTTGGAAGTGTCAAATTTTAATAAATTTATTTGAAATCAACTTCGATTTTTTTGGATTCTGTCGAGTATTTTTTGTGTAGGATGTATATTTGAGTAAATTTAGATGAAAATAACTTCAATTTTTTGGACTGTGAAAAAAATTTTAGTTGGAAGTGTCAAATCTTAATAAATTTATTTGAAATCAACTTCGATTTTTTTTTATTTCGACGAGTATTTTTGGGGTAGGATGTATATTTGAGTAAATTTAGATGAAAATAACTTCAATTATTTGGATTGTGAAAAAAATTTTAGTTGGAAGTGTCAAATTTTAATAAATTTATTTAAAATCAACTTCGATTTTATTGGATTTTGTCGAGTATTTTTGGTGTAGGATGTATATTTGAGTAAATTTAGATGAAAATAACGACAATTTTTTGGATTGTGAAAAAAAGTTTAGTTGGAAGTGTCAAATTTTAATAAATTTATTTGAAATCAACTTCGATTTTTTTTTATTTTGACGAGTATTTTTGGGGTAGGATGTATATTTGAGTAAATTTAGATGAAAATAACTTCAATTATTTGGATTGTGAAAAAAATTTTAGTTGGAAGTGTCAAATTTTAATAAATTTATTTAAAATCAACTTCGATTTTATTGGATTTTGTCGAGTATTTTTGGTGTAGGATGTATATTTGAGTAAATTTAGATGAAAATAACTTCAATTATTTGGATTGTGAAAAAAAATTTTAGTTGGAAGTGTCAAATTTTAATAAATTTATTTAAAATCAACTTCGATTTTATTGGATTTTGTCGAGTATTTTTGGTGTAGGATGTATATTTGAGTAAATTTAGATGAAAATAACGACAATTTTTTGGATTGTGAAAAAAAATTTAGTTGGAAGTGTCAAATTTTAATAAATATATTTGAAATCAACTTCGATTTTTTTGGATTTTGTTGAGTATTTTTGTTGTAGGTTCTATATTTGAGTAAATTTAGATGAAAATAACTTCAATTTTTGGATTGTGAAAAAATTTTAGTTGGAAGCGTCAACTTTTTATAAGTTTGTTTGAAATCAACTTCGATTTTTTTGGATTTTGTCGAGTATTTTTGTTGTAGGGTCTATATTTGAGTAAATTTAGATGGAAATAACTTCAATTTTTTTGATTGTGAAAAAAACTTTAGTTGGAAGTGTCAAATTTTAATAAATTTATTTGAAATCAACTTCGATTATTTGGATTTTGTAGAGTATTTTTTTGTAGGATCTATTTTTGAGTAAATTTAGATAAAAATAACTTCAATTTTTGGGATTGTGAATAAAATTTTAGTTGGAAGTGTCAAATTTTAATAAATTTATTTGAAATCAACTTCGATTTTTTTGGATTTTGTCGAGTATTTTTGGTGTAGGATTTATATTTGAGTAAATTTAGATGAAAATAACGACAATTTTTTGGATTGTGAAAAAAAGTTTAGTTGGAAGTGTCAAATTTTAATAAATTTATTTGAAATCAACTTCGATTTATTTGGATTTTGACGAGTATTTTTGGGGTAGGATGTATATTTGAGTAAATTTAGATGAAAATAACTTCAATTATTTGGATTGTGAAAAAAATTTTAGTTGGAAGTGTCAAATTTTAATATATTTATTTAAAATCAACTTCAATTTTATTGGATTTTGTCGAGTATTTTTGGTGTAGGATGTATATTTGAGTAAATTTAGATGAAAATAACTTCAATTATTTGGATTGTGAAAAAATTTTAGTTGGAAGTGTCAAATTTTAATAAATTTATTTGAAATCAACTTCGATTTTTTAGGATTTTGTGGAGTGTTTTTGGTGTAGGATGTATATTTGAGTAAATTTAGATGAAAATAACTTCAATTATTTGGATTGTGAAAAAATTTTAGTTGGAAGTGTCAAATTTTAATAAATTTATTTGAAATCAACTTCGATTTTTTTTTATTTGGACGAGTATTTTTGGGGTAGGATGTATATTTGAGTAAATTTAGATGAAAATAACTTCAATTATTTGGATTGTGAAAAAAATTTTAGTTGGAAGTGTCAAATTTTAATAAATTTATTTAAAATCAACTTCGATTTTATTGGATTTTGTCGAGTATTTTTGGTGTAGGATGTATATTTGAGTAAATTTAGATGAAAATAACGACAATTTTTTGGATTGTGAAAAAAAATTTAGTTGGAAGTGTCAAATTTAAATAAATTTATTTGAAATCAACTTCGATTTTTTTGGATTTTGTTGAGTATTTTTGTTGTAGGATCTATATTTGAGTAAATTTAGATGAAAATAACTTCAATTTTTTGGATTGTGAAAAAAATTTAGTTGGAAGCGTCAACTTTTTATAAATTTGTTTGAAATCAACTTCGATTTTTTTGGATTTTGTCGAGTATTTTTGTTGTAGGGTCTATATTTGAGTAAATTTAGATGAAAATAACTTCAATTTTTTGGATTGTGAAAAAAATTTTAGTTGGAAGTGTCAAATTTTAATAAATTTATTTAAAATCAACTTCGATTTTATTGGATTTTGTCGAGTATTTTTGGTGTAGGATGTATATTTGAGTAAATTTAGATGAAAATAACGACAATTTTTTGGACTGTGAAAAAAATTTTAGTTGGAAGTGTCAAATTTTAATAAATTTATTTGAAATCAACTTCGATTTTTTTTTATTTTGACGAGTATTATTGGGGTAGGATGTATATTTGAGTAAATTTAGATGAAAATAACTTCAATTATTTGGATTGTGAAAAAAATTTTTAGTTGGAAGTGTCAAATTTTAATAAATATATTTGAAATCAACTTCGATTTTTTAGGATTTTGTCGAGTGTTTTTGGTGTAGGATGTATATTTGAGTAAATTTAGATGAAAATAACTTCAATTATTTGGATTGTGAAAAAATTTTAGTTGGAAGTGTCAAATTTTAATAAATTTATTTGAAATCAACTTCGATTTTTTTTTATTTGGACGAGTATTTTTGGGGTAGGATGTATATTTGAGTAAATTTAGATGAAAATAACTTCAATTATTTGGATTGTGAAAAAAATTTTAGTTGGAAGTGTCAAATTTTAATAAATTTATTTAAAATCAACTTCGATTTTATTGGATTTTGTCGAGTATTTTTGGTGTAGGATGTATATTTGAGTAAATTTAGATGAAAATAACGACAATTTTTTGGATTGTGAAAAAAAATTTAGTTGGAAGTGTCAAATTTAAATAAATTTATTTGAAATCAACTTCGATTTTTTTGGATTTTGTTGAGTATTTTTGTTGTAGGTTCTATATTTGAGTAAATTTAGATGAAAATAACTTCAATTTTTTGGATTGTGAAAAAAATTTAGTTGGAAGCGTCAACTTTTTATAAATTTGTTTGAAATCAACTTCGATTTTTTTGGATTTTGTCGAGTATTTTTGTTGTAGGGTCTATATTTGAGTAAATTTAGATGAAAATAACTTCAATTTTTTGGATTGTGAAAAAAATTTTAGTTGGAAGTGTCAAATTTTAATAAATTTATTTAAAATCAACTTCGATTTTATTGGATTTTGTCGAGTATTTTTGGTGTAGGATGTATATTTGAGTAAATTTAGATGAAAATAACGACAATTTTTTGGACTGTGAAAAAAATTTTAGTTGGAAGTGTCAAATTTTAATAAATTTATTTGAAATCAACTTCGATTTTTTTTTATTTTGACGAGTATTATTGGGGTAGGATGTATATTTGAGTAAATTTAGATGAAAATAACTTCAATTATTTGGATTGTGAAAAAAATTTTTAGTTGGAAGTGTCAAATTTTAATAAATATATTTGAAATCAACTTCGATTTTTTAGGATTTTGTCGAGTGTTTTTGGTGTAGGATGTATATTTGAGTAAATTTAGATGAAAATAACTTCAATTATTTGGATTGTGAAAAAATTTTAGTTGGAAGTGTCAAATTTTAATAAATTTATTTGAAATCAACTTCGATTTTTTTTTATTTGGACGAGTATTTTTGGGGTAGGATGTATATTTGAGTAAATTTAGATGAAAATAACTTCAATTATTTGGATTGTGAAAAAAATTTTAGTTGGAAGTGTCAAATTTTAATAAATTTATTTAAAATCAACTTCGATTTTATTGGATTTTGTCGAGTATTTTTGGTGTAGGATGTATATTTGAGTAAATTTAGATGAAAATAACGACAATTTTTTGGATTGTGAAAAAAAATTTAGTTGGAAGTGTCAAATTTAAATAAATTTATTTGAAATCAACTTCGATTTTTTTGGATTTTGTTGAGTATTTTTGTTGTAGGTTCTATATTTGAGTAAATTTAGGTGAAAATAACTTCAATTTTTTGGATTGTGAAAAAAATTTAGTTGGAAGCGTCAACTTTTTATAAATTTGTTTGAAATCAACTTCGATTTTTTTGGATTTTGTCGAGTATTTTTGTTGTAGGGTCTATATTTGAGTAAATTTAGATGAAAATAACTTCAATTTTTTGGATTGTGAAAAAAATTTTAGTTGGAAGTGTCAAATTTTAATAAATTTATTTAAAATCAACTTCGATTTTATTGGATTTTGTCGAGTATTTTTGGTGTAGGATGTATATTTGAGTAAATTTAGATGAAAATAACGACAATTTTTTGGATTGTGAAAATAAATTTAGTTGGAAGTGTCAAATTTTTTAATAAATATCTTTGAAATCAACTTCGATTTTTTTGGATTTTGTTGAGTATTTTTGTTGTAGGGTCTATATTTGAGTAAAATTAGATGAAAATAACTTCAATTTTTTGGATTGTGAAAATAATTTTAGTTGGAAGTGTCAAATTTAAATAAATTTATTTGAAATCAACTTCGATTTTTTTGGATTTTGTTGAGTATTTTTGTTGTAGGTTCTATATTTGAGTAAATTTAGATGAAAATAACTTCAATTTTTTGGATTGTGAAAAAATTTTAGTTGGAAGCGTCAACTTTTTATAAATTTGTTTGAAATCAACTTCGATTTTTTTGGATTTTGTCGAGTATTTTTGTTGTAGGGTCTATATTTGAGTAAATTTAGATGAAAATAACTTCAATTTTTTGGATTGTGAAAAAAATTTTAGTTGGAAGTGTCAAATTTTAATAAATTTATTTGAAATCAACTTCGATTTTTTTGGATTTTGTAGAGTATTTTTTTGTAGGATCTATTTTTGAGTAAATTTAGATGCAAATAACTTCAATTTTTGGGATTGTGAATAAAATTTTAGTTGGAAGTGTCAAATTTTAATAAATTTATTTGAAATCAACTTCGATTTTTTTGGATTTTGTCGAGTATTTTTTGTGTAGGATTTATATTTGAGTAAATTTAGATGAAAATAACTTCAATTTTTTGGACTGTGAAAAAAATTTTAGTTGGAAGTGTCAAATTTTAATAAATTTATTTGAAATCAACTTCGATTTTTTTTTTTTTTGACGAGTATTTTTGGGGTAGGATGTATAATTGAGTAAATTTAGATGAAAATAACTTCAATTATTTGGATTGTGAAAAAAATTTTAGTTGGAAGTGTCAAATTTTAATAAATTTATTTGAAATCAACTTCGATTTTTTCGGATTTTGTTGAGTATTTTTTTGTAGGATCTATATTTGAGTAAATTTAGATGAAAATAACTTCAATTTTTTGGATTGTGGAAAAATTTTAGTTGGAAGTGTCAAATTTTAATAAATTTATTTGAAATCAACTTCGATTTTTTTGGATTTTGTCGAGTATTTTTGGTGTAGGATGTATATTTGAGTAAATTTAGATGAAAATAACTTCAATTATTTGGATTGTGAAAAAAATTTTAGTTGGAAGTGTCAAATTTTAATAAATTTATTTAAAATCAACTTCGATTTTATTGGATAATGTCGAGTATTTTTGGTGTAGGATGTATATTTGAGTAAATTTAGATGAAAATAACGACAATTTTTTGGATTGTGAAAAAAAATTTAGTTGGAAGTGTCAAATTTTTTAATAAATATATTTGAAATCAACTTCGACTTTTTTGGATTTTGTTGAGTATTTTTGTTGTAGGGTCTATATTTGAGTAAAATTAGATGAAAATAACTTCAATTTTTTGGATTGTGAAAAAAATTTTAGTTGGAAGTGTCAAATTTAAATAAATTTATTTGAAATCAACTTCGATTTTTTTGGATTTTGTTGAGTATTTTTGTTGTAGGTTCTATATTTGAGTAAATTTAGATGAAAATAACTTCAATTTTTTGGATTGTGAAAAAATTTTAGTTGGAAGCGTCAACTTTTTATAAATTTGTTTGAAATCAACTTCGATTTTTTTGGATTTTGTCGAGTATTTTTGTTGTAGGGTCTATATTTGAGTAAATTTAGATGAAAATAACTTCAATTTTTTGGATTGTGAAAAAAATTTTAGTTGGAAGTGTCAAATTTTAATAAATTTATTTGAAATCAACTTCGATTTTTTTGGATTTTGTAGAGTATTTTTTTGTAGGATCTATTTTTGAGTAAATTTAGATGAAAATAACTTCAATTTTTGGGATTGTGAATAAAATTTTAGTTGGAAGTGTCAAATTTTAATAAATTTATTTGAAATCAACTTCGATTTTTTTGGATTTTGTCGAGTATTTTTTGTGTAGGATGTATATTTGAGTAAATTTAGATGAAAATAACTTTAATTATTTGGATTGTGAAAAAATTTTAGTTGGAAGTGTCTAATTTTAATAAATTTATTTGAAATCAACTTCGATTTTTTTTGATTTTGTTGAGTATTTTTGTTGTAGGTTCTATATTTGAGTAAATTTAGATGAAAATAACTTCAATTTTTTGGATTGTGAAAAAATTTTAGTTGGAAGCGTCAACTTTTTATAAATTTGTTTGAAATCAACTTCGATTTTTTTGGATTTTGTCGAGTATTTTTTGTGTAGGATGTATATTTGAGTAAATTTAGATGAAAATAACTTCAATTATTTGGATTGTGAAAAAATTTTAGTTGGAAGTGTCAAATTTTAATAAATTTATTTGAAATCAACTTCGATTTTTTTGGATTTTGTTGAGTATTTTTGTTGTAGGTTCTATATTTGAGTAAATTTAGATGAAAATAACTTCAATTTTTTGGATTGTGAAAAAATTTTAGTTGGAAGCGTCAACTTTTTATAAATTTGTTTGAAATCAACTTCGATTTTTTAGGATTTTGTCGAGTATTTTTGTTGTAGGGTCTATATTTGAGTAAATTTAGATGAAAATAACTTCAATTTTTTGGATTGTGAAAAAAATTTTAGTTGGAAGTGCCAAATTTTAATAAATTTATTTGAAATCAACTTCGATTTTTTTTGATTTTGTAGAGTATTTTTTTGTAGGATCTATTTTTGAGTAAATTTAGATGAAAATAACTTCAATTTATTGGACTGTGAAAAAAATTTTAGTTGGAAGTGTCAAATTTTAATAAATTTATTTGAAATCAACTTCGATTTTTTTTGATTTTGTCGAGTATTTTTTGTGTAGGATGTATATTTGAGTAAATTTAGATGAAAATAACGACAATTTTTTGGATTGTGAAAAAAAATTTAGTTGGAAGTGTCAAATTTTAATAAATATATTTGAAATCAACTTCGATTTTTTTGGATTTTGTTGAGTATTTTTGTTGTAGGTTCTATATTTGAGTAAATTTAGATGAAAATAACTTCAATTCTTTGGATTGTGAAAAATTTTAGTTGGAAGCGTCAACTTTTTATAAATTTGTTTGAAATCAACTTCGATTTTTTTGGATTTTGTCGAGTATTTTTGTTGTAGGGTCTATATTTGAGTAAATTTAGATGAAAATAACTTCAATTTTTTGGATTGTGAAAAAAATTTTAGTTGGAAGTGCCAAATTTTAATAAATTTATTTGAAATCAACTTCGATTTTTTTGGATTTTGTAGAGTATTTTTTTGTAGGATCTATTTTTGAGTAAATTTAGATGAAAATAACTTCAATTTTTGGGATTGTGAATAAAATTTTAGTTGGAAGTGTCAAATTTTAATAAATTTATTTGAAATCAACTTCGATTTTTTTTTGATTTTGTCGAGTATTTTTTGTGTAGGGTGTATATTTGAGTAAATTTAGATGAAAATAACTTCAATTATTTGGATTGTGAAAAAATTTTAGTTGGAAGTGTCAAATTTTAATAAATTTATTTGAAATCAAATTCGATTTTTTTGGATTTTGTTGAGTATTTTTGTTGTAGGTTCTATATTTGAGTAAATTTAGATGAAAATAACTTCAATTTTTTGGATTGTGAAAAAATTTTAGTTGGAAGCGTCAACTTTTTATAAATTTGTTTGAAATCAACTTCGATTTTTTTGGATTTTGTCGAGTATTTTTGTTGTAGGGTCTATATTTGAGTAAATTTAGATGAAAATAACTTCAATTTTTTGGATTGTGAAAAAAATTTTAGTTGGAAGTGTCAAATTTTAATAAATTTATTTGAAATCAACTTCGATTTTTTTGGATTTTGTAGAGTATTTTTTTGTAGGATCTATATTTGAGTAAATTTAGATGAAAATAACTTCAATTTTTTGGATTGTGAAAAAATTTTAGTTGGAAGCGTCAACTTTTTATAAATTTGTTTGAAATCAACTTCGATTTTTTTGGATTTTGTCGAGTATTTTTGTTGTAGGGTCTATATTTGAGTAAATTTAGATGAAAATAACTTCAATTTTTTGGATTGTGAAAAAATTTTAGTTGGAAGTGTCAAATTTTAATAAATTTATTTGAAATCAACTTCGATTTTTTTGGATTTTGTTGAGTATTTTTGTTGTAGGTTCTATATTTGAGTAAATTTAGATGAAAATAACTTCAATTTTTTGGTTTGTGAAAAAATTTTAGTTGGAAGCGTCAACTTTTTATAAATTTGTTTGAAATCAACTTCGATTTTTTAGGATTTTGTCCAGTATTTTTGTTGTAGGGTCTATATTTGAGTAAATTTAGATGAAAATAACTTCAATTTTTTGGATTGTGAAAAAAATTTTAGTTGGAAGTGCCAAATTTTAATAAATTTATTTGAAATCAACTTCGATTTTTTTGGATTTTGTTGAGTATTTTTGTTGTAGGTTCTATATTTGAGTAAATTTAGATGAAAATAACTTTAATTATTTGGATTGTGAAAAAATTTTTGTTGGAAGTGTCTAATTTAAAAAATTTATTTGAAATCAACTTCGATTTTTTTGGATTTTGTTGAGTATTTTTGTTGTAGGTTCTATATTTGAGTAAATTTAGATGAAAATAACTTCAATTTTTTGGATTGTGAAAAAATTTTAGTTGGAAGCGTCAACTTTTTATAAATTTGTTTGAAATCAACTTCGATTTTTTTGGATTTTGTCGAGTATTTTTTTGTAGGATCTATATTTGAGTAAATTTAGATGAAAATAACTTCAATTTTTTGGATTGTGAAAAAATTTTAGTTGGAAGTGTCAAATTTTAATAAATTTATTTAAAATCAACTTCGATTTTATTGGATTTTGTCGAGTATTTTTGGTGTAGGATGTATATTTGAGTAAATTTAGATGAAAATAACGACAATTTTTTGGATTGTGAAAAAAAATTTAGTTGGAAGTGTCAAATTTTAATAAATATATTTGAAATCAACTTCGATTTTTTTGGATTTTGTTGAGTATTTTTGTTGTAGGGTCTATATTTGAGTAAATTTAGATGAAAATAACTTCAATTTTTTGGATTGTGAAAAAAATTTTAGTTGGAAGTGTCAAATTTAAATAAATTTATTTGAAATCAACTTCGATTTTTTTGGATTTTGTTGAGTATTTTTGTTGTAGGTTCTATATTTGAGTAAATTTAGATGAAAATAACTTCAATTTTTGGGATTGTGAATAAAATTTTAGTTGGAAGTGTCAAATTTTAATAAATTTATTTGAAATCAACTTCGATTTTTTTGGATTTTGTCGAGTTTTTTTTGTGTAGGATGTATATTTGAGTAAATTTAGATGAAAATAACTTCAATTATTTGGATTGTGAAAAAAATTTTAGTTGGAAGTGTCAAATTTTAATAAATTTATTTGAAATCAACTTCGATTTTTTTGGATTTTGTTGAGTATTTTTTTGTAGGATCTATATTTGAGTAAATTTAGATGAAAATAACTTCAATTTTTTGGATTGTGAAAAAATTTTAGTTGGAAGTGTCAAATTTTAATAAATTTATTTGAAATCAACTTCGATTTTTTTGGATTTTGTCGAGTATTTTTGGTGTAGGATGTATATTTGAGTAAATTTAGATGAAAATAACTTCTATTATTTGGATTGTGAAAAAATTTTAGTTGGAAGTGTCAAATTTTAATAAATTTATTTGAAATCAACTTCGATTTTTTTTTATTTTGACGAGTATTTTTGGGGTAGGATGTATATTTGAGTAAATTTAGATGAAAATAACTTCAATTATTTGGACTGTGAAAAAAATTTTAGTTGGAAGTGCCAAATTTTAATAAATTTATTTGAAATCAACTTCGATTTTTTTTGATTTTGTAGAGTATTTTTTTGTAGGATCTATTTTTGAGTAAATTTAGATGAAAATAACTTCAATTTATTGGACTGTGAAAAAAATTTTAGTTGGAAGTGTCAAATTTTAATAAATTTATTTGAAATCAACTTCGATTTTTTTTTATTTTGACGAGTATTTTTGGGGTAGGATGTATATTTGAGTAAATTTAGATGAAAATAACTTCAATTATTTGGATTGTGAAAAAAATTTTAGTTGGAAGTGTCAAATTTTAATAAATTTGTTTGAAATCAACTTCGATTTTTTTGGATTTTGTCGAGTATTTTTGTTGTAGGGTCTATATTTGAGTAAATTTAGATGAAAATAACTTCAATTTTTTGGATTGTGAAAAAAATTTTAGTTGGAAGTGCCAAATTTTAATAAATTTATTTGAAATCAACTTCGATTTTTTTGGATTTTGTAGAGTATTTTTTGTAGGATCTATTTTTGAGTAAATTTAGATGAAAATAACTTCAATTTTTGGGATTGTGAATAAAATTTTAGTTGGAAGTGTCAAATTTTAATAAATTTATTTGAAATCAACTTCGATTTTTTTGGATTTTGTCGAGTATTTTTTGTGTAGGATGTATATTTGAGTAAATTTAGATGAAAATAAATTTAATTATTTGGATTGTGAAAAAATTTTAGTTGGAAGTGTCTAATTTTAATAAATTTATTTGAAATCAACTTCGATTTTTTTTGATTTTGTTGAGTATTTTTGTTGTAGGTTCTATATTTGAGTAAATTTAGATGAAAATAACTTCAATTTTTTGGATTGTGAAAAAATTTTAGTTGGAAGCGTCAACTTTTTATAAATTTGTTTGAAATCAACTTCGATTTTTTTGGATTTTGTCGAGTATTTTTTGTGTAGGATGTATATTTGAGTAAATTTAGATGAAAATAACTTCAATTATTTGGATTGTGAAAAAATTTTAGTTGGAAGTGTCAAATTTTAATAAATTTATTTGAAATCAACTTCGATTTTTTTGGATTTTGTTGAGTATTTTTGTTGTAGGTTCTATATTTGAGTAAATTTAGATGAAAATAACTTCAATTTTTTGGATTGTGAAAAAATTTTAGTTGGAAGCGTCAACTTTTTATAAATTTGTTTGAAATCAACTTCGATTTTTTTGGATTTTGTCGAGTATTTTTGTTGTAGGGTCTATATTTGAGGAAATTTAGATGAAAATAACTTCAATTTTTTGGATTGTGAAAAAAATTTTAGTTGGAAGTGTCAAATTTTGATAAATTTATTTGAAATCAACTTCGATTTTTTTGGATTTTGTCGAGTATTTTTTGTGTAGGATGTATATTTGAGTAAATTTAGATGAAAATAACTTCAATTTTTTTGACTGTGAAAAAAATTTTAGTTGGAAGTGCCAAATTTTAATAAATTTATTTGAAATCAACTTCGATTTTTTTGGATTTTGTATAGTATTTTTTTGTAGGATCTATTTTTGAGTAAATTTAGATGAAAATAACTTCAATTTTTGGGATTGTGAATAAAATTTTAGTTGGAAGTGTCAAATTTTAATAAATTTATTTGAAATCAACTTCGATTTTTTTTGATTTTGTCGAGTATTTTTTGTGTAGGATGTATATTTGAGTAAATTTAGATGAAAATAACGACAATTTTTTGGATTGTGAAAAAAAATTTAGTTGGAAGTGTCAAATTTTAATAAATATATTTGAAATCAACTTCGATTTTTTTGGATTTTGTTGAGTATTTTTGTTGTAGGTTCTATATTTGAGTAAATTTAGATGAAAATAACTTCAATTCTTTGGATTGTGAAAAATTTTAGTTGGAAGCGTCAACTTTTTATAAATTTGTTTGAAATCAACTTCGATTTTTTTGGATTTTGTCGAGTATTTTTGTTGTAGGGTCTATATTTGAGTAAATTTAGATGAAAATAACTTCAATTTTTTGGATTGTGAAAAAAATTTTAGTTGGAAGTGCCAAATTTTAATAAATTTATTTGAAATCAACTTCGATTTTTTTGGATTTTGTAGAGTATTTTTTTGTAGGATCTATTTTTGAGTAAATTTAGATGAAAATAACTTCAATTTTTGGGATTGTGAATAAAATTTTAGTTGGAAGTGTCAAATTTTAATAAATTTATTTGAAATCAACTTCGATTTTTTTTTGATTTTGTCGAGTATTTTTTGTGTAGGGTGTATATTTGAGTAAATTTAGATGAAAATAACTTCAATTATTTGGATTGTGAAAAAATTTTAGTTGGAAGTGTCAAATTTTAATAAATTTATTTGAAATCAACTTCGATTTTTTTGGATTTTGTTGAGTATTTTTGTTGTAGGTTCTATATTTGAGTAAATTTAGATGAAAATAACTTCAATTTTTTGGATTGTGAAAAAATTTTAGTTGGAAGCGTCAACTTTTTATAAATTTGTTTGAAATCAACTTCGATTTTTTTGGATTTTGTCGAGTATTTTTGTTGTAGGGTCTATATTTGAGTAAATTTAGATGAAAATAACTTCAATTTTTTGGATTGTGAAAAAAATTTTAGTTGGAAGTGTCAAATTTTAATAAATTTATTTGAAATCAACTTCGATTTTTTTGGATTTTGTAGAGTATTTTTTTGTAGGATCTATATTTGAGTAAATTTAGATGAAAATAACTTCAATTTTTTGGATTGTGAAAAAATTTTAGTTGGAAGCGTCAACTTTTTATAAATTTGTTTGAAATCAACTTCGATTTTTTTGGATTTTGTCGAGTATTTTTGTTGTAGGGTCTATATTTGAGTAAATTTAGATGAAAATAACTTCAATTTTTTGGATTGTGAAAAAATTTTAGTTGGAAGTGTCAAATTTTAATAAATTTATTTGAAATCAACTTCGATTTTTTTGGATTTTGTTGAGTATTTTTGTTGTAGGTTCTATATTTGAGTAAATTTAGATGAAAATAACTTCAATTTTTTGGTTTGTGAAAAAATTTTAGTTGGAAGCGTCAACTTTTTATAAATTTGTTTGAAATCAACTTCGATTTTTTAGGATTTTGTCGAGTATTTTTGTTGTAGGGTCTATATTTGAGTAAATTTAGATGAAAATAACTTCAATTTTTTGGATTGTGAAAAAAATTTTAGTTGGAAGTGCCAAATTTTAATAAATTTATTTGAAATCAACTTCGATTTTTTTGGATTTTGTTGAGTATTTTTGTTGTAGGTTCTATATTTGAGTAAATTTAGATGAAAATAACTTTAATTATTTGGATTGTGAAAAAATTTTAGTTGGAAGTGTCTAATTTAAAAAATTTATTTGAAATCAACTTCGATTTTTTTGGATTTTGTTGAGCATTTTTGTTGTAGGTTCTATATTTGAGTAAATTTAGATGAAAATAACTTCAATTTTTTGGATTGTGAAAAAATTTTAGTTGGAAGCGTCAACTTTTTATAAATTTGTTTGAAATCAACTTCGATTTTTTTGGATTTTGTCGAGTATTTTTTTGTAGGATCTATATTTGAGTAAATTTAGATGAAAATAACTTCAATTTTTTGGATTGTGAAAAAATTTTAGTTGGAAGTGTCAAATTTTAATAAATTTATTTAAAATCAACTTCGATTTTATTGGATTTTGTCGAGTATTTTTGGTGTAGGATGTATATTTGAGTAAATTTAGATGAAAATAACGACAATTTTTTGGATTGTGAAAAAAAATTTAGTTGGAAGTGTCAAATTTTAATAAATATATTTGAAATCAACTTCGAATTTTTTGGATTTTGTTGAGTATTTTTGTTGTAGGGTCTATATTTGAGTAAATTTAGATGAAAATAACTTCAATTTTTTGGATTGTGAAAAAAATTTTAGTTGGAAGTGTCAAATTTAAATAAATTTATTTGAAATCAACTTCGATTTTTTTGGATTTTGTTGAGTATTTTTGTTGTAGGTTCTATATTTGAGTAAATTTAGATGAAAATAACTTCAATTTTTGGGATTGTGAATAAAATTTTAGTTGGAAGTGTCAAATTTTAATAAATTTATTTGAAATCAACTTCGATTTTTTTGGATTTTGTCGAGTTTTTTTTGTGTAGGATGTATATTTGAGTAAATTTAGATGAAAATAACTTCAATTATTTGGATTGTGAAAAAAATTTTAGTTGGAAGTGTCAAATTTTAATAAATTTATTTGAAATCAACTTCGATTTTTTTGGATTTTGTTGAGTATTTTTTTGTAGGATCTATATTTGAGTAAATTTAGATGAAAATAACTTCAATTTTTTGGATTGTGAAAAAATTTTAGTTGGAAGTGTCAAATTTTAATAAATTTATTTGAAATCAACTTCGATTTTTTTGGATTTTGTCGAGTATTTTTGGTGTAGGATGTATATTTGAGTAAATTTAGATGAAAATAACTTCTATTATTTGGATTGTGAAAAAATTTTAGTTGGAAGTGTCAAATTTTAATAAATTTATTTGAAATCAACTTCGATTTTTTTTTATTTTGACGAGTATTTTTGGGGTAGGATGTATATTTGAGTAAATTTAGATGAAAATAACTTCAATTATTTGGACTGTGAAAAAAATTTTAGTTGGAAGTGCCAAATTTTAATAAATTTATTTGAAATCAACTTCGATTTTTTTTTATTTTGACGAGTATTTTTGGGGTAGGATGTATATTTGAGTAAATTTAGATGAAAATAACTTCAATTATTTGGATTGTGAAAAAAATTTTAGTTGGAAGTGTCAAATTTTAATAAATTTGTTTGAAATCAACTTCGATTTTTTTGGATTTTGTCGAGTATTTTTGTTGTAGGGTCTATATTTGAGTAAATTTAGATGAAAATAACTTCAATTTTTTGGATTGTGAAAAAAATTTTAGTTGGAAGTGCCAAATTTTAATAAATTTATTTGAAATCAACTTCGATTTTTTTGGATTTTGTAGAGTATTTTTTTGTAGGATCTATTTTTGAGTAAATTTAGATGAAAATAACTTCAATTTTTGGGATTGTGAATAAAATTTTAGTTGGAAGTGTCAAATTTTAATAAATTTATTTGAAATCAACTTCGATTTTTTTGGATTTTGTCGAGTATTTTTTGTGTAGGATGTATATTTGAGTAAATTTAGATGAAAATAACTTTAATTATTTGGATTGTGAAAAAATTTTAGTTGGAAGTGTCTAATTTTAATAAATTTATTTGAAATCAACTTCGATTTTTTTTGATTTTGTTGAGTATTTTTGTTGTAGGTTCTATATTTGAGTAAATTTAGATGAAAATAACTTCAATTTTTTGGATTGTGAAAAAATTTTAGTTGGAAGCGTCAACTTTTTATAAATTTGTTTGAAATCAACTTCGATTTTTTTGGATTTTGTCGAGTATTTTTGTTGTAGGGTCTATATTTGAGTAAATTTAGATGAAAATAACTTCAATTTTTTGGATTGTGAAAAAATTTTAGTTGGAAGTGTCAAATTTTAATAAATTTATTTGAAATCAACTTCGATTTTTTTGGATTTTGTTGAGTATTTTTGTTGTAGGTTCTATATTTGAGTAAATTTAGATGAAAATAACTTCAATTTTTTGGTTTGTGAAAAAATTTTAGTTGGAAGCGTCAACTTTTTATAAATTTGTTTGAAATCAACTTCGATTTTTTAGGATTTTGTCGAGTATTTTTGTTGTAGGGTCTATATTTGAGTAAATTTAGATGAAAATAACTTCAATTTTTTGGATTGTGAAAAAAATTTTAGTTGCAAGTGCCAAATTTTAATAAATTTATTTGAAATCAACTTCGATTTTTTTGGATTTTGTAGAGTATTTTTTGGTAGGATCTATTTTTGAGTAAATTTAGATGAAAATAACTTCAATTTTTGGGATTGTGAATAAAATTTTAGTTGGAAGTGTCAAATTTTAATAAATTTATTTGAAATCAACTTCGATTTTTTTGGATTTTGTCGAGTATTTTTTGTGTAGGATGTATATTTGAGTAAATTTAGATGAAAATAACTTCAATTATTTGGATTGTGAAAAAATTTTAGTTGGAAGTGTCAAATTTTAATAAATTTATTTGAAATCAACTTCGATTTTTTTGGATTTTGTTGAGTATTTTTGTTGTAGGTTCTATATTTGAGTAAATTTAGATGAAAATAACATCAATTTTTTGGATTGTGAAAAAATTTTAGTTGGAAGCGTCAACTTTTTATAAATTTGTTTGAAATCAACTTCGATTTTTTTGGATTTTGTCGAGTATTTTTGTTGTAGGGTCTATATTTGAGGAAATTTAGATGAAAATAACTTCAATTTTTTGGATTGTGAAAAAAATTTTAGTTGGAAGTGTCAAATTTTGATAAATTTATTTGAAATCAACTTCGATTTTTTTGGATTTTGTCGAGTATTTTTTGTGTAGGATGTATATTTGAGTAAATTTAGATGAAAATAACTTCAATTTTTTGGACTGTGAAAAAAATTTTAGTTGGAAGTGCCAAATTTTAATAAATTTATTTGAAATCAACTTCGATTTTTTTGGATTTTGTAGAGTATTTTTTTGTAGGATCTATTTTTGAGTAAATTTAGATGAAAATAACTTCAATTTTTGGGATTGTGAATAAAATTTTAGTTGGAAGTGTCAAATTTTAATAAATTTATTTGAAATCAACTTCGATTTTTTTTGATTTTGTCGAGTATTTTTTGTGTAGGATGTATATTTGAGTAAATTTAGATGAAAATAACGACAATGATTTGGATTGTGAAAAAAAATTTAGTTGGAAGTGTCAAATTTTAATAAATATATTTGAAATCAACTTCGATTTTTTTGGATTTTGTTGAGTATTTTTGTTGTAGGTTCTATATTTGAGTAAATTTAGATGAAAATAACTTCAATTTTTTGGATTGTGAAAAGTTTTATTTGGAAGCGTCAACTTTTTATAAATTTGTTTGAAATCAACTTCGATTTTTTTGGATTTTGTCGAGTATTTTTGTTGTAGGGTCTATATTTGAGTAAATTTAGATGAAAATAACTTCAATTTTTTGGATTGTGAAAAAAATTTTAGTTGGAAGTGCCAAATTTTAATAAATTTATTTGAAATCAACTTCGATTTTTTTGGATTTTGTAGAGTATTTTTTTGTAGGATCTATTTTTGAGTAAATTTAGATGAAAATAACTTCAATTTTTGGGATTGTGAATAAAATTTTAGTTGGAAGTGTCAAATTTTAATAAATTTATTTGAAATCAACTTCGATTTTTTTGGATTTTGTCGAGTATTTTTTGTGTAGGATGTATATTTGAGTAAATTTAGATGAAAATAACTTCAATTATTTGGATTGTGAAAAAATTTTAGTTGGAAGTGTCAAATTTTAATAAATTTATTTGAAATCAACTTCGATTTTTTTGGATTTTGTTGAGTATTTTTGTTGTAGGTTCTATATTTGAGTAAATTTAGATGAAAATAACTTCAATTTTTTGGATTGTGAAAAAATTTTAGTTGGAAGCGTCAACTTTTTATAAATTTGTTTGAAATCAACTTCGATTTTTTTGGATTTTGTCGAGTATTTTTGTTGTAGGGTCTATATTTGAGTAAATTTAGATGAAAATAACTTCAATTTTTTGGATTGTGAAAAAAATTTTAGTTGGAAGTGTCAAATTTTAATAAATTTATTTAAAATCAACTTCGATTTTATTGGATTTTGTCGAGTATTTTTGGTGTAGGATGTATATTTGAGTAAATTTAGATGAAAATAACGGCAATTTTTTGGATTGTGAAAAAAAATTTAGTTGGAAGTGTCAAATTTTAATAAATATATTTGAAATCAACTTCGAATTTTTTGGATTTTGTTGAGTATTTTTGTTGTAGGGTCTATATTTGAGTAAATTTAGATGAAAATAACTTCAATTTTTTGGATTGTGAAAAAAATTTTAGTTGGAAGTGTCAAATTTAAATAAATTTATTTGAAATCAACTTCGATTTTTTTGGATTTTGTTGAGTATTTTTGTTGTAGGTTCTATATTTGAGTAAATTTAGATGAAAATAACTTCAATTTTTGGGATTGTGAATAAAATTTTAGTTGGAAGTGTCAAATTTTAATAAATTTATTTGAAATCAACTTCGATTTTTTTGGATTTTGTTGAGTATTTTTTTGTAGGATCTATATTTGAGTAAATTTAGATGAAAATAACTTCAATTTTTTGGATTGTGAAAAAATTTTAGTTGGAAGTGTCAAATTTTAATAAATTTATTTGAAATCAACTTCGATTTTTTTGGATTTTGTCGAGTATTTTTGGTGTAGGATGTATATTTGAGTAAATTTAGATGAAAATAACTTCTATTATTTGGATTGTGAAAAAATTTTAGTTGGAAGTGTCAAATTTTAATAAATTTATTTGAAATCAACTTCGATTTTTTTTTATTTTGACGAGTATTTTTGGGGTAGGATGTATATTTGAGTAAATTTAGATGAAAATAACTTCAATTATTTGGACTGTGAAAAAAATTTTAGTTGGAAGTGTCAAATTTTAATAAATTTATTTGAAATCAACTTCGATTTTTTTTTATTTTGACGAGTATTTTTGGGGTAGGATGTATATTTGAGTAAATTTAGATGAAAATAACTTCAATTATTTGGATTGTGAAAAAAATTTTAGTTGGAAGTGTCAAATTTTAATAAATTTATTTGAAATCAACTTCGATTTTTTTGGATTTTGTCGAGTATTTTTGGTGTAGGATGTATATTTGAGTAAATTTAGATGAAAATAACTTCTATTATTTGGATTGTGAAAAAATTTTAGTTGGAAGTGTCAAATTTTAATAAATTTATTTGAAATCAACTTCGATTTTTTTTTATTTTGACGAGTATTTTTGGGGTAGGATGTATATTTGAGTAAATTTAGATGAAAATAACTTCAATTATTTGGATTGTGAAAAAAATTTTAGTTGGAAGTGTCAAATTTTAATAAATTTATTTAAAATCAACTTCGATTTTATTGGATTTTGTCGAGTATTTTTGGTGTAGGATGTATATTTGAGTAAATTTAGATGAAAATAACTTCAATTTTTTGGACTGTGAAAAAAATTTTAGTTGGAAGTGTCAAATTTTAATAAATTTATTTGAAATCAACTTCGATTTTTTTTTATTTTGACGAGTATTTTTGGGGTAGGATGTATATTTGAGTAAATTTAGATGAAAATAACTTCAATTATTTGGATTGTGAAAAAAATTTTAGTTGGAAGTGTCAAATTTTAATAAATTTATTTGAAATCAACTTCGATTTTTTTGGATTTTGTCGAGTATTTTTGGTGTAGGATGTATATTTGAGTAAATTTAGATGAAAATAACTTCTATTATTTGGATTGTGAAAAAATTTTAGTTGGAAGTGTCAAATTTTAATAAATTTATTTGAAATCAACTTCGATTTTTTTTTATTTTGACGAGTATTTTTGGGGTAGGATGTATATTTGAGTAAATTTAGATGAAAATAACTTCAATTATTTGGATTGTGAAAAAAATTTTAGTTGGAAGTGTCAAATTTTAATAAATTTATTTAAAATCAACTTCGATTTTATTGGATTTTGTCGAGTATTTTTGGTGTAGGATGTATATTTGAGTAAATTTAGATGAAAATAACTTCAATTTTTTGGACTGTGAAAAAAATTTTAGTTGGAAGTGTCAAATTTTAATAAATTTATTTGAAATCAACTTCGATTTTTTTTTATTTTGACGAGTATTTTTGGGGTAGGATGTATATTTGAGTAAATTTAGATGAAAATAACTTCAATTATTTGGATTGTGAAAAAAATTTTAGTTGGAAGTGTCAAATTTTAATAAATTTATTTAAAATCAACTTCGATTTTATTGGATTTTGTCGAGTATTTTTGGTGTAGGATGTATATTTGAGTAAATTTAGATGAAAATAACGACAATTTTTTGGATTGTGAAAAAAAATTTAGTTGGAAGTGTCAAATTTTACTAAATATATTTGAAATCAACTTCGATTTTTTAGGATTTTGTCGAGTATTTTTGTTGTAGGGTCTATATTTGAGTAAATTTAGATGAAAATAACTTCAATTTTTTGGATTGTGAAAAAAATTTCAGTTGGAAGTGCCAAATTTTAATAAATTTATTTGAAATCAACTTCGATTTTTTTGGATTTTGTAGAGTATTTTTTTGTAGGATCTATTTTTGAGTAAATTTAGATGAAAATAACTTCAATTTTTGGATTGTGAATAAAATTTTAGTTGGAAGTGTCAAATTTTAATAAATTTATTTGAAATCAACTTCGATTTTTTTGGATTTTGTCGAGTATTTTTTGTGTAGGATGTATATTTGAGTAAATTTAGATGAAAATAACTTCAATTTTTTGGATTGTGAAAAAATTTTAGTTGGAAGTGTCAAATTTTAATAAATTTATTTGAAATCAACTTCGATTTTTTTGGATTTTGTCGAGTATTTTTGGTGTAGGATGTATATTTGAGTAAATTTAGATGAAAATAACTTCTATTATTTGGATTGTGAAAAAATTTTAGTTGGAAGTGTCAAATTTTAATAAATTTATTTGAAATCAACTTCGATTTTTTTTTATTTTGACGAGTATTTTTGGGGTAGGATGTATATTTGAGTAAATTTAGATGAAAATAACTTCAATTATTTGGACTGTGAAAAAAATTTTAGTTGGAAGTGTCAAATTTTAATAAATTTATTTGAAATCAACTTCGATTTTTTTTTATTTTGACGAGTATTTTTGGGGTAGGATGTATATTTGAGTAAATTTAGATGAAAATAACTTCAATTATTTGGATTGTGAAAAAAATTTTAGTTGGAAGTGTCAAATTTTAATAAATTTATTTGAAATCAACTTCGATTTTTTTGGATTTTGTCGAGTATTTTTGGTGTAGGATGTATATTTGAGTAAATTTAGATGAAAATAACTTCTATTATTTGGATTGTGAAAAAATTTTAGTTGGAAGTGTCAAATTTTAATAAATTTATTTGAAATCAACTTCGATTTTTTTTTATTTTGACGAGTATTTTTGGGGTAGGATGTATATTTGAGTAAATTTAGATGAAAATAACTTCAATTATTTGGATTGTGAAAAAAATTTTAGTTGGAAGTGTCAAATTTTAATAAATTTATTTAAAATCAACTTCGATTTTATTGGATTTTGTCGAGTATTTTTGGTGTAGGATGTATATTTGAGTAAATTTAGATGAAAATAACTTCAATTTTTTGGACTGTGAAAAAAATTTTAGTTGGAAGTGTCAAATTTTAATAAATTTATTTGAAATCAACTTCGATTTTTTTTTATTTTGACGAGTATTTTTGGGGTAGGATGTATATTTGAGTAAATTTAGATGAAAATAACTTCAATTATTTGGATTGTGAAAAAAATTTTAGTTGGAAGTGTCAAATTTTAATAAATTTATTTGAAATCAACTTCGATTTTTTTGGATTTTGTCGAGTATTTTTGGTGTAGGATGTATATTTGAGTAAATTTAGATGAAAATAACTTCTATTATTTGGATTGTGAAAAAATTTTAGTTGGAAGTGTCAAATTTTAATAAATTTATTTGAAATCAACTTCGATTTTTTTTTATTTTGACGAGTATTTTTGGGGTAGGATGTATATTTGAGTAAATTTAGATGAAAATAACTTCAATTATTTGGATTGTGAAAAAAATTTTAGTTGGAAGTGTCAAATTTTAATAAATTTATTTAAAATCAACTTCGATTTTATTGGATTTTGTCGAGTATTTTTGGTGTAGGATGTATATTTGAGTAAATTTAGATGAAAATAACTTCAATTTTTTGGACTGTGAAAAAAATTTTAGTTGGAAGTGTCAAATTTTAATAAATTTATTTGAAATCAACTTCGATTTTTTTTTATTTTGACGAGTATTTTTGGGGTAGGATGTATATTTGAGTAAATTTAGATGAAAATAACTTCAATTATTTGGATTGTGAAAAAAATTTTAGTTGGAAGTTTCAAATTTTAATAAATTTATTTAAAATCAACTTCGATTTTATTGGATTTTGTCGAGTATTTTTGGTGTAGGATGTATATTTGAGTAAATTTAGATGAAAATAACGACAATTTTTTGGATTGTGAAAAAAAATTTAGTTGGAAGTGTCAAATTTTACTAAATATATTTGAAATCAACTTCGATTTTTTAGGATTTTGTCGAGTATTTTTGTTGTAGGGTCTATATTTGAGTAAATTTAGATGAAAATAACTTCAATTTTTTGGATTGTGAAAAAAATTTCAGTTGGAAGTGCCAAATTTTAATAAATTTATTTGAAATCAACTTCGATTTTTTTGGATTTTGTAGAGTATTTTTTTGTAGGATCTATTTTTGAGTAAATTTAGATGAAAATAACTTCAATTTTTGGATTGTGAATAAAATTTTAGTTGGAAGTGTCAAATTTTAATAAATTTATTTGAAATCAACTTCGATTTTTTTGGATTTTGTCGAGTATTTTTTGTGTAGGATGTATATTTGAGTAAATTTAGATGAAAATAACTTCAATTATTTGGATTGTGAAAAAATTTTAGTTGGAAGTGTCAAATTTTAATAAATTTATTTGAAATCAACTTCGATTTTTTTGGATTTTGTTGAGTATTTTTGTTGTAGGTTCTATATTTGAGTAAATTTAGATGAAAATAACTTCAATTTTTTGGATTGTGAAAAAATTTTAGTTGGAAGCGTCAACTTTTTATAAATCTGTTTGAAATCAACTTCGATTTTTTTGGATTTTGTCGAGTATTTTTGTTGTAGGGTCTATATTTGAGGAAATTTAGATGAAAATAACTTCAATTTTTTGGATTGTGAAAAAATTTTAGTTGGAAGCGTCAACTTTTTATAAATTTGTTTGAAATCAACTTCGATTTTTTTGGATTTTGTCGAGTATTTTTGTTGTAGGGTCTATATTTGAGTAAATTTAGATGAAAATAACTTCAATTTTTTGGATTGTGAAAAAATTTTAGTTGGAAGTGTCAAATTTTAATAAATTTATTTGAAATCAACTTCGATTTTTTTGGATTTTGTTGAGTATTTTTGTTGTAGGTTCTATATTTGAGTAAATTTAGATGAAAATAACGTCAATTTTTTGGACTGTGAAAAAAATTTTAGTTGGAAGTGTCAAATTTTAATAAATTTATTTGAAATCAACTTCGATTTTTTTTTATTTTGACGAGTATTTTTGGGGTAGGATGTATATTTGACTAAATTTAGATGAAAATAACTTCAATTATTTGGATTGTGAAAAAAATTTTAGTTGGAAGTGTCAAATTTTAATAAATTTATTTGAAATCAACTTCGATTTTTTTGGATTTTGTTGAGTATTTTTTTGTAGGATCTATATTTGAGTAAATTTAGATGAAAATAACTTCAATTTTTTGGATTGTGAAAAAATTTTAGTTGGAAGTGTCAAATTTTAATAAATTTATTTGAAATCAACTTCGATTTTTTTGGATTTTGTCAAGTATTTTTGGTGTAGGATGTATATTTGAGTAAATTTAGATGAAAATAACTTCTATTATTTGGATTGTGAAAAAATTTTAGTTGGAAGTGTCAAATTTTAATAAATTTATTTGAAATCAACTTCGATTTTTTTTTATTTTGACGAGTATTTTTGGGGTAGGATGTATATTTGAGTAAATTTAGATGAAAATAACTTCAATTATTTGGACTGTGAAAAAAATTTTAGTTGGAAGTGTCAAATTTTAATAAATTTATTTGAAATCAACTTCGATTTTTTTTTATTTTGTTGAGTATTTTTGTTGTAGGTTCTATATTTGAGTAAATTTAGATGAAAATAACTTCAATTTTTGGGATTGTGAATAAAATTTTAGTTGGAAGTGTCAAATTTTAATAAATTTATTTGAAATCAACTTCGATTTTTTTGGATTTTGTCGAGTATTTTTTGTGTAGGATGTATATTTGAGTAAATTTAGATGAAAATAACTTCAATTATTTGGATTGTGAAAAAATTTTAGTTGGAAGTGTCAAATTTTAATAAATTTATTTGAAATCAACTTCGATTTTTTTGGATTTTGTTGAGTATTTTTGTTGTAGGTTCTATATTTGAGTAAATTTAGATGAAAATAACTTCAATTTTTTGGATTGTGAAAAAATTTTAGTTGGAAGCGTCAACTTTTTATAAATTTGTTTGAAATCAACTTCGATTTTTTTGGATTTTGTCGAGTATTTTTGTTGTAGGGTCTATATTTGAGTAAATTTAGATGAAAATAACTTCAATTTTTTGGATTGTGAAAAAATTTTAGTTGGAAGTGTCAAATTTTAATAAATTTATTTGAAATCAACTTCGATTTTATTGGATTTTGTCGAGTATTTTTGGTGTAGGATGTATATTTGAGTAAATTTAGATGAAAATAACGACAATTTTTTGGATTGTGAAAAAAAATTTAGTTGGAAGTGTCAAATTTTAATAAATATATTTGAAATCAACTTCGATTTTTTTGGATTTTGTTGAGTATTTTTGTTGTAGGGTCTATATTTGAGTAAATTTAGATGAAAATAACTTCAATTTTTTGGATTGTGAAAAAAATTTTAGTTGGAAGTGTCAAATTTAAATAAATTTATTTGAAATCAACTTCGATTTTTTTGGATTTTGTTGAGTATTTTTGTTGTAGGTTCTATATTTGAGTAAATTTAGATGAAAATAACTTCAATTTTTGGGATTGTGAATAAAATTTTAGTTGGAAGTGTCAAATTTTAATAAATTTATTTGAAATCAACTTCGATTTTTTTGGATTTTGTCGAGTATTTTTTGTGTAGGATGTATATTTGAGTAAATTTAGATGAAAATAACTTCAATTATTTGGATTGTGAAAAAATTTTAGTTGGAAGTGTTAAATTTTAATAAATTTATTTGAAATCAACTTCGATTTTTTTGGATTTTGTTGAGTATTTTTGTTGTAGGTTCTATATTTGAGTAAATTTAGATGAAAATAACTTCAATTTTTTGGATTGTGAAAAAATTTTAGTTGGAAGCGTCAACTTTTTATAAATTTGTTTGAAATCAACTTCGATTTTTTTGGATTTTGTCGAGTATTTTTGTTGTAGGGTCTATATTTGAGTAAATTTAGATGAAAATAACTTCAATTTTTTGGACTGTGAAAAAAATTTTAGTTGGAAGTGCCAAATTTTAATAAATTTATTTGAAATCAACTTCGATTTTTTTGGATTTTGTAGGGTATTTTTTTGTAGGATCTATTTTTGAGTAAATTTAGATGAAAATAACTTCAATTTTTGGGATTGTGAATAAAATTTTAGTTGGAAGTGTCAAATTTTAATAAATTTATTTGAAATCAACTTCGATTTTTTTGGATTTTGTCGAGTATTTTTTGTGTAGGATGTATATTTGAGTAAATTTAGATGAAAATAACGACAATTTTTTGGATTGTGAAAAAAAATTTAGTTGGAAGTGTCAAATTTTAATAAATATATTTGAAATCAACTTCGATTTTTTTGGATTTTGTTGAGTATTTTTGTTGTAGGTTCTATATTTGAGTAAATTTAGATGAAAATAACTTCAATTTTTTGGATTGTGAAAAAATTTTAGTTGGAAGCGTCAACTTTTTATAAATTTGTTTGAAATCAACTTCGATTTTTTTGGATTTTGTCGAGTATTTTTGTTGTAGGGTCTATATTTGAGTAAATTTAGATGAAAATAACTTCAATTTTTTGGATTGTGAAAAAAATTTTAGTTGGAAGTGCCAAATTTTAATAAATTTATTTGAAATCAACTTCGATTTTTTTGGATTTTGTAGAGCATTTTTTTGTAGGATCTATTTTTGAGTAAATTTAGATGAAAATAACTTCAATTTTTGGGATTGTGAATAAAATTTCAGTTGGAAGTGTCAAATTTTAATAAATTTATTTGAAATCAACTTCGATTTTTTTGGATTTTGTCGAGTATTTTTTGTGTAGGATGTATATTTGAGTAAATTTAGATGAAAATAACTTCAATTATTTGGATTGTGAAAAAATTTTAGTTGGAAGTGTCAAATTTTAATAAATTTATTTGAAATCAACTTCGATTTTTTTGGATTTTGTTGAGTATTTTTGTTGTAGGTTCTATATTTGAGTAAATTTAGATGAAAATAACTTCAATTTTTTGGATTGTGAAAAAATTTTAGTTGGAAGCGTCAACTTTTTATAAATTTGTTTGAAATCAACTTCGATTTTTTTGGATTTTGTCGAGTATTTTTGTTGTAGGGTCTATATTTGAGTAAATTTAGATGAAAATAACTTCAATTTTTTGGACTGTGAAAAAAATTTTAGTTGGAAGTGTCAAATTTTAATAAATTTATTTGAAATCAACTTCGATTTTTTTTTATTTTGACGAGTATTTTTGGGGTAGGATGTATATTTGAGTAAATTTAGATGAAAATAACTTCAATTTTTGGGATTGTGAATAAAATTTTAGTTGGAAGTGTCAAATTTTAATAAATATATTTGAAATCAACTTCGATTTTTTTGGATTTTGTTGAGTATTTTTGTTGTAGGGTCTATATTTGAGTAAATTTAGATGAAAATAACTTCAATTTTTTGGATTGTGAAAAAAATTTTAGTTGGAAGTGTCAAATTTAAATAAATTTATTTGAAATCAACTTCGATTTTTTTGGATTTTGTTGAGTATTTTTGTTGTAGGTTCTATATTTGAGTAAATTTAGATGAAAATAACTTCAATTTTTTGGATTGTGAAAAAATTTTAGTTGGAAGCGTCAACTTTTTATAAATTTGTTTGAAATCAACTTCGATTTTTTTTGGATTTTGTCGAGTATTTTTGTTGTAGGGTCTATATTTGAGTAAATTTAGATGAAAATAACTTCAATTTTTTGGATTGTGAAAAAAATTTTAGTTGGAAGTGTCAAATTTTAATAAATTTATTTGAAATCAACTTCGATTTTTTTGGATTTTGTAGAGTATTTTTTTGTAGGATCTATTTTTGAGTAAATTTAGATGAAAATAACTTCAATTTTTTGGACTGTGAAAAAAATTTTAGTTGGAAGTGTCAAATTTTAATAAATTTATTTGAAATCAACTTCGATTTTTTTTTATTTTGACGAGTATTTTTGGGGTAGGATGTATATTTGAGTAAATATAGATGAAAATAACTTCAATTATTTGGATTGTGAAAAAAATTTTAGTTGGAAGTGTCAAATTTTAATAAATTTATTTGAAATCAACTTCGATTTTTTTGGATTTTGTTGAGTATTTTTTTGTAGGATCTATATTTGAGTAAATTTAGATGAAAATAACTTCAATTTTTTGGATTGTGAAAAAATTTTAGTTGGAAGTGTCAAATTTTAATAAATTTATTTAAAATCAACTTCGATTTTATTGGATTTTGTCGAGTATTTTTGGTGTAGGATGTATATTTGAGTAAATTTAGATGAAAATAACGACAATTTTTTGGATTGTGAAAAAAAATTTAGTTGGAAGTGTCAAATTTTAATAAATATATTTGAAATCAACTTCGATTTTTTTGGATTTTGTTGAGTATTTTTGTTGTAGGGTCTATATTTGAGTAAATTTAGATGAAAATAACTTCAATTTTTTGGATTGTGAAAAAAATTTTAGTTGGAAGTGTCAAATTTAAATAAATTTATTTGAAATCAACTTCGATTTTTTTGGATTTTGTTGAGTATTTTTGTTGTAGGTTCTATATTTGAGTAAATTTAGATGAAAATAACTTCAATTTTTTGGATTGTGAAAAAATTTTAGTTGGAAGCGTCAACTTTTTATAAATTTGTTTGAAATCAACTTCGATTTTTTTGGATTTTGTCGAGTATTTTTGTTGTAGGGTCTATATTATAGTAAATTTAGATGAAAATAACTTCAATTTTTTGGATTGTGAAAAAATTTTTAGTTGGAAGTGCCAAATTTTAATAAATTTATTTGAAATCAACTTTGATTTTTTTGGATTTTGTAGAGTATTTTTTTGTAGGATCTATTTTTGAGTAAATTTAGATGAAAATAACTTCAATTTTTGGGATTGTGAATAAAATTTTAGTTGGAAGTGTCAAATTTTAATAAATTTATTTGAAATCAACTTCGATTTTTTTGGATTTTGTCGAGTATTTTTTGTGTAGGATGTATATTTGAGTAAATTTAGATGAAAATAACTTCAATTATTTGGATTGTGAAAAAATTTTAGTTGGAAGTGTCAAATTTTAATAAATTTATTTGAAATCAACTTCGATTTTTTTGGATTTTGTTGAGTATTTTTGTTTTGTTGTAGGTTCTATATTTGAGTAAATTTAGATGAAAATAACTTCAATTTTTTGGATTGTGAAAAAATTTTAGTTGGAAGCGTCAACTTTTTATAAATTTGTTTGAAATCAACTTCGATTTTTTTTGGATTTTGTCGAGTATTTTTGTTGTAGGGTCTATATTTGAGTAAATTTAGATGAAAATAACTTCAATTTTTTGGATTGTGAAAAAAATTTTAGTTGGAAGTGTCAAATTTTAATAAATTTATTTGAAATCAACTTCGATTTTTTTGGATTTTGTAGAGTATTTTTTGTAGGATCTATTTTTGAGTAAATTTAGATGAAAATAACTTCAATTTTTTGGACTGTGAAAAAAATTTTAGTTGGAAGTGTCAAATTTTAATAAATTTATTTGAAATCAACTTCGATTTTTTTTATTTTGACGAGTATTTTTGGGGTAGGATGTATATTTGAGTAAATTTAGATGAAAATAACTTCAATTATTTGGATTGTGAAAAAAATTTTAGTTGGAAGTGTCAAATTTTAATAAATTTATTTGAAATCAACTTCGATTTTTTTGGATTTTGTTGAGTATTTTTTTGTAGGATCTATATTTGAGTAAATTTAGATGAAAATAACTTCAATTTTTTGGATTGTGAAAAAATTTTAGTTGGAAGTGTCAAATTTTAATAAATTTATTTAAAATCAACTTCGATTTTATTGGATTTTGTCGAGTATTTTTGGTGTAGGATGTATATTTGAGTAAATTTAGATGAAAATAACGACAATTTTTGGATTGTGAAAAAAAATTTAGTTGGAAGTGTCAAATTTTAATAAATATATTTGAAATCAACTTCGATTTTTTTGGATTTTGTTGAGTATTTTTGTTGTAGGGTCTATATTTGAGTAAATTTAGATGAAAATAACTTCAATTTTTTGGATTGTGAAAAAAATTTTAGTTGGAAGTGTCAAATTTAAATAAATTTATTTGAAATCAACTTCGATTTTTTTGGATTTTGTTGAGTATTTTTGTTGTAGGTTCTATATTTGAGTAAATTTAGATGAAAATAACTTCAATTTTTGGGATTGTGAATAAAATTTTAGTTGGAAGTGTCAAATTTTAATAAATTTATTTGAAATCAACTTCGATTTTTTTGGATTTTGTCGAGTATTTTTTGTGTAGGATGTATATTTGAGTAAATTTAGATGAAAATAACTTCAATTATTTGGATTGTGAAAAAAATTTTAGTTGGAAGTGTCAAATTTTAATAAATTTATTTGAAATCAACTTCGATTTTTTTGGATTTTGTTGAGTATTTTTTTGTAGGATCTATATTTGAGTAAATTTAGATGAAAATAACTTCAATTTTTGGATTGTGAAAAATTTTAGTTGGAAGTGTCAAATTTTAATAAATTTATTTGAAATCAACTTCGATTTTTTTGGATTTTGTCAAGTATTTTTGGTGTAGGATGTATATTTGAGTAAATTTAGATGAAAATAACTTCTATTATTTGGATTGTGAAAAAATTTTAGTTGGAAGTGTCAAATTTTAATAAATTTATTTGAAATCAACTTCGATTTTTTTTTATTTTGACGAGTATTTTTGGGGTAGGATGTATATTTGAGTAAATTTAGATGAAAATAACTTCAATTATTTGGACTGTGAAAAAAATTTTAGTTGGAAGTGTCAAATTTTAATAAATTTATTTGAAATCAACTTCGATTTTTTTTTATTTTGACGAGTATTTTTGGGGTAGGATGTATATTTGAGTAAATTTAGATGAAAATAACTTCAATTATTTGGATTGTGAAAAAAATTTTAGTTGGAAGTGTCAAATTTTAATAAATTTATTTGAAATCAACTTCGATTTTTTTGGATTTTGTCGAGTATTTTTGGTGTAGGATGTATATTTGAGTAAATTTAGATGAAAATAACTTCTATTATTTGGATTGTGAAAAAATTTTAGTTGGAAGTGTCAAATTTTAATAAATTTATTTGAAATCAACTTCGATTTTTTTTTATTTTGACGAGTATTTTTGGGGTAGGATGTATATTTGAGTAAATTTAGATGAAAATAACTTCAATTATTTGGATTGTGAAAAAAATTTTAGTTGGAAGTGTCAAATTTTAATAAATTTATTTAAAATCAACTTCGATTTTATTGGATTTTGTCGAGTATTTTTGGTGTAGGATGTATATTTGAGTAAATTTAGATGAAAATAACTTCTATTATTTGGATTGTGAAAAAATTTTAGTTGGAAGTGTCAAATTTTAATAAATTTATTTGAAATCAACTTCGATTTTTTTGGATTTTGTTGAGTATTTTTGTTGTAGGTTCTATATTTGAGTAAATTTAGATGAAAATAACTTCAATTTTTGGGATTGTGAATAAAATTTTAGTTGGAAGTGTCAAATTTTAATAAATTTATTTGAAATCAACTTCGATTTTTTTGGATTTTGTCGAGTATTTTTTGTGTAGGATGTATATTTGAGTAAATTTAGATGAAAATAACTTCAATTATTTGGATTGTGAAAAAATTTTAGTTGGAAGTGTCAAATTTTAATAAATTTATTTGAAATCAACTTCGATTTTTTTGGATTTTGTTGAGTATTTTTGTTGTAGGTTCTATATTTGAGTAAATTTAGATGAAAATAACTTCAATTTTTTGGATTGTGAAAAAATTTTAGTTGGAAGCGTCAACTTTTTATAAATTTGTTTGAAATCAACTTCGATTTTTTTGGATTTTGTCGAGTATTTTTTGTGTAGGATGTATATTTGAGTAAATTTAGATGAAAATAACTTCAATTTTTGGGATTGTGAATAAAATTTTAGTTGGAAGTGTCAAATTTTAATAAATTTATTTGAAATCAACTTCGATTTTTTTGGATTTTGTCGAGTATTTTTTGTGTAGGATGTATATTTGAGTAAATTTAGATGAAAATAACTTCAATTTTTGGATTGTGAAAAAATTTTAGTTGGAAGCGTCAACTTTTTATAAATTTGTTTGAAATCAACTTCGATTTTTTTGGATTTTGTCGAGTATTTTTGTTGTAGGGTCTATATTTGAGTAAATTTAGATGAAAATAACTTCAATTTTTTGGATTGTGAAAAAAATTTTAGTTGGAAGTGTCAAATTTTAATAAATTTATTTGAAATCAACTTCGATTTTTTTGGATTTTGTAGAGTATTTTTTTGTAGGATCTATTTTTGAGTAAATTTAGATGAAAATAACTTCAATTTTTTGGACTGTGAAAAAAATTTTAGTTGGAAGTGTCAAATTTTAATAAATTTATTTGAAATCAACTTCGATTTTTTTTTATTTTGACGAGTATTTTTGGGGTAGGATGTATATTTGAGTAAATTTAGATGAAAATAACTTCAATTATTTGGATTGTGAAAAAAATTTTAGTTGGAAGTGTCAAATTTTAATAAATTTATTTGAAATCAACTTCGATTTTTTTGGATTTTGTTGAGTATTTTTTTGTAGGATCTATATTTGAGTAAATTTAGATGAAAATAACTTCAATTTTTTGGATTGTGAAAAAATTTTAGTTGGAAGTGTCAAATTTTAATAAATTTATTTAAAATCAACTTCGATTTTATTGGATTTTGTCGAGTATTTTTGGTGTAGGATGTATATTTGAGTAAATTTAGATGAAAATAACTTCAATTATTTGGATTGTGAAAAAATTTTAGTTGGAAGTGTCAAATTTTAATAAATTTATTTGAAATCAACTTCGATTTTTTTGGATTTTGTTGAGTATTTTTGTTGTAGGTTCTATATTTGAGTAAATTTAGATGAAAATAACTTCAATTTTTTGGATTGTGAAAAAATTTTAGTTGGAAGCGTCAACTTTTTATAAATTTGTTTGAAATCAACTTCGATTTTTTAGGATTTTGTCGAGTATTTTTGTTGTAGGGTCTATATTTGAGTAAATTTAGATGAAAATAACTTCAATTTTTTGGATTGTGAAAAAAATTTTAGTTGGAAGTGCCAAATTTTAATAAATTTATTTGAAATCAACTTCGATTTTTTTTGATTTTGTAGAGTATTTTTTTGTAGGATCTATTTTTGAGTAAATTTAGATGAAAATAACTTCAATTTTTGGGATTGTGAATAAAATTTTAGTTGGAAGTGTCAAATTTTAATAAATTTATTTGAAATCAACTTCGATTTTTTTGCATTTTGTCGAGTATTTTTGGTGTAGGATGTATATTTGAGTAAATTTAGATGAAAATAACTTCTATTATTTGGATTGTGAAAAAATTTTAGTTGGAAGTGTCAAATTTTAATAAATTTATTTGAAATCAACTTCGATTTTTTTTTATTTTGACGAGTATTTTTGGGGTAGGATGTATATTTGAGTAAATTTAGATGAAAATAACTTCAATTATTTGGATTGTGAAAAAAATTTTAGTTGGAAGTGTCAAATTTTAATAAATTTATTTAAAATCAACTTCGATTTTATTGGATTTTGTCGAGTATTTTTGGTGTAGGATGTATATTTGAGTAAATTTAGATGAAAACAACTTCAATTTTTTGGATTGTGAAAAAATTTTAGTTGGAAGCGTCAACTTTTTATAAATTTGTTTGAAATCAACTTCGATTTTTTAGGATTTTGTCGAGTATTTTTGTTGTAGGGTCTATATTTGAGTAAATTTAGATGAAAATAACTTCAATTTTTTGGATTGTGAAAAAATTTTAGTTGGAAGCGTCAACTTTTTATAAATTTGTTTGAAATCAACTTCGATTTTTTTGGATTTTGTTGAGTATTTTTGTTGTAGGTTCTATATTTGAGTAAATTTAGATGAAAATAACTTCAATTTTTTGGATTGTGAAAAAATTTTAGTTGGAAGCGTCAACTTTTTATAAATTTGTTTGAAATCAACTTCGATTTTTTTGGATTTTGTCGAGTATTTTTGTTGTAGGGTCTATATTTGAGTAAATTTAGATGAAAATAACTTCAATTTTTTGGATTGTGAAAAAAATTTTAGTTGGCAGTGTCAAATTTTAATAAATTTATTTGAAATCAACTTCGATTTTTTTGGATTTTGTCGAGTATTTTTTGTGTAGGATGTATATTTGAGTAAATTTAGATGAAAATAACTTCAATTTTTTGGATTGTGAAAAAATTTTAGTTGGAAGCGTCAACTTTTTATAAATTTGTTTGAAATCAACTTCGATTTTTTTGGATTTTGTCGAGTATTTTTGTTGTAGGGTCTATATTTGAGTAAATTTAGATGAAAATAACTTCAATTTTTTGGATTGTGAAAAAAATTTTAGTTGGAAGTGCCAAATTTTAATAAATTTATTTGAAATCAACTTCGATTTTTTTGGATTTTGTAGAGTATTTTTTTGTAGGATCTATTTTTGAGTAAATTTAGATGAAAATAACTTCAATTTTTTGGACTGTGAAAAAAATTTTAGTTGGAAGTGTCAAATTTTAATAAATTTATTTGAAATCAACTTCGATTTTTTTTTATTTTGACGAGTATTTTTGGGGTAGGATGTATATTTGAGTAAATTTAGATGAAAATAACTTCAATTATTTGGATTGTGAAAAAAATTTTAGTTGGAAGTGTCAAATTTTAATAAATTTATTTGAAATCAACTTCGATTTTTTTGGATTTTGTTGAGTATTTTTTTGTAGGATCTATATTTGAGTAAATTTAGATGAAAATAACTTCAATTTTTTGGATTGTGAAAAAATTTTAGTTGTAAGTGTCAAATTTTAATAAATTTATTTAAAATCAACTTCGATTTTATTGGATTTTGTCGAGTATTTTTGGTGTAGGATGTATATTTGAGTAAATTTAGATGAAAATAACTTCAATTATTTGGATTGTGAAAAAATTTTAGTTGGAAGTGTCAAATTTTAATAAATTTATTTGAAATCAACTTCGATTTTTTTGGATTTTGTTGAGTATTTTTGTTGTAGGTTCTATATTTGAGTAAATTTAGATGAAAATAACTTCAATTTTTTGGATTGTGAAAAAATTTTAGTTGGAAGCGTCAACTTTTTATAAATTTGTTTGAAATCAACTTCGATTTTTTAGGATTTTGTCGAGTATTTTTGTTGTAGGGTCTATATTTGAGTCAATTTAGATGAAAATAACTTCAATTTTTTGGATTGTGAAAAAAATTTTAGTTGGAAGTGCCAAATTTTAATAAATTTATTTGAAATCAACTTCGATTTTTTTTGATTTTGTAGAGTATTTTTTTGTAGGATCTATTTTTGAGTAAATTTAGATGAAAATAACTTCAATTTTTGGGATTGTGAATAAAATTTTAGTTGGAAGTGTCAAATTTTAATAAATTTATTTGAAATCAACTTCGATTTTTTTGCATTTTGTCGAGTATTTTTGGTGTAGGATGTATATTTGAGTAAATTTAGATGAAAATAACTTCTATTATTTGGATTGTGAAAAAATTTTAGTTGGAAGTGTCAAATTTTAATAAATTTATTTGAAATCAACTTCGATTTTTTTGGATTTTGTTGAGTATTTTTGTTGTAGGTTCTATATTTGAGTAAATTTAGATGAAAATAACTTCAATTTTTTGGATTGTGAAAAAATTTTAGTTGGAAGCGTCAACTTTTTATAAATTTGTTTGAAATCAACTTCGATTTTTTAGGATTTTGTCGAGTATTTTTGTTGTAGGGTCTATATTTGAGTAAATTTAGATGAAAATAACTTCAATTTTTTGGATTGTGAAAAAAATTTTAGTTGGAAGTGCCAAATTTTAATAAATTTATTTGAAATCAACTTCGATTTTTTTTGATTTTGTAGAGTATTTTTTTGTAGGATCTATTTTTGAGTAAATTTAGATGAAAATAACTTCAATTTTTGGGATTGTGAATAAAATTTTAGTTGGAAGTGTCAAATTTTAATAAATTTATTTGAAATCAACTTCGATTTTTTTGCATTTTGTCGAGTATTTTTGGTGTAGGATGTATATTTGAGTAAATTTAGATGAAAATAACTTCTATTATTTGGATTGTGAAAAATTTTAGTTGGAAGTGTCAAATTTTAATAAATTTATTTGAAATCAACTTCGATTTTTTTTTATTTTGACGAGTATTTTTGGGGTAGGATGTATATTTGAGTAAATTTAGATGAAAATAACTTCAATTATTTGGATTGTGAAAAAAATTTTAGTTGGAAGTGTCAAATTTTAATAAATTTATTTAAAATCAACTTCGATTTTATTGGATTTTGTCGAGTATTTTTGGTGTAGGATGTATATTTGAGTAAATTTAGATGAAAACAACTTCAATTTTTTGGATTGTGAAAAAATTTTAGTTGGAAGCGTCAACTTTTTATAAATTTGTTTGAAATCAACTTCGATTTTTTAGGATTTTGTCGAGTATTTTTGTTGTAGGGTCTATATTTGAGTAAATTTAGATGAAAATAACTTCAATTTTTTGGATTGTGAAAAAATTTTAGTTGGAAGCGTCAACTTTTTATAAATTTGTTTGAAATCAACTTCGATTTTTTTGGATTTTGTTGAGTATTTTTGTTGTAGGTTCTATATTTGAGTAAATTTAGATGAAAATAACTTCAATTTTTTGGATTGTGAAAAAATTTTAGTTGGAAGCGTCAACTTTTTATAAATTTGTTTGAAATCAACTTCGATTTTTTTGGATTTTGTCGAGTATTTTTGTTGTAGGGTCTATATTTGAGTAAATTTAGATGAAAATAACTTCAATTTTTTGGATTGTGAAAAAAATTTTAGTTGGCAGTGTCAAATTTTAATAAATTTATTTGAAATCAACTTCGATTTTTTTGGATTTTGTCGAGTATTTTTTGTGTAGGATGTATATTTGAGTAAATTTAGATGAAAATAACTTCAATTTTTTGGATTGTGAAAAAATTTTAGTTGGAAGCGTCAACTTTTTATAAATTTGTTTGAAATCAACTTCGATTTTTTTGGATTTTGTCGAGTATTTTTGTTGTAGGGTCTATATTTGAGTAAATTTAGATGAAAATAACTTCAATTTTTTGGATTGTGAAAAAAATTTTAGTTGGAAGTGCCAAATTTTAATAAATTTATTTGAAATCAACTTCGATTTTTTTGGATTTTGTAGAGTATTTTTTTGTAGGATCTATTTTTGAGTAAATTTAGATGAAAATAACTTCAATTTTTTGGACTGTGAAAAAAATTTTAGTTGGAAGTGTCAAATTTTAATAAATTTATTTGAAATCAACTTCGATTTTTTTTTATTTTGACGAGTATTTTTGGGGTAGGATGTATATTTGAGTAAATTTAGATGAAAATAACTTCAATTATTTGGATTGTGAAAAAAATTTTAGTTGGAAGTGTCAAATTTTAATAAATTTATTTGAAATCAACTTCGATTTTTTTGGATTTTGTTGAGTATTTTTTTGTAGGATCTATATTTGAGTAAATTTAGATGAAAATAACTTCAATTTTTTGGATTGTGAAAAAATTTTAGTTGTAAGTGTCAAATTTTAATAAATTTATTTAAAATCAACTTCGATTTTATTGGATTTTGTCGAGTATTTTTGGTGTAGGATGTATATTTGAGTAAATTTAGATGAAAATAACTTCAATTATTTGGATTGTGAAAAAATTTTAGTTGGAAGTGTCAAATTTTAATAAATTTATTTGAAATCAACTTCGATTTTTTTGGATTTTGTTGAGTATTTTTGTTGTAGGTTCTATATTTGAGTAAATTTAGATGAAAATAACTTCAATTTTTTGGATTGTGAAAAAATTTTAGTTGGAAGCGTCAACTTTTTATAAATTTGTTTGAAATCAACTTCGATTTTTTAGGATTTTGTCGAGTATTTTTGTTGTAGGGTCTATATTTGAGTCAATTTAGATGAAAATAACTTCAATTTTTTGGATTGTGAAAAAAATTTTAGTTGGAAGTGCCAAATTTTAATAAATTTATTTGAAATCAACTTCGATTTTTTTTGATTTTGTAGAGTATTTTTTTGTAGGATCTATTTTTGAGTAAATTTAGATGAAAATAACTTCAATTTTTGGGATTGTGAATAAAATTTTAGTTGGAAGTGTCAAATTTTAATAAATTTATTTGAAATCAACTTCGATTTTTTTGCATTTTGTCGAGTATTTTTGGTGTAGGATGTATATTTGAGTAAATTTAGATGAAAATAACTTCTATTATTTGGATTGTGAAAAAATTTTAGTTGGAAGTGTCAAATTTTAATAAATTTATTTGAAATCAACTTCGATTTTTTTTTATTTTGACGAGTATTTTTGGGGTAGGATGTATATTTGAGTAAATTTAGATGAAAATAACTTCAATTATTTGGATTGTGAAAAAAATTTTAGTTGGAAGTGTCAAATTTTAATAAATTTATTTAAAATCAACTTCGATTTTATTGGATTTTGTCGAGTATTTTTGGTGTAGGATGTATATTTGAGTAAATTTAGATGAAAACAACTTCAATTTTTTGGATTGTGAAAAAATTTTAGTTGGAAGCGTCAACTTTTTATAAATTTGTTTGAAATCAACTTCGATTTTTTTGGATTTTGTAGAGTATTTTTTTGTAGGATCTATTTTTGAGTAAATTTAGATGAAAATAACTTCAATTTTTGGGATTGTGAATAAAATTTTAGTTGGAAGTGTCAAATTTTAATAAATTTATTTGAAATCAACTTCGATTTTTTTGGATTTTGTCGAGTATTTTTTGTGTAGGATGTATATTTGAGTAAATTTAGATGAAAATAACTTCAATTATTTGGATTGTGAAAAAATTTTAGTTGGAAGTGTCAAATTTTAATAAATTTATTTGAAATCAACTTCGATTTTTTTGGATTTTGTTGAGTATTTTTGTTGTAGGTTCTATATTTGAGTAAATTTAGATGAAAATAACTTCAATTTTTTGGATTGTGAAAAAATTTTAGTTGGAAGCGTCAACTTTTTATAAATTTGTTTGAAATCAACTTCGATTTTTTTGGATTTTGTCGAGTATTTTTGTTGTAGGGTCTATATTTGAGGAAATTTAGATGAAAATAACTTCAATTTTTTGGATTGTGAAAAAAATTTTAGTTGGAAGTGTAAAATTTTAATAAATTTATTTGAAATCAACTTCGATTTTTTTGGATTTTGTCGAGTATTTTTTGTGTAGGATGTATATTTGAGTAAATTTAGATGAAAATAACTTCAATTTTTTGGACTGTGAAAAAAATTTTAGTTGGAAGTGCCAAATTTTAATAAATTTATTTGAAATCAACTTCGATTTTTTTGGATTTTGTAGAGTATTTTTGTTGTAGGTTCTATATTTGAGTAAATTTAGATGAAAACAACTTCAATTTTTTGGATTGTGAAAAAATTTTAGTTGGAAGCGTCAACTTTTTATAAATTTGTTTGAAATCAACTTCGATTTTTTAGGATTTTGTCGAGTATTTTTGTTGTAGGGTCTATATTTGAGTAAATTTAGATGAAAATAACTTCAATTTTTTGGATTGTGAAAAAATTTTAGTTGGAAGCGTCAACTTTTTATAAATTTGTTTGAAATCAACTTCGATTTTTTTGGATTTTGTTGAGTATTTTTGTTGTAGGTTCTATATTTGAGTAAATTTAGATGAAAATAACTTCAATTTTTTGGATTGTGAAAAAATTTTAGTTGGAAGCGTCAACTTTTTATAAATTTGTTTGAAATCAACTTCGATTTTTTTGGATTTTGTCGAGTATTTTTGTTGTAGGGTCTATATTTGAGTAAATTTAGATGAAAATAACTTCAATTTTTTGGATTGTGAAAAAAATTTTAGTTGGCAGTGTCAAATTTTAATAAATTTATTTGAAATCAACTTCGATTTTTTTGGATTTTGTCGAGTATTTTTTGTGTAGGATGTATATTTGAGTAAATTTAGATGAAAATAACTTCAATTTTTTGGATTGTGAAAAAATTTTAGTTGGAAGCGTCAACTTTTTATAAATTTGTTTGAAATCAACTTCGATTTTTTTGGATTTTGTCGAGTATTTTTGTTGTAGGGTCTATATTTGAGTAAATTTAGATGAAAATAACTTCAATTTTTTGGATTGTGAAAAAAATTTTAGTTGGAAGTGCCAAATTTTAATAAATTTATTTGAAATCAACTTCGATTTTTTTGGATTTTGTAGAGTATTTTTTTGTAGGATCTATTTTTGAGTAAATTTAGATGAAAATAACTTCAATTTTTTGGACTGTGAAAAAAATTTTAGTTGGAAGTGTCAAATTTTAATAAATTTATTTGAAATCAACTTCGATTTTTTTTTATTTTGACGAGTATTTTTGGGGTAGGATGTATATTTGAGTAAATTTAGATGAAAATAACTTCAATTATTTGGATTGTGAAAAAAATTTTAGTTGGAAGTGTCAAATTTTAATAAATTTATTTGAAATCAACTTCGATTTTTTTGGATTTTGTTGAGTATTTTTTTGTAGGATCTATATTTGAGTAAATTTAGATGAAAATAACTTCAATTTTTTGGATTGTGAAAAAATTTTAGTTGTAAGTGTCAAATTTTAATAAATTTATTTAAAATCAACTTCGATTTTATTGGATTTTGTCGAGTATTTTTGGTGTAGGATGTATATTTGAGTAAATTTAGATGAAAATAACTTCAATTATTTGGATTGTGAAAAAATTTTAGTTGGAAGTGTCAAATTTTAATAAATTTATTTGAAATCAACTTCGATTTTTTTGGATTTTGTTGAGTATTTTTGTTGTAGGTTCTATATTTGAGTAAATTTAGATGAAAATAACTTCAATTTTTTGGATTGTGAAAAAATTTTAGTTGGAAGCGTCAACTTTTTATAAATTTGTTTGAAATCAACTTCGATTTTTTAGGATTTTGTCGAGTATTTTTGTTGTAGGGTCTATATTTGAGTCAATTTAGATGAAAATAACTTCAATTTTTTGGATTGTGAAAAAAATTTTAGTTGGAAGTGCCAAATTTTAATAAATTTATTTGAAATCAACTTCGATTTTTTTTGATTTTGTAGAGTATTTTTTTGTAGGATCTATTTTTGAGTAAATTTAGATGAAAATAACTTCAATTTTTGGGATTGTGAATAAAATTTTAGTTGGAAGTGTCAAATTTTAATAAATTTATTTGAAATCAACTTCGATTTTTTTGCATTTTGTCGAGTATTTTTGGTGTAGGATGTATATTTGAGTAAATTTAGATGAAAATAACTTCTATTATTTGGATTGTGAAAAAATTTTAGTTGGAAGTGTCAAATTTTAATAAATTTATTTGAAATCAACTTCGATTTTTTTTTATTTTGACGAGTATTTTTGGGGTAGGATGTATATTTGAGTAAATTTAGATGAAAATAACTTCAATTATTTGGATTGTGAAAAAAATTTTAGTTGGAAGTGTCAAATTTTAATAAATTTATTTAAAATCAACTTCGATTTTATTGGATTTTGTCGAGTATTTTTGGTGTAGGATGTATATTTGAGTAAATTTAGATGAAAACAACTTCAATTTTTTGGATTGTGAAAAAATTTTAGTTGGAAGCGTCAACTTTTTATAAATTTGTTTGAAATCAACTTCGATTTTTTAGGATTTTGTCGAGTATTTTTGTTGTAGGGTCTATATTTGAGTAAATTTAGATGAAAATAACTTCAATTTTTTGGATTGTGAAAAAATTTTAGTTGGAAGCGTCAACTTTTTATAAATTTGTTTGAAATCAACTTCGATTTTTTTGGATTTTGTTGAGTATTTTTGTTGTAGGTTCTATATTTGAGTAAATTTAGATGAAAATAACTTCAATTTTTTGGATTGTGAAAAAATTTTAGTTGGAAGCGTCAACTTTTTATAAATTTGTTTGAAATCAACTTCGATTTTTTTGGATTTTGTCGAGTATTTTTGTTGTAGGGTCTATATTTGAGTAAATTTAGATGAAAATAACTTCAATTTTTTGGATTGTGAAAAAAATTTTAGTTGGCAGTGTCAAATTATAATAAATTTATTTGAAATCAACTTCGATTTTTTTGGATTTTGTCGAGTATTTTTTGTGTAGGATGTATATTTGAGTAAATTTAGATGAAAATAACTTCAATTTTTTGGATTGTGAAAAAATTTTAGTTGGAAGCGTCAACTTTTTATAAATTTGTTTGAAATCAACTTCGATTTTTTTGGATTTTGTCGAGTATTTTTGTTGTAGGGTCTATATTTGAGTAAATTTAGATGAAAATAACTTCAATTTTTTGGATTGTGAAAAAAATTTTAGTTGGAAGTGTCAAATTTTAATAAATTTATTTGAAATCAACTTCGATTTTTTTGGATTTTGTAGAGTATTTTTTTGTAGGATCTATTTTTGAGTAAATTTAGATGAAAATAACTTCAATTTTTTGGACTGTGAAAAAAATTTTAGTTGGAAGTGTCAAATTTTAATAAATTTATTTGAAATCAACTTCGATTTTTTTTTATTTTGACGAGTATTTTTGGGGTAGGATGTATATTTGAGTAAATTTAGATGAAAATAACTTCAATTATTTGGATTGTGAAAAAAATTTTAGTTGGAAGTGTCAAATTTTAATAAATTTATTTGAAATCAACTTCGATTTTTTTGGATTTTGTTGAGTATTTTTTTGTAGGATCTATATTCGAGTAAATTTAGATGAAAATAACTTCAATTTTTTGGATTGTGAAAAAAATGTTAGTTGGAAGTGTCAAATTTAAATAAATTTATTTGAAATCAACTTCGATTTTTTTGGATTTTGTTGAGTATTTTTGTTGTAGGTTCTATATTTGAGTAAATTTAGATGAAAATAACTTCAATTTTTTGGATTGTGAAAAAATTTTAGTTGGAAGCGTCAACTTTTTATAAATTTGTTTGAAATCAACTTCGATTTTTTTGGATTTTGTCGAATTTTTTTTGTTGTAGGGTCTATATTTGAGTAAATTTAGATGAAAATAACTTCAATTTTTTGGATTGTGAAAAAAATTTTAGTTGGAAGTGCCAAATTTTAATAAATTTATTTGAAATCAACTTCGATTTTTTTGGATTTTGTAGAGTATTTTTTTGTAGGATCTATTTTTGAGTAAATTTAGATGAAAATAACTTCAATTTTTGGGATTGTGAATAAAATTTTAGTTGGAAGTGTCAAATTTTAATAAATTTATTTGAAATCAACTTCGATTTTTTTGGATTTTGTCGAGTATTTTTTGTGTAGGATGTATATTTGAGTAAATTTAGATGAAAATAACTTCAATTATTTGGATTGTGAAAAAATTTTAGTTGGAAGTGTCAAATTTTAATAAATTTATTTGAAATCAACTTCGATTTTTTTGGATTTTGTTGAGTATTTTTGTTGTAGGTTCTATATTTGAGTAAATTTAGATGAAAATAACTTCAATTTTTTGGATTGTGAAAAAATTTTAGTTGGAAGCGTCAACTTTTTATAAATTTGTTTGAAATCAACTTCGATTTTTTTGGATTTTGTCGAGTATTTTTGTTGTAGGGTCTATATTTGAGGAAATTTAGATGAAAATAACTTCAATTTTTTGGATTGTGAAAAAAATTTTAGTTGGAAGTGTAAAATTTTAATAAATTTATTTGAAATCAACTTCGATTTTTTTGGATTTTGTCGAGTATTTTTTGTGTAGGATGTATATTTGAGTAAATTTAGATGAAAATAACTTCAATTTTTTGGACTGTGAAAAAAATTTTAGTTGGAAGTGCCAAATTTTAATAAATTTATTTGAAATCAACTTCGATTTTTTTGGATTTTGTAGAGTATTTTTTTGTAGGATCTATTTTTGAGTAAATTTAGATGAAAATAACTTCAATTTTTGGGATTGTGAATAAAATTTTAGTTGGAAGTGTCAAATTTTAATAAATTTATTTGAAATCAACTTCGATTTTTTTGGATTTTGTCGAGTATTTTTTGTGTAGGATGTATATTTGAGTAAATTTAGATGAAAATAACGACAATTTTTTGGATTGTGAAAAAAAATTTAGTTGGAAGTGTCAAATTTTAATAAATATATTTGAAATCAACTTCGATTTTTTTGGATTTTGTTGAGTATTTTTGTTGTAGGTTCTATATTTGAGTAAATTTAGATGAAAATAACTTCAATTTTTTGGATTGTGAAAAAATTTTAGTTGGAAGCGTCAACTTTTTATAAATTTGTTTGAAATCAACTTCGATTTTTTTGGATTTTGTCGAGTATTTTTGTTGTAGGGTCTATATTTGAGTAAATTTAGATGAAAATAACTTCAATTTTTTGGATTGTGAAAAAAATTTTAGTTGGAAGTGTCAAATTTTAATAAATTTATTTGAAATCAACTTCGATTTTTTTGGATTTTGTAGAGTATTTTTTTGTAGGATCTATTTTTGAGTAAATTTAGATGAAAATAACTTCAATTTTTTGGACTGTGAAAAAAATTTTAGTTGGAAGTGTCAAATTTTAATAAATTTATTTGAAATCAACTTCGATTTTTTTTTATTTTGACGAGTATTTTTGGGGTAGGATGTATATTTGAGTAAATTTAGATGAAAATAACTTCAATTATTTGGATTGTGAAAAAAATTTTAGTTGGAAGTGTCAAATTTTAATAAATTTATTTGAAATCAACTTCGATTTTTTTGGATTTTGTTGAGTATTTTTTTGTAGGATCTATATTCGAGTAAATTTAGATGAAAATAACTTCAATTTTTTGGATTGTGAAAAAAATGTTAGTTGGAAGTGTCAAATTTAAATAAATTTATTTGAAATCAACTTCGATTTTTTTGGATTTTGTTGAGTATTTTTGTTGTAGGTTCTATATTTGAGTAAATTTAGATGAAAATAACTTCAATTTTTTGGATTGTGAAAAAATTTTAGTTGGAAGCGTCAACTTTTTATAAATTTGTTTGAAATCAACTTCGATTTTTTTGGATTTTGTCGAATTTTTTTTGTTGTAGGGTCTATATTTGAGTAAATTTAGATGAAAATAACTTCAATTTTTTGGATTGTGAAAAAAATTTTAGTTGGAAGTGCCAAATTTTAATAAATTTATTTGAAATCAACTTCGATTTTTTTGGATTTTGTAGAGTATTTTTTTGTAGGATCTATTTTTGAGTAAATTTAGATGAAAATAACTTCAATTTTTGGGATTGTGAATAAAATTTTAGTTGGAAGTGTCAAATTTTAATAAATTTATTTGAAATCAACTTCGATTTTTTTGGATTTTGTCGAGTATTTTTTGTGTAGGATGTATATTTGAGTAAATTTAGATGAAAATAACTTCAATTATTTGGATTGTGAAAAAATTTTAGTTGGAAGTGTCAAATTTTAATAAATTTATTTGAAATCAACTTCGATTTTTTTGGATTTTGTTGAGTATTTTTGTTGTAGGTTCTATATTTGAGTAAATTTAGATGAAAATAACTTCAATTTTTTGGATTGTGAAAAAATTTTAGTTGGAAGCGTCAACTTTTTATAAATTTGTTTGAAATCAACTTCGATTTTTTTGGATTTTGTCGAGTATTTTTGTTGTAGGGTCTATATTTGAGGAAATTTAGATGAAAATAACTTCAATTTTTTGGATTGTGAAAAAAATTTTAGTTGGAAGTGTAAAATTTTAATAAATTTATTTGAAATCAACTTCGATTTTTTTGGATTTTGTCGAGTATTTTTTGTGTAGGATGTATATTTGAGTAAATTTAGATGAAAATAACTTCAATTTTTTGGACTGTGAAAAAAATTTTAGTTGGAAGTGCCAAATTTTAATAAATTTATTTGAAATCAACTTCGATTTTTTTGGATTTTGTAGAGTATTTTTTTGTAGGATCTATTTTTGAGTAAATTTAGATGAAAATAACTTCAATTTTTGGGATTGTGAATAAAATTTTAGTTGGAAGTGTCAAATTTTAATAAATTTATTTGAAATCAACTTCGATTTTTTTGGATTTTGTCGAGTATTTTTTGTGTAGGATGTATATTTGAGTAAATTTAGATGAAAATAACGACAATTTTTTGGATTGTGAAAAAAAATTTAGTTGGAAGTGTCAAATTTTAATAAATATATTTGAAATCAACTTCGATTTTTTTGGATTTTGTTGAGTATTTTTGTTGTAGGTTCTATATTTGAGTAAATTTAGATGAAAATAACTTCAATTTTTTGGATTGTGAAAAAATTTTAGTTGGAAGCGTCAACTTTTTATAAATTTGTTTGAAATCAACTTCGATTTTTTTGGATTTTGTCGAGTATTTTTGTTGTAGGGTCTATATTTGAGTAAATTTAGATGAAAATAACTTCAATTTTTTGGATTGTGAAAAAAATTTTAGTTGGAAGTGCCAAATTTTAATAAATTTATTTGAAATCAACTTCGATTTTTTTGGATTTTGTAGAGTATTTTTTTGTAGGATCTATTTTTGAGTAAATTTAGATGAAAATAACTTCAATTTTTGGGATTGTGAATAAAATTTTAGTTGGAAGTGTCAAATTTTAATAAATTTATTTGAAATCAACTTCGATTTTTTTGGATTTTGTCGAGTATTTTTTGTGTAGGATGTATATTTGAGTAAATTTAGATGAAAATAACTTCAATTATTTGGATTGTGAAAAAATTTTAGTTGGAAGTGTCAAATTTTAATAAATTTATTTGAAATCAACTTCGATTTTTTTGGATTTTGTTGAGTATTTTTTATGTAGGTTCTATATTTGAGTAAATTTAGATGAAAATAACTTCAATTTTTTGGATTGTGAAAAAATTTTAGTTGGAAGCGTCAACTTTTTATAAATTTGTTTGAAATCAACTTCGATTTTTTTGGATTTTGTCGAGTATTTTTGTTGTAGGGTCTATATTTGAGTAAATTTAGATGAAAATAACTTCAATTTTTTGGACTGTGAAAAAAATTTTAGTTGGAAGTGTCAAATTTTAATAAATTTATTTGAAATCAACTTCGATTTTTTTTTATTTTGACGAGTATTTTTGGGGTAGGATGTATATTTGAGTAAATTTAGATGAAAATAACTTCAATTATTTGGATTGTGAAAAAAATTTTAGTTGGAAGTGTCAAATTTTAATAAATTTATTTGAAATCAACTTCGATTTTTTTGGATTTTGTTGAGTATTTTTGTTGTAGGTTCTATATTTGAGTAAATTTAGATGAAAATAACTTCAATTTTTGGGATTGTGAATAAAATTTTAGTTGGAAGTGTCAAATTTTAATAAATTTATTTGAAATCAACTTCGATTTTTTTGGATTTTGTCGAGTATTTTTTGTGTAGGATGTATATTTGAGTAAATTTAGATGAAAATAACTTCAATTATTTGGATTGTGAAAAAATTTTAGTTGGAAGCGTCAACTTTTTATAAATTTGTTTGAAATCAACTTCGATTTTTTTGGATTTTGTCGAGTATTTTTGTTGTAGGGTCTATATTTGAGTAAATTTAGATGAAAATAACTTCAATTTTTTGGATTGTGAAAAAATTTTAGTTGGAAGCGTCAACTTTTTATAAATTTGTTTGAAATCAACTTCGATTTTTTTGGATTTTGTCGAGTATTTTTGTTGCAGGGTCTATATTTGAGTAAATTTAGATGAAAATAACTTCAATTTTTTGGATTGTGAAAAAAATTTTAGTTGGAAGTGTCAAATTTTAATAAATTTATTTGAAATCAACTTCGATTTTTTTGGATTTTGTAGAGTATTTTTTTGTAGGATCTATTTTTGAGTAAATTTAGATGAAAATAACTTCAATTTTTTGGACTGTGAAAAAATTTTTAGTTGGAAGTGTCAAATTTTAATAAATTTATTTGAAATCAACTTCGATTTTTTTTTATTTTGACGAGTATTTTTGGGGTAGGATGTATATTTGAGTAAATTTAGATGAAAATAACTTCAATTATTTGGATTGTGAAAAAAATTTTAGTTGGAAGTGTCAAATTTTAATAAATTTATTTGAAATCAACTTCGATTTTTTTGGATTTTGTTGAGTATTTTTGTTGTAGGGTCTATATTTGAGTAAATTTAGATGAAAATAACTTCAATTTTTTGGATTGTGAAAAAAATTTTAGTTGGAAGTGTCAAATTTAAATAAATTTATTTGAAATCAACTTCGATTTTTTTGGATTTTGTTGAGTATTTTTGTTGTAGGTTCTATATTTGAGTAAATTTAGATGAAAATAACTTCAATTTTTTGGATTGTGAAAAAATTTTAGTTGGAAGCGTCAACTTTTTATAAATTTGTTTGAAATCAACTTCGATTTTTTTGGATTTTGTCGAGTATTTTTGTTGTAGGGTCTATATTATAGTAAATTTAGATGAAAATAACTTCAATTTTTTGGATTGTGAAAAAATTTTTAGTTGGAAGTGCCAAATTTTAATAAATTTATTTGAAATCAACTTCGATTTTTTTGGATTTTGTAGAGTATTTTTTTGTAGGATCTATTTTTGAGTAAATTTAGATGAAAATAACTTCAATTTTTGGGATTGTGAATAAAATTTTAGTTGGAAGTGTCAAATTTTAATAAATTTATTTGAAATCAACTTCGATTTTTTTGGATTTTGTCGAGTATTTTTTGTGTAGGATGTATATTTGAGTAAATTTAGATGAAAATAACTTCAATTATTTGGATTGTGAAAAAATTTTAGTTGGAAGTGTCAAATTTTAATAAATTTATTTGAAATCAACTTCGATTTTTTTGGATTTTGTTGAGTATTTTTGTTGTAGGTTCTATATTTGAGTAAATTTAGATGAAAATAACTTCAATTTTTTGGATTGTGAAAAAATTTTAGTTGGAAGCGTCAACTTTTTATAAATTTGTTTGAAATCAACTTCGATTTTTTTTGGATTTTGTCGAGTATTTTTGTTGTAGGGTCTATATTTGAGTAAATTTAGATGAAAATAACTTCAATTTTTTGGATTGTGAAAAAAATTTTAGTTGGAAGTGTCAAATTTTAATAAATTTATTTGAAATCAACTTCGATTTTTTTGGATTTTGTAGAGTATTTTTTTGTAGGATCTATTTTTGAGTAAATTTAGATGAAAATAACTTCAATTTTTTGGACTGTGAAAAAAATTTTAGTTGGAAGTGTCAAATTTTAATAAATTTATTTGAAATCAACTTCGATTTTTTTTTATTTTGACGAGTATTTTTGGGGTAGGATGTATATTTGAGTAAATTTAGATGAAAATAACTTCAATTATTTGGATTGTGAAAAAAATTTTAGTTGGAAGTGTCAAATTTTAATAAATTTATTTGAAATCAACTTCGATTTTTTTGGATTTTGTTGAGTATTTTTTTGTAGGATCTATATTTGAGTAAATTTAGATGAAAATAACTTCAATTTTTTGGATTGTGAAAAAATTTTAGTTGGAAGTGTCAAATTTTAATAAATTTATTTAAAATCAACTTCGATTTTATTGGATTTTGTCGAGTATTTTTGGTGTAGGATGTATATTTGAGTAAATTTAGATGAAAATAACGACAATTTTTTGGATTGTGAAAAAAAATTTAGTTGGAAGTGTCAAATTTTAATAAATATATTTGAAATCAACTTCGATTTTTTTGGATTTTGTTGAGTATTTTTGTTGTAGGATGTATATTTGAGTAAATTTAGATGAAAATAACTTCAATTTTTTGGATTGTGAAAAAAATTTTAGTTGGAAGTGTCAAATTTAAATAAATTTATTTGAAATCAACTTCGATTTTTTTGGATTTTGTTGAGTATTTTTGTTGTAGGTTCTATATTTGAGTAAATTTAGATGAAAATAACTTCAATTTTTTGGATTGTGAGAAAATTTTAGTTGGAAGCGTCAACTTTTTATAAATTTGTTTGAAATCAACTTCGATTTTTTTGGATTTTGTCGATTATTTTTGTTGTAGGGTCTATATTTGAGTAAATTTAGATGAAAATAACTTCAATTTTTTGGATTGTGAAAAAAATTTTAGTTGGAAGTGCCAAATTTTAATAAATTTATTTGAAATCAACTTCGATTTTTTTGGATTTTGTAGAGTATTTTTTTGTAGGATCTATTTTTGAGTAAATTTAGATGAAAATAACTTCAATTTTTGGGATTGTGAATAAAATTGTAGTTGGAAGTGTCAAATTTCAATAAATTTATTTGAAATCAACTTCGATTTTTTTGGATTTTGTCGAGTATTTTTTGTGTAGGATGTATATTTGAGTAAATTTAGATGAAAATAACTTCAATTATTTGGATTGTGAAAAAATTTTAGTTGGAAGCGTCAACTTTTTATAAATTTGTTTGAAATCAACTTCGATTTTTTTGGATTTTGTCGAGTATTTTTGTTGTAGGGTCTATATTTGAGTAAATTTAGATGAAAATAACTTCAATTTTTTGGATTGTGAAAAAATTTTAGTTGGAAGCGTCAACTTTTTATAAATTTGTTTGAAATCAACTTCGATTTTTTTGGATTTTGTCGAGTATTTTTGTTGTAGGGTCTATATTTGAGTAAATTTAGATGAAAATAACTTCAATTTTTTGGATTGTGAAAAAAATTTTAGTTGGAAGTGTCAAATTTTAATAAATTTATTTGAAATCAACTTCGATTTTTTTGGATTTTGTAGAGTATTTTTTTGTAGGATCTATTTTTGAGTAAATTTAGATGAAAATAACTTCAATTTTTTGGACTGTGAAAAAATTTTTAGTTGGAAGTGTCAAATTTTAATAAATTTATTTGAAATCAACTTCGATTTTTTTTTATTTTGACGAGTATTTTTGGGGTAGGATGTATATTTGAGTAAATTTAGATGAAAATAACTTCAATTATTTGGATTGTGAAAAAAATTTTAGTTGGAAGTGTCAAATTTTAATAAATTTATTTGAAATCAACTTCGATTTTTTTGGATTTTGTTGAGTATTTTTGTTGTAGGGTCTATATTTGAGTAAATTTAGATGAAAATAACTTCAATTTTTTGGATTGTGAAAAAAATTTTAGTTGGAAGTGTCAAATTTAAATAAATTTATTTGAAATCAACTTCGATTTTTTTGGATTTTGTTGAGTATTTTTGTTGTAGGTTCTATATTTGAGTAAATTTAGATGAAAATAACTTCAATTTTTTGGATTGTGAAAAAATTTTAGTTGGAAGCGTCAACTTTTTATAAATTTGTTTGAAATCAACTTCGATTTTTTTGGATTTTGTCGAGTATTTTTGTTGTAGGGTCTATATTATAGTAAATTTAGATGAAAATAACTTCAATTTTTTGGATTGTGAAAAAATTTTTAGTTGGAAGTGCCAAATTTTAATAAATTTATTTGAAATCAACTTCGATTTTTTTGGATTTTGTAGAGTATTTTTTTGTAGGATCTATTTTTGAGTAAATTTAGATGAAAATAACTTCAATTTTTGGGATTGTGAATAAAATTTTAGTTGGAAGTGTCAAATTTTAATAAATTTATTTGAAATCAACTTCGATTTTTTTGGATTTTGTCGAGTATTTTTTGTGTAGGATGTATATTTGAGTAAATTTAGATGAAAATAACTTCAATTATTTGGATTGTGAAAAAATTTTAGTTGGAAGTGTCAAATTTTAATAAATTTATTTGAAATCAACTTCGATTTTTTTGGATTTTGTTGAGTATTTTTGTTGTAGGTTCTATATTTGAGTAAATTTAGATGAAAATAACTTCAATTTTTTGGATTGTGAAAAAATTTTAGTTGGAAGCGTCAACTTTTTATAAATTTGTTTGAAATCAACTTCGATTTTTTTTGGATTTTGTCGAGTATTTTTGTTGTAGGGTCTATATTTGAGTAAATTTAGATGAAAATAACTTCAATTTTTTGGATTGTGAAAAAAATTTTAGTTGGAAGTGTCAAATTTTAATAAATTTATTTGAAATCAACTTCGATTTTTTTGGATTTTGTAGAGTATTTTTTTGTAGGATCTATTTTTGAGTAAATTTAGATGAAAATAACTTCAATTTTTTGGACTGTGAAAAAAATTTTAGTTGGAAGTGTCAAATTTTAATAAATTTATTTAAAATCAACTTCGATTTTATTGGATTTTGTCGAGTATTTTTGGTGTAGGATGTATATTTGAGTAAATTTAGATGAAAATAACGACAATTTTTTGGATTGTGAAAAAAAATTTAGTTGGAAGTGTCAAATTTTAATAAATATATTTGAAATCAACTTCGATTTTTTTGGATTTTGTTGAGTATTTTTGTTGTAGGGTCTATATTTGAGTAAATTTAGATGAAAATAACTTCAATTTTTTGGATTGTGAAAAAAATTTTAGTTGGAAGTGTCAAATTTAAATAAATTTATTTGAAATCAACTTCGATTTTTTTGGATTTTGTTGAGTATTTTTGTTGTAGGTTCTATATTTGAGTAAATTTAGATGAAAATAACTTCAATTTTTGGGATTGTGAATAAAATTTTAGTTGGAAGTGTCAAATTTTAATAAATTTATTTGAAATCAACTTCGATTTTTTTGGATTTTGTCGAGTATTTTTTGTGTAGGATGTATATTTGAGTAAATTTAGATGAAAATAACTTCAATTATTTGGATTGTGAAAAAAATTTTAGTTGGAAGTGTCAAATTTTAATAAATTTATTTGAAATCAACTTCGATTTTTTTGGATTTTGTTGAGTATTTTTTTGTAGGATCTATATTTGAGTAAATTTAGATGAAAATAACTTCAATTTTTTGGATTGTGAAAAAATTTTAGTTGGAAGTGTCAAATTTTAATAAATTTATTTGAAATCAACTTCGATTTTTTTGGATTTTGTCAAGTATTTTTGGTGTAGGATGTATATTTGAGTAAATTTAGATGAAAATAACTTCTATTATTTGGATTGTGAAAAAATTTTAGTTGGAAGTGTCAAATTTTAATAAATTTATTTGAAATCAACTTCGATTTTTTTTTATTTTGACGAGTATTTTTGGGGTAGGATGTATATTTGAGTAAATTTAGATGAAAATAACTTCAATTATTTGGACTGTGAAAAAAATTTTAGTTGGAAGTGTCAAATTTTAATAAATTTATTTGAAATCAACTTCGATTTTTTTTTATTTTGACGATTATTTTTGGGGTAGGATGTATATTTGAGTAAATTTAGATGAAAATAACTTCAATTATTTGGATTGTGAAAAAAATTTTAGTTGGAAGTGTCAAATTTTAATAAATTTATTTGAAATCAACTTCGATTTTTTTGGATTTTGTCGAGTATTTTTGGTGTAGGATGTATATTTGAGTAAATTTAGATGAAAATAACTTCTATTATTTGGATTGTGAAAAAATTTTAGTTGGAAGTGTCAAATTTTAATAAATTTATTTGAAATCAACTTCGATTTTTTTTTATTTTGACGAGTATTTTTGGGGTAGGATGTATATTTGAGTAAATTTAGATGAAAATAACTTCAATTATTTGGATTGTGAAAAAAATTTTAGTTGGAAGTGTCAAATTTTAATAAATTTATTTAAAATCAACTTCGATTTTATTGGATTTTGTCGAGTATTTTTGGTGTAGGATGTATATTTGAGTAAATTTAGATAAAAATAACGACAATTTTTTGGATTGTGAAAAAAAATTTAGTTGGAAGTGTCAAATTTTAATAAATATATTTGAAATCAACTTCGATTTTTTTGGATTTTGTCGAGTATTTTTGGTGTAGGATGTATATTTGAGTAAATTTAGATGAAAATAACGACAATTTTTTGGATTGTGAAAAAAAATTTAGTTGGAAGTGTCAAATTTTAATAAATATATTTGAAATCAACTTCGATTTTTTTGGATTTTGTTGAGTATTTTTGTTGTAGGGTCTATATTTGAGTAAATTTAGATGAAAATAACTTCAATTTTTTGGATTGTGAAAAAAATTTTAGTTGGAAGTGTCAAATTTAAATAAATTTATTTGAAATCAACTTCGATTTTTTTGGATTTTGTTGAGTATTTTTGTTGTAGGTTCTATATTTGAGTAAATTTAGATGAAAATAACTTCAATTTTTTGGACTGTGAAAAAAATTTTAGTTGGAAGTGTCAAATTTTAATAAATTTATTTGAAATCAACTTCGATTTTTTTTTATTTTGACGAGTATTTTTGGGGTAGGATGTATATTTGAGTAAATTTAGATGAAAATAACTTCAATTATTTGGATTGTGAAAAAAATTTTAGTTGGAAGTGTCAAATTTTAATAAATTTATTTGAAATCAACTTCGATTTTTTTGGATTTTGTGGAGTATTTTTTTGTAGGATCTATATTTGAGTAAATTTAGATGAAAATAACTTCAATTTTTTGGATTGTGAAAAAATTTTAGTTGGAAGTGTCAAATTTTAATAAATTTATTTAAAATCAACTTCGATTTTATTGGATTTTGTCGAGTATTTTTGGTGTAGGATGTATATTTGAGTAAATTTAGATGAAAATAACGACAATTTTTTGGATTGTGAAAAAAAATTTAGTTGGAAGTGTCAAATTTTAATAAATATATTTGAAATCAACTTCGATTTTTTTGGATTTTGTTGAGTATTTTTGTTGTAGGGTCTATAATTGAGTAAATTTAGATGAAAATAACTTCAATTTTTTGGATTGTGAAAAAAATTTTAGTTGGAAGTGTCAAATTTAAATAAATTTATTTGAAATCAACTTCGATTTTTTTGGATTTTGTTGAGTATTTTTGTTGTAGGTTCTATATTTGAGTAAATTTAGATGAAAATAACTTCAATTTTTGGGATTGTGAATAAAATTTTAGTTGGAGGTGTCAAATTTTAATAAATTTATTTGAAATCAACTTCGATTTTTTTGGATTTTGTCGAGTATTTTTTGTGTAGGATGTATATTTGAGTAAATTTAGATGAAAATAACTTCAATTATTTGGATTGTGAAAAAATTTTAGTTGGAAGTGTCAAATTTTAATAAATTTATTTGAAATCAACTTCGATTTTTTTAGATTTTGTTGAGTATTTTTGTTGTAGGTTCTATATTTGAGTAAATTTAGATGAAAATAACTTCAATTTTTTGGATTGTGAAAAAATTTTAGTTGGAAGCGTCAACTTTTTATAAATTTGTTTGAAATCAACTTCGATTTTTTTGGATTTTGTCGAGTATTTTTGTTGTAGGTTCTATATTTGAGTAAATTTAGATGAAAATAACTTCAATTTTTTGGACTGTGAAAAAAATTTTAGTTGGAAGTGTCAAATTTTAATAAATTTATTTGAAATCAACTTCGATTTTTTTTTATTTTGACGAGTATTTTTGGGGTAGGATGTATATTTGAGTAAATTTAGATGAAAATAACTTCAATTATTTGGATTGTGAAAAAAAATTTAGTTGGAAGTGTCAAATTTTAATAAATTTATTTGAAATCAACTTCGATTTTTTTGGATTTTGTTGAGTATTTTTTTGTAGGATCTATATTTGAGTAAATTTAGATGAAAATAACTTCAATTTTTTGGATTGTGAAAAAATTTTAGTTGGAAGTGTCAAATTTTAATAAATTTATTTAAAATCAACTTCGATTTTATTGGATTTTGTCGAGTATTTTTGGTGTAGGATGTATATTTGAGTAAATTTAGATGAAAATAACGACAATTTTTTGGATTGTGAAAAAAAATTTAGTTGGAAGTGTCAAATTTTAATAAATATATTTGAAATCAACTTCGATTTTTTTGGATTTTGTTGAGTATTTTTGTTGTAGGGTCTATATTTGAGTAAATTTAGATGAAAATAACTTCAATTTTTTGGATTGTGAAAAAAATTTTAGTTGGAAGTGTCAAATTTAAATAAATTTATTTGAAATCAACTTCGATTTTTTTGGATTTTGTTGAGTATTTTTGTTGTAGGTTCTATATTTGAGTAAATTTAGATGAAAATAACTTCAATTTTTTGGATTGTGAAAAAATTTTAGTTGGAAGCGTCAACTTTTTATAAATTTGTTTGAAATCAACTTCGATTTTTTTGGATTTTGTCGATTATTTTTGTTGTAGGGTCTATATTTGAGTAAATTTAGATGAAAATAACTTCAATTTTTTGGATTGTGAAAAAAATTTTAGTTGGAAGTGCCAAATTTTAATAAATTTATTTGAAATCAACTTCGATTTTTTTGGATTTTGTAGAGTATTTTTTTGTAGGATCTATTTTTGAGTAAATTTAGATGAAAATAACTTCAATTTTTGGGATTGTGAATAAAATTTTAGTTGGAAGTGTCAAATTTCAATAAATTTATTTGAAATCAACTTCGATTTTTTTGGATTTTGTCGAGTATTTTTTGTGTAGGATGTATATTTGAGTAAATTTAGATGAAAATAACTTCAATTATTTGGATTGTGAAAAAATTTTAGTTGGAAGTGTCAAATTTTAATAAATTTATTTGAAATCAACTTCGATTTTTTTGGATTTTGTTGAGTATTTTTGTTGTAGGTTCTATATTTGAGTAAATTTAGATGAAAATAACTTCAATTTTTTGGATTGTGAAAAAATTTTAGTTGGAAGCGTCAACTTTTTATAAATTTGTTTGAAATCAACTTCGATTTTTTTGGATTTTGTCGAGTATTTTTGTTGTAGGGTCTATATTTGAGTAAATTTAGATGAAAATAACTTCAATTTTTTGGATTGTGAAAAAATTTTAGTTGGAAGTGTTAAATTTTAATAAATTTATTTAAAATCAACTTCGATTTTATTGGATTTTGTCGAGTATTTTTGGTGTAGGATGTATATTTGAGTAAATTTAGATGAAAATAACGACAATTTTTTGGATTGTGAAAAAAAATTTAGTTGGAAGTGTCAAATTTTAATAAATATATTTGAAATCAACTTCGATTTTTTTGGATTTTGTTGAGTATTTTTGTTGTAGGGTCTATATTTGAGTAAATTTAGATGAAAATAACTTCAATTTTTTGGACTGTGAAAAAAATTTTAGTTGGAAGTGTCAAATTTAAATAAATTTATTTGAAATCAACTTCGATTTTTTTGGATTTTGTTGAGTATTTTTGTTGTAGGTTCTATATTTGAGTAAATTTAGATGAAAATAACTTCAATTTTTTGGATTGTGAAAAAATTTTAGTTGGAAGCGTCAACTTTTTATAAATTTGTTTGAAATCAACTTCGATTTTTTTGGATTTTGTCGAGTATTTTTGTTGTAGGGTCTATATTTGAGTAAATTTAGATGAAAATAACTTCAATTTTTTGGATTGTGAAAAAAATTTTAGTTGGAAGTGTCAAATTTTAATAAATTTATTTGAAATCAACTTCGATTTTTTTGGATTTTGTAGAGTATTTTTTTGTAGGATCTATTTTTGAGTAAATTTAGATGAAAATAACTTCAATTTTTTGGACTGTGAAAAAAATTTTAGTTGGAAGTGTCAAATTTTAATAAATTTATTTGAAATCAACTTCGTTTTTTTTTTATTTTGACGAGTATTTTTGGGGTAGGATGTATATTTGAGTAAATTTAGATGAAAATAACTTCAATTATTTGGATTGTGAAAAAAATTTTAGTTGGAAGTGTCAAATTTTAATAAATTTATTTGAAATCAACTTCGATTTTTTTGGATTTTGTTGAGTATTTTTTTGTAGGATCTATATTTGAGTAAATTTAGATGAAAATAACTTCAATTTTTTGGATTGTGAAAAAATTTTAGTTGGAAGTGTCAAATTTTAATAAATTTATTTAAAATCAACTTCGATTTTTTTGGATTTTGTTGAGTATTTTTTTGTAGGATCTATTTTTGAGTAAATTTAGATGAAAATAACTTCAATTTTTGGGATTGTGAATAAAATTTTAGTTGGAAGCGTCAACTTTTTATAAATTTGTTTGAAATCAACTTCGATTTTTTTGGATTTTGTCGAGTATTTTTGTTGTAGGGTCTATATTTGAGTAAATTTAGATGAAAATAACTTCAATATTTTGGATTGTGAAAAAAATTTTAGTTGGAAGTGTCAAATTTTAATAAATTTATTTGAAATCAACTTCGATTTTTTAGGATTTTGTAGAGTATTTTTTTGTAGGATCTATTTTTGAGTAAATTTAGATGACTATAACTTCAATTTTTTGGACTGTGAAAAAAATTTTAGTTGGAAGTGTCAAATTTTAATAAATTTATTTGAAATCAACTTCGATTTTTTTTTATTTTGACGAGTATTTTTGGGGTAGGATGTATATTTGAGTAAATTTAGATGAAAATAACTTCAATTATTTGGATTGTGAAAAAAATTTTAGTTGGAAGTGTCAAATTTTAATAAATTTATTTGAAATCAACTTCGATTTTTTTGGATTTTGTTGAGTATTTTTTTGTAGGATCTATATTTGAGTAAATTTAGATGAAAATAACTTCAATTTTTTGGATTGTGAAAAAATTTTAGTTGGAAGTGTCAAATTTTAATAAATTTATTTAAAATCAACTTCGATTTTATTGGATTTTGTCGAGTATTTTTGGTGTAGGATGTATATTTGAGTAAATTTAGATGAAAATAACGACAATTTTTTGGATTGTGAAAAAAAATTTAGTTGGAAGTGTCAAATTTTAATAAATATATTTGAAATCAACTTCGATTTTTTTGGATTTTGTTGAGTATTTTTGTTGTAGGGTCTATATTTGAGTAAATTTAGATGAAAATAACTTCAATTTTTTGGATTGTGAAAAAAATTTTAGTTGGAAGTGTCAAATTTAAATAAATTTATTTGAAATCAACTTCGATTTTTTTGGATTTTGTTGAGTATTTTTGTTGTAGGTTCTATATTTGAGTAAATTTAGATGAAAATAACTTCAATTTTTGGGATTGTGAATAAAATTTTAGTTGGAAGTGTCAAATTTTAATAAATTTATTTGAAATCAACTTCGATTTTTTTGGATTTTGTCGAGTATTTTTTGTGTAGGATGTATATTTGAGTAAATTTAGATGAAAATAACTTCAATTATTTGGATTGTGAAAAAATTTTAGTTGGAAGTGTCAAATTTTAATAAATTTATTTGAAATCAACTTCGATTTTTTTAGATTTTGTTGAGTATTTTTGTTGTAGGTTCTATATTTGAGTAAATTTAGATGAAAATAACTTCAATTTTTTGGATTGTGAAAAAATTTTAGTTGGAAGCGTCAACTTTTTATAAATTTGTTTGAAATCAACTTCGATTTTTTTGGATTTTGTCGAGTATTTTTGTTGTAGGTTCTATATTTGAGTAAATTTAGATGAAAATAACTTCAATTTTTTGGACTGTGAAAAAAATTTAAGTTGGAAGTGTCAAATTTTAATAAATTTATTTGAAATCAACTTCGATTTTTTTTTATTTTGACGAGTATTTTTGGGGTAGGATGTATATTTGAGTAAATTTAGATGAAAATAACTTCAATTATTTGGATTGTGAAAAAAAATTTAGTTGGAAGTGTCAAATTTTAATAAATTTATTTGAAATCAACTTCGATTTTTTTGGATTTTGTTGAGTATTTTTTTGTAGGATCTATATTTGAGTAAATTTAGATGAAAATAACTTCAATTTTTTGGATTGTGAAAAAATTTTAGTTGGAAGTGTCAAATTTTAATAAATTTATTTAAAATCAACTTCGATTTTATTGGATTTTGTCGAGTATTTTTGGTGTAGGATGTATATTTGAGTAAATTTAGATGAAAATAACGACAATTTTTTGGATTGTGAAAAAAAATTTAGTTGGAAGTGTCAAATTTTAATAAATATATTTGAAATCAACTTCGATTTTTTTGGATTTTGTTGAGTATTTTTGTTGTAGGGACTATATTTGAGTAAATTTAGATGAAAATAACTTCAATTTTTTGGATTGTGAAAAAAATTTTAGTTGGAAGTGTCAAATTTAAATAAATTTATTTGAAATCAACTTCGATTTTTTTGGATTTTGTTGAGTATTTTTGTTGTAGGTTCTATATTTGAGTAAATTTAGATGAAAATAACTTCAATTTTTTGGATTGTGAAAAAATTTTAGTTGGAAGCGTCAACTTTTTATAAATTTGTTTGAAATCAACTTCGATTTTTTTGGATTTTGTCGAGTATTTTTGTTGTAGGGTCTATATTTGAGTAAATTTAGATGAAAATAACTTCAAATTTTTGGATTGTGAAAAAAATTTTAGTTGGAAGTGTCAAATTTTAATAAATTTATTTGAAATCAACTTCGATTTTTTTGGATTTTGTAGAGTATTTTTTTGTAGGATCTATTTTTGAGTAAATTTAGATGAAAATAACTTCAATTTTTTGGACTGTGAAAAAAATTTTAGTTGGAAGTGTCAAATTTTAATAAATTTATTTGAAATCAACTTCGTTTTTTTTTTATTTTGACGAGTATTTTTGGGGTAGGATGTATATTTGAGTAAATTTAGATGAAAATAACTTCAATTATTTGGATTGTGAAAAAAATTTTAGTTGGAAGTGTCAAATTTTAATAAATTTATTTGAAATCAACTTCGATTTTTTTGGATTTTGTTGAGTATTTTTTTGTAGGATCTATATTTGAGTAAATTTAGATGAAAATAACTTCAATTTTTGGGATTGTGAATAAAATTTTAGTTGGAAGCGTCAACTTTTTATAAATTTGTTTGAAATCAACTTCGATTTTTTTGGATTTTGTCGAGTATTTTTGTTGTAGGGTCTATATTTGAGTAAATTTAGATGAAAATAACTTCAATTTTTTGGATTGTGAAAAAAATTTTAGTTGGAAGTGTCAAATTTTAATAAATTTATTTGAAATCAACTTCGATTTTTTTGGATTTTGTAGAGTATTTTTTTGTAGGATCTATTTTTGAGTAAATTTAGATGACTATAACTTCAATTTTTTGGACTGTGAAAAAAATTTTAGTTGGAAGTGACAAATTTTAATAAATTTATTTGAAATCAACTTCGATTTTTTTTTATTTTGACGAGTATTTTTGGGGTAGGATGTATATTTGAGTAAATTTAGATGAAAATAACTTCAATTATTTGGTTTGTGAAAAAAATTTTAGTTGGAAGTGTCAAATTTTAATAAATTTATTTGAAATCAACTTCGATTTTTTTGGATTTTGTTGAGTATTTTTTTGTAGGATCTATATTTGAGTAAATTTAGATGAAAATAACTTCAATTTTTTGGATTGTGAAAAAATTTTAGTTGGAAGTGTCAAATTTTAATAAATTTATTTAAAATCAACTTCGATTTTATTGGATTTTGTCGAGTATTTTTGGTGTAGGATGTATATTTGAGTAAATTTAGATGAAAATAACGACAATTTTTTGGATTGTGAAAAAAAATTTAGTTGGAAGTGTCAAATTTTAATAAATATATTTGAAATCAACTTCGATTTTTTTGGATTTTGTTGAGTATTTTTGTTGTAGGGTCTATATATGAGTAAATTTAGATGAAAATAACTTCAATTTTTTGGATTGTGAAAAAAATTTTAGTTGGAAGTGTCAAATTTAAATAAATTTATTTGAAATCAACTTCGATTTTTTTGGATTTTGTTGAGTATTTTTGTTGTAGGTTCTATATTTGAGTAAATTTAGATGAAAATAACTTCAATTTTTGGGATTGTGAATAAAATTTTAGTTGGAAGCGTCAACTTTTTATAAATTTGTTTGAAATCAACTTCGATTTTTTTGGATTTTGTCGAGTATTTTTGTTGTAGGTTCTATATTTGAGTAAATTTAGATGAAAATAACTTCAATTTTTTGGACTGTGAAAAAAATTTTAGTTGGAAGTGTCAAATTTTAATAAATTTATTTGAAATCAACTTCGATTTTTTTTATTTTGACGAGTATTTTTGGGGTAGGATGTATATTTGAGTAAATTTAGATGAAAATAACTTCAATTATTTGGATTGTGAAAAAAAATTTAGTTGGAAGTGTCAAATTTTAATAAATTTATTTGAAATCAACTTCGATTTTTTTGGATTTTGTTGAGTATTTTTTTGTAGGATCTATATTTGAGTAAATTTAGATGAAAATAACTTCAATTTTTTGGATTGTGAAAAAATTTTAGTTGGAAGTGTCAAATTTTAATAAATTTATTTAAAATCAACTTCGATTTTATTGGATTTTGTCGAGTATTTTTGTTGTAGGGTCTATATTTGAGTAAATTTAGATGAAAATAACTTCAATTTTTTGGATTGTGAAAAAAATTTTAGTTGGAAGTGTCAAATTTTAATAAATTTTTTTGAAATCAACTTCGATTTTTTTGGATTTTGTAGAGTATTTTTTTGTAGGATCTATTTTTGAGTAAATTTAGATGAAAATAACTTCAATTTTTTGGACTGTGAAAAAAATTTTAGTTGGAAGTGTCAAATTTTAATAAATTTATTTGAAATCAACTTCGTTTTTTTTTTATTTTGACGAGTATTTTTGGGGTAGGATGTATATTTGAGTAAATTTAGATGAAAATAACTTCAATTATTTGGATTGTGAATAAAATTTTAGTTGGAAGTGTCAAATTTTAATAAATTTATTTGAAATCAACTTCGATTTTTTTGGATTTTGTTGAGTATTTTTTTGTAGGATCTATATTTGAGTAAATTTAGATGAAAATAACTTCAATTTTTTGGATTGTGAAAAAATTTTAGTTGGAAGTGTCAAATTTTAATAAATTTATTTGAAATCAACTTCGATTTTTTTGAATTTTGTTGAGTATTTTTGTTGTAGGTTCTATATTTGAGTAAATTTAGATGAAAATAACTTCAATTTTTTGGATTGTGAAAAAATTTTAGTTGGAAGCGTCAACTTTTTATAAATTTGTTTGAAATCAACTTCGATTTTTTTGGATTTTGTCGAGTATTTTTGTTGTAGGGTCTATATTTGAGTAAATTTAGATGAAAATAACTTCAATTTTTTGGATTGTGAAAAAAATTTTAGTTGGAAGTGTCAAATTTTAATAAATTTATTTGAAATCAACTTCGATTTTTTTGGATTTTGTAGAGTATTTTTTTGTAGGATCTATTTTTGAGTAAATTTAGATGAAAATAACTTCAATTTTTTGGACTGTGAAAAAAATTTTAGTTGGAAGTGTCAAATTTTAATAAATTTATTTGAAATCAACTTCGATTTTTTTTTATTTTGACGAGTATTTTTGGGGTAGGATGTATATTTGAGTAAATTTAGATGAAAATAACTTCAATTATTTGGATTGTGAAAAAAATTTTAGTTGGAAGTGTCAAATTTTAATAAATTTATTTGAAATCAACTTCGATTTTTTTGGATTTTGTTGAGTATTTTTTTGTAGGATCTATATTTGAGTAAATTTAGATGAAAATAACTTCAATTTTTTGGATTGTGAAAAAATTTTAGTTGGAAGTGTCAAATTTTAATAAATTTATTTAAAATCAACTTCGATTTTATTGGATTTTGTCGAGTATTTTTGGTGTAGGATGTATATTTGAGTAAATTTAGATGAAAATAACGACAATTTATTGGATTGTGAAAAAAAATTTTAGTTGGAAGTGACAAATTTTAATAAATTTATTTGAAACCAACTTCGATATTTTGGATTTTGTAGCCTATTTTTGTTGTAGGGTCTATATTAGAGTAAATTTTGATGAAAATAACTTCAATTTTTAGGATTGTGGAAAAAATTTTAGTTGGAAGTGTCAAATTTTAATAAATTTATTTGAAACCAACTTCGATTTTTTGGATTTTGTTGAGTATTTTTGTTGTAGGATCTATATTTGAGTAAATTTAGATGAAAATAACTTCAATTTTAAGGATTCAGAAAAAAATGTTAGTTGGAAGTGTTAAATTTTAATAAATTTATTTGAAACCAACTTCGATTTTTTTAGATTTTGTTGAGTATTTTTGTTGTAGGATCTATATTTGAGTAAATTTAGATGAAAATAACTTCAATTTCTTGGATTGTGAAAAAAATTTAGTTGGAAGTGTCAAATTTTAATAAATTTATTTGAAACCAACTTCGATTTTTTTGGATTTTGTCGAGTATTTCTGTTGTAGGATGTATATTTGAGTAAATTTCAATGAAAATAACGACAATTTTTTTGGATTGTGAAAAAAAATTATAGTTGGAAGTGTCAAATTTTAATAAATTTATTTGAAACCAACTTCGATTTTTTTTTATTTTGTTGAGTATTTTGTTGTAGGATCTATATTAAGTAAATTTAGATGAAAATAAGTCAATTTTTTGGATTGTGAAAAAAATTTTAGTTGGAAGTGTCAAATTTTAATAAATTTATTTGAAACCAATTTCGATTTTTCTCGACTATGTTGAGTTTTTTTGGTAGAGAAGCATAATTTGAGTAATTTCAGTTGAAATTAACTTCGATTTTTTTGATTTTGTCACGATTTTTGCCAAATTCTAATAAATTTATTTAAAATCAACTTGGATTATTTTGGATTTTGTTGAGTATTTTTGTTGTAGGATCTATATTTGAGTAAATTTAGATGAAAATAACTTCAATTTTTTGGATTGTGAAAAAAATTTTAGTTGGAAGTGTCAAATTTTAATAAATTTATTTGAAATCAACTTCGATTTTTTTGGATTTTGTAGAGTATTTTTTTGTAGGATCTATTTTTGAGTAAATTTAGATGAAAATAACTTCAATTTTTTGGACTGTGAAAAAAATTTTAGTTGGAAGTGTCAAATTTTAATAAATTTATTTGAAATCAACTTCGATTTTTTTTTATTTTGACGAGTATTTTTGGGGTAGGATGTATATTTGAGTAAATTTAGATGAAAATAACTTCAATTATTTGGATTGTGAAAAAAATTTTAGTTGGAAGTGTCAAATTTTAATAAATTTATTTGAAATCAACTTCGATTTTTTTGGATTTTGTTGAGTATTTTTTTGTAGGATCTATATTTGAGTAAATTTAGATGAAAATAACTTCAATTTTTTGGATTGTGAAAAAATTTTAGTTGGAAGTGTCAAATTTTAATAAATTTATTTAAAATCAACTTCGATTTTATTGGATTTTGTCGAGTATTTTTGGTGTAGGATGTATATTTGAGTAAATTTAGATGAAAATAACGACAATTTTTTGGATTGTGAAAAAAAATTTAGTTGGAAGTGTCAAATTTTAATAATTATATTTGAAATCAACTTCGATTTTTTTGGATTTTGTTGAGTATTTTTGTTGTAGGGTCTATATTTGAGTAAATTTAGATGAAAATAACTTCAATTTTTTGGATTGTGAAAAAAATTTTAGTTGGAAGTGTCAAATTTAAATAAATTTATTTGAAATCAACTTCGATTTTTTTGGATTTTGTTGAGTATTTTTGTTGTAGGTTCTATATTTGAGTAAATTTAGATGAAAATAACTTCAATTTTTTGGATTGTGAAAAAATTTTAGTTGGAAGCGTCAACTTTTTATAAATTTGTTTGAAATCAACTTCGATTTTTTTGGATTTTGTCGAGTATTTTTGTTGTAGGGTCTATATTTGAGTAAATTTAGATGAAAATAACTTCAATTTTTTGGATTGTGAAAAAAATTTTAGTTGGAAGTGTCAAATTTTAATAAATTTATTTGAAATCAACTTCGATTTTTTTGGATTTTGTAGAGTATTTTTTTGTAGGATCTATTTTTGAGTAAATTTAGATGAAAATAACTTCAATTTTTTGGATTGTGAAAAAATTTTAGTTGGAAGCGTCAACTTTTTATAAATTTGTTTGAAATCAACTTCGATTTTTTTGGATTTTGTCGAGAATTTTTGTTGTAGGGTCTATATTTGAGTAAATTTAGATGAAAATAACTTCAATTTTTTGGATTGTGAAAAAAATTTTAGTTGGAAGTGCCAAATTTTAATAAATTTATTTGAAATCAACTTCGATTTTTTTGGATTTTGTAGAGAATTTTTTGTAGGATCTATTTTTGAGTAAATTTAGATGAAAATAACTTCAATTTTTGGGATTGTGAATAAAATTTTAGTTGGAAGTGTCAAATTTTAATAAATTTATTTGAAATCAACTTCGATTTTTTTGGATTTTGTCGAGTATTTTTTGTGTAGGATGTATATTTGAGTAAATTTAGATGAAAGTAACTTCAATTATTTGGATTGTGAAAAAATTTTAGTTGGAAGTGTCAAATTTTAATAAATTTATTTGAAATCAACTTCGATTTTTTTGGATTTTGTTGAGTATTTTTGTTGTAGGTTCTATATTTGAGTAAATTTAGATGAAAATAACTTCAATTTTTTGGATTGTGAAAAAATTTTAGTTGGAAGCGTCAACTTTTTATAAATTTGTTTGAAATCAACTTCGATTTTTTTGGATTTTGTCGAGTATTTTTGTTGTAGGGTCTATATTTGAGTAAATTTAGATGAAAATAACTTCAATTTTTTGGATTGTGAAAAAAATTGTAGTTGGAAGTGTCAAATTTTAATAAATTTATTTGAAATCAACTTCGATTTTTTTGGATTTTGTAGAGTATTTTTTTGTAGGATCTATTTTTGAGTAAATTTAGATGAAAATAACTTCAATTTTTTGGATTGTGAAAAAATTTTAGTTGGAAGTGTCAAATTTTAATAAATTTATTTAAAATCAACTTCGATTTTATTGGATTTTGTCGAGTATTTTTGGTGTAGGATGTATATTTGAGTAAATTTAGATGAAAATAACGACAATTTTTTGGATTGTGAAAAAAAATTTAGTTGGAAGTGTCAAATTTTAATAAATATATTTGAAATCAACTTCGATTTTTTTGGATTTTGTTGAGTATTTTTGTTGTAGGGTCTATATTTGAGTAAATTTAGATGAAAATAACTTCAATTTTTTGGATTGTGAAAAAAATTTTAGTTGGAAGTGTCAAATTTAAATAAATTTATTTGAAATCAACTTCGATTTTTTTGGATTTTGTTGAGTATTTTTGTTGTAGGTTCTATATTTGAGTAAATTTAGATGAAAATAACTTCAATTTTTTGGATTGTGAAAAAATTTTAGTTGGAAGCGTCAACTTTTTATAAATTTGTTTGAAATCAACTTCGATTTTTTTGGATTTTGTCGAGTATTTTTGTTGTAGGGTCTATATTATAGTAAATTTAGATGAAAATAACTTCAATTTTTTGGATTGTGAAAAAATTTTTAGTTGGAAGTGCCAAATTTTAATAAATTTATTTGAAATCAACTTCGATTTTTTTGGATTTTGTAGAGTATTTTTTGTAGGATCTATTTTTGATTAAATTTAGATGAAAATAACTTCAATTTTTGGGATTGTGAATAAAATTTTAGTTGGAAGTGTCAAATTTTAATAAATTTATTTGAAATCAACTTCGATTTTTTTGGATTTTGTCGAGTATTTTTTGTGTAGGATGTATATTTGAGTAAATTTAGATGAAAATAACTTCAATTTTTTGGATTGTGAAAAAAATTTTAGTTGGAAGTGTCAAATTTAAATAAATTTATTTGAAATCAACTTCGATTTTTTTGGATTTTGTTGAGTATTTTTGTTGTAGGGTCTATATTTGAGTAAATTTAGATGAAAATAACTTCAATTTTTTGGATTGTGAAAAAATTTTAGTTGGAAGTGTCAAATTTTAATAAATTTATTTGAAATCAACTTCGATTTTTTAGGATTTTGTAGAGTATTTTTTTGTAGGATCTATTTTTGAGTAAATTTAGATGACTATAACTTCAATTTTTTGGACTGTGAAAAAAATTTTAGTTGGAAGTGTCAAATTTTAATAAATTTATTTGAAATCAACTTCGATTTTTTTTTATTTTGACGAGTATTTTTGGGGTAGGATGTATATTTGAGTAAATTTAGATGAAAATAACTTCAATTATTTGGATTGTGAAAAAAATTTTAGTTGGAAGTGTCAAATTTTAATAAATTTATTTGAAATCAACTTCGATTTTTTTGGATTTTGTTGAGTATTTTTTTGTAGGATCTATATTTGAGTAAATTTAGATGAAAATAACTTCAATTTTTTGGATTGTGAAAAAATTTTAGTTGGAAGTGTCAAATTTTAATAAATTTATTTAAAATCAACTTCGATTTTATTGGATTTTGTCGAGTATTTTTGGTGTAGGATGTATATTTGAGTAAATTTAGATGAAAATAACGACAATTTTTTGGATTGTGAAAAAAAATTTAGTTGGAAGTGTCAAATTTTAATAAATATATTTGAAATCAACTTCGATTTTTTTGGATTTTGTTGAGTATTTTTGTTGTAGGGTCTATATTTGAGTAAATTTAGATGAAAATAACTTCAATTTTTTGGATTGTGAAAAAAATTTTAGTTGGAAGTGTCAAATTTAAATAAATTTATTTGAAATCAACTTCGATTTTTTTGGATTTTGTTGAGTATTTTTGTTGTAGGTTCTATATTTGAGTAAATTTAGATGAAAATAACTTCAATTTTTGGGATTGTGAATAAAATTTTAGTTGGAAGTGTCAAATTTTAATAAATTTATTTGAAATCAACTTCGATTTTTTTGGATTTTGTCGAGTATTTTTTGTGTAGGATGTATATTTGAGTAAATTTAGATGAAAATAACTTCAATTATTTGGATTGTGAAAAAATTTTAGTTGGAAGTGTCAAATTTTAATAAATTTATTTAAAATCAACTTCGATTTTATTGGATTTTGTCGAGTATTTTTGGTGTAGGATGTATATTTGAGTAAATTTAGATGAAAATAACGACAATTTATTGGATTGTGAAAAAAAATTTTAGTTGGAAGTGACAAATTTTAATAAATTTATTTGAAACCAACTTCGATATTTTGGATTTTGTAGCCTATTTTTGTTGTAGGGTCTATATTAGAGTAAATTTTGATGAAAATAACTTCAATTTTTAGGATTGTGGAAAAAATTTTAGTTGGAAGTGTCAAATTTTAATAAATTTATTTGAAACCAACTTCGATTTTTTGGATTTTGTTGAGTATTTTTGTTGTAGGATCTATATTTGAGTAAATTTAGATGAAAATAACTTCAATTTTAAGGATTCAGAAAAAAATGTTAGTTGGAAGTGTTAAATTTTAATAAATTTATTTGAAACCAACTTCGATTTTTTTAGATTTTGTTGAGTATTTTTGTTGTAGGATCTATATTTGAGTAAATTTAGATGAAAATAACTTCAATTTCTTGGATTGTGAAAAAAATTTAGTTGGAAGTGTCAAATTTTAATAAATTTATTTGAAACCAACTTCGATTTTTTTGGATTTTGTCGAGTATTTCTGTTGTAGGATGTATATTTGAGTAAATTTCAATGAAAATAACGACAATTTTTTTGGATTGTGAAAAAAAATTATAGTTGGAAGTGTCAAATTTTAATAAATTTATTTGAAACCAACTTAGATTTTTTTTTATTTTGTTGAGTATTTTGTTGTAGGATCTATATTAAGTAAATTTAGATGAAAATAAGTCAATTTTTTGGATTGTGAAAAAAATTTTAGTTGGAAGTGTCAAATTTTAATAAATTTATTTGAAACCAATTTCGATTTTTCTCGACTATGTTGAGTTTTTTTGGTAGAGAAGCATAATTTGAGTAATTTCAGTTGAAATTAACTTCGATTTTTTTGATTTTGTCACGATTTTTGCCAAATTCTAATAAATTTATTTAAAATCAACTTGGATTATTTTGGATTTTGTTGAGTATTTTTGTTGTAGGATCTATATTTGAGTAAATTTAGATGAAAATAACTTCAATTTTTTGGATTGTGAAAAAAATTTTAGTTGGAAGTGTCAAATTTTAATAAATTTATTTGAAATCAACTTCGATTTTTTTGGATTTTGTAGAGTATTTTTTTGTAGGATCTATTTTTGAGTAAATTTAGATGAAAATAACTTCAATTTTTTGGACTGTGAAAAAAATTTTAGTTGGAAGTGTCAAATTTTAATAAATTTATTTGAAATCAACTTCGATTTTTTTTTATTTTGACGAGTATTTTTGGGGTAGGATGTATATTTGAGTAAATTTAGATGAAAATAACTTCAATTATTTGGATTGTGAAAAAAATTTTAGTTGGAAGTGTCAAATTTTAATAAATTTATTTGAAATCAACTTCGATTTTTTTGGATTTTGTTGAGTATTTTTTTGTAGGATCTATATTTGAGTAAATTTAGATGAAAATAACTTCAATTTTTTGGATTGTGAAAAAATTTTAGTTGGAAGTGTCAAATTTTAATAAATTTATTTAAAATCAACTTCGATTTTATTGGATTTTGTCGAGTATTTTTGTTGTAGGGTCTATATTTGAGTAAATTTAGATGAAAATAACTTCAATTTTTTGGATTGTGAAAAAATTTTAGTTGGAAGTGTCAAATTTTAATAAATTTATTTAAAATCAACTTCGATTTTATTGGATTTTGTCGAGTATTTTTGGTGTAGGATGTATATTTGAGTAAATTTAGATGAAAATAACGTCAATTTTTTGGATTGTGAAAAAAAATTTAGTTGGAAGTGTCAAATTTTAATAAATATATTTGAAATCAACTTCGATTTTTTTGGATTTTGTTGAGTATTTTTGTTGTAGGGTCTATATTTGAGTAAATTTAGATGAAAATAACTTCAATTTTTTGGATTGTGAAAAAAATTTTAGTTGGAATTGTCAAATTTAAATAAATTTATTTGAAATCAACTTCGATTTTTTTGGATTTTGTTGAGTATTTTTGTTGTAGGTTCTATATTTGAGTAAATTTAGATGAAAATAACTTCAATTTTTTAGATTGTGAAAAAATTTTAGTTGGAAGCGTCAACTTTTTATAAATTTGTTTGAAATCAACTTCGATTTTTTTGGATTTTGTCGAGTATTTTTGTTGTAGGGTCTATATTTGAGTAAATTTAGATGAAAATAACTTCAATTTTTTGGATTGTGAAAAAAATTTTAGTTGGAAGTGTCAAATTTTAATAAATTTATTTGAAATTAACTTCGATTTTTTTGGATTTTGTAGAGTATTTTTTTGTAGGATCTATTTTTGAGTAAATTTAGATGAAAATAACTTCAATTTTTTGGATTGTGAAAAAATTTTAGTTGGAAGCGTCAACTTTTTATAAATTTGTTTGAAATCAACTTCGATTTTTTTGGATTTTGTCGAGTATTTTTGTTGTAGGGTCTATATTTGAGTAAATTTAGATGAAAATAACTTCAATTTTTTGGATTGTGAAAAAATTTTAGTTGGAAGCGTCAACTTTTTATAAATTTGTTTGAAATCAACTTCGATTTTTTTGGATTTTGTCGAGTATTTTTGTTGTAGGGTCTATATTTGAGTAAATTTAGATGAAAATAACTTCAATTTTTTGGATTGTGAAAAAATTTTAGTTGGAAGTGTCAAATTTTAATAAATTTATTTAAAAGCAACTTCGATTTTATTGGATTTTGTCGAGTATTTTTGGTGTAGGATGTATATTTGAGTAAATTTAGATGAAAATAACGACAATTTTTTGGATTGTGAAAAAAAATTTAGTTGGAAGTGTCAAATTTTAATAAATATATTTGAAATCAACTTCGATTTTTTTGGATTTTGTTGAGTATTTTTGTTGTAGGGTCTATATTTGAGTAAATTTAGATGAAAATAACTTCAATTTTTTGGATTGTGAAAAAAATTTTAGTTGGAAGTGTCAAATTTAAATAAATTTATTTGAAATCAACTTCGATTTTTTTGGATTTTGTTGAGTATTTTTGTTGTAGGTTCTATATTTGAGTAAATTTAGATGAAAATAACTTCAATTTTTTGGATTGTGAAAAAATTTTAGTTGGAAGCGTCAACTTTTTATAAATTTGTTTGAAATCAACTTCGATTTTTTTGGATTTTGTCGAGTATTTTTGTTGTAGGGTCTATATTTGAGTAAATTTAGATGAAAATAACTTCAATTTTTTGGATTGTGAAAAAAATTTTAGTTGGAAGTGTCAAATTTTAATAAATTTATTTGAAATCAACTTCGATTTTTTTGGATTTTGTAGAGTATTTTTTTGTAGGATCTATTTTTGAGTAAATTTAGATGAAAATAACTTCAATTTTTTGGATTGTGAAAAAATTTTAGTTGGAAGCGTCAACTTTTTATAAATTTGTTTGAAATCAACTTCGATTTTTTTGGATTTTGTCGAGAATTTTTGTTGTAGGGTCTATATTTGAGTAAATTTAGATGAAAATAACTTCAATTTTTTGGATTGTGAAAAAAATTTTAGTTGGAAGTGCCAAATTTTAATAAATTTATTTGAAATCAACTTCGATTTTTTTGGATTTTGTAGAGAATTTTTTGTAGGATCTATTTTTGAGTAAATTTAGATGAAAATAACTTCAATTTTTGGGATTGTGAATAAAATTTTAGTTGGAAGTGTCAAATTTTAATAAATTTATTTGAAATCAACTTCGATTTTTTTGGATTTTGTCGAGTATTTTTTGTGTAGGATGTATATTTGAGTAAATTTAGATGAAAGTAACTTCAATTATTTGGATTGTGAAAAAATTTTAGTTGGAAGTGTCAAATTTTAATAAATTTATGTGAAATCAACTTCGATTTTTTTGGATTTTGTTGAGTATTTTTGTTGTAGGTTCTATATTTGAGTAAATTTAGATGAAAATAACTTCAATTTTTTGGATTGTGAAAAAATTTTAGTTGGAAGCGTCAACTTTTTATAAATTTGTTTGAAATCAACTTCGATTTTTTTGGATTTTGTCGAGTATTTTTGTTGTAGGGTCTATATTTGAGTAAATTTAGATGAAAATAACTTCAATTTTTTGGATTGTGAAAAAAATTTTAGTTGGAAGTGTCAAATTTTAATAAATTTATTTGAAATCAACTTCGATTTTTTTGGATTTTGTAGAGTATTTTTTTGTAGGATCTATTTTTGAGTAAATTTAGATGAAAATAACTTCAATTTTTTGGATTGTGAAAAAATTTTAGTTGGAAGTGTCAAATTTTAATAAATTTATTTAAAATCAACTTCGATTTTATTGGATTTTGTCGAGTATTTTTGGTGTAGGATGTATATTTGAGTAAATTTAGATGAAAATAACGACAATTTTTTGGATTGTGAAAAAAAATTTAGTTGGAAGTGTCAAATTTTAATAAATATATTTGAAATCAACTTCGATTTTTTTGGATTTTGTTGAGTATTTTTGTTGTAGGGTCTATATTTGAGTAAATTTAGATGAAAATAACTTCAATTTTTTGGATTGTGAAAAAAATTTTAGTTGGAAGTGTCAAATTTAAATAAATTTATTTGAAATCAACTTCGATTTTTTTGGATTTTGTTGAGTATTTTTGTTGTAGGTTCTATATTTGAGTAAATTTAGATGAAAATAACTTCAATTTTTAGGATTGTGAAAAAATTTTAGTTGGAAGCGTCAACTTTTTATAAATTTGTTTGAAATCAACTTCGATTTTTTTGGATTTTGTCGAGTATTTTTGTTGTAGGGTCTATATTATAGTAAATTTAGATGAAAATAACTTCAATTTTTTGGATTGTGAAAAAATTTTTAGTTGGAAGTGCCAAATTTTAATAAATTTATTTGAAATCAACTTCGATTTTTTTGGATTTTGTAGAGTATTTTTTGTAGGATCTATTTTTGATTAAATTTAGATGAAAATAACTTCAATTTTTGGGATTGTGAATAAAATTTTAGTTGGAAGTGTCAAATTTTAATAAATTTATTTGAAATCAACTTCGATTTTTTTGGATTTTGTCGAGTATTTTTTGTGTAGGATGTATATTTGAGTAAATTTAGATGAAAATAACTTCAATAATTTGGATTGTGAAAAAATTTTAGTTGGAAGTGTCAAATTTTAATAAATTTATTTGAAATCAACTTCGATTTTTTTGGATTTTGTTGAGTATTTTTGTTGTAGGTTCTATATTTGAGTAAATTTAGATGAAAATAACTTCAATTTTTTGGATTGTGAAAAAATTTTAGTTGGAAGCGTCAACTTTTTATAAATTTGTTTGAAATCAACTTCGATTTTTTTGGATTTTGTCGAGTATTTTTGTTGTAGGGTCTATATTTGAGTAAATTTAGATGAAAATAACTTCAATTTTTTGGATTGTGAAAAAAATTTTAGTTGGAAGTGTCAAATTTTAATAACTTTATTTGAAATCAACTTCGATTTTTTAGGATTTTGTAGAGTATTTTTTTGTAGGATCTATTTTTGAGTAAATTTAGATGACTATAACTTCAATTTTTTGGACTGTGAAAAAAATTTTAGTTGGAAGTGTCAAATTTTAATAAATTTATTTGAAATCAACTTCGATTTTTTTTTATTTTGACGAGTATTTTTGGGGTAGGATGTATATTTGAGTAAATTTAGATGAAAATAACTTCAATTATTTGGATTGTGAAAAAAATTTTAGTTGGAAGTGTCAAATTTTAATAAATTTATTTGAAATCAACTTCGATTTTTTTGGATTTTGTTGAGTATTTTTTTGTAGGATCTATATTTGAGTAAATTTAGATGAAAATAACTTCAATTTTTTGAATTGTGAAAAAATTTTAGTTGGAAGTGTCAAATTTTAATAAATTTATTTAAAATCAACTTCGATTTTATTGGATTTTGTCGAGTATTTTTGGTGTAGGATGTATATTTGAGTAAATTTAGATGAAAATAACGACAATTTTTGGGATTGTGAAAAAAAATTTAGTTGGAAGTGTCAAATTTTAATAAATATATTTGAAATCAACTTCGATTTTTTTGGATTTTGTTGAGTATTTTTGTTGTAGGGTCTATATTTGAGTAAATTTAGATGAAAATAACTTCAATTTTTTGGATTGTGAAAAAAATTTTAGTTGGAAGTGTCAAATTTAAATAAATTTATTTGAAATCAACTTCGATTTTTTTGGATTTTGTTGAGTATTTTTGTTGTAGGTTCTATATTTGAGTAAATTTAGATGAAAATAATTTCAATTTTTGGGATTGTGAATAAAATTTTAGTTGGAAGTGTCAAATTTTAATAAATTTATTTGAAATCAACTTCGATTTTTTTGGATTTTGTCGAGTATTTTTTGTGTAGGATGTATATTTGAGTAAATTTAGATGAAAATAACTTCAATTATTTGGATTGTGAAAAAATTTTAGTTGGAAGTGTCAAATTTTAATAAATTTATTTGAAATCAACTTCGATTTTTTTGGATTTTGTTGAGTATTTTTGTTGTAGGTTCTATATTTGAGTAAATTTAGATGAAAATAACTTCAATTTTTTGGATTGTGAAAAAATTTTAGTTGGAAGCGTCAACTTTTTATAAATTTGTTTGAAATCAACTTCGATTTTTTTGGATTTTGTCGAGTATTTTTGTTGTAGGGTCTATATTTGAGTAAATTTAGATGAAAATAACTTCAATTTTTTGGATTGTGAAAAAAATTTTAGTTGGAAGTGTCAAATTTTAATAAATTTATTTGAAATCAACTTCGATTTTTTAGGATTTTGTAGAGTATTTTTTTGTAGGATCTATTTTTGAGTAAATTTAGATGACTATAACTTCAATTTTTTGGACTGTGAAAAAAATTTTAGTTGGAAGTGTCAAATTTTAATAAATTTATTTGAAATCAACTTCGATTTTTTTTTATTTTGACGAGTATTTTTGGGGTAGGATGTATATTTGAGTAAATTTAGATGAAAATAACTTCAATTATTTGGATTGTGAAAAAAATTTTAGTTGGAAGTGTCAAATTTTAATAAATTTATTTGAAATCAACTTCGATTTTTTTGGATTTTGTTGAGTATTTTTTTGTAGGATCTATATTTGAGTAAATTTAGATGAAAATAACTTCAATTTTTTGGATTGTGAAAAAATTTTAGTTGGAAGTGTCAAATTTTAATAAATTTATTTAAAATCAACTTCGATTTTTTTGGATTTTGTCGAGTATTTTTGTTGTAGGGTCTATATTTGAGTAAATTTAGATGAAAATAACTTCAATTTTTTGGAATGTGAAAAAAATTTTAGTTGGAAGTGTCAAATTTTAATAAATTTATTTAAAATCAACTTCGATTTTATTGGATTTTGTCGAGTATTTTTGTTGTAGGGTCTATATTTGAGTAAATTTAGATGAAAATAACTTCAATTTTTTGGATTGTGAAAAAATTTTAGTTGGAAGTGTCAAATTTTAATAAATTTATTTAAAATCAACTTCGATTTTATTGGATTTTGTCGAGTATTTTTGGTGTAGGATGTATATTTGAGTAAATTTAGATGAAAATAACGTCAATTTCTTGGATTGTGAAAAAAAATTTAGTTGGAAGTGTCAAATTTTAATAAATATATTTGAAATCAACTTCGATTTTTTTGGATTTTGTTGAGTATTTTTGTTGTAGGGTCTATATTTGAGTAAATTTAGATGAAAATAACTTCAATTTTTTGGATTGTGAAAAAAATTTTAGTTGGAATTGTCAAATTTAAATAAATTTATTTGAAATCAACTTCGATTTTTTTGGATTTTGTTGAGTATTTTTGTTGTAGGTTCTATATTTGAGTAAATTTAGATGAAAATAACTTCAATTTTTTAGATTGTGAAAAAATTTTAGTTGGAAGCGTCAACTTTTTATAAATTTGTTTGAAATCAACTTCGATTTTTTTGGATTTTGTCGAGTATTTTTGTTGTAGGGTCTATATTTGAGTAAATTTAGATGAAAATAACTTCAATTTTTTGGATTGTGAAAAAAATTTTAGTTGGAAGTGTCAAATTTTAATAAATTTATTTGAAATCAACTTCGATTTTTTTGGATTTTGTAGAGTATTTTTTTGTAGGATCTATTTTTGAGTAAATTTAGATGAAAATAACTTCAATTTTTTGGATTGTGAAAAAATTTTAGTTGGAAGCGTCAACTTTTTATAAATTTGTTTGAAATCAACTTCGATTTTTTTGGATTTTGTCGAGTATTTTTGTTGTAGGGTCTATATTTGAGTAAATTTAGATGAAAATAACTTCAATTTTTTGGATTGTGAAAAAAATTTTAGTTGGAAGTGTCAAATTTAAATAAATTTATTTGAAATCAACTTCGATTTTTTTGGATTTTGTTGAGTATTTTTGTTGTAGGTTCTATATTTGAGTAAATTTAGATGAAAATAACTTCAATTTTTTGGATTGTGAAAAAATTTTAGTTGGAAGCGTCAACTTTTTATAAATTTGTTTGAAATCAACTTCGATTTTTTTGGATTTTGTCGAGTATTTTTGTTGTAGGGTCTATATTTGAGTAAATTTAGATGAAAATAACTTCAATTTTTTGGATTGTGAAAAAAATTTTAGTTGGAAGTGTCAAATTTTAATAAATTTATTTGAAATCAACTTCGATTTTTTTGGATTTTGTAGAGTATTTTTTTGTAGGATCTATTTTTGAGTAAATTTAGATGAAAATAACTTCAATTTTTTGGATTGTGAAAAAATTTTAGTTGGAAGCGTCAACTTTTTATAAATTTGTTTGAAATCAACTTCGATTTTTTTGGATTTTGTCGAGAATTTTTGTTGTAGGGTCTATATTTGAGTAAATTTAGATGAAAATAACTTCAATTTTTTGGATTGTGAAAAAAATTTTAGTTGGAAGTGCCAAATTTTAATAAATTTATTTGAAATCAACTTCGATTTTTTTGGATTTTGTAGAGAATTTTTTGTAGGATCTATTTTTGAGTAAATTTAGATGAAAATAACTTCAATTTTTGGGATTGTGAATAAAATTTTAGTTGGAAGTGTCAAATTTTAATAAATTTATTTGAAATCAACTTCGATTTTTTTGGATTTTGTCGAGTATTTTTTGTGTAGGATGTATATTTGAGTAAATTTAGATGAAAGTAACTTCAATTATTTGGATTGTGAAAAAATTTTAGTTGGAAGTGTCAAATTTTAATAAATTTATTTGAAATCAACTTCGATTTTTTTGGATTTTGTTGAGTATTTTTGTTGTAGGTTCTATATTTGAGTAAATTTAGATGAAAATAACTTCAATTTTTTGGATTGTGAAAAATTTTTAGTTGGAAGCGTCAACTTTTTATAAATTTGTTTGAAATCAACTTCGATTTTTTTGGATTTTGTCGAGTATTTTTGTTGTAGGGTCTATATTTGAGTAAATTTAGATGAAAATAACTTCAATTTTTTGGATTGTGAAAAAAATTTTAGTTGGAAGTGTCAAATTTTAATAAATTTATTTGAAATCAACTTCGATTTTTTTGGATTTTGTAGAGTATTTTTTTGTAGGATCTATTTTTGAGTAAATTTAGATGAAAATAACTTCAATTTTTTGGATTGTGAAAAAATTTTAGTTGGAAGTGTCAAATTTTAATAAATTTATTTAAAATCAACTTCGATTTTATTGGATTTTGTCGAGTATTTTTGGTGTAGGATGTATATTTGAGTAAATTTAGATGAAAATAACGACAATTTTTTGGATTGTGAAAAAAAATTTAGTTGGAAGTGTCAAATTTTAATAAATATATTTGAAATCAACTTCGATTTTTTTGGATTTTGTTGAGTATTTTTGTTGTAGGGTCTATATTTGAGTAAATTTAGATGAAAATAACTTCAATTTTTTGGATTGTGAAAAAAATTTTAGTTGGAAGTGTCAAATTTAAATAAATTTATTTGAAATCAACTTCGATTTTTTTGGATTTTGTTGAGTATTTTTGTTGTAGGTTCTATATTTGAGTAAATTTAGATGAAAATAACTTCAATTTTTTGGATTGTGAAAAAATTTTAGTTGGAAGCGTCAACTTTTTATAAATTTGTTTGAAATCAACTTCGATTTTTTTGGATTTTGTCGAGTATTTTTGTTGTAGGGTCTATATTATAGTAAATTTAGATGAAAATAACTTCAATTTTTTGGATTGTGAAAAAATTTTTAGTTGGAAGTGCCAAATTTTAATAAATTTATTTGAAATCAACTTCGATTTTTTTGGATTTTGTAGAGTATTTTTTGTAGGATCTATTTTTGATTAAATTTAGATGAAAATAACTTCAATTTTTGGGATTGTGAATAAAATTTTAGTTGGAAGTGTCAAATTTTAATAAATTTATTTGAAATCAACTTCGATTTTTTTGGATTTTGTCGAGTATTTTTTGTGTAGGATGTATATTTGAGTAAATTTAGATGAAAATAACTTCAATAATTTGGATTGTGAAAAAATTTTAGTTGGAAGTGTCAAATTTTAATAAATTTATTTGAAATCAACTTCGATTTTTTTGGATTTTGTTGAGTATTTTTGTTGTAGGTTCTATATTTGAGTAAATTTAGATGAAAATAACTTCAATTTTTTGGATTGTGAAAAAATTTTAGTTGGAAGCGTCAACTTTTTATAAATTTGTTTGAAATCAACTTCGATTTTTTTGGATTTTGTCGAGTATTTTTGTTGTAGGGTCTATATTTGAGTAAATTTAGATGAAAATAACTTCAATTTTTTGGATTGTGAAAAAAATTTTAGTTGGAAGTGTCAAATTTTAATAAATTTATTTGAAATCAACTTCGATTTTTTAGGATTTTGTAGAGTATTTTTTTGTAGGATCTATTTTTGAGTAAATTTAGATGACTATAACTTCAATTTTTTGGACTGTGAAAAAAATTTTAGTTGGAAGTGTCAAATTTTAATAAATTTATTTGAAATCAACTTCGATTTTTTTTTATTTTGACGAGTATTTTTGGGGTAGGATGTATATTTGAGTAAATTTAGATGAAAATAACTTCAATTATTTGGATTGTGAAAAAAATTTTAGTTGGAAGTGTCAAATTTTAATAAATTTATTTGAAATCAACTTCGATTTTTTTGGATTTTGTTGAGTATTTTTTTGTAGGATCTATATTTGAGTAAATTTAGATGAAAATAACTTCAATTTTTTGGATTGTGAAAAAATTTTAGTTGGAAGTGTCAAATTTTAATAAATTTATTTAAAATCAACTTCGATTTTATTGGATTTTGTCGAGTATTTTTGGTGTAGGATGTATATTTGAGTAAATTTAGATGAAAATAACGACAATTTTTTGGATTGTGAAAAAAAATTTAGTTGGAAGTGTCAAATTTTAATAAATATATTTGAAATCAACTTCGATTTTTTTGGATTTTGTTGAGTATTTTTGTTGTAGGGTCTATATTTGAGTAAATTTAGATGAAAATAACTTCAATTTTTTGGATTGTGAAAAAAATTTTAGTTGGAAGTGTCAAATTTAAATAAATTTATTTGAAATCAACTTCGATTTTTTTGGATTTTGTTGAGTATTTTTGTTGTAGGTTCTATATTTGAGTAAATTTAGATGAAAATAACTTCAATTTTTGGGATTGTGAATAAAATTTTAGTTGGAAGTGTCAAATTTTAATAAATTTATTTGAAATCAACTTCGATTTTTTTGGATTTTGTCGAGTATTTTTTGTGTAGGATGTATATTTGAGTAAATTTAGATGAAAATAACTTCAATTATTTGGATTGTGAAAAAATTTTAGTTGGAAGTGCCAAATTTTAATAAATTTATTTGAAATCAACTTCGATTTTTTTGGATTTTGTAGAGTATTTTTTTGTAGGATCTATTTTTGAGTAAATTTAGATGAAAATAACTTCAATTTTTGGGATTGTGAATAAAATTTTAGTTGGAAGTGTCAAATTTCAATAAATTTATTTGAAATCAACTTCGATTTTTTTGGATTTTGTCGAGTATTTTTTGTGTAGGATGTATATTTGAGTAAATTTAGATGAAAATAACTTCAATTATTTGGATTGTGAAAAAATTTTAGTTGGAAGTGTCAAATTTTAATAAATTTATTTGAAATCAACTTCGATTTTTTTGGATTTTGTTGAGTATTTTTGTTGTAGGTTCTATATTTGAGTAAATTTAGATGAAAATAACTTCAATTTTTTGGATTGTGAAAAAATTTTAGTTGGAAGCGTCAACTTTTTATAAATTTGTTTGAAATCAACTTCGATTTTTTTGGATTTTGTCGAGTATTTTTGTTGTAGGGTCTATATTTGAGTAAATTTAGATGAAAATAACTTCAATTTTTTGGATTGTGAAAAAATTTTAGTTGGAAGTGTCAAATTTTAATAAATTTATTTAAAATCAACTTCGATTTTATTGGATTTTGTCGAGTATTTTTGGTGTAGGATGTATATTTGAGTAAATTTAGATGAAAATAACGACAATTTTTTGGATTGTGAAAAAAAATTTAGTTGGAAGTGTCAAATTTTAATAAATATATTTGAAATCAACTTCGATTTTTTTGGATTTTGTTGAGTATTTTTGTTGTAGGGTCTATAATTGAGTAAATTTAGATGAAAATAACTTCAATTTTTTGGATTGTGAAAAAAATTTTAGTTGGAATTGTCAAATTTAAATAAATTTATTTGAAATCAACTTCGATTTTTTTGGATTTTGTTGAGTATTTTTGTTGTAGGTTCTATATTTGAGTAAATTTAGATGAAAATAACTTCAATTTTTTGGATTGTGAAAAAATTTTAGTTGGAAGCGTCAACTTTTTATAAATTTGTTTGAAATCAACTTCGATTTTTTTGGATTTTGTCGAGTATTTTTGTTGTAGGGTCTATATTTGAGTAAATTTAGATGAAAATAACTTCAATTTTTTGGATTGTGAAAAAAATTTTAGTTGGAAGTGTCAAATTTTAATAAATTTATTTGAAATCAACTTCGATTTTTTTGGATTTTGTAGAGTATTTTTTTGTAGGATCTATTTTTGAGTAAATTTAGATGAAAATAACTTCAATTTTTTGGATTGTGAAAAAATTTTAGTTGGAAGCGTCAACTTTTTATAAATTTGTTTGAAATCAACTTCGATTTTTTTGGATTTTGTCGAGTATTTTTGTTGTAGGGTCTATATTTGAGTAAATTTAGATGAAAATAACTTCAATTTTTTGGATTGTGAAAAAATTTTAGTTGGAAGCGTCAACTTTTTATAAATTTGTTTGAAATCAACTTCGATTTTTTTGGATTTTGTCGAGTATTTTTGTTGTAGGGTCTATATTTGAGTAAATTTAGATGAAAATAACTTCAATTTTTTGGATTGTGAAAAAATTTTAGTTGGAAGTGTCAAATTTTAATAAATTTATTTAAAAGCAACTTCGATTTTATTGGATTTTGTAGAGTATTTTTGGTGTAGGATGTATATTTGAGTAAATTTAGATGAAAATAACGACAATTTTTTGGATTGTGAAAAAAAATTTAGTTGGAAGTGTCAAATTTTAATAAATATATTTGAAATCAACTTCGATTTTTTTGGATTTTGTTGAGTATTTTTGTTGTAGGGTCTATATTTGAGTAAATTTAGATGAAAATAACTTCAATTTTTTGGATTGTGAAAAAAATTTTAGTTGGAAGTGTCAAATTTAAATAAATTTATTTGAAATCAACTTCGATTTTTTTGGATTTTGTTGAGTATTTTTGTTGTAGGTTCTATATTTGAGTAAATTTAGATGAAAATAACTTCAATTTTTTGGATTGTGAAAAAATTTTAGTTGGAAGCGTCAACTTTTTATAAATATGTTTGAAATCAACTTCGATTTTTTTGGATTTTGTCGAGTATTTTTGTTGTAGGGTCTATATTTGAGTAAATTTAGATGAAAATAACTTCAATTTTTTGGATTGTGAAAAAAATTTTAGTTGGAAGTGTCAAATTTTAATAAATTTATTTGAAATCAACTTCGATTTTTTTGGATTTTGTAGAGTATTTTTTTGTAGGATCTATTTTTGAGTAAATTTAAATGAAAATAACTTCAATTTTTTGGATTGTGAAAAAATTTTAGTTGGAAGCGTCAACTTTTTATAAATTTGTTTGAAATCAACTTCGATTTTTTTGGATTTTGTCGAGAATTTTTGTTGTAGGGTCTATATTTGAGTAAATTTAGATGAAAATAACTTCAATTTTTTGGATTGTGAAAAAAATTTTAGTTGGAAGTGCCAAATTTTAATAAATTTATTTGAAATCAACTTCGATTTTTTTGGATTTTGTAGAGAATTTTTTGTAGGATCTATTTTTGAGTAAATTTAGATGAAAATAACTTCAATTTTTGGGATTGTGAATAAAATTTTAGTTGGAAGTGTCAAATTTTAATAAATTTATTTGAAATCAACTTCGATTTTTTTGGATTTTGTCGAGTATTTTTTGTGTAGGATGTATATTTGAGTAAATTTAGATGAAAATAACTTCAATTATTTGGATTGTGAAAAAATTTTAGTTGGAAGTGTCAAATTTTAATAAATTTATTTGAAATCAACTTCGATTTTTTTGGATTTTGTTGAGTATTTTTGTTGTAGGTTCTATATTTGAGTAAATTTAGATGAAAATAACTTCAATTTTTTGGATTGTGAAAAAATTTTAGTTGGAAGCGTCAACTTTTTATAAATTTGTTTGAAATCAACTTCGATTTTTTTGGATTTTGTCGAGTATTTTTGTTGTAGGGTCTATATTTGAGTAAATTTAGATGAAAATAACTTCAATTTTTTGGATTGTGAAAAAATTTTAGTTGGAAGTGTCAAATTTTAATAAATTTATTTAAAATCAACTTCGATTTTATTGGATTTTGTCGAGTATTTTTGGTGTAGGATGTATATTTGAGTAAATTTAGATGAAAATAACGACAATTTTTTGGATTCTGAAAAAAAATTTAGTTGGAAGTGTCAAATTTTAATAAATATATTTGAAATCAACTTCGATTTTTTTGGATTTTGTTGAGTATTTTTGTTGTAGGGTCTATATTTGAGTAAATTTAGATGAAAATAACTTCAATTTTTTGGATTGTGAAAAAAATTTTAGTTGGAAGTGTGAAATTTAAATAAATTTATTTGAAATCAACTTCGATTTTTTTGGATTTTGTTGAGTATTTTTGTTGTAGGTTCTATATTTGAGTAAATTTAGATGAAAATAACTTCAATTTTTTGGATTGTGAAAAAATTTTAGTTGGAAGCGTCAACTTTTTATAAATTTGTTTGAAATCAACTTCGATTTTTTTGGATTTTGTCGAGTATTTTTGTTGTAGGGTCTATATTTGAGTAAATTTAGATGAAAATAACTTCAATTTTTTGGATTGTGAAAAAAATTTTAGTTGGAAGTGTCAAATTTTAATAAATTTATTTGAAATCAACTTAGATTTTTTTGGATTTTGTAGAGTATTTTTTTGTAGGATCTATTTTTGAGTAAATTTAGATGAAAATAACTTCAATTTTTTGGACTGTGAAAAAAATTTTAGTTGGAAGTGTCAAATTTTAATAAATTTATTTGAAATCAACTTCGATTTTTTTTTATTTTGACGAGTATTTTTGGGGTAGGATGTATATTTGAGTAAATTTAGATGAAAATAACTTCAATTATTTGGATTGTGAAAAAAATTTTAGTTGGAAGTGTCAAATTTTAATAAATTTATTTGAAATCAACTTCGATTTTTTTGGATTTTGTTGAGTATTTTTTTGTAGGATCTATATTTGAGTAAATTTAGATGAAAATAACTTCAATTTTTTGGATTGTGAAAAAATTTTAGTTGGAAGTGTCAAATTTTAATAAATTTATTTAAAATCAACTTCGATTTTATTGGATTTTGTCGAGTATTTTTGGTGTAGGATGTATATTTGAGTAAATTTAGATGAAAATAACGACAATTTTTTGGATTGTGAAAAAAAATTTAGTTGGAAGTGTCAAATTTTAATAAATATATTTGAAATCAACTTCGATTTTTTTGGATTTTGTTGAGTATTTTTGTTGTAGGGTCTATATTTGAGTAAATTTAGATGAAAATAACTTCAATTTTTTGGATTGTGAAAAAAATTTTAGTTGGAAGTGTCAAATTTAAATAAATTTATTTGAAATCAACTTCGATTTTTTTGGATTTTGTTGAGTATTTTTGTTGTAGGTTCTATATTTGAGTAAATTTAGATGAAAATAACTTCAATTTTTTGGATTGTGAAAAAATTTTAGTTGGAAGCGTCAACTTTTTATAAATTTGTTTGAAATCAACTTCGATTTTTTTGGATTTTGTCGAGTATTTTTGTTGTAGGGTCTATATTTGAGTAAATTTAGATGAAAATAACTTCAATTTTTTGGATTGTGAAAAAAATTTTAGTTGGAAGTGTCAAATTTTAATAAATTTATTTGAAATCAACTTCGATTTTTTTGGATTTTGTAGAGTATTTTTTTGTAGGATCTATTTTTGAGTAAATTTAGATGAAAATAACTTCAATTTTTTGGACTGTGAAAAAAATTTTAGTTGGAAATGTCAAATTTTAATAAATTTATTTGAAATCAACTTCGATTTTTTTTTATTTTGACGAGTATTTTTGGGGTAGGATGTATATTTGAGTAAATTTAGATGAAAATAACTTCAATTATTTGGATTGTGAAAAAAATTTTAGTTGGAAGTGTCAAATTTTAATAAATTTATTTGAAATCAACTTCGATTTTTTTGGATTTTGTTGAGTATTTTTTTGTAGGATCTATATTTGAGTAAATTTAGATGAAAATAACTTCAATTTTTTGGATTGTGAAAAAATTTTAGTTGGAAGTGTCAAATTTTAATAAATTTATTTAAAATCAACTTCGATTTTATTGGATTTTGTCGAGTATTTTTGGTGTAGGATGTATATTTGAGTAAATTTAGATGAAAATAACGACAATTTTTTGGATTGTGAAAAAAAATTTAGTTGGAAGTGTCAAATTTTAATAAATATATTTGAAATCAACTTCGATTTTTTTGGATTTTGTTGAGTATTTTTGTTGTAGGGTCTATATTTGAGTAAATTTAGATGAAAATAACTTCAATTTTTTGGATTGTGAAAAAAATTTTAGTTGGAAGTGTCAAATTTAAATAAATTTATTTGAAATCAACTTCGATTTTTTTGGATTTTGTTGAGTATTTTTGTTGTAGGTTCTATATTTGAGTAAATTTAGATGAAAATAACTTCAATTTTTGGGATTGTGAATAAAATTTTAGTTGGAAGTGTCAAATTTTAATAAATTTATTTGAAATCAACTTCGATTTTTTTGGATTTTGTCGAGTATTTTTTGTGTAGGATGTATATTTGAGTAAATTTAGATGAAAATAACTTCAATTATTTGGATTGTGAAAAAATTTTAGTTGGAAGTGTCAAATTTTAATAAATTTATTTGAAATCAACTTCGATTTTTTTGGATTTTGTTGAGTATTTTTGTTGTAGGTTCTATATTTGAGTAAATTTAGATGAAAATAACTTCAATTTTTTGGATTGTGAAAAAATTTTAGTTGGAAGCGTCAACTTTTTATAAATTTGTTTGAAATCAACTTCGATTTTTTTGGATTTTGTCGAGTATTTTTGTTGTAGGGTCTATATTTGAGTAAATTTAGATGAAAATAACTTCAATTTTTTGGATTGTGAAAAAAATTTTAGTTGGAAGTGTCAAATTTTAATAAATTTATTTGAAATCAACTTCGATTTTTTTGGATTTTGTTGAGTATTTTTTTGTAGGATCTATATTTGAGTAAATTTAGATGAAAATAACTTCAATTTTTTGGATTGTGAAAAAATTTTAGTTGGAAGTGTCAAATTTTAATAAATTTATTTAAAATCAACTTCGATTTTATTGGATTTTGTCGAGTATTTTTGGTGTAGGATGTATATTTGAGTAAATTTAGATGAAAATAACGACAATTTTTTGGATTGTGAAAAAAAATTTAGTTGGAAGTGTCAAATTTTAATAAATATATTTGAAATCAACTTCGATTTTTTTGGATTTTGTTGAGTATTTTTGTTGTAGGGTCTATATTTGAGTAAATTTAGATGAAAATAACTTCAATTTTTTGGATTGTGAAAAAAATTTTAGTTGGAAGTGTCAAATTTAAATAAATTTATTTGAAATCAACTTCGATTTTTTTGGATTTTGTTGAGTATTTTTGTTGTAGGTTCTATATTTGAGTAAATTTAGATGAAAATAACTTCAATTTTTTGGATTGTGAAAAAATTTTAGTTGGAAGCGTCAACTTTTTATAAATTTGTTTGAAATCAACTTCGATTTTTTTGGATTTTGTCGAGTATTTTTGTTGTAGGGTCTATATTTGAGTAAATTTAGATGAAAATAACTTCAATTTTTTGGATTGTGAAAAAAATTTTAGTTGGAAGTGTCAAATTTTAATAAATTTATTTGAAATCAACTTCGATTTTTTTGGATTTTGTAGAGTATTTTTTTGTAGGATCTATATTTGAGTAAATTTAGATGAAAATAACTGCAATTATTTGGATTGTGAAAAAAATTTTAGTTGGAAGTGTCAAATTTTAATAAATTTATTTGAAATCAACTTCGATTTTTTTGGATTTTGTTGAGTATTTTTTTGTAGGATCTATATTTGAGTAAATTTAGATGAAAATAACTTCAATTTTTTGGATTGTGAAAAAATTTTAGTTGGAAGCGTCAACTTTTTATAAATTTGTTTGAAATCAACTTCGATTTTTTTGGATTTTGTCGAGTATTTTTGTTGTAGGGTCTATATTTGAGTAAATTTAGATGAAAATAACTTCAATTTTTTGGATTGTGAAAAAAATTTTAGTTGGAAGTGTCAAATTTTAATAAATTTATTTGAAATCAACTTCGATTTTTTTGGATTTTGTAGAGTATTTTTTTGTAGGATCTATTTTTGAGTAAATTTAGATGAAAATAACTTCAATTTTTTGGACTGTGAAAAAAATTTTAGTTGGAAGTGTCAAATTTTAATAAATTTATTTGAAATCAACTTCGATTTTTTTTTATTTTGACGAGTATTTTTGGGGTAGGATGTATATTTGAGTAAATTTAGATGAAAATAACTGCAATTATTTGGATTGTGAAAAAAATTTTAGTTGGAAGTGTCAAATTTTAATAAATTTATTTGAAATCAACTTCGATTTTTTTGGATTTTGTTGAGTATTTTTTTGTAGGATCTATATTTGAGTAAATTTAGATGAAAATAACTTCAATTTTTTGGATTGTGAAAAAATTTTAGTTGGAAGTGTCAAATTTTAATAAATTTATTTAAAATCAACTTCGATTTTATTGGATTTTGTCGAGTATTTTTGGTGTAGGATGTATATTTGAGTAAATTTAGATGAAAATAACGACAATTTTTTGGATTGTGAAAAAAAATTTAGTTGGAAGTGTCAAATTTTAATAAATATATTTGAAATCAACTTCGATTTTTTTGGATTTTGTTGAGTATTTTTGTTGTAGGGTCTATATTTGAGTAAATTTAGATGAAAATAACTTCAATTTTTTGGATTGTGAAAAAAATTTTAGTTGGAAGTGTCAAATTTAAATAAATTTATTTGAAATCAACTTCGATTTTTTTGGATTTTGTTGAGTATTTTTGTTGTAGGTTCTATATTTGAGTAAATTTAGATGAAAATAACTTCAATTTTTTGGATTGTGAAAAAATTTTAGTTGGAAGCGTCAACTTTTTATAAATTTGTTTGAAATCAACTTCGATTTTTTTGGATTTTGTCGAGTATTTTTGTTGTAGGGTCTATATTTGAGTAAATTTAGATGAAAATAACTTCAATTTTTTGGATTGTGAAAAAAATTTTAGTTGGAAGTGTCAAATTTTAATAAATTTATTTGAAATCAACTTCGATTTTTTTGGATTTTGTAGAGTATTTTTTTGTAGGATCTATTTTTGAGTAAATTTAGATGAAAATAACTTCAATTTTTAGGAATGTGAAAAAAATTTTAGTTGGAAGTGTCAAATTTTAATAAATTTATTTAAAATCAACTTCGATTTTATTGGATTTTGTCGAGTATTTTTGGTGTAGGATGTATATTTGAGTAAATTTAGATGAAAATAACGACAATTTTTTGGATTGTGAAAAAAAATTTAGTTGGAAGTGTCAAATTTTAATAAATATATTTGAAATCAACTTCGATTTTTTTGGATTTTGTTGAGTATTTGTGGTGTAGGATGTATATTTGAGTAAATTTAGATGAAAATAACGACAATTTATTGGATTGTGAAAAAAAATTTTAGTTGGAAGTGACAAATTTTAATAAATTTATTTGAAACCAACTTCGATATTTTGGATTTTGTAGCCTATTTTTGTTGTAGGGTCTATATTAGAGTAAATTTTGATGAAAATAACTTCAATTTTTAGGATTGTGAAAAAAATTTTAGTTGGAAGTGTCAAATTTTAATAAATTTATTTGAAACCAACTTCGATTTTTTTGGATTTTGTTGAGTATTTTTGTTGTAGGATCTATATTTGAGTAAATTTAGATGAAAATAACTTCAATTTTAAGGATTGTGAAAAAAAATTTAGTTGGAAGTGTCAAATTTTAATAAATTTATTTGAAACCAACTTCGATTTTTTTGGATTTTGTTGAGTATTTTTGTTGTAGGATCTATATTTGAGTAAATTTAGATGAAAATAACTTCAATTTTAAGGATTGAGAAAAAATTTTTAGTTGGAAGTGTCAAATTTTAATAAATTTATTTGAAACCAACTTCGATTTTTTTGGATTTTGTTGAGTATTTGTGGTGTAGGATGTATATTTGAGTAAATTTAGATGAAAATAACGACAATTTATTGGATTGTGAAAAAAAATTTTAGTTGGAAGTGACAAATTTTAATAAATTTATTTGAAACCAACTTCGATATTTTGGATTTTGTAGCCTATTTTTGTTGTAGGGTCTATATTAGAGTAAATTTTGATGAAAATAACTTCAATTTTTAGGATTGTGAAAAAAAATTTAGTTGGAAGTGTCAAATTTTAATAAATTTATTTGAAACCAACTTCGATTTTTTTGGATTTTGTCGAGTATTTCTGTTGTAGGATGTATATTTGAGTAAATTTAGTTGAAAATAACGACAATTTATTGGATTGTGAAAAAAAATTTTAGTTGGAAGTGTTACGTGCGGGCGTTTATTTTTATGATGACCGAGCGGATTCGTCTAATTATTTGCACGTAACGCTTAACGAAATTTAGATAGATTTTAATATTTCGACATAATCAGGTTATTATGCGAAAATTCAGGATTGTTTTGGGATTCGTATTTGCTGCAACCAATACAGGTTGACCCGTTGGGGATGTGGTATTTTCGTAGACAGGTTCGAATAAAATGAGCTGATATTTAAGTAAATATTACCATGTATTACAAAAACAAATGAAAAATAGGAAGTGTTTAAAAGGTGGTACAAAACGGGAATTTACATGGTTTTGAAATATGGAATTTTAGCGCAAGTGTCTTACGGAACGACCATTGATCGAGGGGGATCCCCGCAAATCACTAGGTGAGTTGGATCAATAATTACGTAGTTCTAGTCTTTCCATATGAACGATTTAGGAAAATATCGCAATATAATTTTACAAGAAAACAAAGTTTAGCAAAAACGCAGTGCAGGCCCTCAAACGGGGAATATAACAATGATAGAGGGAAAACCCACAACACTCTAAAGAGGTTGGATCATTGGTTTATCCCGTACAATAATATAATTTGAGGACTTACCGATTCGGCGCAAAGCTTATTAAAATTTTGAATAAAGGTATTCACGGTCTCTCTCTCTCTCTCTCTCTCTCTGTCTCTGTCTTTGTCCTGGGGCGCTGCTGCAAGAGGTTGACGCGCAGCACAGGCGTGGAGCACAAATCACACCGAGCAGTTCACTGACATTATAATGTTCACAGTGTTTGAATATTTAAATTTTTAAACGTTGGGAATATAAGTGATTTAATAAAAATGTAAACGATTAAAATAATTAAAGTTTGAACAGACAGTCTCTACGGGGGACTGAGTCCTTTCACGATCACTAAGATGCACTGAAACTCCGGCTCAAAGACTATTTTATTAAACAGTGATGTCCCTCGGACAGAGCGACTACGCACTAAGCGACTTAACGGCCGACTGCTCTAAATAGTAAATTTTGAATAAGATGATAGGTAATTATATAATACGAGGGAACTGAGTCTTTCCACGTTCACAACGACACTATGGAACTCCAGCTCAATGACTATTTTAACAAACAGCAAAATGTCCCTCGGACAGAACGACCACGCTCTACGCGACTTAACGGCCGACTGCCAAAATAGTAAATTTTGAGTAAGGTGATAGATAATTATATACAGTCTCTACGAGGGCTAAGTCCTTCCACGTTCACTAAGGCACAGTGGAACTCCGGCTTATAGACCGATTAACAATGCGGCAATATGTCCTCGGGCAGAACGTCAGCGCACAACGCGACTTAATAGGCGACTGCTCTAAATAGTAAATTTTGAATAAGATGATAGGTAATTATATAATACGAGGGAACTGAGTCTTTCCACGTTCACAACGACACTATGGAACTCCAGCTCAATGACTATTTTAACAAACAGCAAAATGTCCCTCGGACAGAACGACCACGCTCTACGCGACTTAACAGGCGACTGCCCCGAGCGTTTGCAGGGTAGGCCCGAGCACTCGGGCCTTTGCACAAAGAGCGCCAAAATTGCTGACTCTGCACCTCATGCACACGGGCCCAACCGTCGTCGCTCGGAACGTTCCCAGCATCTAAGTTGTTATCGCGCCCGGCGTTCTAAGAACGTTGACGGTGTTGGAAGATTTTCGCATGGAAGAACGCAGTGGCGTAACGGCTCGTATAAAATTATTATTATAATACGGTTTATAAATCATTGACAATCGATCGAGGGAAACTCCCGCAACACTCAATGGTAGGATCCGATGTCAATGATGGTATGACAAAATTTAACAGGGAAGAAAAATATAAAATGGTCTACTACAATGCTTCGAAAGGCTTATCCCCACGCATTCCAAGAACGTCGACAGCGTTGGAAGATTGCTGACAATAATCTTCCATGGGAATATGCCGTGGCGTGAGAGGCTTTGAATCGGATTAAGTTATTACTATAAAAAGCTATGGTTAATAAATCATTGACAATTGCTCGAGGGATATCCCGTAACACACCTAGGTGGTTGGATCAATTGTCAATGTTTTAGATTGAGTTTCAAAATTTTTAAATTTTTGGTCGGCACGTAACACCCCTCCCCCCTTGGAATCATCGTCTCCGATGATGATTAGGCGTAAGGACATTTGGAGTGCCGTGTATAACTTAAGAAAACGTGGAGTAGCTGCCTGTCACGCCTGCGGGATATCGCGCTCGTTCCGCCGACACGAATTTCGATTCGGTGGTTGTGAGGATCGCCACGCAGGGCGGAGTATACGCATTCTATAAAAGGGCGTCCTATATGTACGCAGCCCTCCAGATCCATTATTTCTATGGTGGTGCTGTTTCTGACGAGACCGCAAACGTCCTCGTCTGTTATTCCCTGATTGTCCCTACAGGTCAACTCCCTGAGCGAAGGCATTTCTTTAAGGAACTGGGCACCGACGTCCGGGTACAATAGGCTCATCTGTAGTTCGGTGCAGTGGCTCAGACTGCCGAGCGCTTCGAGGTTCGCCGGTGAAGGTACCATCCACCCAGCCGATGGTCGGGCGTTAACGGCCGTTACATCCAGCTCTTCCAGTGCAGGGCAGTTCTTGACGATCAGGGCCAACAGCTGAGGTCGCAGATCTTCGGCGGCCAACTCGTCATCTAGAAATACGGATTTTAAGAAAGCGGCGCACCGCGCTGTTACCCAATAGAAGGCGTCAGTTCTTATTCGCCTCCATCCCTGCATTCCGGGCCATCGCCAATCGCCGAGGTTGAATTTTAGTAGTTTCCGGAAGGAATCATGTACTCCGGCCCTCCAAGTCCTTGACACCTGATCCATGCGGCGCGATCGGCAAAAGGCAAGAACGCCGCTATCCGCGCAATCACCTCCACAGGCAGGGGCGCTGAGCGAACCAGCTCGTACCCTGGAAATGGGTTGTCCCACTCAGGAACGGAAATAGATGGCCGACTCGAAGGCGGCAGGTTGAAGCCATGCCATGCGTCGGCGACCATGATCCGGAGCTTTCTCTTGTGCAGGATGATCGGTTGTGTTGTTGCATCGTTCGCTACCCTAGCTGCTTGCCGCGGAGTGGTGAACGTCACGAAGGCCACGTTCCCGCTGCGCTGAACTCTTATGACAGCGTGTTCGGCTCCGTGAGGACGGAAGATTCTCAACAAATCCTTGCGTTTTGTAAACCGTGCTAGGCGACACACAAAGATCCGTCGCAAATTCCCATGGTTGCTGATCCCTGGGCTCGACATATCTATCAACAACAAGACTGACAAAAATTCCAAATGCATAGACACCAGAAGATTAATACGATTATTGATTTGGTGCAGATTAATCCACGACTGCTCTTTGACATGGCAATGACGAAGCGGCGGGTAGATCAGGTGGGCGATCACGCGCTATCTTCTTTGGCGCTTCCGCGTCCTCCAGTGAAGTCTCAGGCTTCCTCTTCCTACAAGGCATTGGGAACCGCACTCTCTTGACGCTACCCCGTAAGCAGTATAGCAGAATTCCAGAACGAATGAACTCTTGATGTTTCATGTGTTCTCCGATGGTTTGCGGAGGTTAGCGTGATCCAGGTCATCACAGAGAGAAGAGTTACCAATTTTCTTAATTTAATTTAACTCTATTCTACGATTAGATCGGAAACTGAGGCCTAATTATTTTGGTGGTGTAGTAATAGTTTATCAGCATGCTTTACAAATCGTTCGCCAGATTTCTTTTGTAGTATAATATTATTCTTTTCCAAAATTCCAACAATTTTGTAAGGACCGTGATATTGACTGCCAAATTTTCCTTTCCTGACTTCTACTAAAACGCGTGCCATGTCGCCAATTTTACCCTGGAATGGTCGCGCTTTTTCATCGTAGTATAATTTTGACTTATGTTTAGCCGATATCAAATTTTGTGCTGCCAAAGTCTGCATTTCTGTTAATCGCGTTAACAAATCTCGGAGATAGCCGTTATACGTTAATAAAGACTCATCTGTAGGAAATGCACTAGGACAGCGTGCTATTTCGTGTGGGGTGAAATTTGTTGCCTCGTGAACAGACGTGTTATAAGAAAGTATTGCAAATGGTACTATTTTATCCCAATCATCGAAATCATTTAGATAATGTTTTATATATTCAGTTAAGACTATATGGCTACGCTCTAAAGCACCATTTGTTTGCGGACGGTAGCCGGAAGTAGTTACATGATTGATTTTGAAAACTTTTGCCAATTCTTTTAATACTTTATTAATGAAACTAGTACCTTGATCAGTTAAAATTGCGCGTGGAGCCCCATATTGCAAAACCAGATGCGTGACCAGCGCATGAGCCACAGTTTCTGCTTTTATATCTGGTACAGGAACTGCGATGCAGTATTTGGTAAGATTATCTTGCATAGTCAAAATGTGCCGATTCCCGCTAGGAGTCAATGGAAGAGGTCCCACAGTATCTAATGATATTTTATCAAATGGTTTTAATGGTGTATCGGTTATCAGCATCGGCTCACGAGTTTTTGTCCTAACAAGTTTGTTTTCCTGACAACTATTGCATGTTCTAATGAAATTTTGAATGTCGTTACGCATCGATGGCCAGTAAAATCTTTCGCGAATCCTTTGATATGTTTTTGTTACGCCCTTATGCCCTCCTATTAAGCTTTCATGCAATTCCGAAATAATTTTCGAACGGAGTTCTTCGGGCGGTACTTGTATGTTTCCGGTACACAGAGTTACTTTGATATCACTATCCGCAAAAACATTCAATAAGATACCAGCTAGTGTACCCTGCGGAAGTGTATCAGTAAATTCACCGGATTTCGAAATTCTAAAAGTTTTTATGCCTGATTGTAAAAGTGTATTTCTTAAATTTTTCAAAGCATTACCTAATTTTGCGATGGAAGTATCATCATAATGCTTTTCTTTAATTACTACACTAAAAATTTTATATTTACCTCGCGGCGTAACGAGTACTTGGCCTTCCTTTGGCTTTGTATTCCGCAGATTTTCTATGCTTATGGCCCCTATATCTGCGAGTAATTTACTTATTGGGGTTACCAATTCCACATCGGAAGAAATAAAATGAACGTAATTTTCGCGAATGTTCGTTAAACTGTTTCGAGTAAAATTAATATTCCCTCCGCATGCGCTTCGGGAGAAAGTCGGTGAAGTTACTATGTCGGGGAGTATACTTTCTGTTATTTGAATTCCTGGTCGATATTGGCCAATTTTGTTGAAGTCCATTGATTCAGAAGCCAATGAACGTTTGGGGGTAGAAAGCGGCTCGGAAAGTTTTGTTCCTGGTTTTGAATAAGGTGTAGATAATGCAAGCGGTCTGTTGGACGGTAACGGGGTTGGTATCATGGATCGGCGCGGTGGACGGTGAATTAAGGTATTATCCAATCCTGAGGGAGTGTTCAGTTCTTCTTCTTCTTGTATGGATTCCAAAAGTGGTCTCCTTATTTCGGATCTCGAAGGTACTACCTCGGCGCTTGTCGCTTCAGCACTATCTTGTCCTTGCGTTTTATATTGAGCCCACAAGTCTTCTGCGCGTTTATCCAATTCTTCCCGGAACGAATTTCCTGTATCTGATTCTGGCTCATCGGATGATTTTTGAAGAATGTCGCTATGCTCCTGCAGCGATTGGTCAAAACGGTTAAAAGTTTCCTGAAGTTCCTGTAGCCTAATGGGTCGAGTAGTGTCGAGGCAGGTCTCGTTATCATCGCTATCATTGGATGGAGGTGCAACCTCTATTGTTATGCCTTCGGCAGGTGTTGCAGCCGCGGCAGCTTCATCCTCTGTAGTATCCAAAACCTCGGATAGTTCCTCTTTAGAAAAGGTGCGTTGAAAATCTTGGACCAATATCGGTGATTTGAGGCTAGGTAACACGCTTTTTCGACCTCGGAATACCGGTGGACCGAGCACCTCAGTAGGCGGTTCTTCTTCGGAATTTTGTGAGGATTCAGTGGTAGGTATTTCCGCGTAATTAATAGGAGGTTTAGGTATGACAGTTGGAACTGCAGAACGTGTTCTTGTTGCAATGGCACTTTTATCTAATGGTAATATAGGTTTAGGTTTCTTGACAATTGGCTTAGCTACAGATTTTGATTTTACAGGTACGGATCTAGAAGTGCTTGGTGTTGATCACCTTCTATCAGCGGGAGGTTTCTTAATAGGCAAAATTTTGGAAATCCTAGTATTACCTTCCGAATCGCTATCAGATGTGTCTTTTGAACTAGATTCTGAACTACTATTAAATTCTGTAACCGGGTTTCGAGACAATGCATCAGCATTGGAATTTAGACGTCCAGGTTTATGTACAAATTCATATTCGTAATCATGCAATTTTAATCTCCAACGTACTAATCGTTGTCCCGGATCTTTTATCGAGTCTATCCATTTTAAAGGTTCGTGATCACTAACCAGAGTAAATTTTCTACCGTAAAGGTATGGTCGAAAATTTAATATTGCAAAAAGAACTGCTAGACATTCCTTTTCTGTGGTAAAATAATTTTGTTCCGGCTTCGTTAAATTTCTCGAAAGGTAAGCTACCGGCAAATCGTATCCGTCCACATTTTGACTAAGTACGGCGCCTATTGCGTAATCAGATGCGTCAGTAGTTAATGTGAATGGTTTATCGAAATCGGGATATTGCAGTATGGGGCTCTTGCACAGCGCTTTTCGTAGGATTTGGAAACTCTTTTTATGTTCTCTCCCCCACACAAATTTAGCGTTCTTTTGTAATAATTCTGTAAGAGGCTTGGCCTTGGCTGCAAAATCTTTGATAAATCGGCGATAATAACCAGCGAGTCCAAGAAATTGTCGTATATTCTTTTGATTTTTAGGACGTGGAAAATGTTTTACCGCAGATATTTTCTTTGGATCTGGTCTTAATCCAGAACGACTAATAATATGGCCTAGATATGTGACTTCAGTTCTCAGAAATTCGCATTTATCTGGCTGAAGGGTTAATTTTGCATCATTTAATCGAGTGAATAAACGTCGGACTTTCTTTTCATGATCTTCCAAATTTTTCGCATAAACAACAATGTCATCGAGGTAGACAAATACTTCCACACCCTGTAGTCCGCGCAATACCTGATCCATCAGCCTTTGAAACGTCGCGGGAGCATTCTTGAGCCCTTCGGGCATACGAATGTATTCGTAATGACCATTAGGCGTAGTGAAAGCTGTTTTAGCACGGTCTCGTGGATCCATTTCGATTTGTTGGAATCCACTGGCGAGATCAAAGGTGGAAAAGTATCTCGCCTCGCCTAAATGATCTAGAATATCCGTGATGTTAGGCAAGGGGTATGCATCACCTATTGTTTTTTCGTTAAGATTCCGAAAATCAATTACCAATCTCCACCTTAGGTTTCCCTCGGAATCAGGTTTCTTTGGTACTATCCAGAGCGGTGAATTGTATGGAGAATTTGAAAGTCCAATAATTTCTTCTGCTAATTTACTAGAAATTTGACGAGCTATTTCTTTTTGATGAACTCGCGGAAACCGATATTGCCTAGTGTTAATGGGCAAATCATCTGTTGTAGGAATTCGATGTTGTACCAAAGGTGTGGATTCTAATTTATCACCTGGTAGACGAAATCGTTCAGGAAATTCCTCGATTAATTTAATTACGTGATCTTTTTCTTCATCATTTAAATGATCTAAACGCAATTTTGATAAAATTTTGGTTACACGGTCCAGTGATACCGGTGACTCCTGCTGTTCAGAGTCAGAATCGAAGTATTCACGTTCTTCAGGAAAATTATGATATTTGAACGGTAAAATTTCTTGAGGCGGTATTTCTATTTGAATGTCCTTGTCCAAGGTATTAATTGCGAGAACATGGCACACGTGGTTTGTAATTTTTACGACTGCTTCCCCAATATAAATTCCATCTATTGTTTTAACTAATGGAAGATATCCTTCTTTCAAATCACAGTCGATGGTGTCTATGGCGATTGCTTGTCGGGTACGACTACTAATACGATAAACACGCGGTGTACTATTTTTCGGGGGTACTTCCTCTGGAGGAGCCTCGCCAATAAAATGGATCGGTCGAATTGGTTGACTTTGTGTAACTATAGTATTATGTGCAAAAGAAATTTCGGCTTTTTCTTGTCTCAAATAGGCTTTTCCTAAAATACCGTCACTATATATCGGAAAATTTGGTCTAACTACATGAAATAGGACTGGTTGACCCAAAATTGCTACTATTGTGGTTCCAATCGTTTCCGCTTTTTCGGCCGTAATTCCTCTCATTTCGACGGAATCGCATACGTCGACGGTTACATCCTCGTGTAATGCGTTTAATTTTATTACATTTATGTCCGAACCCGTATCAATCAAAAATGTTGCAGTTTTATATCGTAATTGTTCCGCGGTCAATTTTACAACAGGCGATTCATCGTTACAACCCAAATTTAATACTGATGATCCTTTTCCAGAAATCTTACCGTCGGACGACGCTCTGAGGTTTGATTGTTTAACGGGCGACGCTCGGGGTTTTGGTAACTCGTCGTCGCGTCTGTTCGAGGAGTTACACGGGAGTTTAAATCCGAATTATTACGTGTTTCTGACGAATTTTGATTCGGCGAATATGATCGGTTTTGATTCGGCGAGTACGATCGGTTTCGATCCGGCGTATACGGCGTGGACTCGCGAAATCCCACGGAGTTCCGCGAATAGGAATTCGAATTTGGAAAACTAGGTTGAAAATTTGAATTATGAGGTGCGACTTGCGTCGCCTGGGGAATTGGACTCGGGCTCCGTGCCAATTGTGGAGCCGTCGGATTTTGTGCGTACGGCGAATTTGACGGAAAATGCGGATCCTGTGGATACGATGGATAATACGGTGGATAAGGCATTGGATAAAAAGGTGGGTAAGGCATGTAGGGGTACGGGGAATAAGCAGGGTACCCATGTTCTGGATATCTACTCGATTCCGCGTTACTTCGCGGTGGTTTAAGAATACTTGTTGGAAATTTGGAATAATCTGAATTTCCAGTCGCGTTTGGACTCGGGCTTCGCGAACGAGAGTCACCAAAATTTTGATTTCGCGAATCGCGATAGGTGAATAAGCTTTGACGGGAATTACTTTGAACAGGGGAATCTGAACGGGGATTTAAACGAGAATCATCCTGTCTTGAAAGAAACAATCTATTTGGATCTCCAGTCGGTATTACTCCAGACCTCATTCGCGTCTCGACTCGCGTCGCATGTTTTAACGCGTCTTCTAGAGTTTTTGGATCGCGCGCGTCTACGGCCCTGGCAATCTCGTCGGGCAAGCCCCGAATAAATGCTTCTAACGCGCATTCTTTAATCGGGCGCAACATCTTATCTGCGTCCGCGCCGTACGAGTCTTCCAGCGCGAGACGGGCCCCGCTAACCAAGATATTAAGCCGATCATGGAAATCATTTACAGTTTCGTTTCTATGCATACGGATGCTTTCAATTTCATGATGATAATATGGATAATTTTTCCCGGGAGTGAATCTAGCTTTCAAATGTTTAATTAATTCATTTACCGTATTAAAGGTTTTTCCAAAAGTACTATCGCGTGCAGCTCCTTGTAATTTTCCAAGAACTGCTTTAACGAACGGGCCTTCCGACGCAGGTGGTACGAAAACGGCACCGTTTTGCACGTCTTGTAAGAAATCTTTCAAAGGTATATTTTTCCCGTTAAAGAAAGGAATATTCAGCGTCCCGTGCTGTAAAGCAAAGCATTCTGCCATAGACGTCATCATCGCGTTCGTTACTGATAAATTCGCGGATGACGCGTTTCCAGACGCACTGGCGTTAGTAGCTTCCATCTTGCTAAATTTTTAATTAGTTCAAAGAATATACACAAAATATATAAATAATCAGAGTATATATCAGCTGAAAATAATTTAGAAGGCGATATCACGGAATTTTCCCAAAACTTTCAAGCAAACACAACAAATGCAAGGCGTACCGATTGAATCACATATACCAATTTACATACATTGCTTTTCTCTCGAACGTCTCAGAAAATACCACAACGGACGGGGTTGATAAAGCAAATATAATCCCACTTCTGACACCAGTTTAGCTGTTACGTGCGGGCGTTTATTTTTATGATGACCGAGCGGATTCGTCTAATTATTTGCACGTAACGCTTAACGAAATTTAGATAGATTTTAATATTTCGACATAATCAGGTTATTATGCGAAAATTCAGGATTGTTTTGGGATTCGTATTTGCTGCAACCAATACAGGTTGACCCGTTGGGGATGTGGTATTTTCGTAGACAGGTTCGAATAAAATGAGCTGATATTTAAGTAAATATTACCATGTATTACAAAAACAAATGAAAAATAGGAAGTGTTTAAAAGGTGGTACAAAACGGGAATTTACATGGTTTTGAAATATGGAATTTTAGCGCAAGTGTCTTACGGAACGACCATTGATCGAGGGGGATCCCCGCAACTCACTAGGTGAGTTGGATCAATAATTACGTAGTTCTAGTCTTTCCATATGAACGATTTAGGAAAATATCGCAATATAATTTTACAAGAAAACAAAGTTTAGCAAAAACGCAGTGCACGCCCTCAAACGGGGAATATAACAATGATAGAGGGAAAACCCACAACACTCTAAAGAGGTTGGATCATTGGTTTATCCCGTACAATAATATAATTTGAGGACTTACCGATTCGGCGCAAAGCTTATTAAAATTTTGAATAAAGGTATTCACGGTCTCTCTCTCTCTCTCTCTCTCTCTGTCTCTGTCTTTGTCCTGGGGCGCTGCTGCAAGAGGTTGACGCGCAGCACAGGCGTGGAGCACAAATCACACCGAGCAGTTCACTGACATTATAATGTTCACAGTGTTTGAATATTTAAATTTTTAAACGTTGGGAATATAAGTGATTTAATAAAAATGTAAACGATTAAAATAATTAAAGTTTGAACAGACAGTCTCTACGGGGGACTGAGTCCTTTCACGATCACTAAGATGCACTGAAACTCCGGCTCAAAGACTATTTTATTAAACAGTGATGTCCCTCGGACAGAGCGACTACGCACTAAGCGACTTAACGGCCGACTGCTCTAAATAGTAAATTTTGAATAAGATGATAGGTAATTATATAATACGAGGGAACTGAGTCTTTCCACGTTCACAACGACACTATGGAACTCCAGCTCAATGACTATTTTAACAAACAGCAAAATGTCCCTCGGACAGAACGACCACGCTCTACGCGACTTAACGGCCGACTGCCAAAATAGTAAATTTTGAGTAAGGTGATAGATAATTATATACAGTCTCTACGAGGGCTAAGTCCTTCCACGTTCACTAAGGCACAGTGGAACTCCGGCTTATAGACCGATTAACAATGCGGCAATATGTCCTCGGGCAGAACGTCAGCGCACAACGCGACTTAATAGGCGACTGCTCTAAATAGTAAATTTTGAATAAGATGATAGGTAATTATATAATACGAGGGAACTGAGTCTTTCCACGTTCACAACGACACTATGGAACTCCAGCTCAATGACTATTTTAACAAACAGCAAAATGTCCCTCGGACAGAACGACCACGCTCTACGCGACTTAACAGGCGACTGCCCCGAGCGTTTGCAGGGTAGGCCCGAGCACTCGGGCCTTTGCACAAAGAGCGCCAAAATTGCTGACTCTGCACCTCATGCACACGGGCCCAACCGTCGTCGCTCGGAACGTTCCCAGCATCTAAGTTGTTATCGCGCCCGGCGTTCTAAGAACGTTGACGGTGTTGGAAGATTTTCGCATGGAAGAACGCAGTGGCGTAACGGCTCGTATAAAATTATTATTATAATACGGTTTATAAATCATTGACAATCGATCGAGGGAAACTCCCGCAACACTCAATGGTAGGATCCGATGTCAATGATGGTATGACAAAATTTAACAGGGAAGAAAAATATAAAATGGTCTACTACAATGCTTCGAAAGGCTTATCCCCACGCATTCCAAGAACGTCGACAGCGTTGGAAGATTGCTGACAATAATCTTCCATGGGAATATGCCGTGGCGTGAGAGGCTTTGAATCGGATTAAGTTATTACTATAAAAAGCTATGGTTAATAAATCATTGACAATTGCTCGAGGGATATCCCGTAACACACCTAGGTGGTTGGATCAATTGTCAATGTTTTAGATTGAGTTTCAAAATTTTTAAATTTTTGGTCGGCACGTAACACCCCTCCCCCCTTGGAATCATCGTCTCCGATGATGATTAGGCGTAAGGACATTTGGAGTGCCGTGTATAACTTAAGAAAACGTGGAGTAGCTGCCTGTCACGCCTGCGGGATATCGCGCTCGTTCCGCCGACACGAATTTCGATTCGGTGGTTGTGAGGATCGCCACGCAGGGCGGAGTATACGCATTCTATAAAAGGGCGTCCTATATGTACGCAGCCCTCCAGATCCATTATTTCTATGGTGGTGCTGTTTCTGACGAGACCGCAAACGTCCTCGTCTGTTATTCCCTGATTGTCCCTACAGGTCAACTCCCTGAGCGAAGGCATTTCTTTAAGGAACTGGGCACCGACGTCCGGGTACAATAGGCTCATCTGTAGTTCGGTGCAGTGGCTCAGACTGCCGAGCGCTTCGAGGTTCGCCGGTGAAGGTACCATCCACCCAGCCGATGGTCGGGCGTTAACGGCCGTTACATCCAGCTCTTCCAGTGCAGGGCAGTTCTTGACGATCAGGGCCAACAGCTGAGGTCGCAGATCTTCGGCGGCCAACTCGTCATCTAGAAATACGGATTTTAAGAAAGCGGCGCACCGCGCTGTTACCCAATAGAAGGCGTCAGTTCTTATTCGCCTCCATCCCTGCATTCCGGGCCATCGCCAATCGCCGAGGTTGAATTTTAGTAGTTTCCGGAAGGAATCATGTACTCCGGCCCTCCAAGTCCTTGACACCTGATCCATGCGGCGCGATCGGCAAAAGGCAAGAACGCCGCTATCCGCGCAATCACCTCCACAGGCAGGGGCGCTGAGCGAACCAGCTCGTACCCTGGAAATGGGTTGTCCCACTCAGGAACGGAAATAGATGGCCGACTCGAAGGCGGCAGGTTGAAGCCATGCCATGCGTCGGCGACCATGATCCGGAGCTTTCTCTTGTGCAGGATGATCGGTTGTGTTGTTGCATCGTTCGCTACCCTAGCTGCTTGCCGCGGAGTGGTGAACGTCACGAAGGCCACGTTCCCGCTGCGCTGAACTCTTATGACAGCGTGTTCGGCTCCGTGAGGACGGAAGATTCTCAACAAATCCTTGCGTTTTGTAAACCGTGCTAGGCGACACACAAAGATCCGTCGCAAATTCCCATGGTTGCTGATCCCTGGGCTCGACATATCTATCAACAACAAGACTGACAAAAATTCCAAATGCATAGACACCAGAAGATTAATACGATTATTGATTTGGTGCAGATTAATCCACGACTGCTCTTTGACATGGCAATGACGAAGCGGCGGGTAGATCAGGTGGGCGATCACGCGCTATCTTCTTTGGCGCTTCCGCGTCCTCCAGTGAAGTCTCAGGCTTCCTCTTCCTACAAGGCATTGGGAACCGCACTCTCTTGACGCTACCCCGTAAGCAGTATAGCAGAATTCCAGAACGAATGAACTCTTGATGTTTCATGTGTTCTCCGATGGTTTGCGGAGGTTAGCGTGATCCAGGTCATCACAGAGAGAAGAGTTACCAATTTTCTTAATTTAATTTAACTCTATTCTACGATTAGATCGGAAACTGAGGCCTAATTATTTTGGTGGTGTAGTAATAGTTTATCAGCATGCTTTACAAATCGTTCGCCAGATTTCTTTTGTAGTATAATATTATTCTTTTCCAAAATTCCAACAATTTTGTAAGGACCGTGATATTGACTGCCAAATTTTCCTTTCCTGACTTCTACTAAAACGCGTGCCATGTCGCCAATTTTACCCTGGAATGGTCGCGCTTTTTCATCGTAGTATAATTTTGACTTATGTTTAGCCGATATCAAATTTTGTGCTGCCAAAGTCTGCATTTCTGTTAATCGCGTTAACAAATCTCGGAGATAGCCGTTATACGTTAATAAAGACTCATCTGTAGGAAATGCACTAGGACAGCGTGCTATTTCGTGTGGGGTGAAATTTGTTGCCTCGTGAACAGACGTGTTATAAGAAAGTATTGCAAATGGTACTATTTTATCCCAATCATCGAAATCATTTAGATAATGTTTTATATATTCAGTTAAGACTATATGGCTACGCTCTAAAGCACCATTTGTTTGCGGACGGTAGCCGGAAGTAGTTACATGATTGATTTTGAAAACTTTTGCCAATTCTTTTAATACTTTATTAATGAAACTAGTACCTTGATCAGTTAAAATTGCGCGTGGAGCCCCATATTGCAAAACCAGATGCGTGACCAGCGCATGAGCCACAGTTTCTGCTTTTATATCTGGTACAGGAACTGCGATGCAGTATTTGGTAAGATTATCTTGCATAGTCAAAATGTGCCGATTCCCGCTAGGAGTCAATGGAAGAGGTCCCACAGTATCTAATGATATTTTATCAAATGGTTTTAATGGTGTATCGGTTATCAGCATCGGCTCACGAGTTTTTGTCCTAACAAGTTTGTTTTCCTGACAACTATTGCATGTTCTAATGAAATTTTGAATGTCGTTACGCATCGATGGCCAGTAAAATCTTTCGCGAATCCTTTGATATGTTTTTGTTACGCCCTTATGCCCTCCTATTAAGCTTTCATGCAATTCCGAAATAATTTTCGAACGGAGTTCTTCGGGCGGTACTTGTATGTTTCCGGTACACAGAGTTACTTTGATATCACTATCCGCAAAAACATTCAATAAGATACCAGCTAGTGTACCCTGCGGAAGTGTATCAGTAAATTCACCGGATTTCGAAATTCTAAAAGTTTTTATGCCTGATTGTAAAAGTGTATTTCTTAAATTTTTCAAAGCATTACCTAATTTTGCGATGGAAGTATCATCATAATGCTTTTCTTTAATTACTACACTAAAAATTTTATATTTACCTCGCGGCGTAACGAGTACTTGGCCTTCCTTTGGCTTTGTATTCCGCAGATTTTCTATGCTTATGGCCCCTATATCTGCGAGTAATTTACTTATTGGGGTTACCAATTCCACATCGGAAGAAATAAAATGAACGTAATTTTCGCGAATGTTCGTTAAACTGTTTCGAGTAAAATTAATATTCCCTCCGCATGCGCTTCGGGAGAAAGTCGGTGAAGTTACTATGTCGGGGAGTATACTTTCTGTTATTTGAATTCCTGGTCGATATTGGCCAATTTTGTTGAAGTCCATTGATTCAGAAGCCAATGAACGTTTGGGGGTAGAAAGCGGCTCGGAAAGTTTTGTTCCTGGTTTTGAATAAGGTGTAGATAATGCAAGCGGTCTGTTGGACGGTAACGGGGTTGGTATCATGGATCGGCGCGGTGGACGGTGAATTAAGGTATTATCCAATCCTGAGGGAGTGTTCAGTTCTTCTTCTTCTTGTATGGATTCCAAAAGTGGTCTCCTTATTTCGGATCTCGAAGGTACTACCTCGGCGCTTGTCGCTTCAGCACTATCTTGTCCTTGCGTTTTATATTGAGCCCACAAGTCTTCTGCGCGTTTATCCAATTCTTCCCGGAACGAATTTCCTGTATCTGATTCTGGCTCATCGGATGATTTTTGAAGAATGTCGCTATGCTCCTGCAGCGATTGGTCAAAACGGTTAAAAGTTTCCTGAAGTTCCTGTAGCCTAATGGGTCGAGTAGTGTCGAGGCAGGTCTCGTTATCATCGCTATCATTGGATGGAGGTGCAACCTCTATTGTTATGCCTTCGGCAGGTGTTGCAGCCGCGGCAGCTTCATCCTCTGTAGTATCCAAAACCTCGGATAGTTCCTCTTTAGAAAAGGTGCGTTGAAAATCTTGGACCAATATCGGTGATTTGAGGCTAGGTAACACGCTTTTTCGACCTCGGAATACCGGTGGACCGAGCACCTCAGTAGGCGGTTCTTCTTCGGAATTTTGTGAGGATTCAGTGGTAGGTATTTCCGCGTAATTAATAGGAGGTTTAGGTATGACAGTTGGAACTGCAGAACGTGTTCTTGTTGCAATGGCACTTTTATCTAATGGTAATATAGGTTTAGGTTTCTTGACAATTGGCTTAGCTACAGATTTTGATTTTACAGGTACGGATCTAGAAGTGCTTGGTGTTGATCACCTTCTATCAGCGGGAGGTTTCTTAATAGGCAAAATTTTGGAAATCCTAGTATTACCTTCCGAATCGCTATCAGATGTGTCTTTTGAACTAGATTCTGAACTACTATTAAATTCTGTAACCGGGTTTCGAGACAATGCATCAGCATTGGAATTTAGACGTCCAGGTTTATGTACAAATTCATATTCGTAATCATGCAATTTTAATCTCCAACGTACTAATCGTTGTCCCGGATCTTTTATCGAGTCTATCCATTTTAAAGGTTCGTGATCACTAACCAGAGTAAATTTTCTACCGTAAAGGTATGGTCGAAAATTTAATATTGCAAAAAGAACTGCTAGACATTCCTTTTCTGTGGTAAAATAATTTTGTTCCGGCTTCGTTAAATTTCTCGAAAGGTAAGCTACCGGCAAATCGTGTCCGTCCACATTTTGACTAAGTACGGCGCCTATTGCGTAATCAGATGCGTCAGTAGTTAATGTGAATGGTTTATCGAAATCGGGATATTGCAGTATGGGGCTCTTGCACAGCGCTTTTCGTAGGATTTGGAAACTCTTTTTATGTTCTCTCCCCCACACAAATTTAGCGTTCTTTTGTAATAATTCTGTAAGAGGCTTGGCCTTGGCTGCAAAATCTTTGATAAATCGGCGATAATAACCAGCGAGTCCAAGAAATTGTCGTATATTCTTTTGATTTTTAGGACGTGGAAAATGTTTTACCGCAGATATTTTCTTTGGATCTGGTCTTAATCCAGAACGACTAATAATATGGCCTAGATATGTGACTTCAGTTCTCAGAAATTCGCATTTATCTGGCTGAAGGGTTAATTTTGCATCATTTAATCGAGTGAATAAACGTCGGACTTTCTTTTCATGATCTTCCAAATTTTTCGCATAAACAACAATGTCATCGAGGTAGACAAATACTTCCACACCCTGTAGTCCGCGCAATACCTGATCCATCAGCCTTTGAAACGTCGCGGGAGCATTCTTGAGCCCTTCGGGCATACGAATGTATTCGTAATGACCATTAGGCGTAGTGAAAGCTGTTTTAGCACGGTCTCGTGGATCCATTTCGATTTGTTGGAATCCACTGGCGAGATCAAAGGTGGAAAAGTATCTCGCCTCGCCTAAATGATCTAGAATATCCGTGATGTTAGGCAAGGGGTATGCATCACCTATTGTTTTTTCGTTAAGATTCCGAAAATCAATTACCAATCTCCACCTTAGGTTTCCCTCGGAATCAGGTTTCTTTGGTACTATCCAGAGCGGTGAATTGTATGGAGAATTTGAAAGTCCAATAATTTCTTCTGCTAATTTACTAGAAATTTGACGAGCTATTTCTTTTTGATGAACTCGCGGAAACCGATATTGCCTAGTGTTAATGGGCAAATCATCTGTTGTAGGAATTCGATGTTGTACCAAAGGTGTGGATTCTAATTTATCACCTGGTAGACGAAATCGTTCAGGAAATTCCTCGATTAATTTAATTACGTGATCTTTTTCTTCATCATTTAAATGATCTAAACGCAATTTTGATAAAATTTTGGTTACACGGTCCAGTGATACCGGTGACTCCTGCTGTTCAGAGTCAGAATCGAAGTATTCACGTTCTTCAGGAAAATTATGATATTTGAACGGTAAAATTTCTTGAGGCGGTATTTCTATTTGAATGTCCTTGTCCAAGGTATTAATTGCGAGAACATGGCACACGTGGTTTGTAATTTTTACGACTGCTTCCCCAATATAAATTCCATCTATTGTTTTAACTAATGGAAGATATCCTTCTTTCAAATCACAGTCGATGGTGTCTATGGCGATTGCTTGTCGGGTACGACTACTAATACGATAAACACGCGGTGTACTATTTTTCGGGGGTACTTCCTCTGGAGGAGCCTCGCCAATAAAATGGATCGGTCGAATTGGTTGACTTTGTGTAACTATAGTATTATGTGCAAAAGAAATTTCGGCTTTTTCTTGTCTCAAATAGGCTTTTCCTAAAATACCGTCACTATATATCGGAAAATTTGGTCTAACTACATGAAATAGGACTGGTTGACCCAAAATTGCTACTATTGTGGTTCCAATCGTTTCCGCTTTTTCGGCCGTAATTCCTCTCATTTCGACGGAATCGCGTACGTCGACGGTTACATCCTCGTGTAATGCGTTTAATTTTATTACATTTATGTCCGAACCCGTATCAATCAAAAATGTTGCAGTTTTATATCGTAATTGTTCCGCGGTCAATTTTACAACAGGCGATTCATCGTTACAACCCAAATTTAATACTGATGATCCTTTTCCAGAAATCTTACCGTCGGACGACGCTCTGAGGTTTGATTGTTTAACGGGCGACGCTCGGGGTTTTGGTAACTCGTCGTCGCGTCTGTTCGAGGAGTTACACGGGAGTTTAAATCCGAATTATTACGTGTTTCTGACGAATTTTGATTCGGCGAATATGATCGGTTTTGATTCGGCGAGTACGATCGGTTTCGATCCGGCGTATACGGCGTGGACTCGCGAAATCCCACGGAGTTCCGCGAATAGGAATTCGAATTTGGAAAACTAGGTTGAAAATTTGAATTATGAGGTGCGACTTGCGTCGCCTGGGGAATTGGACTCGGGCTCCGTGCCAATTGTGGAGCCGTCGGATTTTGTGCGTACGGCGAATTTGACGGAAAATGCGGATCCTGTGGATACGATGGATAATACGGTGGATAAGGCATTGGATAAAAAGGTGGGTAAGGCATGTAGGGGTACGGGGAATAAGCAGGGTACCCATGTTCTGGATATCTACTCGATTCCGCGTTACTTCGCGGTGGTTTAAGAATACTTGTTGGAAATTTGGAATAATCTGAATTTCCAGTCGCGTTTGGACTCGGGCTTCGCGAACGAGAGTCACCAAAATTTTGATTTCGCGAATCGCGATAGGTGAATAAGCTTTGACGGGAATTACTTTGAACAGGGGAATCTGAACGGGGATTTAAACGAGAATCATCCTGTCTTGAAAGAAACAATCTATTTGGATCTCCAGTCGGTATTACTCCAGACCTCATTCGCGTCTCGACTCGCGTCGCATGTTTTAACGCGTCTTCTAGAGTTTTTGGATCGCGCGCGTCTACGGCCCTGGCAATCTCGTCGGGCAAGCCCCGAATAAATGCTTCTAACGCGCATTCTTTAATCGGGCGCAACATCTTATCTGCGTCCGCGCCGTACGAGTCTTCCAGCGCGAGACGGGCCCCGCTAACCAAGATATTAAGCCGATCATGGAAATCATTTACAGTTTCGTTTCTATGCATACGGATGCTTTCAATTTCATGATGATAATATGGATAATTTTTCCCGGGAGTGAATCTAGCTTTCAAATGTTTAATTAATTCATTTACCGTATTAAAGGTTTTTCCAAAAGTACTATCGCGTGCAGCTCCTTGTAATTTTCCAAGAACTGCTTTAACGAACGGGCCTTCCGACGCAGGTGGTACGAAAACGGCACCGTTTTGCACGTCTTGTAAGAAATCTTTCAAAGGTATATTTTTCCCGTTAAAGAAAGGAATATTCAGCGTCCCGTGCTGTAAAGCAAAGCATTCTGCCATAGACGTCATCATCGCGTTCGTTACTGATAAATTCGCGGATGACGCGTTTCCAGACGCACTGGCGTTAGTAGCTTCCATCTTGCTAAATTTTTAATTAGTTCAAAGAATATACACAAAATATATAAATAATCAGAGTATATATCAGCTGAAAATAATTTAGAAGGCGATATCACGGAATTTTCCCAAAACTTTCAAGCAAACACAACAAATGCAAGGCGTACCGATTGAATCACATATACCAATTTACATACATTGCTTTTCTCTCGAACGTCTCAGAAAATACCACAACGGACGGGGTTGATAAAGCAAAAATAATCCCACTTCTGACACCAGTTTAGCTGTTACGTGCGGGCGTTTATTTTTATGATGACCGAGCGGATTCGTCTAATTATTTGCACGTAACGCTTAACGAAATTTAGATAGATTTTAATATTTCGACATAATCAGGTTATTATGCGAAAATTCAGGATTGTTTTGGGATTCGTATTTGCTGCAACCAATACAGGTTGACCCGTTGGGGATGTGGTATTTTCGTAGACAGGTTCGAATAAAATGAGCTGATATTTAAGTAAATATTACCATGTATTACAAAAACAAATGAAAAATAGGAAGTGTTTAAAAGGTGGTACAAAACGGGAATTTACATGGTTTTGAAATATGGAATTTTAGCGCAAGTGTCTTACGGAACGACCATTGATCGAGGGGGATCCCCGCAACTCACTAGGTGAGTTGGATCAATAATTACGTAGTTCTAGTCTTTCCATATGAACGATTTAGGAAAATATCGCAATATAATTTTACAAGAAAACAAAGTTTAGCAAAAACGCAGTGCACGCCCTCAAACGGGGAATATAACAATGATAGAGGGAAAACCCACAACACTCTAAAGAGGTTGGATCATTGGTTTATCCCGTACAATAATATAATTTGAGGACTTACCGATTCGGCGCAAAGCTTATTAAAATTTTGAATAAAGGTATTCACGGTCTCTCTCTCTCTCTCTCTCTCTGTCTCTGTCTTTGTCCTGGGGCGCTGCTGCAAGAGGTTGACGCGCAGCACAGGCGTGGAGCACAAATCACACCGAGCAGTTCACTGACATTATAATGTTCACAGTGTTTGAATATTTAAATTTTTAAACGTTGGGAATATAAGTGATTTAATAAAAATGTAAACGATTAAAATAATTAAAGTTTGAACAGACAGTCTCTACGGGGGACTGAGTCCTTTCACGATCACTAAGATGCACTGAAACTCCGGCTCAAAGACTATTTTATTAAACAGTGATGTCCCTCGGACAGAGCGACTACGCACTAAGCGACTTAACGGCCGACTGCTCTAAATAGTAAATTTTGAATAAGATGATAGGTAATTATATAATACGAGGGAACTGAGTCTTTCCACGTTCACAACGACACTATGGAACTCCAGCTCAATGACTATTTTAACAAACAGCAAAATGTCCCTCGGACAGAACGACCACGCTCTACGCGACTTAACGGCCGACTGCCAAAATAGTAAATTTTGAGTAAGGTGATAGATAATTATATACAGTCTCTACGAGGGCTAAGTCCTTCCACGTTCACTAAGGCACAGTGGAACTCCGGCTTATAGACCGATTAACAATGCGGCAATATGTCCTCGGGCAGAACGTCAGCGCACAACGCGACTTAACAGGCGACTGCTCTAAATAGTAAATTTTGAATAAGATGATAGGTAATTATATAATACGAGGGAACTGAGTCTTTCCACGTTCACAACGACACTATGGAACTCCAGCTCAATGACTATTTTAACAAACAGCAAAATGTCCCTCGGACAGAACGACCACGCTCTACGCGACTTAACAGGCGACTGCCCCGAGCGTTTGCAGGGTAGGCCCGAGCACTCGGGCCTTTGCACAAAGAGCGCCAAAATTGCTGACTCTGCACCTCATGCACACGGGCCCAACCGTCGTCGCTCGGAACGTTCCCAGCATCTAAGTTGTTATCGCGCCCGGCGTTCTAAGAACGTTGACGGTGTTGGAAGATTTTCGCATGGAAGAACGCAGTGGCGTAACGGCTCGTATAAAATTATTATTATAATACGGTTTATAAATCATTGACAATCGATCGAGGGAAACTCCCGCAACACTCAATGGTAGGATCCGATGTCAATGATGGTATGACAAAATTTAACAGGGAAGAAAAATATAAAATGGTCTACTACAATGCTTCGAAAGGCTTATCCCCACGCATTCCAAGAACGTCGACAGCGTTGGAAGATTGCTGACAATAATCTTCCATGGGAATATGCCGTGGCGTGAGAGGCTTTGAATCGGATTAAGTTATTACTATAAAAAGCTATGGTTAATAAATCATTGACAATTGCTCGAGGGATATCCCGTAACACACCTAGGTGGTTGGATCAATTGTCAATGTTTTAGATTGAGTTTCAAAATTTTTAAATTTTTGGTCGGCACGTAACAGAAGTGTCAAATTTTAATAAATTTATTTGAAACCAACTTCGATTTTTTTAGATTTTGTTGAGTATTTTTGTTGTAGGAACTATATTTGAGTAAATTTAGATGAAAATAACTTCGTTTTTTTGGATTGTGAAGAAAATTTAGTTGGAAGTGTCAAATTTTAATAAATTTATTTGAAACCAACTTCGATTTTTTTGGATTTAGTTGAGTATTTTTGTTGTAGGATGTATATTGGAGTAAATTTAGATGAAAATAACTTCAATTTTTTGGATTGGGAAAAAATTGTAGTTGGAAGTGTCAAATTTTAATAAATTTATTTGAAACCAACTTCGATTTTTTTGGATTTAGTTGAGTATTTTTGTTGTAGGATGTATATTGGAGTAAATTTAGATGAAAATAACTTCAATTTTTTGGATTGGGAAAAAATTGTAGTTGGAAGTGTCAAATTTTAATAAATTTATTTGAAACCAACATCGATTTTTTTGGATTTTGTCGAGTATTTTTTTGTAGGATGTATATTTGAGTAAATTTAGATGAAAATAACGACAATTTTTTGGATTGTGAAAAAAAATTTTAGTTGGAAGTGTCAAATTTTAATAAATTTATTTGAAACCAACTTCGATTTTTTTGGATTTTGTTGAGTATTTTTGTTGTAGGGTCTATATTTGAATAAATTTAGATGAAAATAACTTCAATTTTTATGAATGTGAAAAAAATTTTACTTGGAAGTGTCAAATTTTAATAAATTTATTTGAAACCAACTTCGATTTTTTTTTATTTTGTCGAGTATTTTTGTTGTAGTATGTGTATTTGAGTAAATTTAGTTGAAAATAACTACTATTTTTTGGATTGTGAAAAAAATGTTAGTTGGAAGTGTTAAATTTTAATAAATTTATTTGAAACCAACTTCGATTTTTTTAGATTTTGTTGAGTATTTTTGTTGTAGGATCTATATTTGAGTAAATTTAGATGAAAATAACTACGTTTTTTTGGATTGTGAAAAAAATTTAGTTGGAAGTGTCAAATTTTAATAAATTTATTTGAAACCAACTTCGATTTTTTTGGATTTAGTTGAGTATTTTTGTTGTAGGATGTATATTGGAGTAAATTTAGATGAAAATAACTTGAATTTTTTGGATTGGGAAAAAATTGTAGTTGGAAGTGTCAAATTTTAATAAATTTATTTGAAACCAACTTCGATTTTTTTGGATTTAGTTGAGTATTTTTGTTGTAGGATGTATATTGGAGTAAATTTAGATGAAAATAACTTCAATTTTTTGTATTGGGAAAACATTGTAGTTGGAAGTGTCAAATTTTAATAAATTTATTTGAAACCAATATCGATTTTTTTGGATTTTGTCGAGTATTTTTTTTGTAGGATGTATATTTGAGTAAATTTAGATGAAAATAACGACAATTTTTTGGATTGTGAAAAAAAATTTCAGTTGGAAGTGTCAAATTTTAATAAATTTATTTGAAATCAACTTCGATTTTTTTGGATTTTGTCGAGTATTTTTGTTGTTGGATGTATATTTGAGTAAATTTAGATGAAAATAACGACAATTTTTTGGATTGTGAAAAAAATTTTAGTTGGTAGTGTCAAATTTTAATAAATTTATTTGAAACCAACTTCGATTTTTTTGGATTTTGTTGAGTATTTTTGTTGTAGGATCTATATTTGAGTAAATTTAGATGATAATAACTTCAATTTTAAGGATTGTGAAAAAAAATTTAGTTGGAAGTGTCAAATTTTAATAAATTTATTTGAAACCAACTTCGATTTTTTTGGATTTTGTCGAGTATTTCTGTTGTAGGATGTATATTTGAGTAAATTTAGTTGAAAATAACGACAATTTTTTTGGATTGTGAAAAAAAATTATAGTTGGAAGTGTCAAATTTTAATAAATTTATTTGAAACCAACTTCGATTTTTTTTTATTTTGATGAGTATTTTGTTGTAGGATCTATATTTGAGTAAATTTAGATGAAAATAAGTCAATTTTTAGGAATGTGAAAAAAATTTTACTTGGAAGTGTCAAATTTTAATAAATTTATTTGAAACCAACTTCGATTTTTTTTTATTTTGTCGAGTATTTTTGTTGTAGGATGTGTATTTGAGTATATTTAGTTGAAAATAACTACTATTTTTTGGATTGTGAAAAAAATGTTAGTTGGAAATGTTAAATTTTAATAAATTTATTTGAAACCAACTTCGATTTTTTTGGATTTAGTTGAGTATTTTTGTTGTAGGATCTATATTTGAGTAAATTTTGATGAAAACAACTTCAATTTTTAGGATTGTAAAAAAAATTTTAGTTGAAAGTGTCAAATTTTAATAAATTTATTTGAAACCAACTTCGATTTTTTTGGATTTTGTCGAGTATTTCTGTTGTAGGATGTATATTTGAGTAAATTTAGATGAAAATAACGACAATTTTTTTGGATTGTGAAAAAAAATTATAGTTGGAAGTGTCAAATTTTAATAAATTTATTTGAAACCAACTTCGATTTTTTTTTATTTTGTTGAGTATTTTGTTGTAGGATCTATATTAAGTAAATTTAGATGAAAATAAGTCAATTTTTTGGATTGTGAAAAAAATTTTAGTTGGAAGTGTCAAATTTTAATAAATTTATGTGAAACCAACTTCGATTTTTTTGGATTTAGTTGAGTATTTTTGTTGTAGGATCTATATTTGAGTAAATTTAGATGAAAATAACTTCAATTTTTTGGATTGTGAAAAAAGTTTAGTTGGAAGTGTCAAATTTTAATAAATTTATTTGAAACCAACTTCGATTTTTTTGGATTTAGTTGAGTATTTTTGTTGTAGGATGTATATTTGAGTAAATTTAGATGAAAATAACGACAATTTATTGGATTGTGAAAAAAAATTTTAGTTGGAAGTGTCAAATTTTAATAAATTTATTTGAAACCAGCTTCGATTTTTTTTTATTTTGTTGAGTATTTTTGTTGTAGGGTCTATATTAGAGTAAATTTTGATGAAAATAACTTCAATTTTTAGGATTGTGAAAAAAAATTTTAGTTGGAAGTGTCAAATTTTAATAAATTTATTTGAATCCAACTTCGATTTTTTTGGATTTAGTTGATTACTTTTGTTGTAGGATGTATATTTGAGTAAATTTAGATGAAAATAACGACAATTTTTTGGATTGTGAAAAAAAATTTTAGTTGGAAGTGTCAAATTTTAATAAATTTATTTGAAACCAACTTCGAGTTTTTTTGGATTTTGCCGAGTATTTTTGTTGTAGGATGTATATTTGAGTAAATTTAGATGAGAATAACGACAATTTTTTGGATTGTGAAAAAAAATTTTAGTTGGAACTGTCAAATTTTAATAAATTTATTTGAAACCAGCTTCGATTTTTTTTTTATTTTGTCGAGTATTTTTGTTGTAGGATGTATATTTGAGTAAATTTAGATGAAAATAACGACAATTTTTTGGATTGTGAAAAAAAATTTTAGTTGGAAGTGTCAAATTTTAATTAATTTATTTGAAACCAACTTCGATTTTTTTTGGATTTTGTCGAGTATTTTTGTTGCAGGATGTATATTTGAGTAAATTTAGTTGAAAATAACGACAATTTTTTGGATTGTGAAAAAAAATTTTAGTTGGAAGTGTCAAATTTTAATAAATTTATTTGAAACCAACTTCGATTTTTTTGGATTTTGTTGCGTATTTTTGTTGTAGGGTCTATATTGGAGTAAATTTTGATGAAAATAACTTCAATTTTAAGGATTGAGAAAAAATTTTTAGTTGGAAGTGTCAAATTTTAATAAATTTATTTGAAACCAACTTCGATTTTTTTCTTATTTTCATGAGTATTTTTGTTGTAGGATGTATATTTGAGTAAATTTAGATGAAAATAACGACAATTTTTTGGATTGTGAAAAAAAATTTTAGTTGGAAGTGTCAAATTTTAATTAATTTATTTGAAATCAACTTCGATTTTTTTGGATTTTGTTGAGTATTTGTGTTGTAGGATGTATATTTGAGTAAATTTAGATGAAAATAACGACAATTTATTGGATTGTGAAAAAAAATTTTAGTTGGAAGTGTCAAATTTTAATAAATTTATTTGAAACCATCTTCGTTTTTTCTTGGATTTTGTGGAGTATTTTTGTTGTAGGATCTATATTTGAGTAAATTTAGATGAAAATAACTTCAATTTTTTGGATTGTGAAAAAAATTTACTTGGCAGTGTAAAATTTTAATAAATTTATTTGAAACCAACTTCGATTTTTTTGGATTTTGCTGAGTATTTTTGTTGTAGGATCTATATTTGAGTAAATTTAGATGAAAATAACTTCAATTTTAAGGATTGAGAAAAAATTTTTAGTTGGAAGTGTCAAATTTTAATAAATTTATTTGAAACCAGCTTCGATTATTTTTTATTCTGTTGAGTATTTTTGTTGTGGGGTCTATATTAGAGTAAATTTTGATGAAAATAACTTCAATTTTAGGATTGTGAAAAAAATTTTAGTTGGAAGTGTCAAATTTTAATAAATATATTTGAAACCAACTTCGATTTTTCTCGACTATGTTGAGTTTTTTTGATAGAGAAGCCTAATTTGAGTAATTTCAGTTGAAATTAACTTCGATTTTTTGGATTTTGTCACGATTTTTGCCAAATTTTAATAAATTTATTTGAAATCAACTTGGATTATTTTGGATTTTGTTGAGTATTTTTGTTGTTGGATGTATATTTGAGTAAATTTAGATGAAAATAACGACAATTTTTTTGGATTGTGAAAAAAAATTATAGTTGGAAGTGTCAAATTTTAATAAATTTATTTGAAACCAACTTCGATTTTTTTTTATTTTGTTGAGTATTTTGTTGTAGGATCTATATTAAGTAAATTTAGATGAAAATAAGTCAATTTTTTGGATTGTGAAAAAAATTTTAGTTGGAAGTGTCAAATTTTAATAAATTTATTTGAAACCAACTTCGATTTTTTTGGATTTTGTTGAGTATATTTGTTGTAGGATCTATATTTGAGTAAATTTAGATGAAAATAACTTCAATTTTAAGGAATGAGAAAAAAATTTTAGTTGGAAGTGTCAAATTTTAATAAATTTATGTGAAACCAACTTCGATTTTTTTGGATTTAGTTGAGTATTTTTGTTGTAGGATCTATATTTGAGTAAATTTAGATGAAAATAACTTCAATTTTTTGGATTGTGAAAAAAGTTTAGTTGGAAGTGTCAAATTTTAATAAATTTATTTGAAACCAACTTCGATTTTTTTGGATTTAGTTGAGTATTTTTGTTGTAGGATGTATATTTGAGTAAATTTAGATGAAAATAACGACAATTTATTGGATTGTGAAAAAAAATTTTAGTTGGAAGTGTCAAATTTTAATAAATTTATTTGAAACCAGCTTCGATTTTTTTTTATTTTGTTGAGTATTTTTGTTGTAGTGTCACGTCCCGGGTGAAGGTCTTTGGGAGAATGACATGAGGGGTTTTATTCGAAGGGAATGCAGGCGCGAATGCCAGATTCGTGGCACTGCGGAGAGTAGGATGCAGGCGCGAATGCCAGATTCGTGGCACTGCGGAGAGTAGGAATTCAGGCGCGAATGCCAGATTCGTGGCACTGAATGTTCGAAGGGATGCAGGCGCGAATGCCAGATTCGTGGCACTGCGGAGAGTAGGATGCAGGCGCGAATGCCAGATTCGTGGCACTGCGGAGAGCAGGAATTCAGGCGCGAATGCCAGATTCGTGGCACTGAATGTTCGAAGGGATGCAGGCGCGAATGCCAGATTCGTGGCACTGCGGAGAGTAGGATGCAGGCGCGAATGCCAGATTCGTGGCACTGCGGAGAGTAGGAATTCAGGCGCGAATGCCAGATTCGTGGCACTGAATGTTCGAAGGGATGCAGGTGCGAATGCCAGATTCGTGGCACTGCGGAGAGTAGGATGCAGGCGCGAATGCCAGATTCGTGGCGCTGCGGAGGGTAGGATGCAGGCGCGAATGCCAGATTCGTGGCACTGCGGAGAGTAGGGATTCAGGCGCGAATGCCAGATTCGTAGCTCTGAACGACCAGGGAAGGTTTGGACTGTAATCCCTCCGGTAATGACACCCGTTAGCACTCTTGTTTTGTTTTGGTTTGGTAATAGGATTTACCGTTGCATTCGTACTAAAGAAACCACACTTAGTTTTCCTAAGAATAGCACGGTTCGTGCTGCAGTGTGTTTGTAAATACTGGGAGAGCTCTCGCGAATCAGCTGTTGCGGCAGCTTGGTTTCGTGGGGAAGCCTTATGATTTGAGGATACGCACAATAACTCGAAACATGATTGATAACAAAGCGGTTTATTAGCTTTGTTAGAGAGGGTTTAACAATGCGTGGGAAGATTTTGTATTCACACGCGCAACATTTATAATATGAGTTATGAATATGAATGGCGATATAAGCATAAACGAAAGAATATAATAATAAGTAAGCGATAAGCATAAACGAAAGAATATAATAATAAGTAAGCGATAAGCATAAACGAAAGAATATAATAATAAGCTATAAGCGTTGATAAATAATAATATGGTATGGGGTGATATGCACTATAATGATGGTATATAATAATGACTTACAGTGATTGTCGTAGAGCACTGATTAGAATAGTTAACACTGGTTAAATAATACTCTGAACTGTTCGATAGTCTGTTGACAAAAGAGCGTTCTGAGCTCTCGATCCTTCGTATTTATATGATCTTCCAGGAGTACTGCGGGGGTTCGCGCGGTAAAGACCTTGACAGATTTCGGAACAAGACGCAGTAGATTTTGGGGGTTTTTGTAAACGGTATGGCTATTAATAGATGTATTTATGTCACGTACGCCAAATGCGTCGTAATTACAATCACGTGTTGATCACGTTTGTACATTTGCGTCGCAGTAACATTTCTAGGGTTTTTGCATGGGGCTTAGAAGCGAAATACTCAACCCATTTGGTGGAGTTTAGGAGGTCGTATAGGAATGGGGTAAACGGTGTATTGACTTCTGTGATCATAGTAAGGGCGTGAGACGTAGTCTCGATTTGGAAGAGGGTTTTAAGGATGAGGGGTTTGTTTAAACGTAGATTTGGAAGGAAGTTTTCATGCCTCATATGGCGAATAGGCGAAGGAGTTTTGTAACGATCATCTCGTGATGGGGATCTCTAAGATACATCATCGAGGTGGCGTTTTGTATAGGTCATCTTGTGTTGGGGACCGCTAAGGTACAACATCAAGGTGATCGGCGATTGGGATTGACCATTTAGAGACAGGGACCACTAAGGTATATCGTCTAAGTGATCGGTTGGGTTTGAAAAAGGGGTATGGCTTGAGTTCGATGGTTTTTGATGGAGTTGTGGATGGATTTGTGAGGAAGTGGTGTTAAAATACCGCGCGAAAAATAGTGGGACGTCACACCTCCCCCCTTATATGAAGAAATTTTTACATTTCTTAACATAAGTGGCGGGTGGCTTGGAATGAGAAAAAAAATTTTTGAGCGAAATATAGTGGGACATCACACCTCCCCCCTTATATGAAGAAATGCGTACATTTCTTAACATAAGGCTCGGGTGTCTTCAAATAAGAAAATAAAGAAAATAGAATATAAAGCCTATTTTGGCGAATGAAACAAAAATAAAAGATGTAATCGATTTAGGAACAAAACAAAATTATAGCCTATCTGGCGAAAAAGAAGCAAAATTTATATAAATATGGTGGAAAAGGTGTATCTACAGGGAACTATTTACAATTTAAGGATAGGATTGAAAGGAAGGAAGGGCTAGGAGGAATTTTAGGGTCTATACAGGGTATTTGTTTGAATTTAGATGGGTCTATACGGGACGAAGGGGTAGTGGCTTTCGGGAACTGCTTCCCGTTGACCGATGTTGGAGGATGAGAGTCATCGATGGAGGTGTCCGTTCTGCGGAGGCGCCTCTCTGTTGATGACTCGAAGAGATCACTTTAGGGAGAGAAGGGGTGTGATGGCCCTTTCTTCCATCTAGACGGCATGGCCGCGTGAGTGGTGCAATAAATGTTGCAGTAGAAATTATCTATGATGGAAAATTGATTAAGGTAATTTTGTTTGTGGTGGCGTGGGGTCAACCGGGACTCTCGCGTATATGAAAAGGACGATCATAATATCCTTTGCACCATAGACTCCTACTCAGAGGTGATAGATAACCAATGTATGTTTCTTTTTCAAAATTTTCGGTTACCGGTTTCCGACTGGGTACCCGAGCTAATTTCCTGAATATTAATTCACGCGAAGTGCAGCCAGTGCCCTTTTGGACGCTGGCGTTATTTGGGAACGCGGCTAAGTTCCATTCGTCCCAGTCGCTGTATCTACCTATAATTAATTGTGAAGATTTGGTCAAAGCGAGATGCAATCTTTTTATAGAGCCATTCGTCTGTGGGTGAAGGGCTGTGGTTCGGAATTGTTGGGTTTTACATTCCCGTACTGCTGTTTTCGCGAAAGTGCTTTTAGAGTTTGCCGCTTGGTCGGTGAGGGTGGCTCTAGGAGCTCCGAAATGACAGTTAAATCTTTTAATGAATTCGTCTGCCCCTTTAATTGATGTGAGTAGGCTGAGGAGCACGCACACAGGATATTTCGTCAATAGAACCTGCATGGGTAATTTGTAAATCTGGTCGGTTCTCGTGGTAGGCAGTCGTTCACGTATGTTTTCCGGGGAAGGACTTGGCCGAATTTCTGCTGGCGACAATTTCCGGCGCTTCTTTCGGTGCAGTTGAATCCCGTTTGATTCTCTTCTAAGGTGAGCGTTGGATGTGGGCATTGTAGGATCGATGGAGTTGCTTCCACTCGTTGCCACATGGATCGGTGAACTGGAGAACCTTGGCCTCTTGGAGCTGCTTGGCTTATGTTTGGACCTGTCTTCCAAGTCGTCGTCCGATTTTTCTCGTGGTCGTATGGGGCATGCCTCCACTGTAAGGGGTTTACGGGATAAGGCGTCTGACCAGGCGTGGAATTCCAGTTCAAAAGTCGAGTATTGCAGGATCGGTTCCCTCTGCAATGCTGATTTTGAGTGGTTAAAAGCGGTTTGTTGGGACGATCTCCAGTCCAATGGAGTGTCTTTCTTCCGTAGTGAGGTCAAAGGCCGAGCCGTTTTAGGGAAATCTGGGATAAACTTAATGTAATATCCGGTCAGTCCGAGGTAGTTGTTAATTCTTTCAGGTGCGCAAGGTGCTGAGTAGTTCAGAACGGCGTGGATTTTCTGTTTGTCCAGTTTTACTAGGTCTGCTTCCTGGGCGATTATGTGTCCCGTTGAGATTGACTGGAGTGATTGTCCTACCCTCGAAGGGATTTCTTCAGATTTCTCCGTTATTTCCTGTTCCGGCGTAACTGCAAGAGACTCTTGGGAGGTTATGGGAAGGGTTGATTTGGCGTCATGCGCAGGGGATGAGCGTGAGTGCACCTTCGCGGGTGCCTCGAGATGGTGGATCGACGGATCCTGGGCTAAGAGGGACTTGCTTTTTATTATGGGGTGGATGGGAGTGATGCCTGTCGGCGTCGTAGTCTCTTTTGGACGTACCGGTTTGAATTCTGGATTTATTCTGTCGAGTTTCTCTACTTCGATGGTGGGCATTTTGATCGGAGTGTCAATCTTTAATTCGGGTATCTTCACGAAATCCGGCGTGTGAGTTATTATCGATGGCACCTGATTAACTGGGTTTAGTTGTGCGGTATCGATTCTTACGGTATTCTTGGTATTTTGGGCTGAATCGTAAATGGGTGTACTCCACGGATCGCATCCATCAGTGCTCGGAGGAGTAGTTTTTGACTCCGTTTCCCGCAAGGTTCTAGGATCCTTGTATATGGTGGATTTGCGTTTTAGGTATTCCAAGGTCGCGTGTCCGGGCTTCATGCAGTAACTGCTTTTGCGTATCTCCGTAGGTTTCGGAGGTGGAGGACGGTTCTTGTTCCCATATGGGAGCAGGGGATTGGGTGCTTGATACCTATATTCCGCGGCGTGGTTTGGAGGGTAACTCTCGGAATTTTGGTTGATCGCAGATCGTTGATTATTTCGACAGAACCGTGCGCCGTGACCTGTCTTGTTGCAGATTTGGCAGATTAGTTTGGGATCGGAGAATCGGAGACGGTCCCTATCAATCTGCTTGTCTACGAGGACAGCCTGATCGAATGCTTCGTTGAGAGTTTCGAAACGGTGCTGGTGTAATCTCATCCTTATGTAGGGCGGAAGGCCATCGACGAATGAGTCTAAGGTTAGGCGGTCTAGGTCCTGAAGATGCTGTTGTGCGAAATCGCTGTAATATTCTCTATCCTCTTCTAAAATGGCGAATCGGAGGTCCCTTACGCGTGAAATGTACTTCAACATGTGCTCGTTGGTTCCTTTTATAATATTGACAAGTTCCCCACGATAGTGGTCAGACGTTTTACCAGGAGAAAAGGTGCGGTTGAGTTGTTTGACTAAATCATTTATGGAGTCAAAGACCCTATTCTCAACGGCCAAGTATGCATGGTCTTGCAGCTTAGTTAGCAACAACCTCGTTAACTGGGGTTCGGCTTGCGAGGGAACCAGAGCCTTAGCCCTATTGCAGGCTCTCGCGAATTGCAAAACGGATATATTGTGACCGTTAAACTTTGGGACGGTTTCTATTGCGTCTTTCAATTCGATCTGGGGCAATGGATCCTGGTCCGGTACATTGTTATAATTTATCATTGGTTTCCTATCGAAACGGGAGGAACCGGGAGCTGCGAAATTGTTTGCCATTGGCGGAGGTGCAAGAAGTTTTTCCACCATGTCGCGGATGGCTTGAATTCGACCGGAGAGACCTTCTAACGCGGGGCCGTCCGAATCGGAGACTACGCCTGAATGCGTATTGGATTCCCGATTTGCGACAATTTCCGCGTACGAGCTTTTAATTTGGGCTACCTCTTGCTGTAATAATTGCACCAGCTCCATTCTTTCGGCGGTCGCGGCGTCTTCAGGGTTAGGGAAAGGACCCGCGTCTGGGTCCATTATGTGAGAGTCCTCGGTATTGGCGTACACGGACATGTTTAGGCCGTTTATTTAAAATTCGGGGCGTTCTATACTCATTTTTGATGATTGTCAAACCGACGGTAGCTCTTATTCGAGAGCAAATAACTTTCACAGCACTCGATGCAGTCTCTTATTGGGCGTTCTGGAATTAATGATTTACTGCATCGAGGACAATAAACAGGGGTTCTAAACGTATAGTAATAATGGGTCCAATATATTTCTACGGTATCTGCGGGCGCTAGGCTAGAGCACTTTAAGCAAACCTCGCTGCCGTCAATGGTTGTAGCTACGCCTCCCGAAGTGCAGGTTAGCGCGTTCAAATATGCCGTCAAACTTTGTAACCTACGGCTCCGGTAAGATGGTTGACACCGACTAGGGCGTTCAATACACATTTTAAATGTTGGGACTTTGTGGGTACCGCGTTAGAGAATTTATTTTCTTTCAACGGTGGACGCATCCCACCGCTGTCACCAAAAATATGTCACGTCCCGGGTGAAGGTCTTTGGGAGAATGACATGAGGGGTTTTATTCGAAGGGAATGCAGGCGCGAATGCCAGATTCGTGGCACTGCGGAGAGTAGGATGCAGGCGCGAATGCCAGATTCGTGGCACTGCGGAGAGTAGGAATTCAGGCGCGAATGCCAGATTCGTGGCACTGAATGTTCGAAGGGATGCAGGCGCGAATGCCAGATTCGTGGCACTGCGGAGAGTAGGATGCAGGCGCGAATGCCAGATTCGTGGCACTGCGGAGAGCAGGAATTCAGGCGCGAATGCCAGATTCGTGGCACTGAATGTTCGAAGGGATGCAGGCGCGAATGCCAGATTCGTGGCACTGCGGAGAGTAGGATGCAGGCGCGAATGCCAGATTCGTGGCACTGCGGAGAGTAGGAATTCAGGCGCGAATGCCAGATTCGTGGCACTGAATGTTCGAAGGGATGCAGGTGCGAATGCCAGATTCGTGGCACTGCGGAGAGTAGGATGCAGGCGCGAATGCCAGATTCGTGGCGCTGCGGAGGGTAGGATGCAGGCGCGAATGCCAGATTCGTGGCACTGCGGAGAGTAGGGATTCAGGCGCGAATGCCAGATTCGTAGCTCTGAACGACCAGGGAAGGTTTGGACTGTAATCCCTCCGGTAATGACACCCGTTAGCACTCTTGTTTTGTTTTGGTTTGGTAATAGGATTTACCGTTGCATTCGTACTAAAGAAACCACACTTAGTTTTCCTAAGAATAGCACGGTTCGTGCTGCAGTGTGTTTGTAAATACTGGGAGAGCTCTCGCGAATCAGCTGTTGCGGCAGCTTGGTTTCGTGGGGAAGCCTTATGATTTGAGGATACGCACAATAACTCGAAACATGATTGATAACAAAGCGGTTTATTAGCTTTGTTAGAGAGGGTTTAACAATGCGTGGGAAGATTTTGTATTCACACGCGCAACATTTATAATATGAGTTATGAATATGAATGGCGATATAAGCATAAACGAAAGAATATAATAATAAGTAAGCGATAAGCATAAACGAAAGAATATAATAATAAGTAAGCGATAAGCATAAACGAAAGAATATAATAATAAGCTATAAGCGTTGATAAATAATAATATGGTATGGGGTGATATGCACTATAATGATGGTATATAATAATGACTTACAGTGATTGTCGTAGAGCACTGATTAGAATAGTTAACACTGGTTAAATAATACTCTGAACTGTTCGATAGTCTGTTGACAAAAGAGCGTTCTGAGCTCTCGATCCTTCGTATTTATATGATCTTCCAGGAGTACTGCGGGGGTTCGCGCGGTAAAGACCTTGACAGATTTCGGAACAAGACGCAGTAGATTTTGGGGGTTTTTGTAAACGGTATGGCTATTAATAGATGTATTTATGTCACGTACGCCAAATGCGTCGTAATTACAATCACGTGTTGATCACGTTTGTACATTTGCGTCGCAGTAACATTTCTAGGGTTTTTGCATGGGGCTTAGAAGCGAAATACTCAACCCATTTGGTGGAGTTTAGGAGGTCGTATAGGAATGGGGTAAACGGTGTATTGACTTCTGTGATCATAGTAAGGGCGTGAGACGTAGTCTCGATTTGGAAGAGGGTTTTAAGGATGAGGGGTTTGTTTAAACGTAGATTTGGAAGGAAGTTTTCATGCCTCATATGGCGAATAGGCGAAGGAGTTTTGTAACGATCATCTCGTGATGGGGATCTCTAAGATACATCATCGAGGTGGCGTTTTGTATAGGTCATCTTGTGTTGGGGACCGCTAAGGTACAACATCAAGGTGATCGGCGATTGGGATTGACCATTTAGAGACAGGGACCACTAAGGTATATCGTCTAAGTGATCGGTTGGGTTTGAAAAAGGGGTATGGCTTGAGTTCGATGGTTTTTGATGGAGTTGTGGATGGATTTGTGAGGAAGTGGTGTTAAAATACCGCGCGAAAAATAGTGGGACGTCACAGTAGGGTCTATATTAGAGTAAATTTTGATGAAAATAACTTCAATTTTTAGGATTGTGAAAAAAAATTTTAGTTGGAAGTGTCAAATTTTAATAAATTTATTTGAATCCAACTTCGATTTTTTTGGATTTAGTTGAGTACTTTTGTTGTAGGATGTATATTTGAGTAAATTTAGATGAAAATAACGACAATTTTTTGGATTGTGAAAAAAAAATTTAGTTGGAAGTGTCAAATTTTAATAAATTTATTTGAAACCAGCTTCGATTTTTTTTTTATTTTGTCGAGTATTTTTGTTGTAGGATGTATATTTGAGTAAATTTAGATGAAAATAACGACAATTTTTTGGATTGTGAAAAAAAATTTTAGTTGGAAGTGTCAAATTTTAATTAATTTATTTGAAACCAACTTCGATTTTTTTTGGATTTTGTCGAGTATTTTTGTTGCAGGATGTATATTTGAGTAAATTTAGTTGAAAATAACGACAATTTTTTGGATTGTGAAAAAAAATTTTAGTTGGAAGTGTCAAATTTTAATAAATTTATTTGAAACCAACTTCGATTTTTTTGGATTTTGTTGCGTATTTTTGTTGTAGGGTCTATATTGGAGTAAATTTTGATGAAAATAACTTCAATTTTAAGGATTGAGAAAAAATTTTTAGTTGGAAGTGTCAAATTTTAATAAATTTATTTGAAACCAACTTCGATTTTTTTCTTATTTTCATGAGTATTTTGTTGTAGGATCTATATTTGAGTAAATTTAGATGAAAATAACGATAATTTTTAGGAATGTGAAAAAATTTTACTTGGAAGTGTCAAATTTTAATAAATTTATTTGAAACCAACTTCGATTTTTTTGGATTTTGTTGAGTATTTGTGTTGTAGGATGTATATTTGAGTAAATTTAGATGAAAATAACGACAATTTATTGGATTGTGAAAAAAAATTTTAGTTGGAAGTGTCAAATTTTAATAAATTTATTTGAAACCATCTTCGTTTTTTCTTGGATTTTGTGGAGTATTTTTGTTGTAGGATCTATATTTGAGTAAATTTAGATGAAAATAACTTCAATTTTTTGGATTGTGAAAAAAATTTACTTGGCAGTGTAAAATTTTAATAAATTTATTTGAAACCAACTTCGATTTTTTTGGATTTTGCTGAGTATTTTTGTTGTAGGATCTATATTTGAGTAAATTTAGATGAAAATAACTTCAATTTTAAGGATTGAGAAAAAATTTTTAGTTGGAAGTGTCAAATTTTAATAAATTTATTTGAAACCAGCTTCGATTATTTTTTATTCTGTTGAGTATTTTTGTTGTGGGGTCTATATTAGAGTAAATTTTGATGAAAATAACTTCAATTTTAGGATTGTGAAAAAAATTTTAGTTGGAAGTGTCAAATTTTAATAAATATATTTGAAACCAACTTCGATTTTTCTCGACTATGTTGAGTTTTTTTGATAGAGAAGCCTAATTTGAGTAATTTCAGTTGAAATTAACTTCGATTTTTTGGATTTTGTCACGATTTTTGCCAAATTTTAATAAATTTATTTGAAATCAACTTGGATTATTTTGGATTTTGTTGAGTATTTTTGTTGTAGGCTCTATATTTGAATAAATTTAGATGAAAATAACTTCAATTTTTAGGAATGTGAAAAAATTTTAGTTGGAAGTGTCAAATTTAAATAAATTTATTTGAAACCATCTTCGATTTTTTTTTATATTGTCGAGTATTTTTGTTGTAGGATCTATATTTGAGTAAATTTAGATGAAAATAACTTCAATTTTTTGGATTGTGAAAAAAAATTTACTTGGAAGTGTCAAATTTTAATAAATTTATTTGAAACCAACTTCGATTTTTTTGGATTTTGTTGAGTATTTGTGTTGTAGGATGTATAATTGAGTAAATTTAGATGAAAATAACGACAATTTTTTGGATTGTGAAAAAAAATTTTAGTTGGAAGTGTCAAATTTTAATAAATGTATTTGAAACCAACTTCGATTTTTTTTTATTTTGTTGCGTATTTTTGTTGTAGGGTCTATATTGGAGTAAATTTGGATGAAAATAACTTCAATTTTTAGGATTGTGAAAAAAATTTTAGTTGGAAGTGTCAAATTTTAATAAATTTATTTGAAACCAACTTCGATTTTGTTGGATTTTGACGAGAATTTCTGTTGTAGGATGTATATTTGAGTAAATTTAGTTGAAAATAACGACAATTTTTTTGGATTCTGAAAAAAAAATATAGTTGGAAGTGTCAAATTTTAATAAATTTGTTTGAAACCAACTTCGATTTTTTTTTATTTTGATGAGTATTTTTGTTGTAGGATGTATATTTGAGTAAATTTAGATGAAAATAACGACAATTTTTTGGATTGTGAAAAAAAATTTTAGTTGGAAGTGTCAAATTTTAATTAATTTATTTGAAACCAACTTCGATTTTTTTTGGATTTTGTCGAGTATTTTTGTTGCAGGATGTATATTTGAGTAAATTTAGTTGAAAATAACGACAATTTTTTGGATTGTGAAAAAAAATTTTAGTTGGAAGTGTCAAATTTTAATAAATTTATTTGAAACCAACTTCGATTTTTTTGGATTTTGTTGCGTATTTTTGTTGTAGGGTCTATATTGGAGTAAATTTTGATGAAAATAACTTCAATTTTTAGGATTGTGAAAAAAATATAGTTGGAAGTGTCAAATTTTAATAAATTTATTTGAAACCAACTTCGATTTTTCTCGACTATGTTGAGTTTTTTTGATAGAGAAGCCTAATTTGAGTAATTTCAGTTGAAATTAACTTCGATTTTTTGGATTTTGTCACGATTTTTGCCAAATTTTAATAAATTTAATTGAAATCGACTTGGATTATTTTGGATTTTGATGAGTATTTTTGTTGTAGGATCTATATTTGAATAAATTTAGATGAAAATAACTTCAATTTTTAGGAATGTGAAAAAATTTTACTTGGAAGTGTCAAATTTTAATAAATTTATTTGAAACCAACTTCGATTTTTTTGGATTTTGTTGAGTATTTGTGTTGTAGGATGTATATTTGAGTAAATTTAGATGAAAATAACGACAATTTATTGGATTGTGAAAAAAAATTTTAGTTGGAAGTGTCAAATTTTAATAAATTTATTTGAAACCATCTTCGTTTTTTCTTGGATTTTGTGGAGTATTTTTGTTGTAGGATCTATATTTGAGTAAATTTAGATGAAAATAACTTCAATTTTTTGGATTGTGAAAAAAATTTACTTGGCAGTGTAAAATTTTAATAAATTTAGTTGAAACCAACTTCGATTTTTTTGGATTTTGCTGAGTATTTTTGTTGTAGGATCTATATTTGAGTAAATTTAGATGAAAATAACTTCAATTTTAAGGATTGAGAAAAAATTTTTAGTTGGAAGTGTCAAATTTTAATAAATTTATTTGAAACCAACTTCGATTTTTTTCTTATTTTCATGAGTATTTTGTTGTAGGATCTATATTTGAGTAAATTTAGATGAAAATAACGACAATTTTTTGGATAGTGAAAAAAAATTTTAGTTGGAAGTGTCAAATTTTAATAAATTTATTTGAAACCAACTTCGATTTTTTTTGGATTTTGTTGTGTATTTTTGTTGTAGGGTCTATATTAGAGTAAATTTTGATGAAAAAACCTTCAATTTTTAGGATTGTGAAAAAAATTTTACTTGGAAGTGTCAAATTTTAATAAATTTATTTGAAACCAACTTCGATTTTTTTGGATTTTGTTGAGTATTTGTGTTGTAGGATGTATATTTGAGTAAATTTAGATGAAAATAACGACAATTTATTGGTTTGTGAAAAAAAATTTTAGTTGGAAGTGTCAAATTTTAATAAATTTATTTGAAACCAACTTCGATTTTTTTGGATTTTGTTGCGTATTTTTGTTGTAGAGTCTATATTGGAGTAAATTTTGATGAAAATAACTTCAATTTTTAGGATTGTGAAAAAAATTTTAGTTGGAAGTGTCAAATTTTAATAAATTTATTTGAAACCAACTTCGATTTTTTTTTATTTTGATGAGTATTTTGTTGTAGGATCTATATTTGAGTAAATTTAGATGAAAATAAGTCAATTTTTTGGATTGTGAAAAAAATTTAGTGGAAGTGTCAAATTTTAACAAATTTATTTGAAACCAACTTCGATTTTTTTTGATTTTGTCAAGTATTTTTGTTGTAGGATGTATATTTGAGTAAATTTAGATGAAAATAACGACAATTTATTGGATTATGAAAAAAAAATTTTGTTGTAAGTGTCAAATTTTAATAAATTTATTTGAAACCAGCTTCGATTTTTTTTTATTCTGTTGAGTATTTTTGTTGTGGGGTCTATATTAGAGTAAATTTTGATGAAAATAACTTCAATTTTAGGATTGTGAAAAAAATTTTAGTTGGAAGTGTCAAATTTTAATAAATATATTTGAAACCAACTTCGATTTTTCTCGACTATGTTGGGTTTTTTTGATAGAGAAGCCTAATTTGAGTAATTTCAGTTGAAATTAACTTCGATTTTTTGGATTTTGTCACGATTTTTGCCAAATTTTAATAAATTTATTTGAAATCAACTTGGATTATTTTGGATTTTGTTGAGTATTTTTGTTGTAGGATCTATATTTGAATAAATTTAGATGAAAATAACTTCAATTTTTAGGAATGTGAAAAAATTTTAGTTGGAAGTGTCAAATTTTAATAAATTTATTTGAAACCATCTTCGATTTTTTTTTATATTGTCGAGTATTTTTGTTGTAGGATCTATATTTGAGTAAATTTAGATGAAAATAACTTCAATTTTTTGGATTGTGAAAAAAAATTTACTTGGAAGTGTCAAATTTTAATAAATTTATTTGAAACCAACTTCGATTTTTTTGGATTTTGTTGAGTATTTGTGTTGTAGGATGTATAATTGAGTAAATTTAGATGAAAATAACGACAATTTTTTGGATTGTGAAAAAAAATTTTAGTTGGAAGTGTCAAATTTTAATAAATTTATTTGAAACCAGCTTCGATTTTTTTGGATTTTGTTGAGTATTTTTGTTGTTGGGTCTATATTAGAGTAAATTTTGATGAAAATAACTTCAATTTTTAGGATTGTGAAAAAAAATTTTAGTTGGAAGTGTCAAATTTTAATAAATTTATTTGAATCCAACTTCGATTTTTTTGGATTTAGTTGAGTACTTTTGTTGTAGGATGTATATTTGAGTAAATTTAGATGAAAATAACGACAATTTTTTGGATTGTGAAAAAAAATTTTAGTTGGAAGTGTCAAATTTTAATAAATTTATTTGAAACCAACTTCGAGTTTTTTTGGATTTTGCCGAGGATTTTTGTTGTAGGATGTATATTTGAGTAAATTTAGATGAGAATAACGACAATTTTTTGGATTGTGAAAAAAAATTTTAGTTGGAACTGTCAAATTTTAATAAATTTATTTGAAACCAGCTTCGATTTTTTTTTTATTTTGTCGAGTATTTTTGTTGTAGGATGTATATTTGAGTAAATTTAGATGAAAATAACGACAATTTTTTGGATTGTGAAAAAAAATTTTAGTTGGAAGTGTCAAATTTTAATTAATTTATTTGAAACCAACTTCAATTTTTTTTGGATTTTGTCGAGTATTTTTGTTGCAGGATGTATATTTGAGTAAATTTAGTTGAAAATAACGACAATTTTTTGGATTGTGAAAAAAAATTTTAGTTGGAAGTGTCAAATTTTAATAAATTTATTTGAAACCAACTTCGATTTTTTTGGATTTTGTTGCGTATTTTTGTTGTAGGGTCTATATTGGAGTAAATTTTGATGAAAATAACTTCAATTTTTAGGATTGTGAAAAAAATATAGTTGGAAGTGTCAAATTTTAATAAATTTATTTGAAACCAACTTCGATTTTTTTTTATTTTGATGAGTATTTTGTTGTAGGATCTATATTTGAGTAAATTTAGATGAAAATAAGTGAATTTTTTGGATTGTGAAAAAAATTTTAGTTGGAAGTGTCAAATTTTAATAAATTTATTTGAAACCAATTTCGATTTTTCTCGACTATGTTGAGTTTTTTTGATAGAGAAGCCTAATTTGAGTAATTTCAGTTGAAATTAACTGCGATTTTTTGGATTTTGTCACGATTTTTGCCAAATTTTAATAAATTTAATTGAAATCGACTTGGATTATTTTGGATTTTGATGAGTATTTTTGTTGTAGGATCTATATTTGAATAAATTTAGATGAAAATAACTTCAATTTTTAGGAATGTGAAAAAATTTTACTTGGAAGTGTCAAATTTTAATAAATTTATTTGAAACCAACTTCGATTTTTTTGGATTTTGTTGAGTATTTGTGTTGTAGGATGTATATTTGAGTAAATTTAGATGAAAATAACGACAATTTATTGGATTGTGAAAAAAAATTTTAGTTGGAAGTGTCAAATTTTAATAAATTTATTTGAAACCATCTTCGTTTTTTCTTGGATTTTGTGGAGTATTTTTGTTGTAGGATCTATATTTGAGTAAATTTAGATGAAAATAACTTCAATTTTTTGGATTGTGAAAAAAATTTACTTGGCAGTGTAAAATTTTAATAAATTTATTTGAAACCAACTTCGATTTTTTTGGATTTTGCTGAGTATTTTTGTTGTAGGATCTATATTTGAGTAAATTTAGATGAAAATAACTTCAATTTTAAGGATTGAGAAAAAATTTTTAGTTGGAAGTGTCAAATTTTAATAAATTTATTTGAAACCAACTTCGATTTTTTTCTTATTTTCATGAGTATTTTGTTGTAGGATCTATATTTGAGTAAATTTAGATGAAAATAACGACAATTTTTTGGATAGTGAAAAAAAATTTTAGTTGGAAGTGTCAAATTTTAATAAATTTATTTAAAACCAACTTCGATTTTTTTGGGGATTTTGTTGTGTATTTTTGTTGTAGGGTCTATATTAGAGTAAATTTTGATGAAAAAACCTTCAATTTTTAGGATTGTGAAAAAAATTTTACTTGGAAGTGTCAAATTTTAATAAATTTATTTGAAACCAACTTCGATTTTTTTGGATTTTGTTGAGTATTTGTGTTGTAGGATGTATAATTGAGTAAATTTAGATGAAAATAACGACAATTTTTTGGATTGTGAAAAAAAATTTTAGTTGGAAGTGTCAAATTTTAATAAATTTATTTGAAACCAGCTTCGATTTTTTTGGATTTTGTTGAGTATTTTTGTTGTTGGGTCTATATTAGAGTAAATTTTGATGAAAATAACTTCAATTTTTAGGATTGTGAAAACAAATTTTAGTTGGAAGTGTCAAATTTTAATAAATTTATTTCAATCCAACTTCGATTTTTTTGGATTTAGTTGAGTACTTTTGTTGTAGGATGTATATTTGAGTAAATTTAGATGAAAATAACGACAATTTTTTGGATTGTGAAAAAAAATTTTAGTTGGAAGTGTCAAATTTTAATAAATTTATTTGAAACCAACTTCGAGTTTTTTTGGATTTTGCCGAGGATTTTTGTTGTAGGATGTATATTTGAGTAAATTTAGATGAGAATAACGACAATTTTTTGGATTGTGAAAAAAAATTTTAGTTGGAACTGTCAAATTTTAATAAATTTATTTGAAACCAGCTTCGATTTTTTTTTTATTTTGTCGAGTATTTTTGTTGTAGGATGTATATTTGAGTAAATTTAGATGAAAATAACGACAATTTTTTGGATTGTGAAAAAAAATTTTAGTTGGAAGTGTCAAATTTTAATTAATTTATTTGAAACCAACTTCGATTTTTTTTGGATTTTGTCGAGTATTTTTGTTGCAGGATGTATATTTGAGTAAATTTATTTGAAAATAACGACAATTTTTTGGATTGTGAAAAAAAATTTTAGTTGGAAGTGTCAAATTTTAATAAATTTATTTGAAACCAACTTCGATTTTTTTGGATTTTGTTGCGTATTTTTGTTGTAGGGTCTATATTGGAGTAAATTTTGATGAAAATAACTTCAATTTTTAGGATTGTGAAAAAAATATAGTTGGAAGTGTCAAATTTTAATAAATTTATTTGAAACCAACTTCGATTTTTTTTTATTTTGATGAGTATTTTGTTGTAGGATCTATATTTGAGTAAATTTAGATGAAAATAAGTGAATTTTTTGGATTGTGAAAAAAATTTTAGTTGGAAGTGTCAAATTTTAATAAATTTATTTGAAACCAATTTCGATTTTTCTCGACTATGTTGAGTTTTTTTGATAGAGAAGCCTAATTTGAGTAATTTCAGTTGAAATTAACTGCGATTTTTTGGATTTTGTCACGATTTTTGCCAAATTTTAATAAATTTAATTGAAATCGACTTGGATTATTTTGGATTTTGATGAGTATTTTTGTTGTAGGATCTATATTTGAATAAATTTAGATGAAAATAACTTCAATTTTTAGGAATGTGAAAAAATTTTACTTGGAAGTGTCAAATTTTAATAAATTTATTTGAAACCAACTTCGATTTTTTTGGATTTTGTTGAGTATTTGTGTTGTAGGATGTATATTTGAGTAAATTTAGATGAAAATAACGACAATTTATTGGATTGTGAAAAAAAATTTTAGTTGGAAGTGTCAAATTTTAATAAATTTATTTAAAACCATCTTCGTTTTTTCTTGGATTTTGTGGAGTATTTTTGTTGTAGGATCTATATTTGAGTAAATTTAGATGAAAATAACTTCAATTTTTTGGATTGTGAAAAAAATTTACTTGGCAGTGTAAAATTTTAATAAATTTATTTGAAACCAACTTCGATTTTTTTGGATTTTGCTGAGTATTTTTGTTGTAGGATCTATATTTGAGTAAATTTAGATGAAAATAACTTCAATTTTAAGGATTGAGAAAAAATTTTTAGTTGAAGTGTCAAATTTTAATAAATTTATTTGAAACCAACTTCGATTTTTTTCTTATTTTCATGAGTATTTTGTTGTAGGATCTATATTTGAGTAAATTTAGATGAAAATAACGACAATTTTTTGGATAGTGAAAAAAAATTTTAGTTGGAAGTGTCAAATTTTAATAAATTTATTTAAAACCAACTTCGATTTTTTTTGGATTTTGTTGTGTATTTTTGTTGTAGGGTCTATATTAGAGTAAATTTTGATGAAAAAACCTTCAATTTTTAGGATTGTGAAAAAAATTTTACTTGGAAGTGTCAAATTTTAATAAATTTATTTGAAACCAACTTCGATTTTTTTGGATTTTGTTGAGTATTTGTGTTGTAGGATGTATATTTGAGTAAATTTAGATGAAAATAACGACAATTTATTGGTTTGTGAAAAAAAATTTTAGTTGGAAGTGTCAAATTTTAATAAATTTATTTGAAACCAACTTCGATTTTTTTGGATTTTGTTGCGTATTTTTGTTGTAGAGTCTATATTGGAGTAAATTTTGATGAAAATAACTTCAATTTTTAGGATTGTGAAAAAAATTTTAGTTGGAAGTGTCAAATTTTAATAAATTTATTTGAAACCAACTTCGATTTTTTTGGATTTTGTTGAGTATTTGTGTTGTAGGATGTATATTTGACTAAATTTAGATGAAAATAACGACAATTTATTGGTTTGTGAAAAAAAATTTTAGTTGGAAGTGTCAAATTTTAATAAATTTATTTGAAACCAACTTCGATTTTTTTGGATTTTGTTGCGTATTTTTGTTGTAGAGTCTATATTGGAGTAAATTTTGATGAAAATAACTTAAATTTTTAGGATTGTGAAAAAAATTTTAGTTGGAAGTGTCAAATTTTAATCAATTTATTTGAAACCAACTTCGATTTTTTTTTATTTTGATGAGTATTTTGTTGTAGGATCTATATTTGAGTAAATTTAGATGAAAATAAGTCAATTTTTTGGATTGTGAAAAAAATTTAGTTGGAAGTGTCAAATTTTAACAAATTTATTTGAAACCAACTTCGATTTTTTTTTATTTTGTCAAGTATTTTTGTTGTAGGATGTATATTTGAGTAAATTTAGATGAAAATAACGACAATTTATTGGATTATGAAAAAAAAATTTTGTTGTAAGTGTCAAATTTTAATAAATTTATTTGAAACCAGCTTCGATTTTTTTTTATTCTGTTGAGTATTTTTGTTGTGGGGTCTATATTAGAGTAAATTTTGATGAAAATAACTTGAATTTTAGGATTGTGAAAAAAATTTTAGTTGGAAGTGTCAAATTTTAATAAATATATTTGAAACCAACTTCGATTTTTCTCGACTATGTTGAGTTTTTTTGATAGAGAAGCCTAATTTGAGTAATTTCAGTTGAAATTAACTTCGATTTTTTGGATTTTGTCACGATTTTTGCCAAATTTTAATAAATTTATTTGAAATCAACTTGGATTATTTTGGATTTTGTTGAGTATTTTTGTTGTAGGATCTATATTTGAATAAATTTAGATGAAAATAACTTCAATTTTTAGGAATGTGAAAAAATTTTAGTTGGAAGTGTCAAATTTTAATAAATTTATTTGAAACCATCTTCGATTATTTTTTATATTGTCGAGTATTTTTGTTGTAGGATCTATATTTGAGTAAATTTAGATGAAAATAACTTCAATTTTTTGGATTGTGAAAAAAAATTTACTTGGAAGTGTCAAATTTTAATAAATTTATTTGAAACCAACTTCGATTTTTTTGGATTTTGTTGAGTATTTGTGTTGTAGGATGTATAATTGAGTAAATTTAGATGAAAATAACGACAATTTTTTGGATTGTGAAAAAAAATTTTAGTTGGAAGTGTCAAATTTTAATAAATGTATTTGAAACCAACTTCGATTTTTTTTTATTTTGTTGCGTCTTTTTGTTGTAGGGTCTATATTGGAGTAAATTTGGATGAAAATAACTTCAATTTTTAGGATTGTGAAAAAAATTTTAGTTGGAAGTGTCAAATTTTAATAAATTTATTTGAAACCAACTTCGATTTTGTTGGATTTTGACGAGAATTTCTGTTGTGGGATGTATATTTGAGTAAATTTAGTTGAAAATAACGACAATTTTTTTGGATTCTGAAAAAAAAATATAGTTGGAAGTGTCAAATTTTAATAAATTTGTTTGAAACCAACTTCGATTTTTTTTTATTTTGATGAGTATTTTTGTTGTAGGATCTATATTTGAGTAAATTTAGATGAAAATAACTTCAATTTTAAGGATTGAGAAAAAATTTTTAGTTGGAAGTGTCAAATTTTAATAAATTTATTTGAAACCAACTTCGATTTTTTTCTTATTTTCATGAGTATTTTGTTGTAGGATCTATATTTGAGTAAATTTAGATGAAAATAACGACAATTTTTTGGATAGTGAAAAAAAATTTTAGTTGGAAGTGTCAAATTTTAATAAATTTATTTGAAACCAACTTCGATTTTTTTTGGATTTTGTTGTGTATTTTTGTTGTAGGGTCTATATTAGAGTAAATTTTGATGAAAAAACCTTCAATTTTTAGGATTGTGAAAAAAATTTTACTTGGAAGTGTCAAATTTTAATAAATTTATTTGAAACCAACTTCGATTTTTTTGGATTTTGTTGAGTATTTGTGTTGTAGGATGTATATTTGAGTAAATTTAGATGAAAATAACGACAATTTATTGGTTTGTGAAAAAAAATTTTAGTTGGAAGTGTCAAATTTTAATAAATTTATTTGAAACCAACTTCGATTTTTTTGGATTTTGTTGCGTATTTTTGTTGTAGAGTCTATATTGGAGTAAATTTTGATGAAAATAACTTCAATTTTTAGGATTGTGAAAAAAATTTTAGTTGGAAGTGTCAAATTTTAATAAATTTATTTGAAACCAACTTCGATTTTTTTTTATTTTGATGAGTATTTTGTTGTAGGATCTATATTTGAGTAAATTTAGATGAAAATAAGTCAATTTTTTGGATTGTGAAAAAAATTTAGTTGGAAGTGTCAAATTTTAACAAATTTATTTGAAACCAACTTCGATTTTTTTTGATTTTGTCAAGTATTTTTGTTGTAGGATGTATATTTGAGTAAATTTAGATGAAAATAACGACAATTTATTGGATTATGAAAAAAAAATTTTGTTATAAGTGTCAAATATTAATAAATTTATTTGAAACCAGCTTCGATTTTTTTTTATTCTGTTGAGTATTTTTGTTGTGGGGTCTATATTAGAGTAAATTTTGATGAAAATAACTTCAATTTTAGGATTGTGAAAAAAATTTTAGTTGGAAGTGTCAAATTTTAATAAATATATTTGAAACCAACTTCGATTTTTCTCGACTATGTTGAGTTTTTTTGATAGAGAAGCCTAATTTGAGTAATTTCAGATGAAATTAACTTCGATTTTTTGGATTTTGTCACGATTTTTGCCAAATTTTAATAAATTTATTTGAAATCAACTTGGATTATTTTGGATTTTGTTGAGTATTTTTGTTGTAGGATCTATATTTGAATAAATTTAGATGAAAATAACTTCAATTTTTAGGAATGTGAAAAAATTTTAGTTGGAAGTGTCAAATTTTAATAAATTTATTTGAAACCAGCTTCGATTTTTTTTGATATTGTCGAGTATTTTTGTTGTAGGATCTATATTTGAGTAAATTTAGATGAAAATAACGACAATTTTTTGGATTGTGAAAAAAAATTTTAGTTGGAACTGTCAAATTTTAATAAATTTATTTGAAACCAGCTTCGATTTTTTTTTTATTTTGTCGAGTATTTTTGTTGTAGGATGTATATTTGAGTAAATTTAGATGAAAATAACGACAATTTTTTGGATTGTGAAAAAAAATTTTAGTTGGAAGTGTCAAATTTTAATTAATTTATTTGAAACCAACTTCGATTTTTTTTGGATTTTGTCGAGTATTTTTGTTGCAGGATGTATATTTGAGTAAATTTAGTTGAAAATAACGACAATTTTTTGGATTGTGAAAAAAAATTTTAGTTGGAAGTGTCAAATTTTAATAAATTTATTTGAAACCAACTTCGATTTTTTTGGATTTTGTTGCGTATTTTTGTTGTAGGGTCTATATTGGAGTAAATTTTGATGAAAATAACTTCAATTTTTAGGATTGTGAAAAAAATATAGTTGGAAGTGTCAAATTTTAATAAATTTATTTGAAACCAACTTCGATTTTTTTTATTTTGATGAGTATTTTGTTGTAGGATCTATATTTGAGTAAATTTAGATGAAAATAAGTGAATTTTTTGGATTGTGAAAAAAATTTTAGTTGGAAGTGTCAAATTTTAATAAATTTATTTGAAACCAACTTCGATTTTTTTGGATTTTGTTGAGTATTTTTGTTGTAGGGTCTATATTAGAGTTAATTTTGATGAAAATAACTTCAATTTTTAGGATTGTGAAAAAAATTTTAGTTGGAAGTGTCAAATTTTAATAAATTTATTTGAAACCAACTTCGAGTTTTTTTGGATTTTGCCGAGTATTTTTGTTGTAGGATGTATATTTGAGTAAATTTAGATGAGAATAACGACAATTTTTTGGATTGTGAAAAAAAATTTTAGTTGGAACTGTCAAATTTTAATAAATTTATTTGAAACCAGCTTCGATTTTTTTTTTATTTTGTCGAGTATTTTTGTTGTAGGATGTATATTTGAGTAAATTTAGATGAAAATAACGACAATTTTTTGGATGGTGAAAAAAAATTTTAGTTGGAAGTGTCAAATTTTAATTAATTTATTTGAAACCAACTTCGATTTTTTTTGGATTTTGTCGAGTATTTTTGTTGCAGGATGTATATTTGAGTAAATTTAGTTGAAAATAACGACAATTTTTTGGATTGTGAAAAAAAATTTTAGTTGGAAGTGTCAAATTTTAATAAATTTATTTGAAACCAACTTCGATTTTTTTGGATTTTGTTGCGTATTTTTGTTGTAGGGTCATTATTGGGGTAAATTTTGATGAAAATAACTTCAATTTTTAGGATTGTGAAAAAAATATAGTTGGAAGTGTCAAATTTTAATAAATTTATTTGAAACCAACTTCGATTTTTTTTTATTTTGATGAGTATTTTGTTGTAGGATCTATATTTGAGTAAATTTAGATGAAAATAAGTGAATTTTTTGGATTGTGAAAAAAATTTTAGTTGGAAGTGTCAAATTTTAATAAATTTATTTGAAACCAACTTCGATTTTTTTGGATTTTGTTGCGTATTTTTGTTGTAGAGTCTATATTGGAGTAAATTTTGATGAAAATAACTTAAATTTTTAGGATTGTGAAAAAAATTTTAGTTGGAAGTGTTAAATTTTAATCAATTTATTTGAAACCAACTTCGATTTTTTTTTATTTTGATGAGTATTTTGTTGTAGGATCTATATTTGAGTAAATTTAGATGAAAATAAGTCAATTTTTTGGATTGTGAAAAAAATTTAGTTGGAAGTGTCAAATTTTAACAAATTTATTTGAAACCAACTTCGATTTTTTTTGATTTTGTCAAGTATTTTTGTTGTAGGATGTATATTTGAGTAAATTTAGATGAAAATAACGACAATTTATTGGATTATGAAAAAAAAATTTTGTTGTAAGTGTCAAATTTTAATAAATTTCTTTGAAACCAGCTTCGATTTTTTTTTATTCTGTTGAGTATTTTTGTTGTGGGGTCTATATTAGAGTAAATTTTGATGAAAATAACTTCAATTTTAGGATTGTGAAAAAAATTTTAGTTGGAAGTGTCAAATTTTAATAAATTTATTTGAAACCAACTTCGATTTTTTTTTATTTTGATGAGTATTTTGTTGTAGGATCTATATTTGAGTAAATTTAGATGAAAATAAGTCAATTTTTAGGAATGTGAAAAAATTTTAGTTGGAAGTGTCAAATTTTAATAAATTTATTTGAAACCATCTTCGATTTTTTTTGATATTGTCGAGTATTTTTGTTGTAGGATCTATATTTGAGTAAATTTAGATGAAAATAACGACAATTTTTTGGATTGTGAAAAAAAATTTTAGTTGGAAGTGTCAAATTTTAATAAATTTATTTGAAACCATCTTCGATTTTTTTTGATATTGTCGAGTATTTTTGTTGTAGGATCTATATTTGAGTAAATTTAGATGAAAATAACTTCAATTTTTTGGATTGTGAAAAAAAATTTACTTGGAAGTGTCAAATTTTAATAAATTTATTTGAAACCAACTTCGATTTTTTTGGATTTTGTTGAGTATTTGTGTTGTAGGATGTACAATTGAGTAAATTTAGATGAAAATAACGACAATTTTTTGGATTGTGAAAAAAAATTTTAGTTGGAAGTGTCAAATTTTAATAAATTTATTTGAAACCAGCTTCGATTTTTTTGGATTTTGTTGAGTATTTTTGTTGTAGGGTCTATATTAGAGTTAATTTTGATGAAAATAACTTCAATTTTTAGGATTGTGAAAAAAAATTTTAGTTGGAAGTGTCAAATTTTAATAAATTTATTTGAATCCAACTTCGATTTTTTTGGATTTAGTTGAGTACTTTTGTTGTAGGATGTATATTTGAGTAAATTTAGATGAAAATAACGACAATTTTTTGGATTGTGAAAAAAAATTTTAGTTGGAAGTGTCAAATTTTAATAAATTTATTTGAAACCAACTTCGAGTTTTTTTGGATTTTGCCGAGTATTTTTGTTGTAGGATGTATATTTGAGTAAATTTAGATGAGAATAACGACAATTTTTTGGATTGTGAAAAAAAATTTTAGTTGGAACTGTCAAATTTTAATAAATTTATTTGAAACCAGCTTCGATTTTTTTTTTATTTTGTCGAGTATTTTTGTTGTAGGATGTATATTTGAGTAAATTTAGATGAAAATAACGACAATTTTTTGGATTGTGAAAAAAAATTTTAGTTGGAAGTGTCAAATTTTAATTAATTTATTTGAAACCAACTTCGATTTTTTTTGGATTTTGTCGAGTATTTTTGTTGCAGGATGTATATTTGAGTAAATTTAGTTGAAAATAACGACAATTTTTTGGATTGTGAAAAAAAATTTTAGTTGGAAGTGTCAAATTTTAATAAATTTATTTGAAACCAACTTCGATTTTTTTGGATTTTGTTGCGTATTTTTGTTGTAGGGTCTATATTGGAGTAAATTTTGATGAAAATAACTTCAATTTTTAGGATTGTGAAAAAAATATAGTTGGAAGTGTCAAATTTTAATAAATTTATTTGAAACCAACTTCGATTTTTTTTTATTTTGATGAGTATTTTGTTGTAGGATCTATATTTGAGTAAATTTAGATGAAAATAAGTGAATTTTTTGGATTGTGAAAAAAATTTTAGTTGGAAGTGTCAAATTTTAATAAATTTATTTGAAACCAACTTCGATTTTTTTGGATTTTGTTGCGTATTTTTGTTGTAGAGTCTATATTGGAGTAAATTTTGATGAAAATAACTTAAATTTTTAGGATTGTGAAAAAAATTTTAGTTGGAAGTGTCAAATTTTAATCAATTTATTTGAAACCAACTTCGATTTTTTTTTATTTTGATGAGTATTTTGTTGTAGGATCTATATTTGAGTAAATTTAGATGAAAATAAGTCAATTTTTTGGATTGTGAAAAAAATTTAGTTGGAAGTGTCAAATTTTAACAAATTTATTTGAAACCAACTTCGATTTTTTTTTATTTTGTCAAGTATTTTTGTTGTAGGATGTATATTTGAGTAAATTTAGATGAAAATAACGACAATTTATTGGATTATGAAAAAAAAATTTTGTTGTAAGTGTCAAATTTTAATAAATTTCTTTGAAACCAGCTTCGATTTTTTTTTATTCTGTTGAGTATTTTTGTTGTGGGGTCTATATTAGAGTAAATTTTGATGAAAATAACTTCAATTTTAGGATTGTGAAAAAAATTTTAGTTGGAAGTGTCAAATTTTAATAAATATATTTGAAACCAACTTCGATTTTTCTCGACTATGTTGAGTTTTTTTGATAGAGAAGCCTAATTTGAGTAATTTCAGTTGAAATTAACTTCGATTTTTCGGATTTTGTCACGATTTTTGCCAAATTTTAATAAATTTATTTGAAATCAACTTGGATTATTTTGGATTTTGTTGAGTATTTTTGTTGTAGGATCTATATTTGAATAAATTTAGATGAAAATAACTTCAATTTTTAGGAATGTGAAAAAATTTTAGTTGGAAGTGTCAAATTTTAATAAATTTATTTGAAACCATCTTCGATTTTTTTTGATATTGTCGAGTATTTTTGTTGTAGGATCTATATTTGAGCAAATTTAGATGAAAATAACGACAATTTTTTGGATTGTGAAAAAAAATTTTACTTGGAAGTGTCAAATTTTAATAAATTTATTTGAAACCAACTTCGATTTTTTTGGATTTTGTTGAGTATTTGTGTTGTAGGATGTATATTTGAGTAAATTTAGATGAAAATAACGACAATTTATTGGTTTGTGAAAAAAAATTTTAGTTGGAAGTGTCAAATTTTAATAAATTTATTTGAAACCAACTTCGATTTTTTTGGATTTTGTTGCGTATTTTTGTTGTAGAGTCTATATTGGAGTAAATTTCGATGAAAATAACTTCAATTTTTAGGATTGTGAAAAAAATTTTAGTTGGAAGTGTCAAATTTTAATCAATTTATTTGAAACCAACTTCGATTTTTTTTTATTTTGATGAGTATTTTGTTGTAGGATCTATATTTGAGTAAATTTAGATGAAAATAAGTCAATTTTTTGGATTGTGAAAAAAATTTAGTTGGAAGTGTCAAATTTTAACAAATTTATTTGAAACCAACTTCGATTTTTTTTTATTTTGTCAAGTATTTTTGTTGTAGGATGTATATTTGAGTAAATTTAGATGAAAATAACGACTATTTATTGGATTATGAAAAAAAAATTTTGTTGTAAGTGTCAAATTTTAATAAATTTATTTGAAACCAGCTTCGATTTTTTTTTATTCTGTTGAGTATTTTTGTTGTGGGGTCTATATTAGAGTAAATTTTGATGAAAATAACTTGAATTTTAGGATTGTGAAAAAAATTTTAGTTGGAAGTGTCAAATTTTAATAAATATATTTGAAACCAACTTCGATTTTTCTCGACTATGTTGAGTTTTTTTGATAGAGAAGCCTAATTTGAGTAATTTCAGTTGAAATTAACTTCGATTTTTTGGATTTTGTCACGATTTTTGCCAAATTTTAATAAATTTATTTGAAATCAACTTGGATTATTTTGGATTTTGTTGAGTATTTTTGTTGTAGGATCTATATTTGAATAAATTTAGATGAAAATAACATCAATTTTTAGGAATGTGAAAAAATTTTAGTTGGAAGTGTCAAATTTTAATAAATTTATTTGAAACCATCTTCGATTATTTTTTATATTGTCGAGTATTTTTGTTGTAGGATCTATATTTGAGTAAATTTAGATGAAAATAACTTCAATTTTTTGGATTGTGAAAAAAAATTTACTTGGAAGTGTCAAATTTTAATAAATTTATTTGAAACCAACTTCGATTTTTTTGGATTTTGTTGAGTATTTGTGTTGTAGGATGTATAATTGAGTAAATTTAGATGAAAATAACGACAATTTTTTGGATTGTGAAAAAAAATTTTAGTTGGAAGTGTCAAATTTTAATAAATGTATTTGAAACCAACTTCGATTTTTTTTATTTTGTTGCGTATTTTTGTTGTAGGGTCTATATTGGAGTAAATTTGGATGAAAATAACTTCAATTTTTAGGATTGTGAAAAAAATTTTAGTTGGAAGTGTCAAATTTTAATAAATTTATTTGAAACCAACTTCGATTTTGTTGGATTTTGACGAGAATTTCTGTTGTGGGATGTATATTTGAGTAAATTTAGTTGAAAATAACGACAATTTTTTTGGATTCTGAAAAAAAAATATAGTTGGAAGTGTCAAATTTTAATAAATTTGTTTGAAACCAACTTCGATTTTTTTTTATTTTGATGAGTATTTTTGTTGTAGGATCTATATTTGAGTAAATTTAGATGAAAATAACTTCAATTTTTAGGATTGTGAAAAAAATTTTAGTTGGAAGTGTCAAATTTTAATAAATTTATTTGAAACCAACTTCGATTTTGTTGGATTTTGACGAGAATTTCTGTTGTGGGATGTATATTTGAGTAAATTTAGTTGAAAATAACGACAATTTTTTTGGATTATGAAAAAAAAATTTTGTTGTAAGTGTCAAATTTTAATAAATTTATTTGAAACCAGCTTCGATTTTTTTTTATTCTGTTGAGTATTTTTGTTGTGGGGTCTATATTAGAGTAAATTTTGATGAAAATAACTTGAATTTTAGGATTGTGAAAAAAATTTTAGTTGGAAGTGTCAAATTTTAATAAATTTATTTGAAACCAACTTCGATTTTTTTCTTATTTTCATGAGTATTTTGTTGTAGGATCTATATTTGAGTAAATTTAGATGAAAATAACGACAATTTTTTGGATAGTGAAAAAAAATTTTAGTTGGAAGTGTCAAATTTTAATAAATTTATTTGAAACCAACTTCGATTTTTTTTGGATTTTGTTGTGTATTTTTGTTGTAGGGTCTATATTAGAGTAAATTTTGATGAAAAAACCTTCAATTTTTAGGATTGTGAAAAAAATTTTACTTGGAAGTGTCAAATTTTAATAAATTTATTTGAAACCAACTTCGATTTTTTTGGATTTTGTTGAGTATTTGTGTTGTAGGATGTATATTTGAGTAAATTTAGATGAAAATAACGACAATTTATTGGTTTGTGAAAAAAAATTTTAGTTGGAAGTGTCAAATTTTAATAAATTTATTTGAAACCAACTTCGATTTTTTTGGATTTTGTTGCGTATTTTTGTTGTAGAGTCTATATTGGAGTAAATTTTGATGAAAATAACTTCAATTTTTAGGATTGTGAAAAAAATTTTAGTTGGAAGTGTCAAATTTTAATAAATTTATTTGAAACCAACTTCGATTTTTTTTTATTTTGATGAGTATTTTGTTGTAGGATCTATATTTGAGTAAATTTAGATGAAAATAAGTCAATTTTTTGGATTGTGAAAAAAATTTAGTTGGAAGTGTCAAATTTTAACAAATTTATTTGAAACCAACTTCGATTTTTTTTGATTTTGTCAAGTATTTTTGTTGTAGGATGTATATTTGAGTAAATTTAGATGAAAATAACGACAATTTATTGGATTATGAAAAAAAAATTTTGTTATAAGTGTCAAATATTAATAAATTTATTTGAAACCAGCTTCGATTTTTTTTTATTCTGTTGAGTATTTTTGTTGTGGGGTCTATATTAGAGTAAATTTTGATGAAAATAACTTCAATTTTAGGATTGTGAAAAAAATTTTAGTTGGAAGTGTCAAATTTTAATAAATATATTTGAAACCAACTTCGATTTTTCTCGACTATGTTGAGTTTTTTTGATAGAGAAGCCTAATTTGAGTAATTTCAGTTGAAATTAACTTCGATTTTTTGGATTTTGTCACGATTTTTGCCAAATTTTAATAAATTTATTTGAAATCAACTTGGATTATTTTGGATTTTGTTGAGTATTTTTGTTGTAGGATCTATATTTGAATAAATTTAGATGAAAATAACTTCAATTTTTAGGAATGTGAAAAAATTTTAGTTGGAAGTGTCAAATTTTAATAAATTTATTTGAAACCATCTTCGATTTTTTTTGATATTGTCGAGTATTTTTGTTGTAGGATCTATATTTGAGTAAATTTAGATGAAAATAACTTCAATTTTTTGGATTGTGAAAAAAAATTTACTTGGAAGTGTCAAATTTTAATAAATTTATTTGAAACCAACTTCGATTTTTTTGGATTTTGTTGAGTATTTGTGTTGTAGGATGTACAATTGAGTAAATTTAGATGAAAATAACGACAATTTTTTGGATTGTGAAAAAAAATTTTAGTTGGAAGTGTCAAATTTTAATAAATTTATTTGAAACCAGCTTCGATTTTTTTGGATTTTGTTGAGTATTTTTGTTGTAGGGTCTATATTAGAGTTAATTTTGATGAAAATAACGACAATTTTTTGGATTGTGAAAAAAAATTTTAGTTGGAAGTGTCAAATTTTAATAAATTTATTTGAAACCAACTTCGATTTTTTTGGATTTTGTTGCGTATTTTTGTTGTAGGGTCTATATTGGAGTAAATTTTGATGAAAATAACTTCAATTTTTAGGATTGTGAAAAAAATATAGTTGGAAGTGTCAAATTTTAATAAATTTATTTGAAACCAACTTCGATTTTTTTTTATTTTGATGAGTATTTTGTTGTAGGATCTATATTTGAGTAAATTTAGATGAAAATAAGTGAATTTTTTGGATTGTGAAAAAAATTTTAGTTGGAAGTGTCAAATTTTAATAAATTTATTTGAAACCAACTTCGATTTTTTTGGATTTTGTTGCGTATTTTTGTTGTAGTGTCACGTCCCGGGTGAGGTTTTTTGGAACGGTGACTATAGGGAAGGAAAAGATCAGGCGCGAATCTATCATCCAGCACTCTGAAGGTTTGGAGGGAAAGTCAGGCGCGAATCTATCATCCGGCACACTGTGGGTTTAAGGGAATAGATCAGGCGCGAATCTATCATCCAGCACTCTGAAGGTTTTGAGGGAAGACCAGGCGCGAATCTATCATCCAGCACTCTGAAGGTTTAGAGGGAGGACCAGGCGCGAATCTATCATCCGGCACACTGGAGGTTTTAAAGGAAACCCTGGCGCGAATCTATCATCCTGCACTCTGAAGGTTTTGAGGGAAGACCTGGCGCGAATCTATCATCCAGCACTCTGAAGGTTTAGAGGGAGGACCAGGCGCGGATCTATCATCCGGCACACTGGAGGTTTTAAAGGAAATCCTGGCGCGAATCTATCATCCTGCACTCTGAAGGTTTTGAGGGAAGACCAGGCGCGAATCTATCATCCGGCACACTGGAGGTTTTAAAGGAAACCCAGGCGCGAATCTATCATCCTGCACTCTGAAGGTTTTGAGGGAAAGTCAGGCGCGAATCTATCATCCGGCACACTGTGGGTTTATGAGAAAAGATCAGGCGCGAATCTATCATCCACCACGCTAATCGACCAGGGAAGGTTTTAAAGCAAGTTAGTATTGAAGGGACACCCGTTAGCACTCTTGTTTTGTTTTGGTTTGATAATAGGATTTACCGTTGCATTCGTACTAAAGAAACCACACTTAGTTTTCCTAAGAATAGCACGGTTCGTGCTGCAGTGTGTTTGTAAATACTGGGAGAGCTCTCGCGAATCAGCTGTTGCGGCAGCTTGGTTTCGTGGGGAAGCCTTATGATTTGAGGATACGCACAATAACTCGAAACATGATTGATAACAAAGCGGTTTATTAGCTTTGTTAGAGTGGGTTTAACAATGCGTGGGAAGATTTTGTATTCACACGCGCAACATTTATAATATGAGTTATGAATATGAATGGCGATATATACATAATAAGCATAAATGAAAGAATATAATAGTAAGTAAGCAATAAGCATAAATGAAAGAATATAATAGTAAGTTATAAGCGTTGACGAATAATAATATGGTATGGGGTGATATGCACTGTAATAATGATATATAATAATAACTTACAGTAGTTGCCGTAAAGCACTGACTTGAATAATTAACACTGGTTAAATAATACTCTGATCTATTCGATAGTCTGTTGACAAAAGAGCGTTCTGAGCTCTCGATCTTTCGTATTTATATGATCTTCCAGGAGTACTGCGGGGGTTCGCGCGGTAAAGACCTTGACAGATTTCGGAACAAGACGCAGTAGATTTTGGGGGTTTTTGTAAACGGTATGGCTATTAATAGATGTATTTATGTCACGTACGCCAAATGCGTCGTAATTACAATCACGTGTTGATCACGTTTGTACATTTGCGTCGCAGTAACATTTCTAGGGTTTTTGCATGGGGCTTTGAAGCGAAATACTCAACCCATTTGGTGGAGTTTAGGAGGTCGTATAGGAATGGGGTAAACGGTGTATTGACTTCTGTGGTCATAGTAAAGGCGTGAGACGTAGTCTCGATTTGGAAGAGGGTTTTAAGGATGAGGGATTTGTTTAAACGTAGATTTGGAAGGAAGTGGTCATGCCTCATATGGCGAATAGGCGAAGGAGTTTTGTAACGATCATCTCGTGATGGGGATCTCTAAGATACATCATCGAGGTGGCGCTTTGTATAGGTCATCTTGTGTTGGGGACCGCTAAGGTACAACATCAAGGTGATCGGCGATTGGGATTGACCATTTAGAGACAGGGACCACTAAGGTATATCGTCTAAGTGATCGGTTGGGTTTGAAAAAGGGGTATGGCTTGAGTTCGATGGTTTTTGATGGAGTTGTGGATGGATTTGTGAGGAAGTGGTGTTAAAATACCGCGCGAAAAATAGTGGGACGTCACACCTCCCCCCTTATATGAAGAAATGTGTAATTTCTTAAAACAAGGTAGGTGTGGTTTGAAGTGAGAGAAAAAATTTAATGAAAATAGCGGGGCATCACACCTCCCCCTTTATATGAAGAAATGCGTACATTTCTTAACATAAGGTGCGGGTGTCTTGAAATGAGGATAAAAAAAATAAAATATGTATAGCGTATTTTGGCGAAAAGAAAAAAAAAATATAAGATATTGCCTATTTGGCGAAAAAGAGAAACAAAAATAAAAGATGTAATCGATTTAGGAACAAAACAAAATTATAGCCTATCTGGCGAAAAAGAAGCAAAATTTATATAAATATGGTGGAAAAGGTGTATCTACAGGGAACTATTTACAATTTAAGGATAGGATTGAAAGGAAGGAAGGGCTAGGAGGAATTTTAGGGTCTATACAGGGTATTTGTTTGAATTTAGAAGGGTCTCTACGGGACGAAGGGGTAGTGGCTTTCGGGAACTGCTTCCCGTTGACCGATGTTGGAGGATGAGAGTCATCGATGGAGGTGTCCGTTCTGCGGAGGCGCCTCTCTGTTGATGACTCGAAGAGATCACTTTAGGGAGAGAAGGGGTGTGATGGCCCTTTCTTCCATCTAGACGGCATGGCCGCGTGAGTGGTGCAATAAATGTTGCAGTAGAAATTATCTATGATGGAAAATTGATTAAGGTAATTTTGTTTGTGGTGGCGTGGGGTCAACCGGGACTCTCGCGTATATGAAAAGGACGATCATAATATCCTTTGCACCATAGACTCCTACTCAGAGGTGATAGATAACCAATGTATGTTTCTTTTTCAAAATTTTCGGTTACCGGTTTCCGACTGGGTACCCGAGCTAATTTCCTGAATATTAATTCACGCGAAGTGCAGCCAGTGCCCTTTTGGACGCTGGCGTTATTTGAGAACGCGGCTAAGTTCCATTCGTCCCAGTCGCTGTATCTACCTATAATTAATTGTGAAGATTTGGTCAAAGCGAGATGCAATCTTTTTATAGAGCCATTCGTCTGTGGGTGAAGGGCTGTGGTTCGGAATTGTTGGGTTTTACATTCCCGTACTGCTGTTTTCGCGAAAGTGCTTTTAGAGTTTGCCGCTTGGTCGGTGAGGGTGGCTCTAGGAGCTCCGAAATGACAGTTAAATCTTTTAATGAATTCGTCTGCCCCTTTAATTGATGTGAGTAGGCTGAGGAGCACGCACACAGGATATTTCGTCAATAGAACCTGCATGGGTAATTTGTAAATCTGGTCGGTTCTCGTGGTAGGCAGTCGTTCACGTATGTTTTCCGGGGAAGGACTTGGCCGAATTTCTGCTGGCGACAATTTCCGGCGCTTCTTTCGGTGCAGTTGAATCCCGTTTGATTCTCTTCTAAGGTGAGCGTTGGATGTGGGCATTGTAGGATCGATGGAGTTGCTTCCACTCGTTGCCACATGGATCGGTGAACTGGAGAACCTTGGCCTCTTGGAGCTGCTTGGCTTATGTTTGGACCTGTCTTCCAAGTCGTCGTCCGATTTTTCTCGTGGTCGTATGGGGCATGCCTCCACTGTAAGGGGTTTACGGGATAAGGCGTCTGACCAGGCGTGGAATTCCAGTTCAAAAGTCGAGTATTGCAGGATCGGTTCCCTCTGCAATGCTGATTTTGAGTGGTTAAAAGCGGTTTGTTGGGACGATCTCCAGTCCAATGGAGTGTCTTTCTTCCGTAGTGAGGTCAAAGGCCGAGCCGTTTTAGGGAAATCTGGGATAAACTTAATGTAATATCCGGTCAGTCCGAGGTAGTTGTTAATTCTTTCAGGTGCGCAAGGTGCTGAGTAGTTCAGAACGGCGTGGATTTTCTGTTTGTCCAGTTTTACTAGGTCTGCTTCCTGGGCGATTATGTGTCCCGTTGAGATTGACTGGAGTGATTGTCCTACCCTCGAAGGGATTTCTTCAGATTTCTCCGTTATTTCCTGTTCCGGCGTAACTGCAAGAGACTCTTGGGAGGTTATGGGAAGGGTTGATTTGGCGTCATGCGCAGGGGATGAGCGTGAGTGCACCTTCGCGGGTGCCTCGAGGTGGTGGATCGACGGATCCTGGGCTAAGAGGGACTTGCTTTTTATTATGGGGTGGATGGGAGTGATGCCTGTCGGCGTCGTAGTCTCTTTTGGACGTACCGGTTTGGATTCTGGATTTATTCTGTCGAGTTTCTCTACTTCGATGGTGGGCATTTTGATCGGAGTGTCAATCTTTAATTCGGGTATCTTCACGAAATCCGGCGTGTGAGTTATTATCGATGGCACCTGATTAACTGGGTTTAGTTGTGCGGTATCGATTCTTACGGTATTCTTGGTATTTTGGGCTGAATCGTAAATGGGTGTACTCCACGGATCGCATCCATCAGTGCTCGGAGGAGTAGTTTTCGACTCCGTTTCCCGCAAGGTTCTAGGATCCTTGTATATGGTGGATTTGCGTTTTAGGTATTCCAAGGTCGCGTGTCCGGGCTTCATGCAGTAACTGCTTTTGCGTATCTCCGTAGGTTTCGGAGGTGGAGGACGGTTCTTGTTCCCATATGGGAGCAGGGGATTGGGTGCTTGATACCTATATTCCGCGGCGTGGTTTGGAGGGTAACTCTCGGAATTTTGGTTGATCGCAGATCGTTGATTATTTCGACAGAACCGTGCGCCGTGACCTGTCTTGTTGCAGATTTGGCAGATTAGTTTGGGATCGGAGAATCGGAGACGGTCCCTATCAATCTGCTTGTCTACGAGGACAGCCTGATCGAATGCTTCGTTGAGAGTTTCGAAACGGTGCTGGTGTAATCTCATCCTTATGTAGGGCGGAAGGCCATCGACGAATGAGTCTAAGGTTAGGCGGTCTAGGTCCTGAAGATGCTGTTGTGCGAAATCGCTGTAATATTCTCTATCCTCTTCTAAAATGGCGAATCGGAGGTCCCTTACGCGTGAAATGTACTTCAACATGTGCTCGTTGGTTCCTTTTATAATATTGACAAGTTCCCCACGATAGTGGTCAGACGTTTTACCAGGAGAAAAAGTGCGGTTGAGTTGTTTGACTAAATCATTTATGGAGTCAAAGACCCTATTCTCAACGGCCAAGTATGCATGGTCTTGCAGCTTAGTTAGCAACAACCTCGTTAACTGGGGTTCGGCTTGCGAGGGAACCAGAGCCTTAGCCCTATTGCAGGCTCTCGCGAATTGCAAAACGGATATATTGTGACCGTTAAACTTTGGGACGGTTTCTATTGCGTCTTTCAATTCGATCTGGGGCAATGGATCCTGGTCCGGTACATTGTTATAATTTATCATTGGTTTCCTATCGAAACGGGAGGAACCGGGAGCTGCGAAATTGTTTGCCATTGGCGGAGGTGCAAGAAGTTTTTCCACCATGTCGCGGATGGCTTGAATTCGACCGGAGAGACCTTCTAACGCGGGGCCGTCCGAATCGGAGACTACGCCTGAATGCGTATTGGATTCCCGATTTGCGACAATTTCCGCGTACGAGCTTTTAATTTGGGCTACCTCTTGCTGTAATAATTGCACCAGCTCCATTCTTTCGGCGGTCGCGGCGTCTTCAGGGTTAGGGGAAGGACCCGCGTCTGGGTCCATTATGTGAGAGTCCTCGGTATCGCCGTACACGGACATGTTTAGGCCGTTTATTTAAAATTCGGGGCGTTCTATACTCATTTTTGATGATTGTCAAACCGACGGTAGCTCTTATTCGAGAGCAAATAACTTTCACAGCACTCGATGCAGTCTCTTATTGGGCGTTCTGGAATTAATGATTTACTGCATCGAGGACAATAAACAGGGGTTCTAAACGTATAGTAATAATGGGTCCAATATATTTCTACGGTATCTGCGGGCGCTAGGCTAGAGCACTTTAAGCAAACCTCGCTGCCGTCAATGGTTGTAGCTACGCCTCCCGAAGTGCAGGTTAGCGCGTTCAAATATGCCGTCAAACTTTGTAACCTACGGCTCCGGTAAGATGGTTGACACCGACTAGGGCGTTCAATACACATTTTAAATGTTGGGACTTTGTGGGTACCGCGTTAGAGAATTTATTTTCTTTCAACGGTGGACGCATCCCACCGCTGTCACCAAAAATATGTCACGTCCCGGGTGAGGTTTTTTGGAACGGTGACTATAGGGAAGGAAAAGATCAGGCGCGAATCTATCATCCAGCACTCTGAAGGTTTGGAGGGAAAGTCAGGCGCGAATCTATCATCCGGCACACTGTGGGTTTAAGGGAATAGATCAGGCGCGAATCTATCATCCAGCACTCTGAAGGTTTTGAGGGAAGACCAGGCGCGAATCTATCATCCAGCACTCTGAAGGTTTAGAGGGAGGACCAGGCGCGAATCTATCATCCGGCACACTGGAGGTTTTAAAGGAAACCCTGGCGCGAATCTATCATCCTGCACTCTGAAGGTTTTGAGGGAAGACCTGGCGCGAATCTATCATCCAGCACTCTGAAGGTTTAGAGGGAGGACCAGGCGCGGATCTATCATCCGGCACACTGGAGGTTTTAAAGGAAATCCTGGCGCGAATCTATCATCCTGCACTCTGAAGGTTTTGAGGGAAGACCAGGCGCGAATCTATCATCCGGCACACTGGAGGTTTTAAAGGAAACCCAGGCGCGAATCTATCATCCTGCACTCTGAAGGTTTTGAGGGAAAGTCAGGCGCGAATCTATCATCCGGCACACTGTGGGTTTATGAGAAAAGATCAGGCGCGAATCTATCATCCACCACGCTAATCGACCAGGGAAGGTTTTAAAGCAAGTTAGTATTGAAGGGACACCCGTTAGCACTCTTGTTTTGTTTTGGTTTGATAATAGGATTTACCGTTGCATTCGTACTAAAGAAACCACACTTAGTTTTCCTAAGAATAGCACGGTTCGTGCTGCAGTGTGTTTGTAAATACTGGGAGAGCTCTCGCGAATCAGCTGTTGCGGCAGCTTGGTTTCGTGGGGAAGCCTTATGATTTGAGGATACGCACAATAACTCGAAACATGATTGATAACAAAGCGGTTTATTAGCTTTGTTAGAGTGGGTTTAACAATGCGTGGGAAGATTTTGTATTCACACGCGCAACATTTATAATATGAGTTATGAATATGAATGGCGATATATACATAATAAGCATAAATGAAAGAATATAATAGTAAGTAAGCAATAAGCATAAATGAAAGAATATAATAGTAAGTTATAAGCGTTGACGAATAATAATATGGTATGGGGTGATATGCACTGTAATAATGATATATAATAATAACTTACAGTAGTTGCCGTAAAGCACTGACTTGAATAATTAACACTGGTTAAATAATACTCTGATCTATTCGATAGTCTGTTGACAAAAGAGCGTTCTGAGCTCTCGATCTTTCGTATTTATATGATCTTCCAGGAGTACTGCGGGGGTTCGCGCGGTAAAGACCTTGACAGATTTCGGAACAAGACGCAGTAGATTTTGGGGGTTTTTGTAAACGGTATGGCTATTAATAGATGTATTTATGTCACGTACGCCAAATGCGTCGTAATTACAATCACGTGTTGATCACGTTTGTACATTTGCGTCGCAGTAACATTTCTAGGGTTTTTGCATGGGGCTTTGAAGCGAAATACTCAACCCATTTGGTGGAGTTTAGGAGGTCGTATAGGAATGGGGTAAACGGTGTATTGACTTCTGTGGTCATAGTAAAGGCGTGAGACGTAGTCTCGATTTGGAAGAGGGTTTTAAGGATGAGGGATTTGTTTAAACGTAGATTTGGAAGGAAGTGGTCATGCCTCATATGGCGAATAGGCGAAGGAGTTTTGTAACGATCATCTCGTGATGGGGATCTCTAAGATACATCATCGAGGTGGCGCTTTGTATAGGTCATCTTGTGTTGGGGACCGCTAAGGTACAACATCAAGGTGATCGGCGATTGGGATTGACCATTTAGAGACAGGGACCACTAAGGTATATCGTCTAAGTGATCGGTTGGGTTTGAAAAAGGGGTATGGCTTGAGTTCGATGGTTTTTGATGGAGTTGTGGATGGATTTGTGAGGAAGTGGTGTTAAAATACCGCGCGAAAAATAGTGGGACGTCACAGTAGAGTCTATATTGGAGTAAATTTTGATGAAAATAACTTAAATTTTTAGGATTGTGAAAAAAATTTTAGTTCGAAGTGTCAAATTTTAATCAATTTATTTGAAACCAACTTCGATTTTTTTTTATTTTGATGAGTATTTTGTTGTAGGATCTATATTTGAGTAAATTTAGATGAAAATAAGTCAATTTTTTGGATTGTGAAAAAAATTTAGTTGGAAGTGTCAAATTTTAACAAATTTATTTGAAACCAACTTCGATTTTTTTTGATTTTGTCAAGTATTTTTGTTGTAGGATGTATATTTGAGTAAATTTAGATGAAAATAACGACAATTTATTGGATTATGAAAAAAAAATTTTGTTGTAAGTGTCAAATTTTAATAAATTTCTTTGAAACCAGCTTCGATTTTTTTTTATTCTGTTGAGTATTTTTGTTGTGGGGTCTATATTAGAGTAAATTTTGATGAAAATAACTTCAATTTTAGGATTGTGAAAAAAATTTTAGTTGGAAGTGTCAAATTTTAATAAATATATTTGAAACCAACTTCGATTTTTCTCGACTATGTTGAGTTTTTTTGATAGAGAAGCCTAATTTGAGTAATTTCAGTTGAAATTAACTTCGATTTTTTGGATTTTGTCACGATTTTTGCCAAATTTTAATAAATTTATTTGAAATCAACTTGGATTATTTTGGATTTTGTTGAGTATTTTTGTTGTAGGATCTATATTTGAATAAATTTAGATGAAAATAACTTCAATTTTTAGGAATGTGAAAAAATTTTAGTTGGAAGTGTCAAATTTTAATAAATTTATTTGAAACCATCTTCGATTTTTTTTGATATTGTCGAGTATTTTTGTTGTAGGATCTATATTTGAGTAAATTTAGATGAAAATAACTTCAATTTTTTGGATTGTGAAAAAAAATTTACTTGGAAGTGTCAAATTTTAATAAATTTATTTGAAACCAACTTCGATTTTTTTGGATTTTGTTGAGTATTTGTGTTGTAGGATGTACAATTGAGTAAATTTAGATGAAAATAACGACAATTTTTTGGATTGTGAAAAAAAATTTTAGTTGGAAGTGTCAAATTTTAATAAATTTATTTGAAACCAGCTTCGAGTTTTTTTGGATTTTGCCGAGTATTTTTGTTGTAGGATGTATATTTGAGTAAATTTAAATGAGAATAACGACAATTTTTTGGATTGTGAAAAAAAATTTTAGTTGGAACTGTCAAATTTTAATAAATTTATTTGAAACCAGCTTCGATTTTTTTTTTATTTTGTCGAGTATTTTTGTTGTAGGATGTATATTTGAGTAAATTTAGATGAAAATAACGACAATTTTTTGGATTGTGAAAAAAAATTTTAGTTGGAAGTGTCAAATTTTAATTAATTTATTTGAAACCAACTTCGATTTTTTTTGGATTTTGTCGAGTATTTTTGTTGCAGGATGTATATTTGAGTAAATTTAGTTGAAAATAACGACAATTTTTTGGATTGTGAAAAAAAATTTTAGTTGGAAGTGTCAAATTTTAATAAATTTATTTGAAACCAACTTCGATTTTTTTGGATTTTGTTGCGTATTTTTGTTGTAGGGTCTATATTGGAGTAAATTTTGATGAAAATAACTTCAATTTTTAGGATTGTGAAAAAAATATAGTTGGAAGTGTCAAATTTTAATAAATTTATTTGAAACCAACTTCGATTTTTTTTTATTTTGATGAGTATTTTGTTGTAGGATCTATATTTGAGTAAATTTAGATGAAAATAAGTGAATTTTTTGGATTGTGAAAAAAATTTTAGTTGGAAGTGTCAAATTTTAATAAATTTATTTGAAACCAACTTCGATTTTTTTGGATTTTGTTGCGTATTTTTGTTGTAGAGTCTATATTGGAGTAAATTTTGATGAAAATAACTTAAATTTTTAGGATTGTGAAAAAAATTTTAGTTGGAAGTGTCAAATTTTAATCAATTTATTTGAAACCAACTTCGATTTTTTTTTATTTTGATGAGTATTTTGTTGTAGGATCTATATTTGAGTAAATTTAGATGAAAATAAGTCAATTTTTTGGATTGTGAAAAAAATTTAGTTGGAAGTGTCAAATTTTAACAAATTTATTTGAAACCAACTTCGATTTTTTTTGATTTTGTCAAGTATTTTTGTTGTAGGATGTATATTTGAGTAAATTTAGATGAAAATAACGACAATTTATTGGATTATGAAAAAAAAATTTTGTTGTAAGTGTCAAATTTTAATAAATTTCTTTGAAACCAGCTTCGATTTTTTTTTATTCTGTTGAGTATTTTTGTTGTGGGGTCTATATTAGAGTAAATTTTGATGAAAATAACTTCAATTTTAGGATTGTGAAAAAAATTTTAGTTGGAAGTGTCAAATTTTAATAAATATATTTGAAACCAACTTCGATTTTTCTCGACTATGTTGAGTTTTTTTGATAGAGAAGCCTAATTTGAGTAATTTCAGTTGAAATTAACTTCGATTTTTTGGATTTTGTCACGATTTTTGCCAAATTTTAATAAATTTATTTGAAATCAACTTGGATTATTTTGGATTTTGTTGAGTATTTGTGTTGTAGGATGTATATTTGAGTAAATTTAGATGAAAATAACGACAATTTATTGGTTTGTGAAAAAAAATTTTAGTTGGAAGTGTCAAATTTTAATAAATTTATTTGAAACCAACTTCGATTTTTTTGGATTTTGTTGCGTATTTTTGTTGTAGAGTCTACATTGGAGTAAATTTTGATGAAAATAACTTCAATTTTTAGGATTGTGAAAAAAATTTTAGTTGGAAGTGTCAAATTTTAATAAATTTATTTGAAACCAACTTCGATTTTTTTGGATTTTGTTGAGTATTTGTGTTGTAGGATGTATATTTGAGTAAATTTAGATGAAAATAACAACAATTTATTGGTTTGTGAAAAAAAATTTTAGTTGGAAGTGTCAAATTTTAATAAATTTATTTGAAACCAACTTCGATTTTTTTGGATTTTGTTGCGTATTTTTGTTGTAGAGTCTATATTGGAGTAAATTTTGATGAAAATAACTTAAATTTTTAGGATTGTGAAAAAAATTTTAGTTGGAAGTGTCAAATTTTAATCAATTTATTTGAAACCAACTTCGATTTTGTTGGATTTTGACGAGAATTTCTGTTGTAGGATGTATATTTGAGTAAATTTAGTTGAAAATAACGACAATTTTTTTGGATTGTGAAAAAAAAATATAGTTGGAAGTGTCAAATTTTAATAAATTTGTTTGAAACCAACTTCGATTTTTTTTTATTTTGATGAGTATTTTTGTTGTAGGATGTATATTTGAGTAAATTTAGATGAAAATAACGACAATTTTTTGGATTGTGAAAAAAAATTTTAGTTGGAAGTGTCAAATTTTAATTAATTTATTTGAAACCAACTTCGATTTTTTTTGGATTTTGTCGAGTACTTTTGTTGCAGGATGTATATTTGAGTAAATTTAGTTGAAAATAACGACAATTTTTTGGATTGTGAAAAAAAATTTTAGTTGGAAGTGTCAAATTTTAATAAATTTATTTGAAACCAACTTCGATTTTTTTGGATTTTGTTGCGTATTTTTGTTGTAGGGTCTATATTGGAGTAAATTTTGATGAAAATAACTTCAATTTTTAGGATTGTGAAAAAAATATAGTTGGAAGTGTCAAATTTTAATAAATTTATTTGAAACCAACTTCGATTTTTTTTTATTTTGATGAGTATTTTGTTGTAGGATCTATATTTGAGTAAATTTAGATGAAAATAAGTGAATTTTTTGGATTGTGAAAAAAATTTTAGTTGGAAGTGTCAAATTTTAATAAATTTATTTGAAACCAATTTCGATTTTTCTCGACTATGTTGAGTTTTTTTGATAGAGAAGCCTAATTTGAGTAATTTCAGTTGAAATTAACTTCGATTTTTTGGATTTTGTCACGATTTTTGCCAAATTTTAATAAATTTAATTGAAATCGACTTGGATTATTTTGGATTTTGATGAGTATTATTGTTGTAGGATCTATATTTGAATAAATTTAGATGAAAATAACTTCAATTTTTAGGAATGTGAAAAAATTTTACTTGGAAGTGTCAAATTTTAATAAATTTATTTGAAACCAACTTCGATTTTTTTGGATTTTGTTGAGTATTTGTGTTGTAGGATGTATATTTGAGTAAATTTAGATGAAAATAACGACAATTTATTGGATTGTGAAAAAAAATTTTAGTTGGAAGTGTCAAATTTTAATAAATTTATTTGAAACCATCTTCGTTTTTTCTTGGATTTTGTGGAGTATTTTTGATGTAGGATCTATATTTGAGTAAATTTAGATGAAAATAACTTCAATTTTTTGGATTGTGAAAAAAATTTACTTGGCAGTGTAAAATTTTAATAAATTTATTTGAAACCAACTTCGATTTTTTTGGATTTTGCTGAGTATTTTTGTTGTAGGATCTATATTTGAGTAAATTTAGATGAAAATAACTTCAATTTTAAGGATTGAGAAAAAATTTTAGTTGGAAGTGTCAAATTTTAATAAATTTATTTGAAACCAACTTCGATTTTTTTGGATTTTGTTGAGTATTTGTGTTGTAGGATGTATATTTGAGTAAATTTAGATGAAAATAACAACAATTTATTGGTTTGTGAAAAAAAATTTTAGTTGGAAGTGTCAAATTTTAATAAATTTATTTGAAACCAACTTCGATTTTTTTGGATTTTGTTGCGTATTTTTGTTGTAGAGTCTATATTGGAGTAAATTTTGATGAAAATAACTTAAATTTTTAGGATTGTGAAAAAAATTTTAGTTGGAAGTGTCAAATTTTAATCAATTTATTTGAAACCAACTTCGATTTTGTTGGATTTTGACGAGAATTTCTGTTGTAGGATGTATATTTGAGTAAATTTAGTTGAAAATAACGACAATTTTTTTGGATTGTGAAAAAAAAATATAGTTGGAAGTGTCAAATTTTAATAAATTTGTTTGAAACCAACTTCGATTTTTTTTTATTTTGATGAGTATTTTTGTTGTAGGATGTATATTTGAGTAAATTTAGATGAAAATAACGACAATTTTTTGGATTGTGAAAAAAAATTTTAGTTGGAAGTGTCAAATTTTAATTAATTTATTTGAAACCAACTTCGATTTTTTTTGGATTTTGTCGAGTACTTTTGTTGCAGGATGTATATTTGAGTAAATTTAGTTGAAAATAACGACAATTTTTTGGATTGTGAAAAAAAATTTTAGTTGGAAGTGTCAAATTTTAATAAATTTATTTGAAACCAACTTCGATTTTTTTGGATTTTGTTGCGTATTTTTGTTGTAGGGTCTATATTGGAGTAAATTTTGATGAAAATAACTTCAATTTTTAGGATTGTGAAAAAAATATAGTTGGAAGTGTCAAATTTTAATAAATTTATTTGAAACCAACTTCGATTTTTTTTTATTTTGATGAGTATTTTGTTGTAGGATCTATATTTGAGTAAATTTAGATGAAAATAAGTGAATTTTTTGGATTGTGAAAAAAATTTTAGTTGGAAGTGTCAAATTTTAATAAATTTATTTGAAACCAATTTCGATTTTTCTCGACTATGTTGAGTTTTTTTGATAGAGAAGCCTAATTTGAGTAATTTCAGTTGAAATTAACTTCGATTTTTTGGATTTTGTCACGATTTTTGCCAAATTTTAATAAATTTAATTGAAATCGACTTGGATTATTTTGGATTTTGATGAGTATTATTGTTGTAGGATCTATATTTGAATAAATTTAGATGAAAATAACTTCAATTTTTAGGAATGTGAAAAAATTTTACTTGGAAGTGTCAAATTTTAATAAATTTATTTGAAACCAACTTCGATTTTTTTGGATTTTGTTGAGTATTTGTGTTGTAGGATGTATATTTGAGTAAATTTAGATGAAAATAACGACAATTTATTGGATTGTGAAAAAAAATTTTAGTTGGAAGTGTCAAATTTTAATAAATTTATTTGAAACCATCTTCGTTTTTTCTTGGATTTTGTGGAGTATTTTTGATGTAGGATCTATATTTGAGTAAATTTAGATGAAAATAACTTCAATTTTTTGGATTGTGAAAAAAATTTACTTGGCAGTGTAAAATTTTAATAAATTTATTTGAAACCAACTTCGATTTTTTTGGATTTTGCTGAGTATTTTTGTTGTAGGATCTATATTTGAGTAAATTTAGATGAAAATAACTTCAATTTTAAGGATTGAGAAAAAATTTTTAGTTGGAAGTGTCAAATTTTAATAAATTTATTTGAAACCAACTTCGATTTTTTTCTTATTTTCATGAGTATTTTGTTGTAGGATCTATATGTGAGTAAATTTAGATGAAAATAACGACAATTTTTTGGATAGTGAAAAAAAATTTTAGTTGGAAGTGTCAAATTTTAATAAATTTATTTGAAACCAACTTCGATTTTTTTTGGATTTTGTTGTGTATTTTTGTTGTAGGGTCTATATTAGAGTAAATTTTGATGAAAAAACCTTCAATTTTTAGGATTGCGAAAAAAAATTTACTTGGAAGTGTCCAATTTTAATAAATTTATTTGAAACCAACTTCGATTTTTTTGGATTTTGTTGAGTATTTGTGTTGTAGGATGTATATTTGAGTAAATTTAGATGAAAATAACGACAATTTATTGGTTTGTGAAAAAAAATTTTAGTTGGAAGTGTCAAATTTTAATAAATTTATTTGAAACCAACTTCGATTTTTTTGGATTTTGTTGCGTATTTTTGTTGTAGAGTCTATATTGGAGTAAATTTTGATGAAAATAACTTCAATTTTTAGGATTGTGAAAAAAATTTTAGTTGGAAGTGTCAAATTTTAATAAATTTATTTGAAACCAACATCGATTTTTTTTTATTTTGATGAGTATTTTGTTGTAGGATCTATATTTGAGTAAATTTAGATGAAAATAAGTCAATTTTTTGGATTGTGAAAAAAATTTAGTTGGAAGTGTCAAATTTTAACAAATTTATTTGAATCCAACTTCGATTTTTTTTGATTTTGTCAAGTATTTTTGTTGTAGGATGTATATTTGAGTAAATTTAGATGAAAATAACGACAATTTATTGGATTATGAAAAAAAAATTTTGTTGTAAGTGTCAAATTTTAATAAATTTATTTGAAACCAGCTTCGATTTTTTTTTATTCTGTTGAGTATTTTTGTTGTGGGGTCTATATTAGAGTAAATTTTGATGAAAATAACTTCAATTTTAGGATTGTGAAAAAAATTTTAGTTGGAAGTGTCAAATTTTAATAAATATATTTGAAACCAACTTCGATTTTTCTCGACTATGTTGAGTTTTTTTGATAGAGAAGCCTAATTTGAGTAATTTCAGTTGAAATTAACTTCGATTTTTTGGATTTTGTCACGATTTTTGCCAAATTTTAATAAATTTATTTGAAATCAACTTGGATTATTTTGGATTTTGTTGAGTATTTGTGTTGTAGGAGGTATATTTGAGTAAATTTAGATGAAAATAACGACAATTTATTGGTTTGTGAAAAAAAATTTTAGTTGGAAGTGTCAAATTTTAATAAATTTATTTGAAACCAACTTCGATTTTTTTGGATTTTGTTGCGTATTTTTGTTGTAGAGTCTATATTGGAGTAAATTTTGATGAAAATAACTTCAATTTTTAGGATTGTGAAAAAAATTTTAGTTGGAAGTGTCAAATTTTAATAAATTTATTTGAAACCAACTTCGATTTTTTTGGATTTTGTTGAGTATTTGTGTTGTAGGATGTATATTTGAGTAAATTTAGATGAAAATAACAACAATTTATTGGTTTGTGAAAAAAAATTTTAGTTGGAAGTGTCAAATTTTAATAAATTTATTTGAAACCAACTTCGATTTTTTTGGATTTTGTTGCGTATTTTTGTTGTAGAGTCTATATTGGAGTAAATTTTGATGAAAATAACTTAAATTTTTAGGATTGTGAAAAAAATTTTAGTTGGAAGTGTCAAATTTTAATCAATTTATTTGAAACCAACTTCGATTTTGTTGGATTTTGACGAGAATTTCTGTTGTAGGATGTATATTTGAGTAAATTTAGTTGAAAATAACGACAATTTTTTTGGATTGTGAAAAAAAAATATAGTTGGAAGTGTCAAATTTTAATAAATTTGTTTGAAACCAACTTCGATTTTTTTTTATTTTGATGAGTATTTTTGTTGTAGGATGTATATTTGAGTAAATTTAGATGAAAATAACGACAATTTTTTGGATTGTGAAAAAAAATTTTAGTTGGAAGTGTCAAATTTTAATTAATTTATTTGAAACCAACTTCGATTTTTTTTGGATTTTGTCGAGTACTTTTGTTGCAGGATGTATATTTGAGTAAATTTAGTTGAAAATAACGACAATTTTTTGGATTGTGAAAAAAAATTTTAGTTGGAAGTGTCAAATTTTAATAAATTTATTTGAAACCAACTTCGATTTTTTTGGATTTTGTTGCGTATTTTTGTTGTAGGGTCTATATTGGAGTAAATTTTGATGAAAATAACTTCAATTTTTAGGATTGTGAAAAAAATATAGTTGGAAGTGTCAAATTTTAATAAATTTATTTGAAACCAACTTCGATTTTTTTTTATTTTGATGAGTATTTTGTTGTAGGATCTATATTTGAGTAAATTTAGATGAAAATAAGTGAATTTTGTGGATTGTGAAAAAAATTTTAGTTGGAAGTGTCAAATTTTAATAAATTTATTTGAAACCAATTTCGATTTTTCTCGACTCTGTTGAGTTTTTTTGATAGAGAAGCCTAATTTGAGTAATTTCAGTTGAAATTAACTTCGATTTTTTGGATTTTGTCACGATTTTTGCCAAATTTTAATAAATTTAATTGAAATCGACTTGGATTATTTTGGATTTTGATGAGTATTATTGTTGTAGGATCTATATTTGAATAAATTTAGATGAAAATAACTTCAATTTTTAGGAATGTGAAAAAATTTTACTTGGAAGTGTCAAATTTTAATAAATTTATTTGAAACCAACTTCGATTTTTTTGGATTTTGTTGAGTATTTGTGTTGTAGGATGTATATTTGAGTAAATTTAGATGAAAATAACGACAATTTATTGGATTGTGAAAAAAAATTTTAGTTGGAAGTGTCAAATTTTAATAAATTTATTTGAAACCATCTTCGTTTTTTCTTGGATTTTGTGGAGTATTTTTGTTGTAGGATCTATATTTGAGTAAATTTAGATGAAAATAACTTCAATTTTTTGGATTGTGAAAAAAATTTACTTGGCAGTGTAAAATTTTAATAAATTTATTTGAAACCAACTTCGATTTTTTTGGATTTTGCTGAGTATTTTTGTTGTAGGATCTATATTTGAGTAAATTTAGATGAAAATAACTTCAATTTTAAGGATTGAGAAAAAATTTTTAGTTGGAAGTGTCAAATTTTAATAAATTTATTTGAAACCAACTTCGATTTTTTTCTTATTTTCATGAGTATTTTGTTGTAGGATCTATATGTGAGTAAATTTAGATGAAAATAACGACAATTTTTTGGATAGTGAAAAAAAATTTTAGTTGGAAGTGTCAAATTTTAATAAATTTATTTGAAACCAACTTCGATTTTTTTTGGATTTTGTTGTGTATTTTTGTTGTAGGGTCTATATTAGAGTAAATTTTGATGAAAAAACCTTCAATTTTTAGGATTGCGAAAAAAAATTTACTTGGAAGTGTCCAATTTTAATAAATTTATTTGAAACCAACTTCGATTTTTTTGGATTTTGTTGAGTATTTGTGTTGTAGGATGTATATTTGAGTAAATTTAGATGAAAATAACGACAATTTATTGGTTTGTGAAAAAAAATTTTAGTTGGAAGTGTCAAATTTTAATAAATTTATTTGAAACCAACTTCGATTTTTTTGGATTTTGTTGCGTATTTTTGTTGTAGAGTCTATATTGGAGTAAATTTTGATGAAAATAACTTCAATTTTTAGGATTGTGAAAAAAATTTTAGTTGGAAGTGTCAAATTTTAATAAATTTATTTGAAACCAACATCGATTTTTTTTTATTTTGATGAGTATTTTGTTGTAGGATCTATATTTGAGTAAATTTAGATGAAAATAAGTCAATTTTTTGGATTGTGAAAAAAATTTAGTTGGAAGTGTCAAATTTTAACAAATTTATTTGAATCCAACTTCGATTTTTTTTGATTTTGTCAAGTATTTTTGTTGTAGGATGTATATTTGAGTAAATTTAGATGAAAATAACGACAATTTATTGGATTATGAAAAAAAAATTTTGTTGTAAGTGTCAAATTTTAATAAATTTATTTGAAACCAGCTTCGATTTTTTTTTATTCTGTTGAGTATTTTTGTTGTGGGGTCTATATTAGAGTAAATTTTGATGAAAATAACTTCAATTTTAGGATTGTGAAAAAAATTTTAGTTGGAAGTGTCAAATTTTAATAAATATATTTGAAACCAACTTCGATTTTTCTCGACTATGTTGAGTTTTTTTGATAGAGAAGCCTAATTTGAGTAATTTCAGTTGAAATTAACTTCGATTTTTTGGATTTTGTCACGATTTTTGCCAAATTTTAATAAATTTATTTGAAATCAACTTGGATTATTTTGGATTTTGTTGAGTATTTTTGTTGTAGGATCTATATTTGAATAAATTTAGATGAAAATAACTTCAATTTTTAGGAATGTGAAAAAATTTTAGTTGGAAGTGTCAAATTTTAATAAATTTATTTGAAACCATCTTCGATTTTTTTTGATATTGTCGAGCATTTTTGTTGTAGGATCTATATTTGAGTAAATTTAGATGAAAATAACTTCAATTTTTAGGATTGTGAAAAAAATTTTAGTTGGAAGTGTCAAATTTTAATAAATTTATTTGAAACCAACTTCGATTTTTTTGGATTTTGTTGCGTATTTTTGTTGTAGGGTCTATATTGGAGTAAATTTTGATGAAAATAACTTCAATTTTTAGGATTGTGAAAAAAATTTTAGTTGGAAGTGTCAAATTTTAATAAATTTATTTGAAACCAACTTCGATTTTTTTGGATTTTGTTGAGTATTTGTGTTGTAGGATGTATATTTGAGTAAATTTAGATGAAAATAACAACAATTTATTGGTTTGTGAAAAAAAATTTTAGTTGGAAGTGTCAAATTTTAATAAATTTATTTGAAACCAACTTCGATTTTTTTGGATTTTGTTGCGTATTTTTGTTGTAGAGTCTATATTGGAGTAAATTTTGATGAAAATAACTTAAATTTTTAGGATTGTGAAAAAAATTTTAGTTGGAAGTGTCAAATTTTAATCAATTTATTTGAAACCAACTTCGATTTTTTTTTATTTTGATGAGTATTTTGTTGTAGGATCTATATTTGAGTAAATTTAGATGAAAATAAGTCAATTTTTTGGATTGTGAAAAAAATTTAGTTGGAAGTGTCAAATTTTAACAAATTTATTTGAAACCAACTTCGATTTTTTTTGATTTTGTCAAGTATTTTTGTTGTAGGATGTATATTTGAGTAAATTTAGATGAAAATAACGACAATTTATTGGATTATGAAAAAAAAATTTTGTTGTAAGTGTCAAATTTTAATAAATTTATTTGAAACCAGCTTCGATTTTTTTTTATTCTGTTGAGTATTTTTGTTGTGGGGTCTATATTAGAGTAAATTTTGATGAAAATAACTTGAATTTTAGGATTGTGAAAAAAATTTTAGTTGGAAGTGTCAAATTTTAATAAATATATTTGAAACCAACTTCGATTTTTCTCGACTATGTTGAGTTTTTTTGATAGAGAAGCCTAATTTGAGTAATTTCAGTTGAAATTAACTTCGATTTTTTGGATTTTGTCACGATTTTTGCCAAATTTTAATAAATTTATTTGAAATCAACTTGGATTATTTTGGATTTTGTTGAGTATTTTTGTTGTAGGATCTATATTTGAATAAATTTAGATGAAAATAACTTCAATTTTTAGGAATGTGAAAAAATTTTAGTTGGAAGTGTCAAATTTTAATAAATTTATTTGAAACCATCTTCGATTATTTTTTATATTGTCGAATATTTTTGTTGTAGGATCTATATTTGAGTAAATTTAGATGAAAATAACTTCAATTTTTTGGATTGTGAAAAAAAATTTACTTGGAAGTGTCAAATTTTAATAAATTTATTTGAAACCAACTTCGATTTTTTTGGATTTTGTTGAGTATTTGTGTTGTAGGATGTATAATTGAGTAAATTTAGATGAAAATAACGACAATTTTTTGGATTGTGAAAAAAAATTTTAGTTGGAAGTGTCAAATTTTAATAAATGTATTTGAAACCAACTTCGATTTTTTTTTATTTTGTTGCGTATTTTTGTTGTAGCGTCTATATTGGAGTAAATTTGGATGAAAATAACTTCAATTTTTAGGATTGTGAAAAAAATTTTAGTTGGAAGTGTCAAATTTTAATAAATTTATTTGAAACCAACTTCGATTTTGTTGGATTTTGACGAGAATTTCTGTTGTAGGATGTATATTTGAGTAAATTTAGTTGAAAATAACGACAATTTTTTTGGATTCTGAAAAAAAAATATAGTTGGAAGTGTCAAATTTTAATAAATTTGTTTGAAACCAACTTCGATTTTTTTTTATTTTGATGAGTATTTTTGTTGTAGGATCTATATTTGAGTAAATTTAGATGAAAATAACTTCAATTTTAAGGATTGAGAAAAAATTTTTAGTTGGAAGTGTCAAATTTTAATAAATTTATTTGAAACCAACTTCGATTTTTTTCTTATTTTCATGAGTATTTTGTTGTAGGATCTATATTTGAGTAAATTTAGATGAAAATAACGACAATTTTTTGGATAGTGAAAAAAAATTTTAGTTGGAAGTGTCAAATTTTAATAAATTTATTTGAAACCAACTTCGATTTTTTTTGGATTTTGTTGTGTATTTTTGTTGTAGGGTCTATATTAGAGTAAATTTTGATGAAAAAACCTTCAATTTTTAGGATTGTGAAAAAAATTTTACTTGGAAGTGTCAAATTTTAATAAATTTATTTGAAACCAACTTCGATTTTTTTTTATTTTGATGAGTATTTTGTTGTAGGATCTATATTTGAGTAAATTTAGATGAAAATAAGTCAATTTTTTGGATTGTGAAAAAAATTTAGTTGGAAGTGTCAAATTTTAACAAATTTATTTGAAACCAACTTCGATTTTTTTTGATTTTGTCAAGTATTTTTGTTGTAGGATGTATATTTGAGTAAATTTAGATGAAAATAACGACAATTTATTGGATTATGAAAAAAAAATTTTGTTATAAGTGTCAAATATTAATAAATTTATTTGAAACCAGCTTCGATTTTTTTTTATTCTGTTGAGTATTTTTGTTGTGGGGTCTATATTAGAGTAAATTTTGATGAAAATAACTTCAATTTTAGGATTGTGAAAAAAATTTTAGTTGGAAGTGTCAAATTTTAATAAATTTATTTGAAACCAGCTTCGATTTTTTTGGATTTTGTTGAGTATTTTTGTTGTAGGGTCTATATTAGAGTAAATTTTGATGAAAATAACTTCAATTTTTAGGATTGTGAAAAAAAATTTTAGTTGGAAGTGTCAAATTTTAATAAATTTATTTGAATCCAACTTCGATTTTTTTGGATTTAGTTGAGTACTTTTGTTGTAGGATGTATATTTGAGTAAATTTAGATGAAAATAACGACAATTTTTTGGATTGTGAAAAAAAATTTTAGTTGGAAGTGTCAAATTTTAATAAATTTATTTGAAACCAACTTCGAGTTTTTTTGGATTTTGCCGAGTATTTTTGTTGTAGGATGTATATTTGAGTAAATTTAGATGAGAATAACGACAATTTTTTGGATTGTGAAAAAAAATTTTAGTTGGAACTGTCAAATTTTAATAAATTTATTTGAAACCAGCTTCGATTTTTTTTTTATTTTGTCGAGTATTTTTGTTGTAGGATGTATATTTGAGTAAATTTAGATGAAAATAACGACAATTTTTTGGATTGTGAAAAAAAATTTTAGTTGGAAGTGTCAAATTTTAATTAATTTATTTGAAACCAACTTCGATTTTTTTTGGATTTTGTCGAGTATTTTTGTTGCAGGATGTATATTTGAGTAAATTTAGTTGAAAATAACGACAATTTTTTGGATTGTGAAAAAAAATTTTAGTTGGAAGTGTCAAATTTTAATAAATTTATTTGAAACCAACTTCGATTTTTTTGGATTTTGTTGCGTATTTTTGTTGTAGGGTCTATATTGGAGTAAATTTTGATGAAAATAACTTCAATTTTTAGGATTGTGAAAAAAATATAGTTGGAAGTGTCAAATTTTAATAAATTTATTTGAAACCAACTTCGATTTTTTTTATTTTGATGAGTATTTTGTTGTAGGATCTATATTTGAGTAAATTTAGATGAAAATAAGTGAATTTTTTGGATTGTGAAAAAAATTTTAGTTGGAAGTGTCAAATTTTAATAAATTTATTTGAAACCAACTTCGATTTTTTTGGATTTTGTTGCGTATTTTTGTTGTAGAGTCTATATTGGAGTAAATTTTGATGAAAATAACTTAAATTTTTAGGATTGTGAAAAAAATTTTAGTTGGAAGTGTCAAATTTTAATCAATTTATTTGAAACCAACTTCGATTTTTTTTTATTTTGATGAGTATTTTGTTGTAGGATCTATATTTGAGTAAATTTAGATGAAAATAACGACAATTTTTTGGATTGTGAAAAAAAATTTTAGTTGGAAGTGTCAAATTTTAATAAATTTATTTGAAACCAACTTCGAGTTTTTTTGGATTTTGCCGAGTATTTTTGTTGTAGGATGTATATTTGAGTAAATTTAGATGAGAATAACGACAATTTTTTGGATTGTGAAAAAAAATTTTAGTTGGAACTGTCAAATTTTAATAAATTTATTTGAAACCAGCTTCGATTTTTTTTTTATTTTGTCGAGTATTTTTGTTGTAGGATGTATATTTGAGTAAATTTAGATGAAAATAACGACAATTTTTTGGATTGTGAAAAAAAATTTTAGTTGGAAGTGTCAAATTTTAATTAATTTATTTGAAACCAACTTCGATTTTTTTTGGATTTTGTCGAGTATTTTTGTTGCAGGATGTATATTTGAGTAAATTTAGTTGAAAATAACGACAATTTTTTGGATTGTGAAAAAAAATTTTAGTTGGAAGTGTCAAATTTTAATAAATTTATTTGAAACCAACTTCGATTTTTTTGGATTTTGTTGCGTATTTTTGTTGTAGGGTCTATATTGGAGTAAATTGTGATGAAAATAACTTCAATTTTTAGGATTGTGAAAAAAATATAGTTGGAAGTGTCAAATTTTAATAAATTTATTTGAAACCAACTTCGATTTTTTTTATTTTGATGAGTATTTTGTTGTAGGATCTATATTTGAGTAAATTTAGATGAAAATAAGTGAATTTTTTGGATTGTGAAAAAAATTTTAGTTGGAAGTGTCAAATTTTAATAAATTTATTTGAAACCAACTTCGATTTTTTTGGATTTTGTTGCGTATTTTTGTTGTAGAGTCTATATTGGAGTAAATTTTGATGAAAATAACTTAAATTTTTAGGATTGTGAAAAAAATTTTAGTTGGAAGTGTCAAATTTTAATCAATTTATTTGAAACCAACTTCGATTTTTTTTTATTTTGATGAGTATTTTGTTGTAGGATCTATATTTGAGTAAATTTAGATGAAAATAAGTCAATTTTTTGGATTGTGAAAAAAATTTAGTTGGAAGTGTCAAATTTTAACAAATTTATTTGAATCCAACTTCGATTTTTTTTGATTTTGTCAAGTATTTTTGTTGTAGGATGTATATTTGAGTAAATTTAGATGAAAATAACGACAATTTATTGGATTATGAAAAAAAAATTTTGTTGTAAGTGTCAAATTTTAATAAATTTATTTGAAACCAGCTTCGATTTTTTTTTATTCTGTTGAGTATTTTTGTTGTGGGGTCTATATTAGAGTAAATTTTGATGAAAATAACTTCAATTTTAGGATTGTGAAAAAAATTTTAGTTGGAAGTGTCAAATTTTAATAAATATATTTGAAACCAACTTCGATTTTTCTCGACTATGTTGAGTTTTTTTGATAGAGAAGCCTAATTTGAGTTATTTCAGTTGAAATTAACTTCGATTTTTTGGATTTTGTCACGATTTTTGCCAAATTTTAATAAATTTATTTGAAATCAACTTGGATTATTTTGGATTTTGTTGAGTATTTTTGTTGTAGGATCTATATTTGAATAAATTTAGATGAAAATAACTTCAATTTTTAGGAATGTGAAAAAATTTTAGTTGGAAGTGTCAAATTTTAATAAATTTATTTGAAACCATCTTCGATTTTTTTTGATATTGTCGAGCATTTTTGTTGTAGGATCTATATTTGAGTAAATTTAGATGAAAATAACTTCAATTTTTAGGATTGTGAAAAAAATTTTAGTTGGAAGTGTCAAATTTTAATAAATTTATTTGAAACCAACTTCGATTTTTTTGGATTTTGTTGCGTATTTTTGTTGTAGGGTCTATATTGGAGTAAATTTTGATGAAAATAACTTCAATTTTTAGGATTGTGAAAAAAATATAGTTGGAAGTGTCAAATTTTAATAAATTTATTTGAAACCAACTTCGATTTTTTTTTATTTTGATGAGTATTTTGTTGTAGGATGTATATTTGAGTAAATTAAGATGAAAATAACTTCAATTATTTGGATTGTGAAAAAAATTTTAGTTGGAAGTGTCAAATTTTAATAAATTTATTTAAAATCAACTTCGATTTTATTGGATTGTGTCGAGTATTTTTGGTGTAGGATGTATATTTGAGTAAATTTAGATGAAAATAACTTCAATTTTTTGGACTGTGAAAAAAATTTTAGTTGGAAGTGTCAAATTTTAATAAATTTATTTGAAACCAATTTCGATTTTTCTCGACTATGTTGAGTTTTTTTGATAGAGAAGCCTAATTTGAGTAATTTCAGTTGAAATTAACTTCGATTTTTTGGATTTTGTCACGATTTTTGCCAAATTTTAATAAATTTAATTGAAATCGACTTGGATTATTTTGGATTTTGATGAGTATTTTTGTTGTAGGATCTATATTTGAATAAATTTAGATGAAAATAACTTCAATTTTTTGGATTGTGAAAAAAATTTACTTGGCAGTGTAAAATTTTAATAAATTTATTTGAAACCAACTTCGATTTTTTTGGATTTTGCTGAGTATTTTTGTTGTAGGATCTATATTTGAGTAAATTTAGATGAAAATAACTTCAATTTTAAGGATTGAGAAAAAATTTTTAGTTGGAAGTGTCAAATTTTAATAAATTTATTTGAAACCAACTTCGATTTTTTTCTTATTTTCATGAGTATTTTGTTGTAGGATCTATATGTGAGTAAATTTAGATGAAAATAACGACAATTTTTTGGATAGTGAAAAAAAATTTTAGTTGGAAGTGTCAAATTTTAATAAATTTATTTGAAACCAACTTCGATTTTTTTTGGATTTTGTTGTGTATTTTTGTTGTAGGGTCTATATTAGAGTAAATTTTGATGAAAAAACCTTCAATTTTTAGGATTGCGAAAAAAAATTTACTTGGAAGTGTCCAATTTTAATAAATTTATTTGAAACCAACTTCGATTTTTTTGGATTTTGTTGAGTATTTGTGTTGTAGGATGTATATTTGAGTAAATTTAGATGAAAATAACGACAATTTATTGGTTTGTGAAAAAAAATTTTAGTTGGAAGTGTCAAATTTTAATAAATTTATTTGAAACCAACTTCGATTTTTTTGGATTTTGTTGCGTATTTTTGTTGTAGAGTCTATATTGGAGTAAATTTTGATGAAAATAACTTCAATTTTTAGGATTGTGAAAAAAATTTTAGTTGGAAGTGTCAAATTTTAATAAATTTATTTGAAACCAACATCGATTTTTTTTTATTTTGATGAGTATTTTGTTGTAGGATCTATATTTGAGTAAATTTAGATGAAAATAAGTCAATTTTTTGGATTGTGAAAAAAATTTAGTTGGAAGTGTCAAATTTTAACAAATTTATTTGAATCCAACTTCGATTTTTTTTGATTTTGTCAAGTATTTTTGTTGTAGGATGTATATTTGAGTAAATTTAGATGAAAATAACGACAATTTATTGGATTATGAAAAAAAAATTTTGTTGTAAGTGTCAAATTTTAATAAATTTATTTGAAACCAGCTTCGATTTTTTTTTATTCTGTTGAGTATTTTTGTTGTGGGGTCTATATTAGAGTAAATTTTGATGAAAATAACTTCAATTTTAGGATTGTGAAAAAAATTTTAGTTGGAAGTGTCAAATTTTAATAAATATATTTGAAACCAACTTCGATTTTTCTCGACTATGTTGAGTTTTTTTGATAGAGAAGCCTAATTTGAGTAATTTCAGTTGAAATTAACTTCGATTTTTTGGATTTTGTCACGATTTTTGCCAAATTTTAATAAATTTATTTGAAATCAACTTGGATTATTTTGGATTTTGTTGAGTATTTGTGTTGTAGGATGTATATTTGAGTAAATTTAGATGAAAATAACGACAATTTATTGGTTTGTGAAAAAAAATTTTAGTTGGAAGTGTCAAATTTTAATAAATTTATTTGAAACCAACTTCGATTTTTTTGGATTTTGTTGCGTATTTTTGTTGTAGAGTCTATATTGGAGTAAATTTTGATGAAAATAACTTCAATTTTTAGGATTGTGAAAAAAATTTTAGTTGGAAGTGTCAAATTTTAATAAATTTATTTGAAACCAACTTCGATTTTTTTGGATTTTGTTGAGTATTTGTGTTGTAGGATGTATATTTGAGTAAATTTAGATGAAAATAACAACAATTTATTGGTTTGTGAAAAAAAATTTTAGTTGGAAGTGTCAAATTTTAATAAATTTATTTGAAACCAACTTCGATTTTTTTGGATTTTGTTGCGTATTTTTGTTGTAGAGTCTATATTGGAGTAAATTTTGATGAAAATAACTTAAATTTTTAGGATTGTGAAAAAAATTTTAGTTGGAAGTGTCAAATTTTAATCAATTTATTTGAAACCAACTTCGATTTTGTTGGATTTTGACGAGAATTTCTGTTGTAGGATGTATATTTGAGTAAATTTAGTTGAAAATAACGACAATTTTTTTGGATTGTGAAAAAAAAATATAGTTGGAAGTGTCAAATTTTAATAAATTTGTTTGAAACCAACTTCGATTTTTTTTTATTTTGATGAGTATTTTTGTTGTAGGATGTATATTTGAGTAAATTTAGATGAAAATAACGACAATTTTTTGGATTGTGAAAAAAAATTTTAGTTGGAAGTGTCAAATTTTAATTAATTTATTTGAAACCAACTTCGATTTTTTTTGGATTTTGTCGAGTACTTTTGTTGCAGGATGTATATTTGAGTAAATTTAGTTGAAAATAACGACAATTTTTTGGATTGTGAAAAAAAATTTTAGTTGGAAGTGTCAAATTTTAATAAATTTATTTGAAACCAACTTCGATTTTTTTGGATTTTGTTGCGTATTTTTGTTGTAGGGTCTATATTGGAGTAAATTTTGATGAAAATAACTTCAATTTTTAGGATTGTGAAAAAAATATAGTTGGAAGTGTCAAATTTTAATAAATTTATTTGAAACCAACTTCGATTTTTTTTTATTTTGATGAGTATTTTGTTGTAGGATCTATATTTGAGTAAATTTAGATGAAAATAAGTGAATTTTTTGGATTGTGAAAAAAATTTTAGTTGGAAGTGTCAAATTTTAATAAATTTATTTGAAACCAATTTCGATTTTTCTCGACTATGTTGAGTTTTTTTGATAGAGAAGCCTAATTTGAGTAATTTCAGTTGAAATTAACTTCGATTTTTTGGATTTTGTCACGATTTTTGCCAAATTTTAATAAATTTAATTGAAATCGACTTGGATTATTTTGGATTTTGATGAGTATTATTGTTGTAGGATCTATATTTGAATAAATTTAGATGAAAATAACTTCAATTTTTAGGAATGTGAAAAAATTTTACTTGGAAGTGTCAAATTTTAATAAATTTATTTGAAACCAACTTCGATTTTTTTGGATTTTGTTGAGTATTTGTGTTGTAGGATGTATATTTGAGTAAATTTAGATGAAAATAACGACAATTTATTGGATTGTGAAAAAAAATTTTAGTTGGAAGTGTCAAATTTTAATAAATTTATTTGAAACCATCTTCGTTTTTTCTTGGATTTTGTGGAGTATTTTTGTTGTAGGATCTATATTTGAGTAAATTTAGATGAAAATAACTTCAATTTTTTGGATTGTGAAAAAAATTTACTTGGCAGTGTAAAATTTTAATAAATTTATTTGAAACCAACTTCGATTTTTTTGGATTTTGCTGAGTATTTTTGTTGTAGGATCTATATTTGAGTAAATTTAGATGAAAATAACTTCAATTTTAAGGATTGAGAAAAAATTTTTAGTTGGAAGTGTCAAATTTTAATAAATTTATTTGAAACCAACTTCGATTTTTTTCTTATTTTCATGAGTATTTTGTTGTAGGATCTATATGTGAGTAAATTTAGATGAAAATAACGACAATTTTTTGGATAGTGAAAAAAAATTTTAGTTGGAAGTGTCAAATTTTAATAAATTTATTTGAAACCAACTTCGATTTTTTTTGGATTTTGTTGTGTATTTTTGTTGTAGGGTCTATATTAGAGTAAATTTTGATGAAAAAACCTTCAATTTTTAGGATTGCGAAAAAAAATTTACTTGGAAGTGTCCAATTTTAATAAATTTATTTGAAACCAACTTCGATTTTTTTGGATTTTGTTGAGTATTTGTGTTGTAGGATGTATATTTGAGTAAATTTAGATGAAAATAACGACAATTTATTGGTTTGTGAAAAAAAATTTTAGTTGGAAGTGTCAAATTTTAATAAATTTATTTGAAACCAACTTCGATTTTTTTGGATTTTGTTGCGTATTTTTGTTGTAGAGTCTATATTGGAGTAAATTTTGATGAAAATAACTTCAATTTTTAGGATTGTGAAAAAAATTTTAGTTGGAAGTGTCAAATTTTAATAAATTTATTTGAAACCAACATCGATTTTTTTTTATTTTGATGAGTATTTTGTTGTAGGATCTATATTTGAGTAAATTTAGATGAAAATAAGTCAATTTTTTGGATTGTGAAAAAAATTTAGTTGGAAGTGTCAAATTTTAACAAATTTATTTGAATCCAACTTCGATTTTTTTTGATTTTGTCAAGTATTTTTGTTGTAGGATGTATATTTGAGTAAATTTAGATGAAAATAACGACAATTTATTGGATTATGAAAAAAAAATTTTGTTGTAAGTGTCAAATTTTAATAAATTTATTTGAAACCAGCTTCGATTTTTTTTTATTCTGTTGAGTATTTTTGTTGTGGGGTCTATATTAGAGTAAATTTTGATGAAAATAACTTCAATTTTAGGATTGTGAAAAAAATTTTAGTTGGAAGTGTCAAATTTTAATAAATATATTTGAAACCAACTTCGATTTTTCTCGACTATGTTGAGTTTTTTTGATAGAGAAGCCTAATTTGAGTAATTTCAGTTGAAATTAACTTCGATTTTTTGGATTTTGTCACGATTTTTGCCAAATTTTAATAAATTTATTTGAAATCAACTTGGATTATTTTGGATTTTGTTGAGTATTTTTGTTGTAGGATCTATATTTGAATAAATTTAGATGAAAATAACTTCAATTTTTAGGAATGTGAAAAAATTTTAGTTGGAAGTGTCAAATTTTAATAAATTTATTTGAAACCATCTTCGATTTTTTTTTATATTGTCGAGCATTTTTGTTGTAGGATCTATATTTGAGTAAATTTAGATGAAAATAACTTCAATTTTTAGGATTGTGAAAAAAATTTTAGTTGGAAGTGTCAAATTTTAATAAATTTATTTGAAACCAACTTCGATTTTTTTGGATTTTGTTGCGTATTTTTGTTGTAGGGTCTATATTGGAGTAAATTTTGATGAAAATAACTTCAATTTTTAGGATTGTGAAAAAAATTTTAGTTGGAAGTGTCAAATTTTAATAAATTTATTTGAAACCAACTTCGATTTTTTTGGATTTTGTTGAGTATTTGTGTTGTAGGATGTATATTTGAGTAAATTTAGATGAAAATAACAACAATTTATTGGTTTGTGAAAAAAAATTTTAGTTGGAAGTGTCAAATTTTAATAAATTTATTTGAAACCAACTTCGATTTTTTTGGATTTTGTTGCGTATTTTTGTTGTAGAGTCTATATTGGAGTAAATTTTGATGAAAATAACTTAAATTTTTAGGATTGTGAAAAAAATTTTAGTTGGAAGTGTCAAATTTTAATCAATTTATTTGAAACCAACTTCGATTTTTTTTTATTTTGATGAGTATTTTGTTGTAGGATCTATATTTGAGTAAATTTAGATGAAAATAAGTCAATTTTTTGGATTGTGAAAAAAATTTAGTTGGAAGTGTCAAATTTTAACAAATTTATTTGAAACCAACTTCGATTTTTTTTTATTTTGTCAAGTATTTTTGTTGTAGGATGTATATTTGAGTAAATTTAGATGAAAATAACGACAATTTATTGGATTATGAAAAAAAAATTTTGTTGTAAGTGTCAAATTTTAATAAATTTATTTGAAACCAGCTTCGATTTTTTTTTATTCTGTTGAGTATTTTTGTTGTGGGGTCTATATTAGAGTAAATTTTGATGAAAATAACTTGAATTTTAGGATTGTGAAAAAAATTTTAGTTGGAAGTGTCAAATTTTAATAAATATATTTGAAACCAACTTCGATTTTTCTCGACTATGTTGAGTTTTTTTGATAGAGAAGCCTAATTTGAGTAATTTCAGTTGAAATTAACTTCGATTTTTTGGATTTTGTCACGATTTTTGCCAAATTTTAATAAATTTATTTGAAATCAACTTGGATTATTTTGGATTTTGTTGAGTATTTTTGTTGTAGGATCTATATTTGAATAAATTTAGATGAAAATAACTTCAATTTTTAGGAATGTGAAAAAATTTTAGTTGGAAGTGTCAAATTTTAATAAATTTATTTGAAACCATCTTCGATTATTTTTTATATTGTCGAATATTTTTGTTGTAGGATCTATATTTGAGTAAATTTAGATGAAAATAACTTCAATTTTTTGGATTGTGAAAAAAAATTTACTTGGAAGTGTCAAATTTTAATAAATTTATTTGAAACCAACTTCGATTTTTTTGGATTTTGTTGAGTATTTGTGTTGTAGGATGTATAATTGAGTAAATTTAGATGAAAATAACGACAATTTTTTGGATTGTGAAAAAAAATTTTAGTTGGAAGTGTCAAATTTTAATAAATGTATTTGAAACCAACTTCGATTTTTTTTTATTTTGTTGCGTATTTTTGTTGTAGCGTCTATATTGGAGTAAATTTGGATGAAAATAACTTCAATTTTTAGGATTGTGAAAAAAATTTTAGTTGGAAGTGTCAAATTTTAATAAATTTATTTGAAACCAACTTCGATTTTGTTGGATTTTGACGAGAATTTCTGTTGTAGGATGTATATTTGAGTAAATTTAGTTGAAAATAACGACAATTTTTTTGGATTCTGAAAAAAAAATATAGTTGGAAGTGTCAAATTTTAATAAATTTGTTTGAAACCAACTTCGATTTTTTTTTATTTTGATGAGTATTTTTGTTGTAGGATCTATATTTGAGTAAATTTAGATGAAAATAACTTCAATTTTAAGGATTGAGAAAAAATTTTTAGTTGGAAGTGTCAAATTTTAATAAATTTATTTGAAACCAACTTCGATTTTTTTCTTATTTTCATGAGTATTTTGTTGTAGGATCTATATTTGAGTAAATTTAGATGAAAATAACGACAATTTTTTGGATAGTGAAAAAAAATTTTAGTTGGAAGTGTCAAATTTTAATAAATTTATTTGAAACCAACTTCGATTTTTTTTGGATTTTGTTGTGTATTTTTGTTGTAGGGTCTATATTAGAGTAAATTTTGATGAAAAAACCTTCAATTTTTAGGATTGTGAAAAAAATTTTACTTGGAAGTGTCAAATTTTAATAAATTTATTTGAAACCAACTTCGATTTTTTTTTATTTTGATGAGTATTTTGTTGTAGGATCTATATTTGAGTAAATTTAGATGAAAATAAGTCAATTTTTTGGATTGTGAAAAAAATTTAGTTGGAAGTGTCAAATTTTAACAAATTTATTTGAAACCAACTTCGATTTTTTTTGATTTTGTCAAGTATTTTTGTTGTAGGATGTATATTTGAGTAAATTTAGATGAAAATAACGACAATTTATTGGATTATGAAAAAAAAATTTTGTTATAAGTGTCAAATATTAATAAATTTATTTGAAACCAGCTTCGATTTTTTTTTATTCTGTTGAGTATTTTTGTTGTGGGGTCTATATTAGAGTAAATTTTGATGAAAATAACTTCAATTTTAGGATTGTGAAAAAAATTTTAGTTGGAAGTGTCAAATTTTAATAAATATATTTGAAACCAACTTCGATTTTTCTCGACTATGTTGAGTTTTTTTGATAGAGAAGCCTAATTTGAGTAATTTCAGTTGAAATTAACTTCGATTTTTTGGATTTTGTCACGATTTTTGCCAAATTTTAATAAATTTTTTTGAAATCAACTTGGATTATTTTGGATTTTGTTGAGTATTTTTGTTGTAGGATCTATATTTGAATAAATTTAGATGAAAATAACTTCAATTTTTAGGAATGTGAAAAAATTTTAGTTGGAAGTGTCAAATTTTAATAAATTTATTTGAAACCATCTTCGATTTTTTTTGATATTGTCGAGTATTTTTGTTGTAGGATCTATATTTGAGTAAATTTAGATGAAAATAACTTCAATTTTTTGGATTGTGAAAAAAAATTTACTTGGAAGTGTCAAATTTTAATAAATTTATTTGAAACCAACTTCGATTTTTTTGGATTTTGTTGAGTATTTGTGTTGTAGGATGTACAATTGAGTAAATTTAGATGAAAATAACGACAATTTTTTGGATTGTGAAAAAAAATTTTAGTTGGAAGTGTCAAATTTTAATAAATTTATTTGAAACCAGCTTCGATTTTTTTGGATTTTGTTGAGTATTTTTGTTGTAGGGTCTATATTAGAGTAAATTTTGATGAAAATAACTTAAATTTTTAGGATTGTGAAAAAAATTTTAGTTGGAAGTGTCAAATTTTAATCAATTTATTTGAAACCAACTTCGATTTTTTTTTATTTTGATGAGTATTTTGTTGTAGGATCTATATTTGAGTAAATTTAGATGAAAATAAGTCAATTTTTTGGATTGTGAAAAAAATTTAGTTGGAAGTGTCAAATTTTAACAAATTTATTTGAATCCAACTTCGATTTTTTTTGATTTTGTCAAGTATTTTTGTTGTAGGATGTATATTTGAGTAAATTTAGATGAAAATAACGACAATTTATTGGATTATGAAAAAAAAATTTTGTTGTAAGTGTCAAATTTTAATAAATTTATTTGAAACCAGCTTCGATTTTTTTTTATTCTGTTGAGTATTTTTGTTGTGGGGTCTATATTAGAGTAAATTTTGATGAAAATAACTTCAATTTTAGGATTGTGAAAAAAATTTTAGTTGGAAGTGTCAAATTTTAATAAATATATTTGAAACCAACTTCGATTTTTCTCGACTATGTTGAGTTTTTTTGATAGAGAAGCCTAATTTGAGTAATTTCAGTTGAAATTAACTTCGATTTTTTGGATTTTGTCACGATTTTTGCCAAATTTTAATAAATTTATTTGAAATCAACTTGGATTATTTTGGATTTTGTTGAGTATTTTTGTTGTAGGATCTATATTTGAATAAATTTAGATGAAAATAACTTCAATTTTTAGGAATGTGAAAAAATTTTAGTTGGAAGTGTCAAATTTTAATAAATTTATTTGAAACCATCTTCGATTTTTTTTGATATTGTCGAGCATTTTTGTTGTAGGATCTATATTTGAGTAAATTTAGATGAAAATAACTTCAATTTTTAGGATTGTGAAAAAAATTTTAGTTGGAAGTGTCAAATTTTAATAAATTTATTTGAAACCAACTTCGATTTTTTTGGATTTTGTTGCGTATTTTTGTTGTAGGGTCTATATTGGAGTAAATTTTGATGAAAATAACTTCAATTTTTAGGATTGTGAAAAAAATATAGTTGGAAGTGTCAAATTTTAATAAATTTATTTGAAACCAACTTCGATTTTTTTTTATTTTGATGAGTATTTTGTTGTAGGATGTATATTTGAGTAAATTAAGATGAAAATAACTTCAATTATTTGGATTGTGAAAAAAATTTTAGTTGGAAGTGTCAAATTTTAATAAATTTATTTAAAATCAACTTCGATTTTATTGGATTGTGTCGAGTATTTTTGGTGTAGGATGTATATTTGAGTAAATTTAGATGAAAATAACTTCAATTTTTTGGACTGTGAAAAAAATTTTAGTTGGAAGTGTCAAATTTTAATAAATTTATTTGAAACCAATTTCGATTTTTCTCGACTATGTTGAGTTTTTTTGATAGAGAAGCCTAATTTGAGTAATTTCAGTTGAAATTAACTTCGATTTTTTGGATTTTGTCACGATTTTTGCCAAATTTTAATAAATTTAATTGAAATCGACTTGGATTATTTTGGATTTTGATGAGTATTTTTGTTGTAGGATCTATATTTGAATAAATTTAGATGAAAATAACTTCAATTTTTAGGAATGTGAAAAAATTTTAGTTGGAAGTGTCAAATTTTAATAAATTTATTTGAAACCATCTTCGTTTTTTCTTGGATTTTGTGGAGTATTTTTGTTGTAGGATCTATATTTGAGTAAATTTAGATGAAAATAACTTCAATTTTTTGGATTGTGAAAAAAATTTACTTGGCAGTGTAAAATTTTAATAAATTTATTTGAAACCAACTTCGATTTTTTTGGATTTTGCTGAGTATTTTTGTTGTAGGATCTATATTTGAGTAAATTTAGATGAAAATAACTTCAATTTTAAGGATTGAGAAAAAATTTTTAGTTGGAAGTGTCAAATTTTAATAAATTTATTTGAAACCAACTTCGATTTTTTTCTTATTTTCATGAGTATTTTGTTGTAGGATCTATATTTGAGTAAATTTAGATGAAAATAACGACAATTTTTTGGATAGTGAAAAAAAATTTTAGTTGGAAGTGTCAAATTTTAATAAATTTATTTGAAACCAACTTCGATTTTTTTTGGATTTTGTTGTGTATTTTTGTTGTAGGGTCTATATTAGAGTAAATTTTGATGAAAAAACCTTCAATTTTTAGGATTGTGAAAAAAATTTTACTTGGAAGTGTCAAATTTTAATAAATTTATTTGAAACCAACTTCGATTTTTTTTTATTTTGATGAGTATTTTGTTGTAGGATCTATATTTGAGTAAATTTAGATGAAAATAAGTCAATTTTTTGGATTGTGAAAAAAATTTAGTTGGAAGTGTCAAATTTTAACAAATTTATTTGAAACCAACTTCGATTTTTTTTGATTTTGTCAAGTATTTTTGTTGTAGGATGTATATTTGAGTAAATTTAGATGAAAATAACGACAATTTATTGGATTATGAAAAAAAATTTTTGTTGTAAGTGTCAAATTTTAATAAATTTATTTGAAACCAGCTTCGATTTTTTTTTATTCTGTTGAGTATTTTTGTTGTGGGGTCTATATTAGAGTAAATTTTGATGAAAATAACTTCAATTTTAGGATTGTGAAAAAAATTTTAGTTGGAAGTGTCAAATTTTAATAAATATATTTGAAACCAACTTCGATTTTTCTCGACTATGTTGAGTTTTTTTGATAGAGAAGCCTAATTTGAGTAATTTCAGTTGAAATTAACTTCGATTTTTTGGATTTTGTCACGATTTTTGCCAAATTTTAATAAATTTATTTGAAATCAACTTGGATTATTTTGGATTTTGTTGAGTATTTTTGTTGTAGGATCTATATTTGAATAAATTTAGATGAAAATAACTTCAATTTTTAGGAATGTGAAAAAATTTTAGTTGGAAGTGTCAAATTTTAATAAATTTATTTGAAACCAACTTCGATTTTTTTCTTATTTTCATGAGTATTTTGTTGTAGGATCTATATTTGAGTAAATTTAGATGAAAATAACGACAATTTTTTGGATAGTGAAAAAAAATTTTAGTTGGAAGTGTCAAATTTTAATAAATTTATTTGAAACCAACTTCGATTTTTTTTGGATTTTGTTGTGTATTTTTGTTGTAGGGTCTATATTAGAGTAAATTGAGATGAAAATAACTTCAATTTTTTGGACTGTGAAAAAAATTTTAGTTGGAAGTGTCAAATTTTAATAAATTTATTTGAAACCAATTTCGATTTTTCTCGACTATGTTGAGTTTTTTTGATAGAGAAGCCTAATTTGAGTAATTTCAGTTGAAATTAACTTCGATTTTTTGGATTTTGTCACGATTTTTGCCAAATTTTAATAAATTTAATTGAAATCGACTTGGATTATTTTGGATTTTGATGAGTATTTTTGTTGTAGGATCTATATTTGAATAAATTTAGATGAAAATAACTTCAATTTTTAGGAATGTGAAAAAATGTTAGTTGGAAGTGTCAAATTTTAATAAATTTATTTGAAACCATCTTCGTTTTTTCTTGGATTTTGTGGAGTATTTTTGTTGTAGGATCTATATTTGAGTAAATTTAGATGAAAATAACTTCAATTTTTTGGATTGTGAAAAAAATTTACTTGGCAGTGTAAAATTTTAATAAATTTATTTGAAACCAACTTCGATTTTTTTGGATTTTGCTGAGTATTTTTGTTGTAGGATCTATATTTGAGTAAATTTAGATGAAAATAACTTCAATTTTAAGGATTGAGAAAAAATTTTTAGTTGGAAGTGTCAAATTTTAATAAATTTATTTGAAACCAACTTCGATTTTTTTCTTATTTTCATGAGTATTTTGTTGTAGGATCTATATTTGAGTAAATTTAGATGAAAATAACGACAATTTTTTGGATAGTGAAAAAAAATTTTAGTTGGAAGTGTCAAATTTTAATAAATTTATTTGAAACCAACTTCGATTTTTTTTGGATTTTGTTGTGTATTTTTGTTGTAGGGTCTATATTAGAGTAAATTTTGATGAAAAAACCTTCAATTTTTAGGATTGTGAAAAAAATTTTACTTGGAAGTGTCAAATTTTAATAAATTTATTTGAAACCAACTTCGATTTTTTTGGATTTTGTTGAGTATTTGTGTTGTAGGATGTATATTTGAGTAAATTTAGATGAAAATAACGACAATTTATTGGATTGTGAAAAAAAATTTTAGTTGGAAGTGTCAAATTTTAATAAATTTATTTGAAACCAACTTCGATTTTTTTGGATTTTGTTGCGTATTTTTGTTGTAGGGTCTATATTAGAGTAAATTTTGATGAAAAAACCTTCAATTTTTAGGATTGTGAAAAAAATTTTACTTGGAAGTGTCAAATTTTAATAAATTTATTTGAAACCAACTTGGATTTTTTTGGATTTTGTTGAGTATTTGTGTTGTAGGATGTATATTTGAGTAAATTTAGATGAAAATAACGACAATTTATTGGATTGTGAAACAAAATTTTAGTTGGAAGTGTCAAATTTTAATAAATTTATTTGAAACCAACTTCGATTTTTTTGGATTTTGTTGCGTATTTTTGTTGTAGGGTCTATATTGGAGTAAATTTTGATGAAATTAACTTCAATTTTTAGGATTGTGAAAAAAATTTTAGTTGGAAGTGTCAAATTTTAATAAATTTATTTGAAACCAACTTCGATTTTTTTTTATTTTGATGAGTATTTTTGTTGTAGGATGTATATTTGAGTAAATTTAGATGAAAATAACTTCAATTTTTAGGAATGTGAAAAAATTTTAGTTGGAAGTGTCAAATTTTAATAAATTTATTTGAAACCATCTTCGTTTTTTCTTGGATTTTGTGGAGTATTTTTGTTGTAGGATCTATATTTGAGTAAATTTAGATGAAAATAACTTCAATTTTTTGGATTGTGAAAAAAATTTACTTGGCAGTGTAAAATTTTAATAAATTTATTTGAAACCAACTTCGATTTTTTTGGATTTTGCTGAGTATTTTTGTTGTAGGATCTATATTTGAGTAAATTTAGATGAAAATAACTTCAATTTTAAGGATTGAGAAAAAATTTTTAGTTGGAAGTGTCAAATTTTAATAAATTTATTTGAAACCAACTTCGATTTTTTTCTTATTTTCATGAGTATTTTGTTGTAGGATCTATATTTGAGTAAATTTAGATGAAAATAACGACAATTTTTTGGATAGTGAAAAAAAATTTTAGTTGGAAGTGTCAAATTTTAATAAATTTATTTGAAACCAACTTCGATTTTTTTTGGATTTTGTTGTGTATTTTTGTTGTAGGGTCTATATTAGAGTAAATTTTGATGAAAAAACCTTCAATTTTTAGGATTGTGAAAAAAATTTTACTTGGAAGTGTCAAATTTTAATAAATTTATTTGAAACCAACTTCGATTTTTTTGGATTTTGTTGAGTATTTGTGTTGTAGGATGTATATTTGAGTAAATTTAGATGAAAATAACGACAATTTATTGGATTGTGAAAAAAAATTTTAGTTGGAAGTGTCAAATTTTAATAAATTTATTTGAAACCAACTTCGATTTTTTTGGATTTTGTTGCGTATTTTTGTTGTAGGGTCTATATTAGAGTAAATTTTGATGAAAAAACCTTCAATTTTTAGGATTGTGAAAAAAATTTTACTTGGAAGTGTCAAATTTTAATAAATTTATTTGAAACCAACTTGGATTTTTTTGGATTTTGTTGAGTATTTGTGTTGTAGGATGTATATTTGAGTAAATTTAGATGAAAATAACGACAATTTATTGGATTGTGAAACAAAATTTTAGTTGGAAGTGTCAAATTTTAATAAATTTATTTGAAACCAACTTCGATTTTTTTGGATTTTGTTGCGTATTTTTGTTGTAGGGTCTATATTGGAGTAAATTTTGATGAAATTAACTTCAATTTTTAGGATTGTGAAAAAAATTTTAGTTGGAAGTGTCAAATTTTAATAAATTTATTTGAAACCAACTTCGATTTTTTTTTATTTTGATGAGTATTTTGTTGTAGGATCTATATTTGAGTAAATTTAGATGAAAATAAGTCAATTTTTTGGATTGTGAAAAAAATTTAGTTGGAAGTGTCAAATTTTAACAAATTTATTTGAAACCAACTTCGATTTTTTTTGATTTTGTCATGTATTTTTGTTGTAGGATGTATATTTGAGTCAATTTAGATGAAAATAACTTCAATTATTTGGATTGTAAAAAAAATTTTTGTTGTAAGTGTCAAATTTTAATAAATTTATTTGAAACAAGCTTCGATTTTTTTTTATTCTGTTGAGTATTTTTGGTGTAGGATGTATATTTGAGTAAATTTAGATGAAAATAACTTCAATTTTTTGGACTGTGAAAAAAATTTTAGTTGGAAGTGTCAAATTTTAATAAATTTATTTGAAACCAATTTCGATTTTTCTCGACTATGTTGAGTTTTTTTGATAGAGAAGCCTAATTTGAGTAATTTCAGTTGAAATTAACTTCGATTTTTTGGATTTTGTCACGATTTTTGCCAAATTTTAATAAATTTAATTGAAATCGACTTGGATTATTTTGGATTTTGATGAGTATTTTTGTTGTAGGATCTATATTTGAATAAATTTAGATGAAAATAACTTCAATTTTTAGGAATGTGAAAAAATTTTAGTTGGAAGTGTCAAATTTTAATAAATTTATTTGAAACCATCTTCGTTTTTTCTTGGATTTTGTGGAGTATTTTTGTTGTAGGATCTATATTTGAGTAAATTTAGATGAAAATAACATCAATTTTTTGGATTGTGAAAAAAATTTACTTGGCAGTGTAAAATTTTAATAAATTTATTTGAAACCAACTTCGATTTTTTTGGATTTTGCTGAGTATTTTTGTTGTAGGATCTATATTTGAGTAAATTTAGATGAAAATAACTTCAATTTTAAGGATTGAGAAAAAATTTTTAGTTGGAAGTGTCAAATTTTAATAAATTTATTTGAAACCAACTTCGATTTTTTTCTTATTTTCATGAGTATTTTGTTGTAGGATCTATATTTGAGTAAATTTAGATGAAAATAACGACAATTTTTTGGATAGTGAAAAAAAATTTTAGTTGGAAGTGTCAAATTTTAATAAATTTATTTGAAACCAACTTCGATTTTTTTTGGATTTTGTTGTGTATTTTTGTTGTAGGGTCTATATTAGAGTAAATTTTGATGAAAAAACCTTCAATTTTTAGGATTGTGAAAAAAATTTTACTTGGAAGTGTCAAATTTTAATAAATTTATTTGAAACCAACTTCGATTTTTTTGGATTTTGTTGAGTATTTGTGTTGTAGGATGTATATTTGAGTAAATTTAGATGAAAATAACGACAATTTATTGGATTGTGAAAAAAAATTTTAGTTGGAAGTGTCAAATTTTAATAAATTTATTTGAAACCAACTTCGATTTTTTTGGATTTTGTTGCGTATTTTTGTTGTAGGGTCTATATTGGAGTAAATTTTGATGAAAATAACTTCAATTTTTTAGGATTGTGAAAAAAATTTTAGTTGGAAGTGTCAAATTTTAATAAATTTATTTGAAACCAACTTCGATTTTTTTTTATTTTGATGAGTATTTTGTTGTAGGATCTATATTTGAGTAAATTTAGATGAAAATAAGTCAATTTTTTGGATTCTGAAAAAAATTTAGTTGGAAGTGTCAAATTTTATCAAATTTATTTGACTACCAACTTCGATTTTTTTTGATTTTGTCAAGTATTTTTGTTGTAGGATGTATATTTGAGTAAATTTAGATGAAAATAACTTCAATTTTTAGGAATGTGAAAAAATTTTAGTTGGAAGTGTCAAATTTTAATAAATTTATTTGAAACCATCTTCGTTTTTTCTTGGATTTTGTGGAGTATTTTTGTTGTAGGATCTATATTTGAGTAAATTTAGATGAAAATAACTTCAATTTTTTGGATTGTGAAAAAAATTTACTTGGCAGTGTAAAATTTTAATAAATTTATTTGAAACCAACTTCGATTTTTTTGGATTTTGCTGAGTATTTTTGTTGTAGGATCTATATTTGAGTAAATTTAGATGAAAATAACTTCAATTTTAAGGATTGAGAAAAAATTTTTAGTTGGAAGTGTCAAATTTTAATAAATTTATTTGAAACCAACTTCGATTTTTTTCTTATTTTCATGAGTATTTTGTTGTAGGATCTATATTTGAGTAAATTTAGATGAAAATAACGACAATTTTTTGGATAGTGAAAAAAAATTTTAGTTGGAAGTGTCAAATTTTTATAAATTTATTTGAAACCAACTTCGATTTTTTTTGGATTTTGTTGTGTATTTTTGTTGTAGGGTCTATATTAGAGTAAATTTTGATGAAAAAACCTTCAATTTTTAGGATTGTGAAAAAAATTTTACTTGGAAGTGTCAAATTTTAATAAATTTATTTGAAACCAACTTCGATTTTTTTTGATTTTGTTGAGTATTTGTGTTGTAGGATGTATATTTGAGTAAATTTAGATGAAAATAACGACAATTTATTGGATTGTGAAAAAAAATTTTAGTTGGAAGTGTCAAATTTTAATAAATTTATTTGAAACCAACTTCGATTTTTTTGGATTTTGTTGCGTATTTTTGTTGTAGGGTCTATATTGGAGTAAATTTTGATGAAAATAACTTCAATTTTTAGGATTGTGAAAAAAATTTTAGTTGGAAGTGTCAAATTTTAATAAATTTATTTGAAACCAACTTCGATTTTTTTTTTATTTTGATGAGTAATTTGTTGAAGGATCTATATTTGAGTAAATTTAGATGAAAATAAGTCAATTTTTTGGATTCTGAAAAAAATTTAGTTGGAAGTGTCAAATTTTAACAAATTTATTTGAAACCAACTTCGATTTTTTTTGATTTTGTCAAGTATTTTTGTTGTAGGATGTATATTTGAGTAAATTTAGATGAAAATAACTTCAATTTTTAGGAATGTGAAAAAATTTTAGTTGGAAGTGTCAAATTTTAATAAATTTATTTGAAACCATCTTCGTTTTTTCTTGGATTTTGTGGAGTATTTTTGTTGTAGGATCTATATTTGAGTAAATTTAGATGAAAATAACTTCAATTTTTTGGATTGTGAAAAAAATTTACTTGGCAGTGTCAAATTTTAATAAATTTATTTGAAACCAACTTCGATTTTTTTGGATTTTGTTGAGTATTTGTGTTGTAGGATGTATATTTGAGTAAATTTAGATGAAAATAACGACAATTTATTGGATTGTGAAAAAAAATTTTAGTTGGAAGTGTCAAATTTTAATAAATTTATTTGAAACCAACTTCGATTTTTTTGGATTTTGTTCCGTATTTTTGTTGTAGGGTCTATATTAGAGTAAATTTTGATGAAAAAACCTTCAATTTTTAGGATTGTGAAAAAAATTTTACTTGGAAGTGTCAAATTTTAATAAATTTATTTGAAACCAACTTGGATTTTTTTGGATTTTGTTGAGTATTTGTGTTGTAGGATGTATATTTGAGTAAATTTAGATGAAAATAACGACAATTTATTGGATTGTGAAACAAAATTTTAGTTGGAAGTGTCAAATTTTAATAAATTTATTTGAAACCAACTTCGATTTTTTTGGATTTTGTTGCGTATTTTTGTTGTAGGGTCTATATTGGAGTAAATTTTGATGAAATTAACTTCAATTTTTAGGATTGTGAAAAAAATTTTAGTTGGAAGTGTCAAATTTTAATAAATTTATTTGAAACCAACTTCGATTTTTTTTTATTTTGATGAGTATTTTGTTGTAGGATCTATATTTGAGTAAATTTAGATGAAAATAAGTCAATTTTTTGGATTGTGAAAAAAATTTAGTTGGAAGTGTCAAATTTTAACAAATTTATTTGAAACCAACTTCGATTTTTTTTGATTTTGTCAAGTATTTTTGTTGTAGGATGTATATTTGAGTCTATTTAGATGAAAATAACTTCAATTATTTGGATTGTAAAAAAAATTTTTGTTGTAAGTGTCAAATTTTAATAAATTTATTTGAAACAAGCTTCGATTTTTTTTTATTCTGTTGAGTATTTTTGGTGTAGGATGTATATTTGAGTAAATTTAGATGAAAATAACTTCAATTTTTTGGACTGTGAAAAAAATTTTAGTTGGAAGTGTCAAATTTTAATAAATTTATTTGAAACCAATTTCGATTTTTCTCGACTATGTTGAGTTTTTTTGATAGAGAAGCCTAATTTGAGTAATTTCAGTTGAAATTAACTTCGATTTTTTGGATTTTGTCACGATTTTTGCCAAATTTTAATAAATTTAATTGAAATCGACTTGGATTATTTTGGATTTTGATGAGTATTTTTGTTGTAGGATCTATATTTGAATAAATTTAGATGAAAATAACTTCAATTTTTAGGAATGTGAAAAAATTTTAGTTGGAAGTGTCAAATTTTAATAAATTTATTTGAAACCATCTTCGTTTTTTCTTGGATTTTGTGGAGTATTTTTGTTGTAGGATCTATATTTGAGTAAATTTAGATGAAAATAACATCAATTTTTTGGATTGTGAAAAAAATTTACTTGGCAGTGTAAAATTTTAATAAATTTATTTGAAACCAACTTCGATTTTTTTGGATTTTGCTGAGTATTTTTGTTGTAGGATCTATATTTGAGTAAATTTAGATGAAAATAACTTCAATTTTAAGGATTGAGAAAAAATTTTTAGTTGGAAGTGTCAAATTTTAATAAATTTATTTGAAACCAACTTCGATTTTTTTCTTATTTTCATGAGTATTTTGTTGTAGGATCTATATTTGAGTAAATTTAGATGAAAATAACGACAATTTTTTGGATAGTGAAAAAAAATTTTAGTTGGAAGTGTCAAATTTTAATAAATTTATTTGAAACCAACTTCGATTTTTTTTGGATTTTGTTGTGTATTTTTGTTGTAGGGTCTATATTAGAGTAAATTTTGATGAAAAAACCTTCAATTTTTAGGATTGTGAAAAAAATTTTACTTGGAAGTGTCAAATTTTAATAAATTTATTTGAAACCAACTTCGATTTTTTTGGATTTTGTTGAGTATTTGTGTTGTAGGATGTATATTTGAGTAAATTTAGATGAAAATAACGACAATTTATTGGATTGTGAAAAAAAATTTTAGTTGGAAGTGTCAAATTTTAATAAATTTATTTGAAACCAACTTCGATTTTTTTGGATTTTGTTGCGTATTTTTGTTGTAGGGTCTATATTGGAGTAAATTTTGATGAAAATAACTTCAATTTTTTAGGATTGTGAAAAAAATTTTAGTTGGAAGTGTCAAATTTTAATAAATTTATTTGAAACCAACTTCGATTTTTTTTTATTTTGATGAGTATTTTGTTGTAGGATCTATATTTGAGTAAATTTAGATGAAAATAAGTCAATTTTTTGGATTCTGAAAAAAATTTAGTTGGAAGTGTCAAATTTTATCAAATTTATTTGACTACCAACTTCGATTTTTTTTGATTTTGTCAAGTATTTTTGTTGTAGGATGTATATTTGAGTAAATTTAGATGAAAATAACTTCAATTTTTAGGAATGTGAAAAAATTTTAGTTGGAAGTGTCAAATTTTAATAAATTTATTTGAAACCATCTTCGTTTTTTCTTGGATTTTGTGGAGTATTTTTGTTGTAGGATCTATATTTGAGTAAATTTAGATGAAAATAACTTCAATTTTTTGGATTGTGAAAAAAATTTACTTGGCAGTGTAAAATTTTAATAAATTTATTTGAAACCAACTTCGATTTTTTTGGATTTTGCTGAGTATTTTTGTTGTAGGATCTATATTTGAGTAAATTTAGATGAAAATAACTTCAATTTTAAGGATTGAGAAAAAATTTTTAGTTGGAAGTGTCAAATTTTAATAAATTTATTTGAAACCAACTTCGATTTTTTTCTTATTTTCATGAGTATTTTGTTGTAGGATCTATATTTGAGTAAATTTAGATGAAAATAACGACAATTTTTTGGATAGTGAAAAAAAATTTTAGTTGGAAGTGTCAAATTTTTATAAATTTATTTGAAACCAACTTCGATTTTTTTTGGATTTTGTTGTGTATTTTTGTTGTAGGGTCTATATTAGAGTAAATTTTGATGAAAAAACCTTCAATTTTTAGGATTGTGAAAAAAATTTTACTTGGAAGTGTCAAATTTTAATAAATTTATTTGAAACCAACTTCGATTTTTTTTGATTTTGTTGAGTATTTGTGTTGTAGGATGTATATTTGAGTAAATTTAGATGAAAATAACGACAATTTATTGGATTGTGAAAAAAAATTTTAGTTGGAAGTGTCAAATTTTAATAAATTTATTTGAAACCAACTTCGATTTTTTTGGATTTTGTTGCGTATTTTTGTTGTAGGGTCTATATTGGAGTAAATTTTGATGAAAATAACTTCAATTTTTAGGATTGTGAAAAAAATTTTAGTTGGAAGTGTCAAATTTTAATAAATTTATTTGAAACCAACTTCGATTTTTTTTTTATTTTGATGAGTAATTTGTTGAAGGATCTATATTTGAGTAAATTTAGATGAAAATAAGTCAATTTTTTGGATTCTGAAAAAAATTTAGTTGGAAGTGTCAAATTTTAACAAATTTATTTGAAACCAACTTCGATTTTTTTTGATTTTGTCAAGTATTTTTGTTGTAGGATGTATATTTGAGTAAATTTAGATGAAAATAACCTCAATTTTTAGGAATGTGAAAAAATTTTAGTTGGAAGTGTCAAATTTTAATAAATTTATTTGAAACCATCTTCGTTTTTTCTTGGATTTTGTGGAGTATTTTTGTTGTAGGATCTATATTTGAGTAAATTTAGATGAAAATAACTTCAATTTTTTGGATTGTGAAAAAAATTTACTTGGCAGTGTAAAATTTTAATAAATTTATTTGAAACCAACTTCGATTTTTTTGGATTTTGCTGAGTATTTTTGTTGTAGGATCTATATTTGAGTAAATTTAGGTGAAAATAACTTCAATTTTAAGGATTGAGAAAAAATTTTTAGTTGGAAGTGTCAAATTTTAATAAATTTATTTGAAACCAACTTCGATTTTTTTCTTATTTTCATGAGTATTTTGTTGTAGGATCTATATTTGAGTAAATTTAGATGAAAATAACGACAATTTTTTGGATAGTGAAAAAAAATTTTAGTTGGAAGTGTCAAATTTTAATAAATTTATTTGAAACCAACTTCGATTTTTTTTGGATTTTGTTGTGTATTTTTGTTGTAGGGTCTATATTAGAGTAAATTTTGATGAAAAAACCTTCAATTTTTAGGATTGTGAAAAAAATTTTACTTGGAAGTGTCAAATTTTAATAAATTTATTTGAAACCAGCTTCGATTTTTTTTTATTCTGTTGAGTATTTTTGTTGTGGGGTCTATATTAGAGTAAATTTTGATGAAAATAACTTCAATTTTAGGATTGTGAAAAAAATTTTAGTTGGAAGTGTCAAATTTTAATAAATATATTTGAAACCAACTTCGATTTTTCTCGACTATGTTGAGTTTTTTTGATAGAGAAGCCTAATTTGAGTAATTTCAGTTGAAATTAACTTCGATTTTTTGGATTTTGTCACGATTTTTGCCAAATTTTAATAAATTTATTTGAAATCAACTTGGATTATTTTGGATTTTGTTGAGTATTTTTGTTGTAGGATCTATATTTGAATAAATTTAGATGAAAATAACTTCAATTTTTAGGAATGTGAAAAAATTTTAGTTGGAAGTGTCAAATTTTAATAAATTTATTTGAAACCATCTTCGATTTTTTTTTATATTGTCGAGTATTTTTGTTGTAGGATCTATATTTGAGTAAATTTAGATGAAAATAACTTCAATTTTTTGGATTGTGAAAAAAAATTTACTTGGAAGTGTCAAATTTTAATAAATTTATTTGAAACCAACTTCGATTTTTTTGGATTTTGTTGAGTATTTGTGTTGTAGGATGTATAATTGAGTAAATTTAGATGAAAATAACGACAATTTTTTGGATTGTGAAAAAAAATTTTAGTTGGAAGTGTCAAATTTTAATAAATGTATTTGAAACCAACTTCGATTTTTTTTGATTTTGTTGCGTATTTTTGTTGTAGGGTCTATATTGGAGTAAATTTGGATGAAAATAACTTCAATTTTTAGGATTGTGAAAAAAATTTTAGTTGGAAGTGTCAAATTTTAATAAATTTATTTGAAACCAACTTCGATTTTGTTGGATTTTGTTGAGTATTTGTGTTGTAGGATGTATATTTGAGTAAATTTAGATGAAAATAACGACAATTTATTGGTTTGTGAAAAAAAATTTTAGTTGGAAGTGTCAAATTTTAATAAATTTATTTGAAACCAACTTCGATTTTTTTGGATTTTGTTGCGTATTTTTGTTGTGGGGTTTATATTAGAGTAAATTTTGATGAAAATAACTTCAATTTTAGGATTGTGAAAAAAATTTTAGTTGGAAGTGTCAAATTTTAATAAATATATTTGAAACCAACTTCGATTTTTCTCGACTATGTTGAGTTTTTTTGATAGAGAAGCCTAATTTGAGTAATTTCAGTTGAAATTAACTTCGATTTTTTGGATTTTGTCACGATTTTTGCCAAATTTTAATAAATTTATTTGAAATCAACTTGGATTATTTTGGATTTTGTTGAGTATTTTTGTTGTAGGATCTATATTTGAATAAATTTAGATGAAAATAACTTCAATTTTTAGGAATGTGAAAAAATTTTAGTTGGAAGTGTCATATTTTAATAAATTTATTTGAAACCATCTTCGATTTTTTTTTATATTGTCGAGTATTTTGTTGTAGGATCTATATTTGAGTAAATTTAGATGAAAATAAGTCAATTTTTTGGATTGTGAAAAAAATTTAGTTGGAAGTGTCAAATTTTAACAAATTTATTTGAAACCAACTTCGATTTTTTTTTATTTTGTCAAGTATTTTTGTTGTAGGATGTATATTTGAGTAAATTTAGATGAAAATAACGACAATTTATTGGATTATGAAAAAAAAATTTTGTTGTAAGTGTCAAATTTTAATAAATTTATTTGAAACCAATTTCGATTTTTCTCGACTATGTTGAGTTTTTTTGATAGAGAAGCCTAATTTGAGTAATTTCAGTTGAAATTAACTTCGATTTTTTGGATTTTGTCACGATTTTTGCCAAATTTTAATAAATTTAATTGAAATCGACTTGGATTATTTTGGATTTTGATGAGTATTTTTGTTGTAGGATCTATATTTGAATAAATTTAGATGAAAATAACTTCAATTTTTAGGAATGTGAAAAAATTTTAGTTGGAAGTGTCAAATTTTAATAAATTTATTTGAAACCATCTTCGTTTTTTCTTGGATTTTGTGGAGTATTTTTGTTGTAGGATCTATATTTGAGTAAATTTAGATGAAAATAACTTCAATTTTTTGGATTGTGAAAAAAATTTACTTGGCAGTGTAAAATTTTAATAAATTTATTTGAAACCAACTTCGATTTTTTTGGATTTTGCTGAGTATTTTTGTTGTAGGATCTATATTTGAGTAAATTTAGATGAAAATAACTTCAATTTTAAGGATTGAGAAAAAATTTTTAGTTGGAAGTGTCAAATTTTAATAAATTTATTTGAAACCAACTTCGATTTTTTTCTTATTTTCATGAGTATTTTGTTGTAGGATCTATATTTGAGTAAATTTAGATGAAAATAACGACAATTTTTTGGATAGTGAAAAAAAATTTTAGTTGGAAGTGTCAAATTTTAATAAATTTATTTGAAACCAACTTCGATTTTTTTGGATTTTGTTGCGTATTTTTGTTGTAGGGTCTATATTGGAGTAAATTTTGATGAAAATAACTTCAATTTTTAGGATTGTGAAAAAAATTTTAGTTGGAAGTGTCAAAGTTTAATAAATTTATTTGAAACCAACTTCGATTTTTTTTTATTTTGATGAGTATTTTTGTTGTAGGATGTATATTTGAGTAAATTTAGATGAAAATAACTTCAATTTTTAGGAATGTGAAAAAATTTTAGTTGGAAGTGTCAAATTTTAATAAATTTATTTGAAACCATCTTCGTTTTTTCTTGGATTTTGTGGAGTATTTTTGTTGTAGGATCTATATTTGAGTAAATTTAGATGAAAATAACTTCAATTTTTTGGATTGTGAAAAAAATTTACTTGGCAGTGTAAAATTTTAATAAATTTATTTGAAACCAACTTCGATTTTTTTGGATTTTGCTGAGTATTTTTGTTGTAGGATCTATATTTGAGTAAATTTAGATGAAAATAACTTCAATTTTAAGGATTGAGAAAAAATTTTTAGTTGGAAGTGTCAAATTTTAATAAATTTATTTGAAACCAACTTCGATTTTTTTCTTATTTTCATGAGTATTTTGTTGTAGGATCTATATTTGAGTAAATTTAGATGAAAATAACGACAATTTTTTGGATAGTGAAAAAAAATTTTAGTTGGAAGTGTCAAATTTTAATAAATTTATTTGAAACCAACTTCGATTTTTTTTGGATTTTGTTTTGTATTTTTGTTGTAGGGTCTATATTAGAGTAAATTTTGATGAAAAAACCTTCAATTTTTAGGATTGTGAAAAAAATTTTACTTGGAAGTGTCAAATTTTAATAAATTTATTTGAAACCAACTTCGATTTTTTTGGATTTTGTTGAGTATTTGTGTTGTAGGATGTATATTTGAGTAAATTTAGATGAAAATAACGACAATTTATTGGATTGTGAAAAAAAATTTTAGTTGGAAGTGTCAAATTTTAATAAATTTATTTGAAACCAACTTCGATTTTTTTGGATTTTGTTGCGTATTTTTGTTGTAGGGTCTATATTAGAGTAAATTTTGATGAAAAAACCTTCAATTTTTAGGATTGTGAAAAAAATTTTACTTGGAAGTGTCAAATTTTAATAAATTTATTTGAAACCAACTTGGATTTTTTTGGATTTTGTTGAGTATTTGTGTTGTAGGATGTATATTTGAGTAAATTTAGATGAAAATAACGACAATTTATTGGATTGTGAAACAAAATTTTAGTTGGAAGTGTCAAATTTTAATAAATTTATTTGAAACCAACTTCGATTTTTTTGGATTTTGTTGCGTATTTTTGTTGTAGGGTCTATATTGGAGTAAATTTTGATGAAATTAACTTCAATTTTTAGGATTGTGAAAAAAATTTTAGTTGGAAGTGTCAAATTTTAATAAATTTATTTGAAACCAACTTCGATTTTTTTTTATTTTGATGAGTATTTTGTTGTAGGATCTATATTTGAGTAAATTTAGATGAAAATAAGTCAATTTTTTGGATTGTGAAAAAAATTTAGTTGGAAGTGTCAAATTTTAACAAATTTATTTGAAACCAACTTCGATTTTTTTTGATTTTGTCAAGTATTTTTGTTGTAGGATGTATATTTGAGTAAATTTAGATGAAAATAACTTCAATTATTTGGATTGTAAAAAAAAATTTTGTTGTAAGTGTCAAATTTTAATAAATTTATTTGAAACCAGCTTCGATTTTTTTTTATTCTGTTGAGTATTTTTGGTGTAGGATGTATATTTGAGTAAATTTAGATGAAAATAACTTCAATTTTTTGGACTGTGAAAAAAATTTTAGTTGGAAGTGTCAAATTTTAATAAATTTATTTGAAACCAATTTCGATTTTTTTCTTATTTTCATGAGTATTTTGTTGTAGGATCTATATTTGAGTAAATTTAGATGAAAATAACGACAATTTTTTGGATAGTGAAAAAAAATTTTAGTTGGAAGTGTCAAATTTTAATAAATTTATTTGAAACCAACTTCGATTTTTTTTGGATTTTGTTGTGTATTTTTGTTGTAGGGTCTATATTAGAGTAAATTTTGATGAAAAAACCTTCAATTTTTAGGATTGTGAAAAAAATTTTACTTGGAAGTGTCAAATTTTAATAAATTTATTTGAAACCAACTTCGATTTTTTTGGATTTTGTTGAGTATTTGTGTTGTAGGATGTATATTTGAGTAAATTTAGATGAAAATAACGACAATTTATTGGATTGTGAAAAAAAATTTTAGTTGGAAGTGTCAAATTTTAATAAATTTATTTGAAACCAACTTCGATTTTTTTGGATTTTGTTGCGTATTTTTGTTGTAGGGTCTATATTGGAGTAAATTTTGATGAAAATAACTTCAATTTTTAGGATTGTGAAAAAAATTTTAGTTGGAAGTGTCAAATTTTAATAAATTTATTTGAAACCAACTTCGATTTTTTTTTATTTTGATGAGTAATTTGTTGAAGGATCTATATTTGAGTAAATTTAGATGAAAATAAGTCAATTTTTTGGATTCTGAAAAAAATTTAGTTGGAAGTGTCAAATTTTAACAAATTTATTTGAAACCAACTTCGATTTTTTTTGATTTTGTCAAGTATTTTTGTTGTAGGATGTATATTTGAGTAAATTTAGATGAAAATAACTTCAATTTTTAGGAATGTGAAAAAATTTTAGTTGGAAGTGTCAAATTTTAATAAATTTATTTGAAATCATCTTCGTTTTTTCTTGGATTTTGTGGAGTATTTTTGTTGTAGGATCTATATTTGAGTAAATTTAGATGAAAATAACTTCAATTTTTTGGATTGTGAAAAAAATTTACTTGGCAGTGTAAAATTTTAATAAATTTATTTGAAACCAACTTCGATTTTTTTGGATTTTGCTGAGTATTTTTGTTGTAGGATCTATATTTGAGTAAATTTAGATGAAAATAACTTCAATTTTAAGGATTGAGAAAAAATTTTTAGTTGGAAGTGTCAAATTTTAATAAATTTATTTGAAACCAACTTCGATTTTTTTCTTATTTTCATGAGTATTTTGTTGTAGGATCTATATTTGAGTAAATTTAGATGAAAATAACGACAATTTTTTGGATAGTGAAAAAAAATTTTAGTTGGAAGTGTCAAATTTTAATAAATTTATTTGAAACCAACTTCGATTTTTTTTGGATTTTGTTGTGTATTTTTGTTGTAGGGTCTATATTAGAGTAAATTTTGATGAAAAAACCTTCAATTTTTAGGATTGTGAAAAAAATTTTACTTGGAAGTGTCAAATTTTAATAAATTTATTTGAAACCAACTTCGATTTTTTTGGATTTTGTTGAGTATTTGTGTTGTAGGATGTATATTTGAGTAAATTTAGATGAAAATAACGACAATTTTTTGGATTGTGAAAAAAAATTTTAGTTGGAAGTGTCAAATTTTAATAAATGTATTTGAAACCAACTTCGATTTTTTTTTATTTTGTTGCGTATTTTTGTTGTAGGGTCTATATTGGAGTAAATTTAGATGAAAATAACTTCAATTTTTTGGATTGTGAAAAAAAATTTACTTGGAAGTGTCAAATTTTAATAAATTTATTTGAAACCAACTTCGATTTTTTTGGATTTTGTTGAGTATTTGTGTTGTAGGATGTATAATTGAGTAAATTTAGATGAAAATAACGACAATTTTTTGGATTGTGAAAAAAAATTTTAGTTGGAAGTGTCAAATTTTAATAAATGTATTTGAAACCAACTTCGATTTTTTTTTATTTTGTTGCGTATTTTTGTTGTAGGGTCTATATTGGAGTAAATTTGGATGAAAATAACTTCAATTTTTAGGATTGTGAAAAAAATTTTAGTTGGAAGTGTCAAATTTTAATAAATTTATTTGAAACCAACTTCGATTTTGTTGGATTTTGTTGAGTATTTGTGTTGTAGGATGTATATTTGAGTAAATTTAGATGAAAATAACGACAATTTATTGGTTTGTGAAAAAAAATTTTAGTTGGAAGTGTCAAATTTTAATAAATTTATTTGAAACCAACTTCGATTTTTTTGGATTTTGTTGCGTATTTTTGTTGTAGAGTCTATATTGGAGTAAATTTTGATGAAAATAACTTCAATTTTTAGGATTGTGAAAAAAATATAGTTGGAAGTGTCAAATTTTAATAAATTTATTTGAAACCAACTTCGATTTTTTTTTATTTTGATGAGTATTTTGTTGTAGGATGTATATTTGAGTAAATTTAGATGAAAATAACTTCAATTATTTGGATTGTGAAAAAAATTTTAGTTGGAAGTGTCAAATTTTAATAAATTTATTTAAAATCAACTTCGATTTTATTGGATTGTGTCGAGTATTTTTGGTGTAGGATGTATATTTGAGTAAATTTAGATGAAAATAACTTCAATTTTTTGGACTGTGAAAAAAATTTTAGTTGGAAGTGTCAAATTTTAATAAATTTATTTGAAACCAATTTCAATTTTTCTCGACTATGTTGAGTTTTTTTGATAGAGAAGCCTAATTTGAGTAATTTCAGTTGAAATTAACTTCGATTTTTTGGATTTTGTCACGATTTTTGCCAAATTTTAATAAATTTAATTGAAATCGACTTGGATTATTTTGGATTTTGATGAGTATTTTTGTTGTAGGATCTATATTTGAATAAATTTAGATGAAAATAACTTCAATTTTTAGGAATGTGAAAAAAATTTAGTTGGAAGTGTCAAATTTTAATAAATTTATTTGAAACCATCTTCGTTTTTTCTTGGATTTTGTGGAGTATTTTTGTTGTAGGATCTATATTTGAGTAAATTTAGATGAAAATAACTTCAATTTTTTGGATTGTGAAAAAAATTTACTTGGCAGTGTAAAATTTTAATAAATTTATTTGAAACCAACTTCGATTTTTTTGGATTTTGCTGAGTATTTTTGTTGTAGGATCTATATTTGAGTAAATTTAGATGAAAATAACTTCAATTTTAAGGATTGAGAAAAAATTTTTAGTTGGAAGTGTCAAATTTTAATAAATTTATTTGAAACCAACTTCGATTTTTTTCTTATTTTCATGAGTATTTTGTTGTAGGATCTATATTTGAGTAAATTTAGATGAAAATAACGACAATTTTTTGGATAGTGAAAAAAAATTTTAGTTGGAAGTGTCAAATTTTAACAAATTTATTTGAAACCAACTTCGATTTTTTTTTATTTTGTCAAGTATTTTTGTTGTAGGATGTATATTTGAGTAAATTTAGATGAAAATAACGACAATTTATTGGATTGTGAAAAAAAATTTTTGTTGTAAGTGTCAAATTTTAATAAATTTATTTGAAACCAGCTTCGATTTTTTTTTATTCTGTTGAGTATTTTTGTTGTGGGGTCTATATTAGAGTAAATTTTGATGAAAATAACTTCAATTTTAGGATTGTGAAAAAAATTTTAGTTGGAAGTGTCAAATTTTAATAAATATATTTGAAACCAACTTCGATTTTTCTCGACTATGTTGAGTTTTTTTGATAGAGAAGCCTAATTTGAGTAATTTCAGTTGAAATTAACTTCGATTTTTTGGATTTTGTCACGATTTTTGCCAAATTTTAATAAATTTATTTGAAATCAACTTGGATTATTTTGGATTTTGTTGAGTATTTTTGTTGTAGGATCTATATTTGAATAAATTTAGATGAAAATAACTTCAATTTTTAGGAATGTGAAAAAATTTTAGTTGGAAGTGTCAAATTTTAATAAATTTATTTGAAACCATCTTCGATTTTTTTTTATATTGTCGAGTATTTTTGTTGTAGGATCTATATTTGAGTAAATTTAGATGAAAATAACTTCAATTTTTTGGATTGTGAAAAAAAATTTACTTGGAAGTGTCAAATTTTAATAAATTTATTTGAAACCAACTTCGATTTTTTTGGATTTTGTTGAGTATTTGTGTTGTAGGATGTATAATTGAGTAAATTTAGATGAAAATAACGACAATTTTTTGGATTGTGAAAAAAAATTTTAGTTGGAAGTGTCAAATTTTAATAAATGTATTTGAAACCAACTTCGATTTTTTTTTTATTTTGTTGCGTATTTTTGTTGTAGGGTCTATATTGGAGTAAATTTGGATGAAAATAACTTCAATTTTTAGGATTGTGAAAAAAATTTTAGTTGGAAGTGTCAAATTTTAATAAATTTATTTGAAACCAACTTCGATTTTGTTGGATTTTGTTGAGTATTTGTGTTGTAGGATGTATATTTGAGTAAATTTAGATGAAAATAACGACAATTTATTGGTTTGTGAAAAAAAATTTTAGTTGGAAGTGTCAAATTTTAATAAATTTATTTGAAACCAACTTCGATTTTTTTGGATTTTGTTGCGTATTTTTGTTGTAGAGTCTATATTGGAGAAAATTTTGATGAAAATAACTTCAATTTTTAGGATTGTGAAAAAAATATAGTTGGAAGTGTCAAATTTTAATAAATTTATTTGAAACCAACTTCGATTTTTTTTTATTTTGATGAGTATTTTGTTGTAGGATGTATATTTGAGTAAATTTAGATGAAAATAACTTCAATTATTTGGATTGTGAAAAAAATTTTAGTTGGAAGTGTCAAATTTTAATATATTTATTTAAAATCAACTTCGATTTTATTGGATTGTGTCGAGTATTTTTGGTGTAGGATGTATATTTGAGTAAATTTAGATGAAAATAACTTCAATTTTTTGGACTGTGAAAAAAATTTTAGTTGGAAGTGTCAAATTTTAATAAATTTATTTGAAACCAATTTCGATTTTTCTCGACTATGTTGAGTTTTTTTGATAGAGAAGCCTAATTTGAGTAATTTCAGTTGAAATTAACTTCGATTTTTTGGATTTTGTCACGATTTTTGCCAAATTTTAATAAATTTAATTGAAATCGACTTGGATTATTTTGGATTTTGATGAGTATTTTTGTTGTAGGATCTATATTTGAATAAATTTAGATGAAAATAACTTCAATTTTTAGGAATGTGAAAAAATTTTAGTTGGAAGTGTCAAATTTTAATAAATTTATTTGAAACCATCTTCGTTTTTTCTTGGATTTTGTGGAGTATTTTTGTTGTAGGATCCAAATTTGAGTAAATTTAGATGAAAATAACTTCAATTTTTTGGATTGTGAAAAAAATTTACTTGGCAGTGTAAAATTTTAATAAATTTATTTGAAACCAACTTCGATTTTTTTGGATTTTGCTGAGTATTTTTGTTGTAGGATCTATATTTGAGTAAATTTAGATGAAAATAACTTCAATTTTAAGGATTGAGAAAAAATTTTTAGTTGGAAGTGTCAAATTTTAATAAATTTATTTGAAACCAACTTCGATTTTTTTCTTATTTTCATGAGTATTTTGTTGTAGGATCTATATTTGAGTAAATTTAGATGAAAATAACGACAATTTTTTGGATAGTGAAAAAAAATTTTAGTTGGAAGTGTCAAATTTTAATAAATTTATTTGAAACCAACTTCGATTTTTTTTGGATTTTGTTGTGTATTTTTGTTGTAGGGTCTATATTAGAGTAAATTTTGATGAAAAAACCTTCAATTTTTAGGATTGTGAAAAAATTTTACTTGGAAGTGTCAAATTTTAATAAATTTATTTGAAACCAACTTCGATTTTTTTGGATTTTGTTGAGTATTTGTGTTGTAGGATGTATATTTGAGTAAATTTAGATGAAAATAACGACAATTTATTGGATTGTGAAAAAAAATTTTAGTTGGAAGTGTCAAATTTTAATAAATTTATTTGAAACAAACTTCGATTTTTTTGGATTTTGTTGCGTATTTTTGTTGTAGGGTCTATATTGGAGTAAATTTTGATGAAAATAACTTCAATTTTTAGGAATGTGAAAAAAATTTAGTTGGAAGTGTCAAATTTTAATAAATTTATTTGAAACCAACTTCGATTTTGTTAGATTTTGACGAGAATTTCTGTTGTAGGATGTATATTTGAGTAAATTTAGTTGAAAATAACGACAATTTTTTTGGATTGTGAAAAAAAAATTTAGTTTGAAGTGTCAAATTTTAATAAATTTATTTGAAACCAGCTTCGATTTTTTTTTATTTTGTTGAGTATTTTTGTTGTAGGGTCTATATTAGAGTAAATTTTGATGAAAATAACCTCAATTTTAGGATTGTGAAAAACATTTTAGTTGGAAGTGTCAAATTTTAATAAATTTATTTGAAACTAACTTCGATTTTTCTCGACTATGTTGAGTTTTTTTGATAGAGAAGCCTAATTTGATTTATTTCAGTTGAAATTAACTTAGATTTTTAGGATTTTGTCACGATTTCTGCCAAATTTTAATAAATTTATTTGAAATCAACTTGGATTTTTTTGGATTTTGTTGAGTATTTTTGTTGTAGGATCTATATTTGAGTAAATTTAGATGAAAATAACTTCAATTTTTTGGATTGTGAAAAAAATTTAGTTGGAAGTGTCAAATTTTAATAAATTTATTTGAAACCAACTTCGATTTTTTTGGATTTTGTTGCGTATTTTTGTTGTAGGGTCTATATTGGAGTAAATTTTGATGAAAATAACTTCAATTTTTAGGATTGTGAAAAAAATATAGTTGGAAGTGTCAAATTTTAACAAATTTATTTGAAACCAACTTCGATTTTTTTGGATTTAGTAGAGTATTTTTGTTGTAGGATCCATATTTGAGTAAATTTAGATGAATATAACTTCAATTTTTTGGATTGTGAAAAAAATTTTAGTTGGAAGTGTCAAATTTTAATAAATTTATTTGAAACCAACTTCGATTTTTTTGGATTTTGTTGCGTATTTTTGTTGTAGGGTGTATATTGGAGTAAATTTTGATGAAAATAACTTCAAATTTTTGGATTGTGAAAAAAATTTAGTTGGAAGTGTCAAATTTTAATAAATTTATTTGAAACCAACTTCGATTTTTTTGGATTTTGTTGCGTATTTTTGTTGTAGGGTCTATATTGGAGTAAATTTTGATGAAAATAACTTCAATTTTTAGGATTGTGAAAAAAATATAGTTGGAAGTGTCAAATTTTAACAAATTTATTTGAAACCAACTTCGATTTTTTTGGATTTAGTAGAGTATTTTTGTTGTAGGATCCATATTTGAGTAAATTTAGATGAATATAACTTCAATTTTTTGGATTGTGAAAAAAATTTTAGTTGGAAGTGTCAAATTTTAATAAATTTATTTGAAACCAACTTCGATTTTTTTGGATTTTGTTGCGTATTTTTGTTGTAGGGTGTATATTGGAGTAAATTTTGATGAAAATAACTTCAAATTTTTGGATTGTGAAAAAAAATTTACTTGGAAGTGTCAAATTTTAATAAACTTATTTGAAACCCACTTCGATTTTTTTGGATTTTGTTGAGTATTTGTGTTGTAGGATGTATAATTGAGTAAATTTAGATGAAAATAACGACAATTTTTTGGATTGTGAAAAAAAATTTTAGTTGGAAGTGTCAAATTTTAATAAATGTATTTGAAACCAACTTCGATTTTTTTTTATTTTGATGCGTATTTTTGTTGTAGGGTGTATATTGGAGTAAATTTGGATGAAAATAACTTCAATTTTTTGGATTGTGAAAAAAAATTTTAGTTGGAAGTGTCAAATTTTAATAAATTTATTTGAATCCAACTTCGATTTTTTTGGATTTAGTTGAGTATTTTTGTTGTAGGATGTATATTTGAGTAAATTTAGATGAAAATAACGACAATTTTTTGGATTGTGAAAAAAAATTTTAGTTGGAAGTGTCAAATTTTAATAAATTTATTTGAAACCAATTTCGATTTTTCTCGACTATGTTGAGTTTTTTTGATAGAGAAGCCTAATTTGAGTAATTTCAGTTGAAATTAACTTCGATTTTTTGGATTTTGTCACGATTTTTGCCAAATTTTAATAAATTTAATTGAAATCGACTTGGATTATTTTGGATTTTGATGAGTATTTTTGTTGTAGGATCTATATTTGAATAAATTTAGATGAAAATAACTTCAATTTTTAGGAATGTGAAAAAAATTTAGTTGGAAGTGTCAAATTTTAATAAATTTATTTGAAACCATCTTCGTTTTTTCTTGGATTTTGTGGAGTATTTTTGTTGTAGGATCTATATTTGAGTAAATTTAGATGAAAATAACTTCAATTTTTTGGATTGTGAAAAAAATTTACTTGGCAGTGTAAAATTTTAATAAATTTATTTGAAACCAACTTCGATTTTTTTGGATTTTGCTGAGTATTTTTGTTGTAGGATCTATATTTGAGTAAATTTAGATGAAAATAACTTCAATTTTAAGGATTGAGAAAAAATTTTTAGTTGGAAGTGTCAAATTTTAATAAATTTATTTGAAACCAACTTCGATTTATTTCTTATTTTCATGAGTATTTTGTTGTAGGATCTATATTTGAGTAAATTTAGATGAAAATAACGACAATTTTTTGGATAGTGAAAAAAAATTTTAGTTGGAAGTGTCAAATTTTAACAAATTTATTTGAAACCAACTTCGATTTTTTTTTATTTTGTCAAGTATTTTTGTTGTAGGATGTATATTTGAGTAAATTTAGATGAAAATAACGACAATTTATTGGATTGTGAAAAAAAATTTTTGTTGTAAGTGTCAAATTTTAATAAATTTATTTGAAACCAGCTTCGATTTTCTTTTATTCTGTTGAGTATTTTTGTTGTGGGGTCTATATTAGAGTAAATTTTTATGAAAATAACTTCAATTTTAGGATTGTGAAAAAAATTTTAGTTGGAAGTGTCAAATTTTAATAAATATATTTGAAACCAACTTCGATTTTTCTCGACTATGTTGAGTTTTTTTGATAGAGAAGCCTAATTTGAGTAATTTCAGTTGAAATTAACTTCGATTTTTTGGATTTTGTCACGATTTTTGCCAAATTTTAATAAATTTATTTGAAATCAACTTGGATTATTTTGGATTTTGTTGAGTATTTTTGTTGTAGGATCTATATTTGAATAAATTTAGATGAAAATAACTTCAATTTTTAGGAATGTGAAAAAATTTTAGTTGGAAGTGTCAAATTTTAATAAATTTATTTGAAACCATCTTCGATTTTTTTTTATATTGTCGAGTATTTTTGTTGTAGGATCTATATTTGAGTAAATTTAGATGAAAATAACTTCAATTTTTTGGATTGTGAAAAAAAATTTACTTGGAAGTGTCAAATTTTAATAAATTTATTTGAAACCAACTTCGATTTTTTTGGATTTTGTTGAGTATTTGTGTTATAGGATGTATAATTGAGTAAATTTAGATGAAAATAACGACAATTTTTTGGATTGTGAAAAAAAATTTTAGTTGGAAGTGTCAAATTTTAATAAATGTATTTGAAACCAACTTCGATTTTTTTTTTATTTTGTTGCGTATTTTTGTTGTAGGGTCTATATTGGAGTAAATTTGGATGAAAATAACTTCAATTTTTAGGATTGTGAAAAAAATTTTAGTTGGAAGTGTCAAATTTTAATAAATTTATTTGAAACCAACTTCGATTTTGTTGGATTTTGTTGAGTATTTGTGTTGTAGGATGTATATTTGAGTAAATTTAGATGAAAATAACGACAATTTATTGGTTTGTGAAAAAAAATTTTAGTTGGAAGTGTCAAATTTTAATAAATTTATTTGAAACCAACTTCGATTTTTTTGGATTTTGTTGCGTATTTTTGTTGTAGAGTCTATATTGGAGAAAATTTTGATGAAAATAACTTCAATTTTTAGGATTGTGAAAAAAATATAGTTGGAAGTGTCAAATTTTAATAAATTTATTTGAAACCAACTTCGATTTTTTTTTATTTTGATGAGTATTTTGTTGTAGGATGTATATTTGAGTAAATTTAGATGAAAATAACTTCAATTATTTGGATTGTGAAAAAAATTTTAGTTGGAAGTGTCAAATTTTAATATATTTATTTAAAATCAACTTCGATTTTATTGGATTGTGTCGAGTATTTTTGGTGTAGGATGTATATTTGAGTAAATTTAGATGAAAATAACTTCAATTTTTTGGACTGTGAAAAAAATTTTAGTTGGAAGTGTCAAATTTTAATAAATTTATTTGAAACCAATTTCGATTTTTCTCGATTATGTTGAGTTTTTTTGATAGAGAAGCCTAATTTGAGTAATTTCAGTTGAAATTAACTTCGATTTTTTGGATTTTGTCACGATTTTTGCCAAATTTTAATAAATTTAATTGAAATCGACTTGGATTATTTTGGATTTTGATGAGTATTTTTGTTGTAGGATCTATATTTGAATAAATTTAGATGAAAATAACTTCAATTTTTAGGAATGTGAAAAAATGTTAGTTGGAAGTGTCAAATTTTAATAAATTTATTTGAAACCATCTTCGTTTTTTCTTGGATTTTGTGGAGTATTTTTGTTGTAGGATCCAAATTTGAGTAAATTTAGATGAAAATAACTTCAATTTTTTGGATTGTGAAAAAAATTTACTTGGCAGTGTAAAATTTTAATAAATTTATTTGAAACCAACTTCGATTTTTTTGGATTTTGCTGAGTATTTTTGTTGTAGGATCTATATTTGAGTAAATTTAGATGAAAATAACTTCAATTTTAAGGATTGAGAAAAAATTTTTAGTTGGAAGTGTCAAATTTTAATAAATTTATTTGAAACCAACTTCGATTTTTTTCTTATTTTCATGAGTATTTTGTTGTAGGATCTATATTTGAGTAAATTTAGATGAAAATAACGACAATTTTTTGGATAGTGAAAAAAAATTTTAGTTGGAAGTGTCAAATTTTAATAAATTTATTTGAAACCAACTTCGATTTTTTTGGATTTTGTTGCGTATTTTTGTTGTAGGGTGTATATTGGAGTAAATTTTGATGAAAATAACTTCAAATTTTTGGATTGTGAAAAAAATTTAGTTGGAAGTGTCAAATTTTAATAAATTTATTTGAAACCAACTTCGATTTTTTTGGATTTTGTTGCGTATTTTTGTTGTAGGGTCTATATTGGAGTAAATTTTGATGAAAATAACTTCAATTTTTAGGATTGTGAAAAAAATATAGTTGGAAGTGTCAAATTTTAACAAATTTATTTGAAACCAACTTCGATTTTTTTGGATTTAGTAGAGTATTTTTGTTGTAGGATCCATATTTGAGTAAATTTAGATGAATATAACTTCAATTTTTTGGATTGTGAAAAAAATTTTAGTTGGAAGTGTCAAATTTTAATAAATTTATTTGAAACCAACTTCGATTTTTTTGGATTTTGTTGCGTATTTTTGTTGTAGGGTGTATATTGGAGTAAATTTTGATGAAAATAACTTCAAATTTTTGGATTGTGAAAAAAAATTTACTTGGAAGTGTCAAATTTTAATAAACTTATTTGAAACCCACTTCGATTTTTTTGGATTTTGTTGAGTATTTGTGTTGTAGGATGTATAATTGAGTAAATTTAGATGAAAATAACGACAATTTTTTGGATTGTGAAAAAAAATTTTAGTTGGAAGTGTCAAATTTTAATAAATGTATTTGAAACCAACTTCGATTTTTTTTTATTTTGTTGCGTATTTTTGTTGTAGGGTCTATATTGGAGTAAATTTGGATGAAAATAACTTCAATTTTTTGGATTGTGAAAAAAAATTTTAGTTGGAAGTGTCAAATTTTAATAAATTTATTTGAATCCAACTTCGATTTTTTTGGATTTAGTTGAGTATTTTTGTTGTAGGATGTATATTTGAGTAAATTTAGATGAAAATAACGACAATTTTTTGGATTGTGAAAAAAAATTTTAGTTGGAAGTGTCAAATTTTAATAAATTTATTTGAAACCAATTTCGATTTTTCTCGACTATGTTGAGTTTTTTTGATAGAGAAGCCTAATTTGAGTAATTTCAGTTGAAATTAACTTCGATTTTTTGGATTTTGTCACGATTTTTGCCAAATTTTAATAAATTTAATTGAAATCGACTTGGATTATTTTGGATTTTGATGAGTATTTTTGTTGTAGGATCTATATTTGAATAAATTTAGATGAAAATAACTTCAATTTTTAGGAATGTGAAAAAAATTTAGTTGGAAGTGTCAAATTTTAATAAATTTATTTGAAACCATCTTCGTTTTTTCTTGGATTTTGTGGAGTATTTTTGTTGTAGGATCTATATTTGAGTAAATTTAGATGAAAATAACTTCAATTTTTTGGATTGTGAAAAAAATTTACTTGGCAGTGTAAAATTTTAATAAATTTATTTGAAACCAACTTCGATTTTTTTGGATTTTGCTGAGTATTTTTGTTGTAGGATCTATATTTGAGTAAATTTAGATGAAAATAACTTCAATTTTAAGGATTGAGAAAAAATTTTTAGTTGGAAGTGTCAAATTTTAATAAATTTATTTGAAACCAACTTCGATTTTTTTCTTATTTTCATGAGTATTTTGTTGTAGGATCTATATTTGAGTAAATTTAGATGAAAATAACGACAATTTTTTGGATAGTGAAAAAAAATTTTAGTTGGAAGTGTCAAATTTTAACAAATTTATTTGAAACCAACTTCGATTTTTTTTTATTTTGTCAAGTATTTTTGTTGTAGGATGTATATTTGAGTAAATTTAGATGAAAATAACGACAATTTATTGGATTGTGAAAAAAAATTTTTGTTGTAAGTGTCAAATTTTAATAAATTTATTTGAAACCAGCTTCGATTTTTTTTTATTCTGTTGAGTATTTTTGTTGTGGGGTCTATATTAGAGTAAATTTTTATGAAAATAACTTCAATTTTAGGATTGTGAAAAAAATTTTAGTTGGAAGTGTCAAATTTTAATAAATATATTTGAAACCAACTTCGATTTTTCTCGACTATGTTGAGTTTTTTTGATAGAGAAGCCTAATTTGAGTAATTTCAGTTGAAATTAACTTCGATTTTTTGGATTTTGTCACGATTTTTGCCAAATTTTAATAAATTTATTTGAAATCAACTTGGATTATTTTGGATTTTGTTGAGTATTTTTGTTGTAGGATCTATATTTGAATAAATTTAGATGAAAATAACTTCAATTTTTAGGAATGTGAAAAAATTTTAGTTGGAAGTGTCAAATTTTAATAAATTTATTTGAAACCATCTTCGATTTTTTTTTATATTGTCGAGTATTTTTGTTGTAGGATCTATATTTGAGTAAATTTAGATGAAAATAACTTCAATTTTTTGGATTGTGAAAAAAAATTTACTTGGAAGTGTCAAATTTTAATAAATTTATTTGAAACCAACTTCGATTTTTTTGGATTTTGTTGAGTATTTGTGTTGTAGGATGTATAATTGAGTAAATTTAGATGAAAATAACGACAATTTTTTGGATTGTGAAAAAAAATTTTAGTTGGAAGTGTCAAATTTTAATAAATGTATTTGAAACCAACTTCGATTTTTTTTTTATTTTGTTGCGTATTTTTGTTGTAGGGTCTATATTGGAGTAAATTTGGATGAAAATAACTTCAATTTTTAGGATTGTGAAAAAAATTTTAGTTGGAAGTGTCAAATTTTAATAAATTTATTTGAAACCAACTTCGATTTTGTTGGATTTTGTTGAGTATTTGTGTTGTAGGATGTATATTTGAGTAAATTTAGATGAAAATAACGACAATTTATTGGTTTGTGAAAAAAAATTTTAGTTGGAAGTGTCAAATTTTAATAAATTTATTTGAAACCAACTTCGATTTTTTTGGATTTTGTTGCGTATTTTTGTTGTAGAGTCTATATTGGAGAAAATTTTGATGAAAATAACTTCAATTTTTAGGATTGTGAAAAAAATATAGTTGGAAGTGTCAAATTTTAATAAATTTATTTGAAACCAACTTCGATTTTTTTTTATTTTGATGAGTATTTTGTTGTAGGATGTATATTTGAGTAAATTTAGATGAAAATAACTTCAATTATTTGGATTGTGAAAAAAATTTTAGTTGGAAGTGTCAAATTTTAATATATTTATTTAAAATCACCTTCGATTTTATTGGATTGTGTCGAGTATTTTTGGTGTAGGATGTATATTTGAGTAAATTTAGATGAAAATAACTTCAATTTTTTGGACTGTGAAAAAAATTTTAGTTGGAAGTGTCAAATTTTAATAAGTTTATTTGAAACCAATTTCGATTTTTCTCGACTATGTTGAGTTTTTTTGATAGAGAAGCCTAATTTGAGTAATTTCAGTTGAAATTAACTTCGATTTTTTGGATTTTGTCACGATTTTTGCCAAATTTTAATAAATTTAATTGAAATCGACTTGGATTATTTTGGATTTTGATGAGTATTTTTGTTGTAGGATCTATATTTGAATAAATTTAGATGAAAATAACTTCAATTTTTAGGAATGTGAAAAAATGTTAGTTGGAAGTGTCAAATTTTAATAAATTTATTTGAAACCATCTTCGTTTTTTCTTGGATTTTGTGGAGTATTTTTGTTGTAGGATCCAAATTTGAGTAAATTTAGATGAAAATAACTTCAATTTTTTGGATTGTGAAAAAAATTTACTTGGCAGTGTAAAATTTTAATAAATTTATTTGAAACCAACTTCGATTTTTTTGGATTTTGCTGAGTATTTTTGTTGTAGGATCTATATTTGAGTAAATTTAGATGAAAATAACTTCAATTTTAAGGATTGAGAAAAAATTTTTAGTTGGAAGTGTCAAATTTTAATAAATTTATTTGAAACCAACTTCGATTTTTTTCTTATTTTCATGAGTATTTTGTTGTAGGATCTATATTTGAGTAAATTTAGATGAAAATAACGACAATTTTTTGGATAGTGAAAAAAAATTTTAGTTGGAAGTGTCAAATTTTAATAAATTTATTTGAAACCAACTTCGATTTTTTTTGGATTTTGTTGTGTATTTTTGTTGTAGGGTCTATATTAGAGTAAATTTTGATGAAAAAACCTTCAATTTTTAGGATTGTGAAAAAAATTTTACTTGGAAGTGTCAAATTTTAATAAATTTATTTGAAACCAACTTCGATTTTTTTGGATTTTGTTGAGTATTTGTGTTGTAGGATGTATATTTGAGTAAATTTGGATGAAAATAACTTCAATTTTTTGGATTGTGAAAAAAAATTTTAGTTGGAAGTGTCAAATTTTAATAAATTTATTTGAATCCAACTTCGATTTTTTTGGATTTAGTTGAGTATTTTTGTTGTAGGATGTATATTTGAGTAAATTTAGATGAAAATAACGACAATTTTTTGGATTGTGAAAAAAAATTTTAGTTGGAAGTGTCAAATTTTAATAAATTTATTTGAAACCAACTTCGAGTTTTTTTGGATTTTGCCGAGTATTTTTGTTGTAGGATGTATATCTGAGTAAATTTAGATGAGAATAACGACAATTTTTTTGATTGTGAAAAAAAATTTTAGTTGGAACTGTCAAATTTTAATAAATTTATTTGAAACCAGCTTCGATTTTTTTTTTATTTTGTCGAGTATTTTTGTTGTAGGATGTATAATTGAGTAAATTTAGATGAAAATAACGACAATTTTTTGGATTGTGAAAAAAAATTTTAGTTGGAAGTGTCAAATTTTAATAAATGTATTTGAAACCAACTTCGATTTTTTTTTATTTTGTTGCGTATTTTTGTTGTAGGGTCTATATTGGAGTAAATTTGGATGAAAATAACTTCAATTTTTAGGATTGTGAAAAAAATTTTAGTTGGAAGTGTCAAATTTTAATAAATTTATTTGAAACCAACTTCGATTTTTTTTGGATTTTGTTGTGTATTTTTGTTGTAGGGTCTATATTAGAGTAAATTTTGATGAAAAAACCTTCAATTTTTAGGATTGTGAAAAAAATTTTACTTGGAAGTGTCAAATTTTAATAAATTTATTTGAAACCAACTTCGATTTTTTTGGATTTTGTTGAGTATTTTTGTTGTAGGATGTATATTTGAGTAAATTTAGATGAGAATAACGACAATTTTTTGGATTGTGAAAAAAAATTTTAGTTGGAACTGTCAAATTTTAATAAATTTATTTGAAACCAGCTTCGATTTTTTTTTTATTTTGTCGAGTATTTTTGTTGTAGGATGTATATTTGAGTAAATTTAGATGAAAATAACGACAATTTTTTGGATTGTGAAAAAAAATTTTAGTTGGAAGTGTAAAATTTTAATTAATTTATTTGAAACCAACTTCGATTTTTTTTGGATTTTGTCGAGTATTTTTGTTGCAGGATGTATATTTGAGTAAATTTTGTTGAAAATAACGACAATTTTTTGGATTGTGAAAAAAAATTTTAGTTGGAAGTGTCAAATTTTAATAAATTTATTTGAAACCAACTTCGATTTTTTTGGATTTTGTTGCGTATTTTTGTTGTAGGGTCTATATTGGAGTAAATTTTGATGAAAATAACTTCAATTTTAGGGATTGTGAAAAAAATATAGTTGGAAGTGTCAAATTTTAATAAATTTATTTGAAACCAACTTCGATTTTTTTGGATTTTGTTGAGTATTTTTGTTGTAGGATGTATATTTGAGTAAATTTAGATGAGAATAACGACAATTTTTTGGATTGTGAAAAAAAATTTTAGTTGGAACTGTCAAATTTTAATAAATTTATTTGAAACCAGCTTCGATTTTTTTTTTATTTTGTCGAGTATTTTTGTTGTAGGATGTATATTTGAGTAAATTTAGATGAAAATAACGACAATTTTTTGGATTGTGAAAAAAAATTTTAGTTGGAAGTGTAAAATTTTAATTAATTTATTTGAAACCAACTTCGATTTTTTTTGGATTTTGTCGAGTATTTTTGTTGCAGGATGTATATTTGAGTAAATTTTGTTGAAAATAACGACAATTTTTTGGATTGTGAAAAAAAATTTTAGTTGGAAGTGTCAAATTTTAATAAATTTATTTGAAACCAACTTCGATTTTTTTGGATTTTGTTGCGTATTTTTGTTGTAGGGTCTATATTGGAGTAAATTTTGATGAAAATAACTTCAATTTTAGGGATTGTGAAAAAAATATAGTTGGAAGTGTCAAATTTTAATAAATTTATTTGAAACCAACTTCGATTTTTTTTTATTTTGATGAGTATTTTGTTGTAGGATCTATATTTGAGTAAATTTAGATGAAAATAACGACAATTTTTTGGATAGTGAAAAAAAATTTTAGTTGGAAGTGTCAAATTTTAATAAATTTATTTGAAACCAACTTCGATTTTTTTTGGATTTTGTTGTGTATTTTTGTTGTAGGGTCTATATTAGAGTAAATTTTGATGAAAAAACCTTCAATTTTTAGGATTGTGAAAAAAATTTTACTTGGAAGTGTCAAATTTTAATAAATTTATTTGAAACCAACTTCGATTTTTTTGGATTTTGTTGAGTATTTGTGTTGTAGGATGTATAATTGAGTAAATTTAGATGAAAATAACGACAATTTTTTGGATTGTGAAAAAAAATTTTAGTTGGAAGTGTCAAATTTTAATAAATGTATTTGAAACCAACTTCGATTTTTTTTTATTTTGTTGCGTATTTTTGTTGTAGGGTCTATATTGGAGTAAATTTTGATGAAAATAACTTCAATTTTTAGGATTTTGAAAAAAAATTTAGTTGGAAGTGTCAAATTTTAATAAATTTATTTGAAACCAATTTCGATTTTTCTCGACTATGTTGAGTTTTATTGATAGAGAAGCCTAATTTGAGTAATTTCAGTTGAAATTAACTTCGATTTTTTGGATTTTGTCACGATTTTTGTCAAATTTTAATAAATTTATTTGAAATCAACTTGGATTATTTTGGATTTTGTTGAGTATTTTTGTGGTAGGATCTATATTTGAGTAAATTTAGATAAAAATAACTTCAATTTTTTGGATTGTGAAAAAAATTTAGTTGGAAGTGTCAAATTTTAACAAATTTATTTGAAACCAACTTCGATTTTTTTGGATTTAGTAGAGTATTTTTGTTGTAGGATCCATATTTGAGTAAATTTAGATGAAAATAACTTCAATTTTTTGGATTGTGAAAAAAATTTTAGTTGGAAGTGTCAAATTTTAATAAATTTATTTGAAACCAACTTCGATTTTTTTGGATTTTGTTGCGTATTTTTGTTGTAGGGTCTATATTGGAGTAAATTTTGATGAAAATAACTTCAATTTTTAGGATTGTGAAAAAAAATTTAGTTGGAAGTGTCAAATTTTAATAAATTTATTTGAAATCAACTTGGATTATTTTGGATTTTGTTGAGTATTTTTGTTGTAGGATCTATATTTGAATAAATTTAGATGAAAATAACTTCAATTTTTAGGAATGTGAAAAAAATTTTAGTTGGAAGTGTCAAATTTTAATAAATTTATTTGAAACCAACTTCGATTTTTTTGGATTTTGTTGCGTATTTTTGTTGTAGGGTCTATATTGGAGTAAATTTTGATGAAAATAACTTCAATTTTTAGGATTGTGAAAAAAATATAGTTGGAAGTGTCAAATTTTAATAAATGTATTTGAAACCAACTTCGATTTTGTTGCGTATTTTTGTTGTAGGGTCTATATTGGAGTAAATTTGGATGAAAATAACTTCAATTTTTAGGATTGTGAAAAAAATTTTAGTTGGAAGTGTCAAATTTTAATAAATTTATTTGAAACCAACTTCGATTTTTTTTTGATTTTGTTGTGTATTTTTGTTGTAGGGTCTATATTAGAGTAAATTTTGATGAAAAAACCTTCAATTTTTAGGATTGTGAAAAAAATTTTACTTGGAAGTGTCAAATTTTAATAAATTTATTTGAAACCAACTTCAATTTTTTTGGATTTTGTTGAGTATTTTTGTTGTAGGATGTATATTTGAGTAAATTTAGATGAGAATAACGACAATTTTTTGGATTGTGAAAAAAAATTTTAGTTGGAACTGTCAAATTTTAATAAATTTATTTGAAACCAGCTTCGATTTTTTTTTTATTTTGTCGAGTATTTTTGTGGTAGGATGTATATTTGAGTAAATTTAGATGAAAATAACGACAATTTTTTGGATTGTGAAAAAAAATTTTAGTTGGAAGTGTCAAATTTTAATTAATTTATTTGAAACCAACTTCGATTTTTTTTGGATTTTGTCGAGTATTTTTGTTGCAGGATGTATATTTGAGTAAATTTTGTTGAAAATAACGACAATTTTTTGGATTGTGAAAAAAAATTTTAGTTGGAAGTGTCAAATTTTAATAAATTTATTTGAAACCAACTTCGATTTTTTTGGATTTTGTTGCGTATTTTTGTTGTAGGGTCTATATTGGAGTAAATTTTGATGAAAATAACTTCAATTTTAGGGATTGTGAAAAAAATATAGTTGGAAGTGTCAAATTTTAATAAATTTATTTGAAACCAACTTCAATTTTTTTTTATTTTGATGAGTATTTTGTTGTAGGATCTATATTTGAGTAAATTTAGATGAAAATAACGACAATTTTTTGGATAGTGAAAAAAAATTTTAGTTGGAAGTGTCAAATTTTAATAAATTTATTTGAAACCAACTTCGATTTTTTTTGGATTTTGTTGTGTATTTTTGTTGTAGGGTCTATATTAGAGTAAATTTTGATGAAAAAACCTTCAATTTTTAGGATTGTGAAAAAAATTTTACTTGGAAGTGTCAAATTTTAATAAATTTATTTGAAACCAACTTCGATTTTTTTGGATTTTGTTGAGTATTTGTGTTGTAGGATGTATAATTGAGTAAATTTAGATGAAAATAACGACAATTTTTTGGATTGTGAAAAAAAATTTTAGTTGGAAGTGTCAGATTTTAATAAATGTATTTGAAACCAACTTCGATTTTTTTTTATTTTGTTGCGTATTTTTGTTGTAGGGTCTATATTGGAGTAAATTTTGATGAAAAAACCTTCAATTTTTAGGATTGTGAAAAAAATTTTACTTGGAAGTGTCAAATTTTAATAAATTTATTTGAAACCAACTTCGATTTTTTTGGATTTTGTTGAGTATTTGTGTTGTAGGATGTATAATTGAGTAAATTTAGATGAAAATAACGACAATTTTTTGGATTGTGAAAAAAAATTTTAGTTGGAAGTGTCAAATTTTAATAAATGTATTTGAAACCAACTTCGATTTTTTTTTATTTTGTTGCGTATTTTTGTTGTAGGGTCTATATTGGAGTAAATTTGGATGAAAATAACTTCAATTTTTAGGATTGTGAAAAAAATTTTAGTTGGAAGTGTCAAATTTTAATAAATTTATTTGAAACCAACTTCGATTTTTTTTTATTTTGATGAGTATTTTGTTGTAGGATCTATATTTGAGTAAATTTAGATGAAAATAAGTCAATTTTTTGGATTGTGAAAAAAATTTAGTTGGAAGTGTCAAATTTTAATAAATTTATTTGAAACCAACTTCGATTTTTTTTTATTTTGATGAGTATTTTGTTGTAGGGTCTATATTGGAATAAATTTTGATGAAAATAACTTCAATTTTTAGGATTGTGAAAAAAAATTTAGTTGGAAGTGTCAAATTTTAATAAATTTATTTGAAATCAACTTGGATTATTTTGGATTTTGTTGAGTATTTTTGTTGTAGGATCTATATTTGAATAAATTTAGATGAAAATAACTTCAATTTTTAGGAATGTGAAAAAAATTTTAGTTGGAAGTGTCAAATTTTAATAAATTTATTTGAAACCAACTTCGATTTTTTTGGATTTTGTTGCGTATTTTTGTTGTAGGGTCTATATTGGAGTAAATTTTGATGAAAATAACTTCAATTTTTAGGATTGTGAAAAAAATATAGTTGGAAGTGTCAAATTTTAATAAATGTATTTGAAACCAACTTCGATTTTGTTGCGTATTTTTGTTGTAGGGTCTATATTGGAGTAAATTTGGATGAAAATAACTTCAATTTTTAGGATTGTGAAAAAAATTTTAGTTGGAAGTGTCAAATTTTAATAAATTTATTTGAAACCAACTTCGATTTTTTTTTGATTTTGTTGTGTATTTTTGTTGTAGGGTCTATATTAGAGTAAATTTTGATGAAAAAACCTTCAATTTTTAGGATTGTGAAAAAAATTTTACTTGGAAGTGTCAAATTTTAATAAATTTATTTGAAACCAACTTCGATTTTTTTGGATTTTGTTGAGTATTTTTGTTGTAGGATGTATATTTGAGTAAATTTAGATGAGAATAACGACAATTTTTTGGATTGTGAAAAAAAATTTTAGTTGGAACTGTCAAATTTTAATAAATTTATTTGAAACCAGCTTCGATTTTTTTTTTATTTTGTCGAGTATTTTTGTGGTAGGATGTATATTTGAGTAAATTTAGATGAAAATAACGACAATTTTTTGGATTGTGAAAAAAAATTTTAGTTGGAAGTGTCAAATTTTAATTAATTTATTTGAAACCAACTTCGATTTTTTTTGGATTTTGTCGAGTATTTTTGTTGCAGGATGTATATTTGAGTAAATTTTGTTGAAAATAACGACAATTTTTTGGATTGTGAAAAAAAATTTTAGTTGGAAGTGTCAAATTTTAATAAATTTATTTGAAACCAACTTCGATTTTTTTGGATTTTGTTGCGTATTTTTGTTGTAGGGTCTATATTGGAGTAAATTTTGATGAAAATAACTTCAATTTTAGGGATTGTGAAAAAAATATAGTTGGAAGTGTCAAATTTTAATAAATTTATTTGAAACCAACTTCAATTTTTTTTTATTTTGATGAGTATTTTGTTGTAGGATCTATATTTGAGTAAATTTAGATGAAAATAACGACAATTTTTTGGATAGTGAAAAAAAATTTTAGTTGGAAGTGTCAAATTTTAATAAATTTATTTGAAACCAACTTCGATTTTTTTTGGATTTTGTTGTGTATTTTTGTTGTAGGGTCTATATTAGAGTAAATTTTGATGAAAAAACCTTCAATTTTTAGGATTGTGAAAAAAATTTTACTTGGAAGTGTCAAATTTTAATAAATTTATTTGAAACCAACTTCGATTTTTTTGGATTTTGTTGAGTATTTGTGTTGTAGGATGTATAATTGAGTAAATTTAGATGAAAATAACGACAATTTTTTGGATTGTGAAAAAAAATTTTAGTTGGAAGTGTCAAATTTTAATAAATGTATTTGAAACCAACTTCGATTTTTTTTTATTTTGTTGCGTATTTTTGTTGTAGGGTCTATATTGGAGTAAATTTTGATGAAAAAACCTTCAATTTTTAGGATTGTGAAAAAAATTTTACTTCGAAGTGTCAAATTTTAATAAATTTATTTGAAACCAACTTCGATTTTTTTGGATTTTGTTGAGTATTTGTGTTGTAGGATGTATAATTGAGTAAATTTAGATGAAAATAACGACAATTTTTTGGATTGTGAAAAAAAATTTTAGTTGGAAGTGTCAAATTTTAATAAATGTATTTGAAACCAACTTCGATTTTTTTTTATTTTGTTGCGTATTTTTGTTGTAGGGTCTATATTGGAGTAAATTTGGATGAAAATAACTTCAATTTTTAGGATTGTGAAAAAAATTTTAGTTGGAAGTGTCAAATTTTAATAAATTTATTTGAAACCAACTTCGATTTTTTTTGGATTTTGTTGTGTATTTTTGTTGTAGGGTCTATATTAGAGTAAATTTTGATGAAAAAACCTTCAATTTTTAGGATTGTGAAAAAAATTTTACTTGGAAGTGTCAAATTTTAATAAATTTATTTGAAACCAACTTCGATTTTTTTGGATTTTGTTGAGTATTTTTGTTGTAGGATGTATATTTGAGTAAATTTAGATGAGAATAACGACAATTTTTTGGATTGTGAAAAAAAATTTTAGTTGGAACTGTCAAATTTTAATAAATTTATTTGAAACCAGCTTCGATTTTTTTTTTATTTTGTCGAGTATTTTTGTTGTAGGATGTATATTTGAGTAAATTTAGATGAAAATAACGACAATTTTTTGGATTGTGAAAAAAAATTTTAGTTGGAAGTGTAAAATTTTAATTAATTTATTTGAAACCAACTTCGATTTTTTTTGGATTTTGTCGAGTATTTTTGTTGCAGGATGTATATTTGAGTAAATTTTGTTGAAAATAACGACAATTTTTTGGATTGTGAAAAAAAATTTTAGTTGGAAGTGTCAAATTTTAATAAATTTATTTGAAACCAACTTCGATTTTTTTGGATTTTGTTGCGTATTTTTGTTGTAGGGTCTATATTGGAGTAAATTTTGATGAAAATAACTTCAATTTTAGGGATTGTGAAAAAAATATAGTTGGAAGTGTCAAATTTTAATAAATTTATTTGAAACCAACTTCGATTTTTTTTTATTTTGATGAGTATTTTGTTGTAGGATCTATATTTGAGTAAATTTAGATGAAAATAACGACAATTTTTTGGATAGTGAAAAAAAATTTTAGTTGGAAGTGTCAAATTTTAATAAATTTATTTGAAACCAACTTCGATTTTTTTTGGATTTTGTTGTGTATTTTTGTTGTAGGGTCTATATTAGAGTAAATTTTGATGAAAAAACCTTCAATTTTTAGGATTGTGAAAAAAATTTTACTTGGAAGTGTCAAATTTTAATAAATTTATTTGAAACCAACTTCGATTTTTTTGGATTTTGTTGAGTATTTGTGTTGTAGGATGTATAATTGAGTAAATTTAGATGAAAATAACGACAATTTTTTGGATTGTGAAAAAAAATTTTAGTTGGAAGTGTCAAATTTTAATAAATGTATTTGAAACCAACTTCGATTTTTTTTTATTTTGTTGCGTATTTTTGTTGTAGGGTCTATATTGGAGTAAATTTTGATGAAAATAACTTCAATTTTTAGGATTTTGAAAAAAAATTTAGTTGGAAGTGTCAAATTTTAATAAATTTATTTGAAACCAATTTCGATTTTTCTCGACTATGTTGAGTTTTATTGATAGAGAAGCCTAATTTGAGTAATTTCAGTTGAAATTAACTTCGATTTTTTGGATTTTGTCACGATTTTTGTCAAATTTTAATAAATTTATTTGAAATCAACTTGGATTATTTTGGATTTTGTTGAGTATTTTTGTGGTAGGATCTATATTTGAGTAAATTTAGATAAAAATAACTTCAATTTTTTGGATTGTGAAAAAAATTTAGTTGGAAGTGTCAAATTTTAACAAATTTATTTGAAACCAACTTCGATTTTTTTGGATTTAGTAGAGTATTTTTGTTGTAGGATCCATATTTGAGTAAATTTAGATGAAAATAACTTCAATTTTTTGGATTGTGAAAAAAATTTTAGTTGGAAGTGTCAAATTTTAATAAATTTATTTGAAACCAACTTCGATATTTTTGGATTTTGTTGCGTATTTTTGTTGTAGGGTCTATATTGGAGTAAATTTTGATGAAAATAACTTCAATTTTTAGGATTGTGAAAAAAAATTTAGTTGGAAGTGTCAAATTTTAATAAATTTATTTGAAATCAACTTGGATTATTTTGGATTTTGTTGAGTATTTTTGTTGTAGGATCTATATTTGAATAAATTTAGATGAAAATAACTTCAATTTTTAGGAATGTGAAAAAAATTTTAGTTGGAAGTGTCAAATTTTAATAAATTTATTTGAAACCAACTTCGATTTTTTTGGATTTTGTTGCGTATTTTTGTTGTAGGGTCTATATTGGAGTAAATTTTGATGAAAATAACTTCAATTTTTAGGATTGTGAAAAAAATATAGTTGGAAGTGTCAAATTTTAATAAATGTATTTGAAACCAACTTCGATTTTGTTGCGTATTTTTGTTGTAGGGTCTATATTGGAGTAAATTTGGATGAAAATAACTTCAATTTTTAGGATTGTGAAAAAAATTTTAGTTGGAAGTGTCAAATTTTAATAAATTTATTTGAAACCAACTTCGATTTTTTTTTGATTTTGTTGTGTATTTTTGTTGTAGGGTCTATATTAGAGTAAATTTTGATGAAAAAACCTTCAATTTTTAGGATTGTGAAAAAAATTTTACTTGGAAGTGTCAAATTTTAATAAATTTATTTGAAACCAACTTCGATTTTTTTGGATTTTGTTGAGTATTTTTGTTGTAGGATGTATATTTGAGTAAATTTAGATGAGAATAACGACAATTTTTTGGATTGTGAAAAAAAATTTTAGTTGGAACTGTCAAATTTTAATAAATTTATTTGAAACCAGCTTCGATTTTTTTTTTATTTTGTCGAGTATTTTTGTGGTAGGATGTATATTTGAGTAAATTTAGATGAAAATAACGACAATTTTTTGGATTGTGAAAAAAAATTTTAGTTGGAAGTGTCAAATTTTAATTAATTTATTTGAAACCAACTTCGATTTTTTTTGGATTTTGTCGAGTATTTTTGTTGCAGGATGTATATTTGAGTAAATTTTGTTGAAAATAACGACAATTTTTTGGATTGTGAAAAAAAATTTTAGTTGGAAGTGTCAAATTTTAATAAATTTATTTGAAACCAACTTCGATTTTTTTGGATTTTGTTGCGTATTTTTGTTGTAGGGTCTATATTGGAGTAAATTTTGATGAAAATAACTTCAATTTTAGGGATTGTGAAAAAAATATAGTTGGAAGTGTCAAATTTTAATAAATTTATTTGAAACCAACTTCAATTTTTTTTTATTTTGATGAGTATTTTGTTGTAGGATCTATATTTGAGTAAATTTAGATGAAAATAACGACAATTTTTTGGATAGTGAAAAAAAATTTTAGTTGGAAGTGTCAAATTTTAATAAATTTATTTGAAACCAACTTCGATTTTTTTTGGATTTTGTTGTGTATTTTTGTTGTAGGGTCTATATTAGAGTAAATTTTGATGAAAAAACCTTCAATTTTTAGGATTGTGAAAAAAATTTTACTTGGAAGTGTCAAATTTTAATAAATTTATTTGAAACCAACTTCGATTTTTTTGGATTTTGTTGCGTATTTTTGTTGTAGGGTCTATATTGGAGTAAATTTTGATGAAAATAACTTCAATTTTTAGGATTGTGAAAAAAATATAGTTGGAAGTGTCAAATTTTAATAAATGTATTTGAAACCAACTTCGATTTTGTTGCGTATTTTTGTTGTAGGGTCTATATTGGAGTAAATTTGGATGAAAATAACTTCAATTTTTAGGATTGTGAAAAAAATTTTAGTTGGAAGTGTCAAATTTTAATAAATTTATTTGAAACCTACTTCGATTTTTTTTTGATTTTGTTGTGTATTTTTGTTGTAGGGTCTATATTAGAGTAAATTTTGATGAAAAAACCTTCAATTTTTAGGATTGTGAAAAAAATTTTACTTGGAAGTGTCAAATTTTAATAAATTTATTTGAAATCAACTTCGATTTTTTTGGATTTTGTTGAGTATTTTTGTTGTAGGATGTATATTTGAGTAAATTTAGATGAGAATAACGACAATTTTTTGGATTGTGAAAAAAAATTTTAGTTGGAACTGTCAAATTTTAATAAATTTATTTGAAACCAGCTTCGATTTTTTTTTTATTTTGTCGAGTATTTTTGTGGTAGGATGTATATTTGAGTAAATTTAGATGAAAATAACGACAATTTTTTGGATTGTGAAAAAAAATTTTAGTTGGAAGTGTCAAATTTTAATTAATTTATTTGAAACCAACTTCGATTTTTTTTGGATTTTGTCGAGTATTTTTGTTGCAGGATGTATATTTGAGTAAATTTTGTTGAAAATAACGACAATTTTTTGGATTGTGAAAAAAAATTTTAGTTGGAAGTGTCAAATTTTAATAAATTTATTTGAAACCAACTTCGATTTTTTTGGATTTTGTTGCGTATTTTTGTTGTAGGGTCTATATTGGAGTAAATTTTGATGAAAATAACTTCAATTTTAGGGATTGTGAAAAAAATATAGTTGGAAGTGTCAAATTTTAATAAATTTATTTGAAACCAACTTCAATTTTTTTTTATTTTGATGAGTATTTTGTTGTAGGATCTATATTTGAGTAAATTTAGATGAAAATAACGACAATTTTTTGGATAGTGAAAAAAAATTTTAGTTGGAAGTGTCAAATTTTAATAAATTTATTTGAAACCAACTTCGATTTTTTTTGGATTTTGTTGTGTATTTTTGTTGTAGGGTCTATATTAGAGTAAATTTTGATGAAAAAACCTTCAATTTTTAGGATTGTGAAAAAAATTTTACTTGGAAGTGTCAAATTTTAATAAATTTATTTGAAACCAACTTCGATTTTTTTGGATTTTGTTGAGTATTTGTGTTGTAGGATGTATAATTGAGTAAATTTAGATGAAAATAACGACAATTTTTTGGATTGTGAAAAAAAATTTTAGTTGGAAGTGTCAAATTTTAATAAATGTATTTGAAACCAACTTCGATTTTTTTTTATTTTGTTGCGTATTTTTGTTGTAGGGTCTATATTGGAGTAAATTTTGATGAAAAAACCTTCAATTTTTAGGATTGTGAAAAAAATTTTACTTGGAAGTGTCAAATTTTAATAAATTTATTTGAAACCAACTTCGATTTTTTTGGATTTTGTTGAGTATTTGTGTTGTAGGATGTATAATTGAGTAAATTTAGATGAAAATGACGACAATTTTTTGGATTGTGAAAAAAAATTTTAGTTGGAAGTGTCAAATTTTAATAAATGTATTTGAAACCAACTTCGATTTTTTTTTATTTTGTTGCGTATTTTTGTTGTAGGGTCTATATTGGAGTAAATTTGGATGAAAATAACTTCAATTTTTAGGATTGTGAAAAAAATTTTAGTTGGAAGTGTCAAATTTTAATAAATTTATTTGAAACCAACTTCGATTTTTTTTTATTTTGATGAGTATTTTGTTGTAGGATCTATATTTGAGTAAATTTAGATGAAAATAAGTCAATTTTTTGGATTGTGAAAAAAATTTAGTTGGAAGTGTCAAATTTTAACAAATTTATTTGAAACCAACTTCGATTTTTTTTGATTTTGTCAAGTATTTTTGTTGTAGGATGTATATTTGAGTAAATTTAGATGAAAATAACGACAATTTATTGGATTGTGAAAAAAAATTTTTGTTGTAAGTGTCAAATTTTAATAAATTTATTTGAAACCAGCTTCGATTTTTTTTTATTCTGTTGAGTATTTTTGTTGTGGGGTCTATATTAGAGTAAATTTTGATGAAAATAACTTCAATTTTAGGATTGTGAAAAAAATTTTAGTTGGAAGTGTCAAATTTTAATAAATATATTTGAAACCAACTTCGATTTTTCTCGACTATGTTGAGTTTTTTTGATAGAGAAGCCTAATTTGAGTAATTTCAGTTGAAATTAACTTCGATTTTTTGGATTTTGTCACGATTTTTGCCAAATTTTAATAAATTTATTTGAAATCGACTTGGATTATTTTGGATTTTGTTGAGTATTTTTGTTGTAGGATCTATATTTGAATAAATTTAGATGAAAATAACTTCAATTTTTAGGAATGTGAAAAAATTTTAGTTGGAAGTGTCAAATTTTAATAAATTTATTTGAAACCATCTTCGATTTTTTTTTATATTGTCGAGTATTTTTGTTGTAGGATCTATATTGGAGTAAATTTAGATGAAAATAACTTCAATTTTTTGGATTGTGAAAAAAAATTTACTTGGAAGTGTCAAATTTTAATAAATTTATTTGAAACCAACTTCGATTTTTTTGGATTTTGTTGAGTATTTGTGTTGTAGGATGTATAATTGAGTAAATTTAGATGAAAATAACGACAATTTTTTGGATTGTGAAAAAAAATTTTAGTTGGAAGTGTCAAATTTTAATAAATGTATTTGAAACCAACTTCGATTTTTTTTTATTTTGTTGCGTATTTTTGTTGTAGGGTCTATATTGGAGTAAATTTGGATGAAAATAACTTCAATTTTTAGGATTGTGAAAAAAATTTTAGTTGGAAGTGTCAAATTTTAATAAATTTATTTGAAACCAATTTCGATTTTTCTCGACTATGTTGAGTTTTTTTGATAGAGAAGCCTAATTTGAGTAATTTCAGTTGAAATTAACTTCGATTTTTTGGATTTTGTCACGATTTTTGCCAAATTTTAATAAATTTAATTGAAATCAACTTGGATTATTTTGGATTTTGATGAGTATTTTTGTTGTAGGATCTATATTTGAATAAATTTAGATGAAAATAACTTCAATTTTTAGGAATGTGAAAAAAATTTAGTTGGAAGTGTCAAATTTTAATAAATTTATTTGAAACCAACTTCGATTTTGTTGGATTTTGACGAGAATTTCTGTTGTAGTGTGACGTCCCACTATTTTTCGCGCGGTATTTTAACACCACTTCCTCACAAATCCATCCACAACTCCATCAAAAACCATCGAACTCAAGCCATACCCCTTTTTCAAACCCAACCGATCACTTAGATGATATACCTTAGTGGTCCCTGTCTCTAAATGGTCAATCCCAATCGCCGATCACCTTGATGTTGTACCTTAGCGGTCCCCAACACAAGATGACCCATACAAAACGCCACCTCGATGATGTATCTTAGAGATCCCCATCACGAGATGATCGTTACAAAACTCCTTCGCCTATTCGCCATATGAGGCATGACCACTTCCTTCCAAATCTACGTTTAAACAAATCCCTCATCCTTAAAACCCTCATCCAAATCGAGACTACGTCTCACGCCCTTACTATGACCACAGAAGTCAATACACCGTTTACCCCATTCCTATACGACCTCCTAAACTCCACCAAATGGGTTGAGTATTTCGCTTCAAAGCCCCATGCAAAAACCCTAGAAATGTTACTGCGACGCAAATGTACAAACGTGATCAACACGTGATTGTAATTACGACGCATTTGGCGTACGTGACATAAATACATCTATTAATAGCCATACCGTTTACAAAAACCCCCAAAATCTACTGCGTCTTGTTCCGAAATCTGTCAAGGTCTTTACCGCGCGAACCCCCGCAGTACTCCTGGAAGATCATATAAATACGAAGGATCGAGAGCTCATAACGCTCTTTTGTCAACAGACTATCGAATAGATCAGAGTATTATTTAACCAGTGTTAATTATTCAAGTCAGTGCTTTACGGCAACTACTGTAAGTTATTATTATATATCATTATTACAGTGCATATCACCCCATACCATATTATTATTCGTCAACGCTTATAGCTCATTATTATATTCTTTCATGCTTATTGCTTACTTATCATTATATTCTTTCATTTATGCTTATTGCTTACTTATCATTATATTCTTTCATTTATGTTTATTATATATATATCGCCATTTATATTCATAATCCATATTATAAGTGTTGTGTGTGTGAATACAAATCTTCCCACGCATTGTTAGAAACGCTCTAACAAGGTTAATAAACCGCTTTGTTACCAATCATGTCTCGAATTATTGTGCGTATCCTCGAATCATAAGGCTTCCCCACGAAACCAAGCTGCCGCAACAGCTGATTCGCGAGAGCTCTCCCAGTATTTACAAACACACTGCAGCACGAACCGTGCTATTCTTAGGAAAACTAAGTGTGGTTTCTTTTGTACGAATGCAACGGTAAATCCTATTATCAAACCAAAACAAAACAAGAGTGCTAACGGGTGTCCCTTCAATACTAATTTGCTTTAAAACCTTCCCTGGTCGATTAGTGTGGCGGATGATAGATTCGCGCCTGATCTTTTCTCTTAAACCCACAGTGTGCCGGATGATAGATTCGCGCCTGACTTTCCCTCAAAACCTTCAGAGTGCTGGATGATAGATTCGCGCCTGGCTTTCCTTTAAAACCTTCAGAGTGCTGGATGATAGATTCGCGCCTGGTCCTCCCTCAAAACCTTCAGAGTGCTGGATGATAGATTCGCGCCTGGCTTTCCTTTAAAACCTTCAGAGTGCTGGATGATAGATTCGCGCCTGGTCCTCCCTCAAAACCTTCAGAGTGCTGGATGATAGATTCACGCCTGACCTTCCCTCAAAACCTTCAGAGTGCTGGATGATAGATTCGCGCCTGGCTTTCCTTTAAAACCTTCAGAGTGCTGGATGATAGATTCGCGCCTGGTCCTTTCCCTCAAAACCTTCAGAGTGCCGGATGATAGATTCGCGCCTGATCTTTTCCTTCCCTATAGTCACCGTTCCAAAAAACCTCACCCGGGACGTGACATATTTTTGGTGACAGCGGTGGGATCCGTCCACCGTTGAAAGAAAATAAATTCTCTAACGCGGTACCCACAAAGTCCCAACATTTAAAATGTGTATTGAACGCCCTAGTCGGTGTCAACCATCTTACCGGAGCCGTAGGTTACAAAGTTTGACGGCATATTTGAACGCGCTAACCTGCACTTCGGGAGGCGTAGCTACAACCATTGACGGCAGCGAGGTTTGCTTAAAGTGCTCTAGCCTAGCGCCCGCAGATACCGTAGAAATATATTGGACCCATTATTACTATACGTTTAGAACCCCTGTTTATTGTCCTCGATGCAGTAAATCATTAATTCCAGAACGCCCAATAAGAGACTGCATCGAGTGCTGTGAAAGTTATTTGCTCTCGAATAAGAGCTACCGTCGGTTTGACAATCATCAAAAATGAGTATAGAACGCCCCGAATTTTAAATAAACGGCCTAAACATGTCCGTGTACGGCGATACCGAGGACTCTCACATAATGGACCCAGACGCGGGTCCTTCCCCTAACCCTGAAGACGCCGCGACCGCCGAAAGAATGGAGCTGGTGCAATTATTACAGCAAGAGGTAGCCCAAATTAAAAGCTCGTACGCGGAAATTGTCGCAAATCGGGAATCCAATACGCATTCAGGCGTAGTCTCCGATTCGGACGGCCCCGCGTTAGAAGGTCTCTCCGGTCGAATTCAAGCCATCCGCGACATGGTGGAAAAACTTCTTGCACCTCCGCCAATGGCAAACAATTTCGCAGCTCCCGGTTCCTCCCGTTTCGATAGGAAACCAATGATAAATTATAACAATGTACCGGACCAGGATCCATTGCCCCAGATCGAATTGAAAGACGCAATAGAAACCGTCCCAAAGTTTAACGGTCACAATATATCCGTTTTGCAATTCGCGAGAGCCTGCAATAGGGCTAAGGCTCTGGTTCCCTCGCAAGCCGAACCCCAGTTAACGAGGTTGTTGCTAACTAAGCTGCAAGACCATGCATACTTGGCCGTTGAGAATAGGGTCTTTGACTCCATAAATGATTTAGTCAAACAACTCAACCGCACTTTTTCTCCTGGTAAAACGTCTGACCACTATCGTGGGGAACTTGTCAATATTATAAAAGGAACCAACGAGCACATGTTGAAGTACATTTCACGCGTAAGGGACCTCCGATTCGCCATTTTAGAAGAGGATAGAGAATATTACAGCGATTTCGCACAACAGCATCTTCAGGACCTAGACCGCCTAACCTTAGACTCATTCGTCGATGGCCTTCCGCCCTACATAAGGATGAGATTACACCAGCACCGTTTCGAAACTCTCAACGAAGCATTCGATCAGGCTGTCCTCGTAGACAAGCAGATTGATAGGGACCGTCTCCGATTCTCCGATCCCAAACTAATCTGCCAAATCTGCAACAAGACAGGTCACGGCGCACGGTTCTGTCGAAATAATCAACGATCTGCGATCAACCAAAATTCCGAGAGGTACCCTCCAAACCACGCCGCGGAATATAGGTATCAAGCACCCAATCCCCTGCTCCCATATGGGAACAAGAACCGTCCTCCACCTCCGAAACCTACGGAGATACGCAAAAGCAGTTACTGCATGAAGCCCGGACACGCGACCTTGGAATACCTAAAACGCAAATCCACCATATACAAGGATCCTAGAACCTTGCGGGAAACGGAGTCGAAAACTACTCCTCCGAGCACTGATGGATGCGATCCGTGGAGTACACCCATTTACGATTCAGCCCAAAATACCAAGAATACCGTAAGAATCGATACCGCACAACTAAACCCAGTTAATCAGGTGCCATCGATAATAACTCACACGCCGGATTTCGTGAAGATACCCGAATTAAAGATTGACATTCCGATCAAAATGCCCACCATCGAAGTAGAGAAACTCGACAGAATAAATCCAGAATCCAAACCGGTACGTCCAAAAGAGACTACGACGCCGACAGGCATCACTCCCATCCACCCCATAATAAAAAGCAAGTCCCTCTTAGCCCAGGATCCGTCGATCCACCACCTCGAGGCACCCGCGAAGGTGCACTCACGCTCATCCCCTGCGCATGACGCCAAATCAACCCTTCCCATAACCTCCCAAGAGTCTCTTGCAGTTACGCCGGAACAGGAAATAACGGAGAAATCTGAAGAAATCCCTTCGAGGGTAGGACAATCACTCCAGTCAATCTCAACGGGACACATAATCGCCCAGGAAGCAGACCTAGTAAAACTGGACAAACAGAAAATCCACGCCGTTCTGAACTACTCAGCACCTTGCGCACCTGAAAGAATTAACAACTACCTCGGACTGACCGGATATTACATTAAGTTTATCCCAGATTTCCCTAAAACGGCTCGGCCTTTGACCTCACTACGGAAGAAAGACACTCCATTGGACTGGAGATCGTCCCAACAAACCGCTTTTAACCACTCAAAATCAGCATTGCAGAGGGAACCGATCCTGCAATACTCGACTTTTGAACTGGAATTCCACGCCTGGTCAGACGCCTTATCCCGTAAACCCCTTACAGTGGAGGCATGCCCCATACGACCACGAGAAAAATCGGACGACGACTTGGAAGACAGGTCCAAACATAAGCCAAGCAGCTCCAAGAGGCCAAGGTTCTCCAGTTCACCGATCCATGTGGCAACGAGTGGAAGCAACTCCATCGATCCTACAATGCCCACATCCAACGCTCACCTTAGAAGAGAATCAAACGGGATTCAACTGCACCGAAAGAAGCGCCGGAAATTGTCGCCAGCAGAAATTCGGCCAAGTCCTTCCCCGGAAAACATACGTGAACGACTGCCTACCACGAGAACCGACCAGATTTACAAATTACCCATGCAGGTTCTATCGACGAAATATCCTGTGTGCGTGCTCCTCAGCCTACTCACATCAATTAAAGGGGCAGACGAATTCATTAAAAGATTTAACTGTCATTTCGGAGCTCCTAGAGCCACCCTCACCGACCAAGCGGCAAACTCTAAAAGCACTTTCGCGAAAACAGCAGTACGGGAATGTAAAACCCAACAATTCCGAACCACAGCCCTTCACCCACAGACGAATGGCTCTATAAAAAGATTGCATCTCGCTTTGACCAAATCTTCACAATTAATTATAGGTAGATACAGCGACTGGGACGAATGGAACTTAGCCGCGTTCTCAAATAACGCCAGCGTCCAAAAGGGCACTGGCTGCACTTCGCGTGAATTAATATTCAGGAAATTAGCTCGGGTACCCAGTAGGAAACCGGTAACCGAAAATTTTGAAAAAGAAACATACATTGGTTATCTATCACCTCTGAGTAGGAGTCTATGGTGCAAAGGATATTATGATCGTCCTTTTCATATACGCGAGAGTCCCGGTTGACCCCACGCCACCACAAACAAAATTACCTTAATCAATTTTCCATCATAGATAATTTCTACTGCAACATTTATTGCACCACTCACGCGGCCATGCCGTCTAGATGGAAGAAAGGGCCATCACACCCCTTCTCTCCCTAAAGTGATCTCTTCGAGTCATCAACAGAGAGGCGCCTCCGCAGAACGGACACCTCCATCGATGACTCTCATCCTCCAACATCGGTCAACGGGAAGCAGTTCCCGAAAGCCACTACCCCTTCGTCCCGTAGAGACCCTTCTAAATTCAAACAAATACCCTGTATAGACCCTAAAATTCCTCCTAATCCTTCCTTCCTTTCCTATCCTTATAAATAATCCCTTGTAAATATTCCTTATAAATTAATAATATATATATATATTCCTTATTTTCTATTTTTTTATATATATATATATATAGGTCTTTCTTTTATTTTTCTCTTCAAGCCACACTAAACAACTCTTATTATTACTAAAACATATAAATTATTTTATTTCCTATTCGCCAAAATAGGCTTTATATTCTATTTTCTTTATTTTCTTATTTGAAGACACCCGAGCCTTATGTTAAGAAATTACGCATTTCTTCATATAAGGGGGGAGGTGTGATGCCCCGCTATTTTCGTTAAATTTTTTCTCTTACTTCAAACCACACCTACCTTGTTTTAAGAAATTACACATTTCTTCATATAAGGGGGGAGGTGTGACGTCCCACTATTTTTCGCGCGGTATTTTAACACCACTTCCTCACAAATCCATCCACAACTCCATCAAAAACCATCGAACTCAAGCCATACCCCTTTTTCAAACCCAACCGATCACTTAGATGATATACCTTAGTGGTCCCTGTCTCTAAATGGTCAATCCCAATCGCCGATCACCTTGATGTTGTACCTTAGCGGTCCCCAACACAAGATGACCCATACAAAACGCCACCTCGATGATGTATCTTAGAGATCCCCATCACGAGATGATCGTTACAAAACTCCTTCGCCTATTCGCCATATGAGGCATGACCACTTCCTTCCAAATCTACGTTTAAACAAATCCCTCATCCTTAAAACCCTCTTCCAAATCGAGACTACGTCTCACGCCCTTACTATGACCACAGAAGTCAATACACCGTTTACCCCATTCCTATACGACCTCCTAAACTCCACCAAATGGGTTGAGTATTTCGCTTCAAAGCCCCATGCAAAAACCCTAGAAATGTTACTGCGACGCAAATGTACAAACGTGATCAACACGTGATTGTAATTACGACGCATTTGGCGTACGTGACATAAATACATCTATTAATAGCCATACCGTTTACAAAAACCCCCAAAATCTACTGCGTCTTGTTCCGAAATCTGTCAAGGTCTTTACCGCGCGAACCCCCGCAGTACTCCTGGAAGATCATATAAATACGAAGGATCGAGAGCTCATAACGCTCTTTTACTATCGAATAGATCAGAGTATTATTTAACCAGTGTTAATTATTCAAGTCAGTGCTTTACGGCAACTACTGTAAGTTATTATTATATATCATTATTACAGTGCATATCACCCCATACCATATTATTATTCGTCAACGCTTATAGCTCATTATTATATTCTTTCATGCTTATTGCTTACTTATCATTATATTCTTTCATTTATGCTTATTGCTTACTTATCATTATATTCTTTCATTTATGTTTATTATATATATATCGCCATTTATATTCATAATCCATATTATAAGTGTTGTGTGTGTGAATACAAATCTTCCCACGCATTGTTAGAAACGCTCTAACAAGGTTAATAAACCGCTTTGTTACCAATCATGTCTCGAATTATTGTGCGTATCCTCGAATCATAAGGCTTCCCCACGAAACCAAGCTGCCGCAACAGCTGATTCGCGAGAGCTCTCCCAGTATTTACAAACACACTGCAGCACGAACCGTGCTATTCTTAGGAAAACTAAGTGTGGTTTCTTTTGTACGAATGCAACGGTAAATCCTATTATCAAACCAAAACAAAACAAGAGTGCTAACGGGTGTCCCTTCAATACTAATTTGCTTTAAAACCTTCCCTGGTCGATTAGTGTGGCGGATGATAGATTCGCGCCTGATCTTTTCTCTTAAACCCACAGTGTGCCGGATGATAGATTCGCGCCTGACTTTCCCTCAAAACCTTCAGAGTGCTGGATGATAGATTCGCGCCTGGCTTTCCTTTAAAACCTTCAGAGTGCTGGATGATAGATTCGCGCCTGGTCCTCCCTCAAAACCTTCAGAGTGCTGGATGATAGATTCGCGCCTGGCTTTCCTTTAAAACCTTCAGAGTGCTGGATGATAGATTCGCGCCTGGTCCTCCCTCAAAACCTTCAGAGTGCTGGATGATAGATTCACGCCTGACCTTCCCTCAAAACCTTCAGAGTGCTGGATGATAGATTCGCGCCTGGCTTTCCTTTAAAACCTTCAGAGTGCTGGATGATAGATTCGCGCCTGGTCCTTTCCCTCAAAACCTTCAGAGTGCCGGATGATAGATTCGCGCCTGATCTTTTCCTTCCCTATAGTCACCGTTCCAAAAAACCTCACCCGGGACGTGACAGTAGGATGTATATTTGAGTAAATTTAGTTGAAAATAACGACAATTTTTTTGGATTGTGAAAAAAAAATTTAGTTTGAAGTGTCAAATTTTAATAAATTTATTTGAAACCAGCTTCGATTTTTTTTTATTTTGTTGAGTATTTTTGTTGTAGGGTCTATATTAGAGTAAATTTTGATGAAAATAACCTCAATTTTAGGATTGTGAAAAAAATTTTAGTTGGAAGTGTCAAATTTTAATAAATTTATTTGAAACCAACTTCGATTTTTCTCGACTATGTTGAGTTTTTTTGATAGAGAAGCCTAATTTGATTTATTTCAGTTGAAATTAACTTAGATTTTTAGGATTTTGTCACGATTTCTGCCAAATTTTAATAAATTTATTTGAAATCAACTTGGATTATTTTGGATTTTGTTGAGTATTTTTGTTGTAGGATCTATATTTGAGTAAATTTAGATGAAAATAACTTCAATTTTTTGGATTGTGAAAAAAATTTAGTTGGAAGTGTCAAATTTTAATAAATTTATTTGAAACCAACTTCGATTTTTTTGGATTTTGTTGCGTATTTTTGTTGTAGGGTCTATATTGGAGTAAATTTTGATGAAAATAACTTCAATTTTTAGGATTTTGAAAAAAAATTTAGTTGGAAGTGTCAAATTTTAATAAATTTATTTGAAACCAATTTCGATTTTTCTCGACTATGTTGAGTTTTATTGATAGAGAAGCCTAATTTGAGTAATTTCAGTTGAAATTAACTTCGATTTTTTGGATTTTGTCACGATTTTTGTCAAATTTTAATAAATTTATTTGAAATCAACTTGGATTATTTTGGATTTTGTTGAGTATTTTTGTGGTAGGATCTATATTTGAGTAAATTTAGATAAAAATAACTTCAATTTTTTGGATTGTGAAAAAAATTTAGTTGGAAGTGTCAAATTTTAACAAATTTATTTGAAACCAACTTCGATTTTTTTGGATTTAGTAGAGTATTTTTGTTGTAGGATCCATATTTGAGTAAATTTAGATGAAAATAACTTCAATTTTTTGGATTGTGAAAAAAATTTTAGTTGGAAGTGTCAAATTTTAATAAATTTATTTGAAACCAACTTCGATTTTTTTGGATTTTGTTGCGTATTTTTGTTGTAGGGTCTATATTGGAGTAAATTTTGATGAAAATAACTTCAATTTTTAGGATTGTGAAAAAAAATTTAGTTGGAAGTGTCAAATTTTAATAAATTTATTTGAAATCAACTTGGATTATTTTGGATTTTGTTGAGTATTTTTGTTGTAGGATCTATATTTGAATAAATTTAGATGAAAATAACTTCAATTTTTAGGAATGTGAAAAAAATTTTAGTTGGAAGTGTCAAATTTTAATAAATTTATTTGAAACCAACTTCGATTTTGTTGGATTTTGACGAGAATTTCTGTTGTAGGATGTATATTTGAGTAAATTTAGTTGAAAATAACGACAATTTTTTTGGATTGTGAAAAAAAAATATAGTTGGAAGTGTCAAATTTTAATAAATTTGTTTGAAACCAACTTCGATTTTTTTTTTATTTTGATGAGTATTTTGTTGTAGGATCTATATTTGAGTAAATTTAGATGAAAATAAGTTAATTTTTTGGATTGTGAAAAAAATTTTAGTTGGAAGTGTCAAATTTTAATAAATTTATTTGAAACCAATTTCGATTTTTCTCGACTATGTTGAGTTTTTTTGATAGAGAAGCCTAATTTGAGTAATTTCAGTTGAAATTAACTTCGACTTTATGGATTTTGTCACGATTTTTGCCAAATTTTAATAAATTTAATTGAAATCAACTTGGATTATGTTGGATTTTGATGAGTATTTTTGTTGTAGGATCTATATTTGAATAAATTTATATGAAAATAACTTCAATTTTTTGGATTGTGAAAAAAATTTAGTTGGAAGTGTCAAATTTTAACAAATTTATTTGAAACCAACTTCGATTTTTTTTGATTTTGTCAAGTATTTTTGTTGTAGGATGTATATTTGAGTAAATTTAGATGAAAATAACGACAATTTATTGGATTGTGAAAAAAAATTTTTGTTGTAAGTGTCAAATTTTAATAAATTTATTTGAAACCAGCTTCGATTTTTTTTTATTCTGTTGAGTATTTTTGTTGTGGGGTCTATATTAGAGTAAATTTTGATGAAAATAACTTCAATTTTAGGATTGTGAAAAAAATTTTAGTTGGAAGTGTCAAATTTTAATAAATATATTTGAAACCAACTTCGATTTTTCTCGACTATGTTGAGTTTTTTTGATAGAGAAGCCTAATTTGAGTAATTTCAGTTGAAATTAACTTCGATTTTTTGGATTTTGTCACGATTTTTGCCAAATTTTAATAAATTTATTTGAAATCGACTTGGATTATTTTGGATTTTGTTGAGTATTTTTGTTGTAGGATCTATATTTGAATAAATTTAGATGAAAATAACTTCAATTTTTAGGAATGTGAAAAAATTTTAGTTGGAAGTGTCAAATTTTAATAAATTTATTTGAAACCATCTTCGATTTTTTTTTATATTGTCGAGTATTTTTGTTGTAGGATCTATATTGGAGTAAATTTAGATGAAAATAACTTCAATTTTTTGGATTGTGAAAAAAAATTTACTTGGAAGTGTCAAATTTTAATAAATTTATTTGAAACCAACTTCGATTTTTTTGGATTTTGTTGAGTATTTGTGTTGTAGGATGTATAATTGAGTAAATTTAGATGAAAATAACGACAATTTTTTGGATTGTGAAAAAAAATTTTAGTTGGAAGTGTCAAATTTTAATAAATGTATTTGAAACCAACTTCGATTTTTTTTTATTTTGTTGCGTATTTTTGTTGTAGGGTCTATATTGGAGTAAATTTGGATGAAAATAACTTCAATTTTTAGGATTGTGAAAAAAATTTTAGTTGGAAGTGTCAAATTTTAATAAATTTATTTGAAACCAATTTCGATTTTTCTCGACTATGTTGAGTTTTTTTGATAGAGAAGCCTAATTTGAGTAATTTCAGTTGAAATTAACTTCGATTTTTTGGATTTTGTCACGATTTTTGCCAAATTTTAATAAATTTAATTGAAATCAACTTGGATTATTTTGGATTTTGATGAGTATTTTTGTTGTAGGATCTATATTTGAATAAATTTAGATGAAAATAACTTCAATTTTTAGGAATGTGAAAAAAATTTAGTTGGAAGTGTCAAATTTTAATAAATTTATTTGAAACCAACTTCGATTTTGTTGGATTTTGACGAGAATTTCTGTTGTAGTGTGACGTCCCACTATTTTTCGCGCGGTATTTTAACACCACTTCCTCACAAATCCATCCACAACTCCATCAAAAACCATCGAACTCAAGCCATACCCCTTTTTCAAACCCAACCGATCACTTAGATGATATACCTTAGTGGTCCCTGTCTCTAAATGGTCAATCCCAATCGCCGATCACCTTGATGTTGTACCTTAGCGGTCCCCAACACAAGATGACCCATACAAAACGCCACCTCGATGATGTATCTTAGAGATCCCCATCACGAGATGATCGTTACAAAACTCCTTCGCCTATTCGCCATATGAGGCATGACCACTTCCTTCCAAATCTACGTTTAAACAAATCCCTCATCCTTAAAACCCTCATCCAAATCGAGACTACGTCTCACGCCCTTACTATGACCACAGAAGTCAATACACCGTTTACCCCATTCCTATACGACCTCCTAAACTCCACCAAATGGGTTGAGTATTTCGCTTCAAAGCCCCATGCAAAAACCCTAGAAATGTTACTGCGACGCAAATGTACAAACGTGATCAACACGTGATTGTAATTACGACGCATTTGGCGTACGTGACATAAATACATCTATTAATAGCCATACCGTTTACAAAAACCCCCAAAATCTACTGCGTCTTGTTCCGAAATCTGTCAAGGTCTTTACCGCGCGAACCCCCGCAGTACTCCTGGAAGATCATATAAATACGAAGGATCGAGAGCTCATAACGCTCTTTTGTCAACAGACTATCGAATAGATCAGAGTATTATTTAACCAGTGTTAATTATTCAAGTCAGTGCTTTACGGCAACTACTGTAAGTTATTATTATATATCATTATTACAGTGCATATCACCCCATACCATATTATTATTCGTCAACGCTTATAGCTCATTATTATATTCTTTCATGCTTATTGCTTACTTATCATTATATTCTTTCATTTATGCTTATTGCTTACTTATCATTATATTCTTTCATTTATGTTTATTATATATATATCGCCATTTATATTCATAATCCATATTATAAGTGTTGTGTGTGTGAATACAAATCTTCCCACGCATTGTTAGAAACGCTCTAACAAGGTTAATAAACCGCTTTGTTACCAATCATGTCTCGAATTATTGTGCGTATCCTCGAATCATAAGGCTTCCCCACGAAACCAAGCTGCCGCAACAGCTGATTCGCGAGAGCTCTCCCAGTATTTACAAACACACTGCAGCACGAACCGTGCTATTCTTAGGAAAACTAAGTGTGGTTTCTTTTGTACGAATGCAACGGTAAATCCTATTATCAAACCAAAACAAAACAAGAGTGCTAACGGGTGTCCCTTCAATACTAATTTGCTTTAAAACCTTCCCTGGTCGATTAGTGTGGCGGATGATAGATTCGCGCCTGATCTTTTCTCTTAAACCCACAGTGTGCCGGATGATAGATTCGCGCCTGACTTTCCCTCAAAACCTTCAGAGTGCTGGATGATAGATTCGCGCCTGGCTTTCCTTTAAAACCTTCAGAGTGCTGGATGATAGATTCGCGCCTGGTCCTCCCTCAAAACCTTCAGAGTGCTGGATGATAGATTCGCGCCTGGCTTTCCTTTAAAACCTTCAGAGTGCTGGATGATAGATTCGCGCCTGGTCCTCCCTCAAAACCTTCAGAGTGCTGGATGATAGATTCACGCCTGACCTTCCCTCAAAACCTTCAGAGTGCTGGATGATAGATTCGCGCCTGGCTTTCCTTTAAAACCTTCAGAGTGCTGGATGATAGATTCGCGCCTGGTCCTTTCCCTCAAAACCTTCAGAGTGCCGGATGATAGATTCGCGCCTGATCTTTTCCTTCCCTATAGTCACCGTTCCAAAAAACCTCACCCGGGACGTGACATATTTTTGGTGACAGCGGTGGGATCCGTCCACCGTTGAAAGAAAATAAATTCTCTAACGCGGTACCCACAAAGTCCCAACATTTAAAATGTGTATTGAACGCCCTAGTCGGTGTCAACCATCTTACCGGAGCCGTAGGTTACAAAGTTTGACGGCATATTTGAACGCGCTAACCTGCACTTCGGGAGGCGTAGCTACAACCATTGACGGCAGCGAGGTTTGCTTAAAGTGCTCTAGCCTAGCGCCCGCAGATACCGTAGAAATATATTGGACCCATTATTACTATACGTTTAGAACCCCTGTTTATTGTCCTCGATGCAGTAAATCATTAATTCCAGAACGCCCAATAAGAGACTGCATCGAGTGCTGTGAAAGTTATTTGCTCTCGAATAAGAGCTACCGTCGGTTTGACAATCATCAAAAATGAGTATAGAACGCCCCGAATTTTAAATAAACGGCCTAAACATGTCCGTGTACGGCGATACCGAGGACTCTCACATAATGGACCCAGACGCGGGTCCTTCCCCTAACCCTGAAGACGCCGCGACCGCCGAAAGAATGGAGCTGGTGCAATTATTACAGCAAGAGGTAGCCCAAATTAAAAGCTCGTACGCGGAAATTGTCGCAAATCGGGAATCCAATACGCATTCAGGCGTAGTCTCCGATTCGGACGGCCCCGCGTTAGAAGGTCTCTCCGGTCGAATTCAAGCCATCCGCGACATGGTGGAAAAACTTCTTGCACCTCCGCCAATGGCAAACAATTTCGCAGCTCCCGGTTCCTCCCGTTTCGATAGGAAACCAATGATAAATTATAACAATGTACCGGACCAGGATCCATTGCCCCAGATCGAATTGAAAGACGCAATAGAAACCGTCCCAAAGTTTAACGGTCACAATATATCCGTTTTGCAATTCGCGAGAGCCTGCAATAGGGCTAAGGCTCTGGTTCCCTCGCAAGCCGAACCCCAGTTAACGAGGTTGTTGCTAACTAAGCTGCAAGACCATGCATACTTGGCCGTTGAGAATAGGGTCTTTGACTCCATAAATGATTTAGTCAAACAACTCAACCGCACTTTTTCTCCTGGTAAAACGTCTGACCACTATCGTGGGGAACTTGTCAATATTATAAAAGGAACCAACGAGCACATGTTGAAGTACATTTCACGCGTAAGGGACCTCCGATTCGCCATTTTAGAAGAGGATAGAGAATATTACAGCGATTTCGCACAACAGCATCTTCAGGACCTAGACCGCCTAACCTTAGACTCATTCGTCGATGGCCTTCCGCCCTACATAAGGATGAGATTACACCAGCACCGTTTCGAAACTCTCAACGAAGCATTCGATCAGGCTGTCCTCGTAGACAAGCAGATTGATAGGGACCGTCTCCGATTCTCCGATCCCAAACTAATCTGCCAAATCTGCAACAAGACAGGTCACGGCGCACGGTTCTGTCGAAATAATCAACGATCTGCGATCAACCAAAATTCCGAGAGGTACCCTCCAAACCACGCCGCGGAATATAGGTATCAAGCACCCAATCCCCTGCTCCCATATGGGAACAAGAACCGTCCTCCACCTCCGAAACCTACGGAGATACGCAAAAGCAGTTACTGCATGAAGCCCGGACACGCGACCTTGGAATACCTAAAACGCAAATCCACCATATACAAGGATCCTAGAACCTTGCGGGAAACGGAGTCGAAAACTACTCCTCCGAGCACTGATGGATGCGATCCGTGGAGTACACCCATTTACGATTCAGCCCAAAATACCAAGAATACCGTAAGAATCGATACCGCACAACTAAACCCAGTTAATCAGGTGCCATCGATAATAACTCACACGCCGGATTTCGTGAAGATACCCGAATTAAAGATTGACATTCCGATCAAAATGCCCACCATCGAAGTAGAGAAACTCGACAGAATAAATCCAGAATCCAAACCGGTACGTCCAAAAGAGACTACGACGCCGACAGGCATCACTCCCATCCACCCCATAATAAAAAGCAAGTCCCTCTTAGCCCAGGATCCGTCGATCCACCACCTCGAGGCACCCGCGAAGGTGCACTCACGCTCATCCCCTGCGCATGACGCCAAATCAACCCTTCCCATAACCTCCCAAGAGTCTCTTGCAGTTACGCCGGAACAGGAAATAACGGAGAAATCTGAAGAAATCCCTTCGAGGGTAGGACAATCACTCCAGTCAATCTCAACGGGACACATAATCGCCCAGGAAGCAGACCTAGTAAAACTGGACAAACAGAAAATCCACGCCGTTCTGAACTACTCAGCACCTTGCGCACCTGAAAGAATTAACAACTACCTCGGACTGACCGGATATTACATTAAGTTTATCCCAGATTTCCCTAAAACGGCTCGGCCTTTGACCTCACTACGGAAGAAAGACACTCCATTGGACTGGAGATCGTCCCAACAAACCGCTTTTAACCACTCAAAATCAGCATTGCAGAGGGAACCGATCCTGCAATACTCGACTTTTGAACTGGAATTCCACGCCTGGTCAGACGCCTTATCCCGTAAACCCCTTACAGTGGAGGCATGCCCCATACGACCACGAGAAAAATCGGACGACGACTTGGAAGACAGGTCCAAACATAAGCCAAGCAGCTCCAAGAGGCCAAGGTTCTCCAGTTCACCGATCCATGTGGCAACGAGTGGAAGCAACTCCATCGATCCTACAATGCCCACATCCAACGCTCACCTTAGAAGAGAATCAAACGGGATTCAACTGCACCGAAAGAAGCGCCGGAAATTGTCGCCAGCAGAAATTCGGCCAAGTCCTTCCCCGGAAAACATACGTGAACGACTGCCTACCACGAGAACCGACCAGATTTACAAATTACCCATGCAGGTTCTATCGACGAAATATCCTGTGTGCGTGCTCCTCAGCCTACTCACATCAATTAAAGGGGCAGACGAATTCATTAAAAGATTTAACTGTCATTTCGGAGCTCCTAGAGCCACCCTCACCGACCAAGCGGCAAACTCTAAAAGCACTTTCGCGAAAACAGCAGTACGGGAATGTAAAACCCAACAATTCCGAACCACAGCCCTTCACCCACAGACGAATGGCTCTATAAAAAGATTGCATCTCGCTTTGACCAAATCTTCACAATTAATTATAGGTAGATACAGCGACTGGGACGAATGGAACTTAGCCGCGTTCTCAAATAACGCCAGCGTCCAAAAGGGCACTGGCTGCACTTCGCGTGAATTAATATTCAGGAAATTAGCTCGGGTACCCAGTAGGAAACCGGTAACCGAAAATTTTGAAAAAGAAACATACATTGGTTATCTATCACCTCTGAGTAGGAGTCTATGGTGCAAAGGATATTATGATCGTCCTTTTCATATACGCGAGAGTCCCGGTTGACCCCACGCCACCACAAACAAAATTACCTTAATCAATTTTCCATCATAGATAATTTCTACTGCAACATTTATTGCACCACTCACGCGGCCATGCCGTCTAGATGGAAGAAAGGGCCATCACACCCCTTCTCTCCCTAAAGTGATCTCTTCGAGTCATCAACAGAGAGGCGCCTCCGCAGAACGGACACCTCCATCGATGACTCTCATCCTCCAACATCGGTCAACGGGAAGCAGTTCCCGAAAGCCACTACCCCTTCGTCCCGTAGAGACCCTTCTAAATTCAAACAAATACCCTGTATAGACCCTAAAATTCCTCCTAATCCTTCCTTCCTTTCCTATCCTTATAAATAATCCCTTGTAAATATTCCTTATAAATTAATAATATATATATATATTCCTTATTTTCTATTTTTTTATATATATATATATATAGGTCTTTCTTTTATTTTTCTCTTCAAGCCACACTAAACAACTCTTATTATTACTAAAACATATAAATTATTTTATTTCCTATTCGCCAAAATAGGCTTTATATTCTATTTTCTTTATTTTCTTATTTGAAGACACCCGAGCCTTATGTTAAGAAATTACGCATTTCTTCATATAAGGGGGGAGGTGTGATGCCCCGCTATTTTCGTTAAATTTTTTCTCTTACTTCAAACCACACCTACCTTGTTTTAAGAAATTACACATTTCTTCATATAAGGGGGGAGGTGTGACGTCCCACTATTTTTCGCGCGGTATTTTAACACCACTTCCTCACAAATCCATCCACAACTCCATCAAAAACCATCGAACTCAAGCCATACCCCTTTTTCAAACCCAACCGATCACTTAGATGATATACCTTAGTGGTCCCTGTCTCTAAATGGTCAATCCCAATCGCCGATCACCTTGATGTTGTACCTTAGCGGTCCCCAACACAAGATGACCCATACAAAACGCCACCTCGATGATGTATCTTAGAGATCCCCATCACGAGATGATCGTTACAAAACTCCTTCGCCTATTCGCCATATGAGGCATGACCACTTCCTTCCAAATCTACGTTTAAACAAATCCCTCATCCTTAAAACCCTCTTCCAAATCGAGACTACGTCTCACGCCCTTACTATGACCACAGAAGTCAATACACCGTTTACCCCATTCCTATACGACCTCCTAAACTCCACCAAATGGGTTGAGTATTTCGCTTCAAAGCCCCATGCAAAAACCCTAGAAATGTTACTGCGACGCAAATGTACAAACGTGATCAACACGTGATTGTAATTACGACGCATTTGGCGTACGTGACATAAATACATCTATTAATAGCCATACCGTTTACAAAAACCCCCAAAATCTACTGCGTCTTGTTCCGAAATCTGTCAAGGTCTTTACCGCGCGAACCCCCGCAGTACTCCTGGAAGATCATATAAATACGAAGGATCGAGAGCTCATAACGCTCTTTTACTATCGAATAGATCAGAGTATTATTTAACCAGTGTTAATTATTCAAGTCAGTGCTTTACGGCAACTACTGTAAGTTATTATTATATATCATTATTACAGTGCATATCACCCCATACCATATTATTATTCGTCAACGCTTATAGCTCATTATTATATTCTTTCATGCTTATTGCTTACTTATCATTATATTCTTTCATTTATGCTTATTGCTTACTTATCATTATATTCTTTCATTTATGTTTATTATATATATATCGCCATTTATATTCATAATCCATATTATAAGTGTTGTGTGTGTGAATACAAATCTTCCCACGCATTGTTAGAAACGCTCTAACAAGGTTAATAAACCGCTTTGTTACCAATCATGTCTCGAATTATTGTGCGTATCCTCGAATCATAAGGCTTCCCCACGAAACCAAGCTGCCGCAACAGCTGATTCGCGAGAGCTCTCCCAGTATTTACAAACACACTGCAGCACGAACCGTGCTATTCTTAGGAAAACTAAGTGTGGTTTCTTTTGTACGAATGCAACGGTAAATCCTATTATCAAACCAAAACAAAACAAGAGTGCTAACGGGTGTCCCTTCAATACTAATTTGCTTTAAAACCTTCCCTGGTCGATTAGTGTGGCGGATGATAGATTCGCGCCTGATCTTTTCTCTTAAACCCACAGTGTGCCGGATGATAGATTCGCGCCTGACTTTCCCTCAAAACCTTCAGAGTGCTGGATGATAGATTCGCGCCTGGCTTTCCTTTAAAACCTTCAGAGTGCTGGATGATAGATTCGCGCCTGGTCCTCCCTCAAAACCTTCAGAGTGCTGGATGATAGATTCGCGCCTGGCTTTCCTTTAAAACCTTCAGAGTGCTGGATGATAGATTCGCGCCTGGTCCTCCCTCAAAACCTTCAGAGTGCTGGATGATAGATTCACGCCTGACCTTCCCTCAAAACCTTCAGAGTGCTGGATGATAGATTCGCGCCTGGCTTTCCTTTAAAACCTTCAGAGTGCTGGATGATAGATTCGCGCCTGGTCCTTTCCCTCAAAACCTTCAGAGTGCCGGATGATAGATTCGCGCCTGATCTTTTCCTTCCCTATAGTCACCGTTCCAAAAAACCTCACCCGGGACGTGACAGTAGGATGTATATTTGAGTAAATTTAGTTGAAAATAACGACAATTTTTTTGGATTGTGAAAAAAAAATTTAGTTTGAAGTGTCAAATTTTAATAAATTTATTTGAAACCAGCTTCGATTTTTTTTTATTTTGTTGAGTATTTTTGTTGTAGGGTCTATATTAGAGTAAATTTTGATGAAAATAACCTCAATTTTAGGATTGTGAAAAAAATTTTAGTTGGAAGTGTCAAATTTTAATAAATTTATTTGAAACCAACTTCGATTTTTCTCGACTATGTTGAGTTTTTTTGATAGAGAAGCCTAATTTGATTTATTTCAGTTGAAATTAACTTAGATTTTTAGGATTTTGTCACGATTTCTGCCAAATTTTAATAAATTTATTTGAAATCAACTTGGATTATTTTGGATTTTGTTGAGTATTTTTGTTGTAGGATCTATATTTGAGTAAATTTAGATGAAAATAACTTCAATTTTTTGGATTGTGAAAAAAATTTAGTTGGAAGTGTCAAATTTTAATAAATTTATTTGAAACCAACTTCGATTTTTTTGGATTTTGTTGCGTATTTTTGTTGTAGGGTCTATATTGGAGTAAATTTTGATGAAAATAACTTCAATTTTTAGGATTTTGAAAAAAAATTTAGTTGGAAGTGTCAAATTTTAATAAATTTATTTGAAACCAATTTCGATTTTTCTCGACTATGTTGAGTTTTATTGATAGAGAAGCCTAATTTGAGTAATTTCAGTTGAAATTAACTTCGATTTTTTGGATTTTGTCACGATTTTTGTCAAATTTTAATAAATTTATTTGAAATCAACTTGGATTATTTTGGATTTTGTTGAGTATTTTTGTGGTAGGATCTATATTTGAGTAAATTTAGATAAAAATAACTTCAATTTTTTGGATTGTGAAAAAAATTTAGTTGGAAGTGTCAAATTTTAACAAATTTATTTGAAACCAACTTCGATTTTTTTGGATTTAGTAGAGTATTTTTGTTGTAGGATCCATATTTGAGTAAATTTAGATGAAAATAACTTCAATTTTTTGGATTGTGAAAAAAATTTTAGTTGGAAGTGTCAAATTTTAATAAATTTATTTGAAACCAACTTCGATTTTTTTGGATTTTGTTGCGTATTTTTGTTGTAGGGTCTATATTGGAGTAAATTTTGATGAAAATAACTTCAATTTTTAGGATTGTGAAAAAAAATTTAGTTGGAAGTGTCAAATTTTAATAAATTTATTTGAAATCAACTTGGATTATTTTGGATTTTGTTGAGTATTTTTGTTGTAGGATCTATATTTGAATAAATTTAGATGAAAATAACTTCAATTTTTAGGAATGTGAAAAAAATTTTAGTTGGAAGTGTCAAATTTTAATAAATTTATTTGAAACCAACTTCGATTTTGTTGGATTTTGACGAGAATTTCTGTTGTAGGATGTATATTTGAGTAAATTTAGTTGAAAATAACGACAATTTTTTTGGATTGTGAAAAAAAAATATAGTTGGAAGTGTCAAATTTTAATAAATTTGTTTGAAACCAACTTCGATTTTTTTTTTATTTTGATGAGTATTTTGTTGTAGGATCTATATTTGAGTAAATTTAGATGAAAATAAGTTAATTTTTTGGATTGTGAAAAAAATTTTAGTTGGAAGTGTCAAATTTTAATAAATTTATTTGAAACCAATTTCGATTTTTCTCGACTATGTTGAGTTTTTTTGATAGAGAAGCCTAATTTGAGTAATTTCAGTTGAAATTAACTTCGACTTTATGGATTTTGTCACGATTTTTGCCAAATTTTAATAAATTTAATTGAAATCAACTTGGATTATGTTGGATTTTGATGAGTATTTTTGTTGTAGGATCTATATTTGAATAAATTTATATGAAAATAACTTCAATTTTTAGGAATGTGAAAAAAATTTAGTTGGAAGTGTCAAATTTTAATAAATTTATTTGAAACCAACTTCGATTTTGTTGGATTTTGACGAGAATTTCTGTTGTAGGATGTATATTTGAGTAAATTTAGTTGAAAATAACGACAATTTTTTTGGATTGTGAAAAAAAAATTTAGTTTGAAGTGTCAAATTTTAATAAATTTATTTGAAACCAGCTTCGATTTTTTTTTATTTTGTTGAGTATTTTTGTTGTAGGGTCTATATTAGAGTAAATTTTGATGAAAATAACCTCAATTTTAGGATTGTGAAAAAAATTTTAGTTGGAAGTGTCAAATTTTAATAAATTTATTTGAAACCAACTTCGATTTTTCTCGACTATGTTGAGTTTTTTTGATAGAGAAGCCTAATTTGATTTATTTCAGTTGAAATTAACTAAGATTTTTAGGATTTTGTCACGATTTCTGCCAAATTTTAATAAATTTATTTGAAATCAACTTGGATTATTTTGGATTTTGTTGAGTATTTTTGTTGTAGGATCTATATTTGAGTAAATTTAGATGAAAATAACTTCAATTTTTTGGATTGTGAAAAAAATTTAGTTGGAAGTGTCAAATTTTAATAAATTTATTTGAAACCAACTTCGATTTTTTTGGATTTTGTTGCGTATTTTTGTTGTAGGGTCTATATTGGAGTAAATTTTGATGAAAATAACTTCAATTTTTAGGATTTTGAAAAAAAATTTAGTTGGAAGTGTCAAATTTTAATAAATTTATTTGAAACCAATTTCGATTTTTCTCGACTATGTTGAGTTTTATTGATAGAGAAGCCTAATTTGAGTAATTTCAGTTGAAATTAACTTCGATTTTTTGGATTTTGTCACGATTTTTGTCAAATTTTAATAAATTTATTTGAAATCAACTTGGATTATTTTGGATTTTGCTGAGTATTTTTGTGGTAGGATCTATATTTGAGTAAATTTAGATAAAAATAACTTCAATTTTTTGGATTGTGAAAAAAATTTAGTTGGAAGTGTCAAATTTTAACAAATTTATTTGAAACCAACTTCGATTTTTTTGGATTTAGTAGAGTATTTTTGTTGTAGGATCCATATTTGAGTAAATTTAGATGAAAATAACTTCAATTTTTTGGATTGTGAAAAAAATTTTAGTTGGAAGTGTCAAATTTTAATAAATTTATTTGAAACCAAATTCGATTTTTTTGGATTTTGTTGCGTATTTTTGTTGTAGGGTCTACCTTGGAGTAAATTTTGATGAAAATAACTTCAATTTTTAGGATTGTGAAAAAAAATTTAGTTGGAAGTGTCAAATTTTAATAAATTTATTTGAAACCAATTTCGATTTTTCTCGACTATGTTGAGTTTTTTTGATAGAGAAGCCTAATTTGAGTAATTTCAGTTGAAATTAACTTCGATTTTTTTGATTTTGTCACGATTTTTGCCAAATTTTAATAAATTTATTTGAAATCAACTTGGATTATTTTGGATTTTGTTGAGTATTTTTGTTGTAGGATCTATATTTGAATAAATTTAGATGAAAATAACTTCAATTTTTAGGAATGTGAAAAAAAATTTAGTTGGAAGTGTCAAATTTTAATAAATTTATTTGAAACCATTTTCGATTTTTTTGGATTTTGCCGAGTATTTTTGTTGTAGGATGTATATTTGAGAAAATTTAGTTGAAAATTACGACAATTTTTTTGGATTGTGAAAAAAAATTTTAGTTTGAAGTGTCAAATTTTAATAAATTTATTTGAAACCAGCTTCGATTTTTTTTTATTTTGTTGAGTATTTTTGTTGTAGGGTCTATATTAGAGTAAATTTTGATGAAAATACTTCAATTTTTTGGATTGTGAAAAAAAATTTACTTGGAAGTGTCAAATTTTAATAAATTTATTTGAAACCAACTTCGATTTTTTTGGATTTTGTTGCGTATTTTTGTTGTAGGGTCTATATTGGAGTAAATTTTGATGAAAATAACTTCAATTTTTAGGATTGTGAAAAAAATTTTAGTTGGAAGTGTCAAATTTTAATAAATTTATTTGAAACCAACTTCGATTTTTTTTTATTTTGATGAGTATTTTGTTGTAGGATCTATATTTGAGTAAATTTAGATGAAAATAAGTCAATTTTTTGGATTGTGAAAAAAATTTAGTTGGAAGTGTCAAATTTTAACAAATTTATTTGAAACCAACTTCGATTTTTTTTTATTTTGTCAAGTATTTTTGTTGTAGGATGTATATTTGAGTAAATTTAGATGAAAATAACGACAATTTATTGGATTGTGAAAAAAAAATTTTGTTGTAAGTGTCAAATTTTAATAAATTTATTTGAAACCAGCTTCGATTTTTTTTTATTCTGTTGAGTATTTTTGTTGTGGGGTCTATATTAGAGTAAATTTTGATGAAAATAACTTCAATTTTAGGATTGTGAAAAAAATTTTAGTTGGAAGTGTCAAATTTTAATAAATATATTTGAAACCAACTTCGATTTTTCTCGACTATGTTGAGTTTTTTTGATAGAGAAGCCTAATTTGAGTAATTTCAGTTGAAATTAACTTCGATTTTTTGGATTTTGTCACGATTTTTGCCAAATTTTAATAAATTTATTTGAAATCAACTTGGATTAATTTGGATTTTGTTGAGTATTTTTGTTGTAGGATCTATATTTGAATAAATTTAGATGAAAATAACTTCAATTTTTAGGAATGTGAAAAAATTTTAGTTGGAAGTGTCAAATTTTAATAAATTTATTTGAAACCATCTTCGATTTTTTTTTATATTGTCGAGTATTTTTGTTGTAGGATCTATATTTGAGTAAATTTAGATGAAAATAACTTCAATTTTTTGGATTGTGAAAAAAAATTTACTTGGAAGTGTCAAATTTTAATAAATTTATTTGAAACCAACTTCGATTTTTTTGGATTTTGTTGAGTATTTGTGTTGTAGGATCTATATTTGAGTAAATTTAGATGAAAATAACTTCAATTTTTTGGATTGTGAAAAAAATTTAGTTGGAAGTATCAAATTTTAATAAATTTATTTGAAACCAACTTCGATTTTTTTGGATTTTGTTGCGTATTTTTGTTGTAGGGTCTATATTGGAGTAAATTTTGATGAAAATAACTTCAATTTTTAGGATTTTGAAAAAAAATTTAGTTGGAAGTGTCAAATTTTAATAAATTTATTTGAAACCAATTTCGATTTTTCTCGACTATGTTGAGTTTTTTTGATAGAGAAGCCTAATTTGAGTAATTTCAGTTGAAATTAACTTCGATTTTTTGGATTTTGTCACGATTTTTGCCAAATTTTAATAAATTTATTTGAAATCAACTTTGATTATTTTGGATTTTGTTGAGTATTTTTGTTGTAGGATCTATATTTGAATAAATTTAGATGAAAATAACTTCAATTTTTAGGAATGTGAAAAAAAATTTAGTTGGAAGTGTCAAATTTTAATAAATTTATTTGAAACCATCTTCGATTTTTTTGGATTTTGCCGAGTATTTTTGTTGTAGGATGTATATTTGAGAAAATTTAGTTGAAAATTACGACAATTTTTTTGGATTGTGAAAAAAAATTTTAGTTTGAAGTGTCAAATTTTAATAAATTTATTTGAAACCAGCTTCGATTTTTTTTTATTTTGTTGAGTATTTTTGTTGTAGGGTCTATATTAGAGTAAATTTTGATGAAAATAACTTCAATTTTTTGGATTGTGCAAAAAAATTTACTTGGAAGTGTCAAATTTTAATAAATTTATTTGAAACCAACTTCGATTTTTTTGGATTTTGTTGAGTATTTGTGTTGTAGGATGTATAATTGAGTAAATTTAGATGAAAATAACGACAATTTTTTTGATTGTGAAAAAAAATTTTAGTTGGAAGTGTCAAATTTTAATAAATGTATTTGAAACCAACTTCGATTTTTTTTTATTTTGTTGCGTATTTTTGTTGTAGGGTCTATATTGGAGTAAATTTGGATGAAAATAACTTCAATTTTTTGGATTGTGAAAAAAAATTTTAGTTGGAAGTGTCAAATTTTAATAAATTTATTTGAATCCAACTTCGATTTTTTTGGATTTAGTTGAGTATTTTTGTTGTAGGATGTATATTTGAGTAAATTTAGATGAAAATAACGACAATTTTTTGGATTGTGAAAAAAAATTTTAGTTGGAAGTGTCAAATTTTAATAAATTTATTTGAAACCAACTTCGATTTTTTTGGATTTTGTTGCGTATTTTTGTTGTAGGGTCTATATTGGAGTAAATTTTGATGAAAATAACTTCAATTTTTAGGATTGTGAAAAAAATATAGTTGGAAGTGTCAAATTTTAATAAATTTATTTGAAACCAGCTTCGATTTTTTTTTTATTTCGTCGAGTATTTTTGTTGTAGGATGTATATTTGAGTAAATTTAGATGAAAATAACGACAATTTTTTGGATTGTGAAAAAAAAATTTAGTTGGAAGTGTCAAATTTTAATTAATTTATTTGAAACCAACTTCGATTTTTTTTTGGATTTTGTCGAGTATTTTTGTTGCAGGATGTATATTTGAGTAAATTTAGTTGAAAATAACGACAATTTTTTGGATTGTGAAAAAAAATTTTAGTTGGAAGTGTCAAATTTTAATAAATTTATTTGAAACCAACTTCGATTTTGTTGTATTTTGTTGCGTATTTTTGTTGTAGGGTCTATATTGGAGTAAATTTTGATGAAAATAACTTCAATTTTTAGGATTGTGAAAAAAATATAGTTGGAAGTGTCAAATTTTAATAAATTTATTTGAAACCAACTTCGATTTTTTTTTATTTTGATGAGTATTTTGTTGTAGGATCTATATTTGAGTAAATTTAGATGAAAATAAGTGAATTTTTTGGATTGTGAAAAAAATTTTAGTTGGAAGTGTCAAATTTTAATAAATTTATTTGAAACCAATTTCGATTTTTCTCGACTATGTTGAGTTTTTTTGATAGAGAAGCCTAATTTGAGTAATTTCAGTTGAAATTAACTTCGATTTTTTGGATTTTGTCACGATTTTTGCCAAATTTTAATAAATTTATTTGAAATCAACTTGGATTATTTTGGATTTTGTTGAGTATTTTTGTTGTAGGATCTATATTTGAATAAATTTAGATGAAAATAACTTCAATTTTTAGGAATGTGAAAAAATTTTAGTTGGAAGTGTCAAATTTTAATAAATTTATTTGAAACCATCTTTGATTTTTTTTTATATTGTCGAGTATTTTTGTTGTAGGATCTATATTTGAGTAAATTTAGATGAAAATAACTTCAATTTTTTGGATTGTGAAAAAAAATTTACTTGGAAGTGTCAAATTTTAACAAATTTATTTGAAACCAACTTCGATTTTGTTGGATTTAGTAGAGTATTTTTGTTGTAGGATCCATATTTGAGTAAATTTAGATGAAAATAACTTCAATTTTTTGGATTGTGAAAAAAATTTTAGTTGGAAGTGTCAAATTTTAATAAATTTATTTGAAACCAACTTCGATTTTTTTGGATTTTGTTGCGTATTTTTGTTGTAGGGTCTATATTGGAGTAAATTTTGATGAAAATAACTTCAATTTTTAGGATTGTGAAAAAAAATTTAGTTGGAAGTGTCAAATTTTAATAAATTTATTTGAAACCAATTTCGATTTTTCTCGACTATGTTGAGTTTTTTTGATAGAGAAGCCTAATTTGAGTAATTTCAGTTGAAATTAACTTCGATTTTTTGGATTTTGTCACGATTTTTGCCAAATTTTAATAAATTTATTTGAAATCAACTTGGATTATTTTGGATTTTGTTGAGTATTTTTGTTGTAGGATGTATATTTGAGAAAATTTAGATGAAAATAACGACAATTTTTTGGATTGTGAAAAAAAATTTTAGTTGGAAGTGTCAAATTTTAATAAATGTATTTGAAACCAACTTCGATTTTTTTTTATTTTGTTGCGTATTTTTGTTGTAGGGTCTATATTGGAGTAAATTTGGATGAAAATAACTTCAATTTTTAGGATTGTGAAAAAAATTTTAGTTGGAAGTGTCAAATTTTAATAAATTTATTTGAAACCAACTTCGATTTTGTTGGATTTTGACGAGAATTTCTGTTGTAGGATGTATATTTGAGTAAATTTAGTTGAAAATAACGACAATTTTTTTGGATTGTGAAAAAAAAATATAGTTGGAAGTGTCAAATTTTAATAAATTTGTTTGAATCCAACTTCGATTTTTTTTTATTTTGATGAGTATTTTGTTGTAGGATCTATATTTGAGTAAATTTAGATGAAAATAAGTTAATTTTTTGGATTGTGAAAAAAATTTAGTTGGAAGTGTCAAATTTTAATAAATTTATTTGAAACCAATTTCGATTTTTCTCGACTATGTTGAGTTTTTTTGATAGAGAAGCCTAATTTGAGTAATTTCAGTTGAAATTAACTTCGACTTTTTGGATTTTGTCACGATTTTTGCCAAATTTTAATAAATTTAATTGAAATCAACTTGGATTATTTTGGATTTTGATGAGTATTTTTGTTGTAGGATCTATATTTGAATAAATTTAGATGAAAATAACTTCAATTTTTTGGATTGTGAAAAAAAATTTTAGTTGGAAGTGTCAAATTTTAATAAATTTATTTGAATCCAACTTCGATTTTTTTGGATTTAGTTGAGTATTTTTGTTGTAGGATGTATATTTGAGTAAATTTAGATGAAAATAACGACAATTTTTTGGATTGTGAAAAAAAATTTTAGTTGGAAGTGTCAAATTTTAATAAATTTATTTGAAACCAACTTCGATTTTTTTGGATTTTGTTGCGTATTTTTGTTGTAGGGTCTATATTGGAGTAAATTTTGATGAAAATAACTTCAATTTTTAGGATTGTGAAAAAAATATAGTTGGAAGTGTCAAATTTTAATAAATTTATTTGAAACCAGCTTCGATTTTTTTTTTATTTCGTCGAGTATTTTTGTTGTAGGATGTATATTTGAGTAAATTTAGATGAAAATAACGACAATTTTTTGGATTGTGAAAAAAAAATTTAGTTGGAAGTGTCAAATTGTAATTAATTTATTTGAAACCAACTTCGATTTTTTTTGGATTTTGTCGAGTATTTTTGTTGCAGGATGTATATTTGAGTAAATTTAGTTGAAAATAACGACAATTTTTTGGATTGTGAAAAAAAATTTTAGTTGGAAGTGTCAAATTTTAATAAATTTATTTGAAACCAACTTCGATTTTTTTGGATTTTGTTGCGTATTTTTGTTGTAGGGTCTATATTGGAGTAAATTTTGATGAAAATAACTTCAATTTTTAGGATTGTGAAAAAAATATAGTTGGAAGTGTCAAATTTTAATAAATTTATTTGAAACCAACTTCGATTTTTTTTTATTTTGATGAGTATTTTGTTGTAGGATCTATATTTGAGTAAATTTAGATGAAAATAAGTGAATTTTTTGGATTGTGAAAAAAATTTTAGTTGGAAGTGTCAAATTTTAATAAATTTATTTGAAACCAATTTCGATTTTTCTCGACTATGTTGAGTTTTTTTGATAGAGAAGCCTAATTTGAGTAATTTCAGTTGAAATTAACTTCGATTTTTTGGATTTTGTCACGATTTTTGCCAAATTTTAATAAATTTAATTGAAATCAACTTGGATTATTTTGGATTTTGATGAGTATTTTTGTTGTAGGATCTATATTTGAATAAATTTAGATGAAAATAACTTCAATTTTTTGGATTGTGAAAAAAAATTTTAGTTGGAAGTGTCAAATTTTAATAAATTTATTTGAATCCAACTTCGATTTTTTTGGATTTAGTTGAGTATTTTTGTTGTAGGATGTATATTTGAGTAAATTTAGATGAAAATAACGACAATTTTTTGGATTGTGAAAAAAAATTTTAGTTGGAAGTGTCAAATTTTAATAAATTTATTTGAAACCAACTTCGATTTTTTTGGATTTTGTTGCGTATTTTTGTTGTAGGGTCTATATTGGAGTAAATTTTGATGAAAATAACTTCAATTTTTAGGATTGTGAAAAAAATATAGTTGGAAGTGTCAAATTTTAATAAATTTATTTGAAACCAACTTCGATTTTTTTTTATTTTGATGAGTATTTTGTTGTAGGATCTATATTTGAGTAAATTTAGATGAAAATAAGTGAATTTTTTGGATTGTGAAAAAAATTTTAGTTGGAAGTGTCAAATTTTAATAAATTTATTTGAAACCAATTTCGATTTTTCTCGACTATGTTGAGTTTTTTTGATAGAGAAGCCTAATTTGAGTAATTTCAGTTGAAATTAACTTCGATTTTTTGGATTTTGTCACGATTTTTGCCAAATTTTAATAAATTTATTTGAAATCAACTTGGATTATTTTGGATTTTGTTGAGTATTTTTGTTGTAGGATCTATATTTGAATAAATTTAGATGAAAATAACTTCAATTTTTAGGAATGTGAAAAAATTTTAGTTGGAAGTGTCAAATTTTAATAAATTTATTTGAAACCATCTTCGATTTTTTTGATATTGTCGAGTATTTTTGTTGTAGGATCTATATTTGAGTAAATTTAGATGAAAATAACTTCAATTTTTTGGATTGTGAAAAAAAATTTACTTGGAAGTGTCAAATTTTAATAAATTTATTTGAAACCAACTTCGATTTTTTTGGATTTTGTTGAGTATTTGTGTTGTAGGATGTATAATTGAATAAATTTAGATGAAAATAACGACAATTTTTTGGATTGTGAAAAAAAATTTTAGTTGGAAGTGTCAAATTTTAATAAATGTATTTGAAACCAACTTCGATTTTTTTTTATTTTGTTGCGTACTTTTGTTGTAGGGTCTATATTGGAGTAAATTTGGATGAAAATAACTTCAATTTTTAGGATTGTGAAAAAAATTTTAGTTGGAAGTGTCAAATTTTAATAAATTTATTTGAAACCAACTTCGATTTTTCTCGACTATGTTGAGTTTTTTTGATAGAGAAGCCTAATTTGATTTATTTCAGTTGAAATTAACTTAGATTTTTAGGATTTTGTCACGATTTCTGCCAAATTTTAATAAATTTATTTGAAATCAACTTGGATTATTTTGGATTTTGTTGAGTATTTTTGTTGTAGGATCTATATTTGAGTAAATTTAGATGAAAATAACTTCAATTTTTTGGATTGTGAAAAAAATTTAGTTGGAAGTGTCAAATTTTAACAAATTTATTTGAAACCAACTTCGATTTTTTTGGATTTAGTAGAGTATTTTTGTTGTAGGATCCATATTTGAGTAAATTTAGATGAAAATAACTTCAATTTTTTGGATTGTGAAAAAAATTTTAGTTGGAAGTGTCAAATTTTAATAAATTTATTTGAAACCAACTTCGATTTTTTTGGATTTTGTTGCGTATTTTTGTTGTAGGGTCTATATTGGAGTACATTTTGATGAAAATAACTTCAATTTTTAGGATTGTGAAAAAAAATTTAGTTGGAAGTGTCAAATTTTAATAAATTTATTTGAAACCAATTTCGATTTTTCTCGACTATGTTGAGTTTTTTTGATAGAGAAGCCTAATTTGAGTAATTTCAGTTGAAATTAACTTCGATTTTTTGGATTTTGTCACGATTTTTGCCAAATTTTAATAAATTTATTTGAAATCAACTTGGATTATTTTGGATTTTGTTGAGTATTTTTGTTGTAGGATGTATATTTGAGAAAATTTAGTTGAAAATAACGACAATTTTTTTGGATTGTGAAAAAAAAATATAGTTGGAAGTGTCAAATTTTAATAAATTTGTTTGAATCCAACTTCGATTTTTTTTTATTTTGATGAGTATTTTGTTGTAGGATCTATATTTGAGTAAATTTAGATGAAAATAAGTTAATTTTTTGGATTGTGAAAAAAATTTTAGTTGGAAGTGTCAAATTTTAATAAATTTATTTAAAACCAATTTCGATTTTTCTCGACTATGTTGATTTTTTTTGATAGAGAAGCCTAATTTGAGTAATTTCAGTTGAAATTAACTTCGACTTTTTGGATTTTGTCACGATTTTTGCCAAATTTTAATAAATTTAATTGAAATCAACTTGGATTATTTTGGATTTTGATGAGTATTTTTGTTGTAGGATCTATATTTGAATAAATTTAGATGAAAATAACTTCAATTTTTAGGAATGTGAAAAAAATTTAGTTGGAAGTGTCAAATTTTAATAAATTTATTTGAAACCAACTTCGATTTTGTTGGATTTTGACGAGAATTTCTGTTGTAGGATGTATATTTGAGTAAATATAGTTGAAAATAACGACAATTTTTTTGGATTGTGAAAAAAAAATTTAGTTTGAAGTGTCAAATTTTAATAAATTTATTTGAAACCAACTTCGATTTTGTTGGATTTTGACGAGAATTTCTGTTGTAGGATGTATATTTGAGTAAATTTAGTTGAAAATAACGACAATTTTTTTGGATTGTGAAAAAAAAATATAGTTGGAAGTGTCAAATTTTAATAAATTTGTTTGAATCCAACTTCGATTTTTTTTTATTTTGATGAGTATTTTGTTGTAGGATCTATATTTGAGTAAATTTAGATGAAAATAAGTTAATTTTTTGGATTGTGAAAAAAATTTTAGTTGGAAGTGTCAAATTTTAATAAATTTATTTGAAACCAATTTCGATTTTTCTCGACTATGTTGAGTTTTTTTGATAGAGAAGCCTAATTTGAGTAATTTCAGTTGAAATTAACTTCGACTTTTTGGATTTTGTCACGATTTTTGCCAAATTTTAATAAATTTAATTGAAATCAACTTGGATTATTTTGGATTTTGATGAGTATTTTTGTTGTAGGATCTATATTTGAATAAATTTAAATGAAAATAACTTCAATTTTTAGGAATGTGAAAAAAATTTAGTTGGAAGTGTCAAATTTTAATAAATTTATTTGAAACCAACTTCGATTTTTCTCGACTATGTTGAGTTTTATTGATAGAGAAGCCTAATTTGAGTAATTTCAGTTGAAATTAACTTCGATTTTTTGGATTTTGTCACGATTTTTGTCAAATTTTAATAAATTTATTTGAAATCAACTTGGATTATTTTGGATTTTGTTGAGTATTTTTGTGGTAGGATCTATATTTGAGTAAATTTAGATGAAAATAACTTCAATTTTTTGGATTGTGAAAAAAATTTAGTTGGAAGTGTCAAATTTTAACAAATTTATTTGAAACCAACTTCGATTTTGTTGGATTTAGTAGAGTATTTTTGTTGTAGGATCCATATTTGAGTAAATTTAGATGAAAATAACTTCAATTTTTTGGATTGTGAAAAAAATTTTAGTTGGAAGTGTCAAATTTTAATAAATTTATTTGAAACCAACTTCGATTTTTTTGGATTTTGTTGCGTATTTTTGTTGTAGGGTCTATATTGGAGTAAATTTTGATGAAAATAACTTCAATTTTTAGGATTGTGAAAAAAAATTTAGTTGGAAGTGTCAAATTTTAATAAATTTATTTGAAACCAATTTCGATTTTTCTCGACTATGTTGAGTTTTTTTGATAGAGAAGCCTAATTTGAGTAATTTCAGTTGAAATTAACTTCGATTTTTTGGATTTTGTCACGATTTTTGCCAAATTTTAATAAATTTATTTGAAATCAACTTGGATTATTTTGGATTTTGTTGAGTATTTTTGTTGTAGGATCTATATTTGAATAAATTTAGATGAAAATAACTTCAATTTTTAGGAATGTGAAAAAAATTTTAGTTGGAAGTGTCAAATTTTAATAAATTTATTTGAAACCATCTTCGATTTTTTTGGATTTTGCCGAGTATTTTTGTTGTAGGATGTATATTTGAGAAAATTTAGTTGAAAATTACGACAATTTTTTTGGATTGTGAAAAAAAATTTTAGTTTGAAGTGTCAAATTTTAATAAATTTATTTGAAACCAGCTTCGATTTTTTTTTATTTTGTTGAGTATTTTTGTTGTAGGGTCTATATTAGAGTAAATTTTGATGAAAATAACTTCAATTTTTTGGATTGTGAAAAAAAATTTACTTGGAAGTGTCAAATTTTAATAAATTTATTTGAAACCAACTTCGATTTTTTTGGATTTTGTTGAGTATTTGTGTTGTAGGATGTATAATTGAGTAAATTTAGATGAAAATAACGACAATTTTTTTGATTGTGAAAAAAAATTTTAGTTGGAAGTGTCAAATTTTAATAAATGTATTTGAAACCAACTTCGATTTTTTTTTATTTTGTTGCGTATTTTTGTTGTAGGGTCTATATTGGAGTAAATTTGGATGAAAATAACTTCAATTTTTTGGATTGTGAAAAAAAATTTTAGTTTGAAGTGTCAAATTTTAATAAATTTATTTGAAACCAACTTCGATTTTGTTGGATTTTGACGAGAATTTCTGTTGTAGGATGTATATTTGAGTAAATTTAGTTGAAAATAACGACAATTTTTTTGGATTGTGAAAAAAAAATATAGTTGGAAGTGTCAAATTTTAATAAATTTGTTTGAATCCAACTTCGATTTTTTTTTATTTTGATGAGTATTTTGTTGTAGGATCTATATTTGAGTAAATTTAGATGAAAATAAGTTAATTTTTTGGATTGTGAAAAAAATTTTAGTTGGAAGTGTCAAATTTTAATAAATTTATTTGAAACCAATTTCGATTTTTCTCGACTATGTTGAGTTTTTTTGATAGAGAAGCCTAATTTGAGTAATTTCAGTTGAAATTAACTTCGACTTTTTGGATTTTGTCACGATTTTTGCCAAATTTTAATAAATTTAATTGAAATCAACTTGGATTATTTTGGATTTTGATGAGTATTTTTGTTGTAGGATCTATATTTGAATAAATTTAAATGAAAATAACTTCAATTTTTAGGAATGTGAAAAAAATTTAGTTGGAAGTGTCAAATTTTAATAAATTTATTTGAAACCAACTTCGATTTTTCTCGACTATGTTGAGTTTTATTAATAGAGAAGCCTAATTTGAGTAATTTCAGTTGAAATTAACTTCGATTTTTTGGATTTTGTCACGATTTTTGTCAAATTTTAATAAATTTATTTGAAATCAACTTGGATTATTTTGGATTTTGTTGAGTATTTTTGTGGTAGGATCTATATTTGAGTAAATTTAGATGAAAATAACTTCAATTTTTTGGATTGTGAAAAAAATTTAGTTGGAAGTGTCAAATTTTAACAAATTTATTTGAAACCAACTTCGATTTTGTTGGATTTAGTAGAGTATTTTTGTTGTAGGATCCATATTTGAGTAAATTTAGATGAAAATAACTTCAATTTTTTGGATTGTGAAAAAAATTTTAGTTGGAAGTGTCAAATTTTAATAAATTTATTTGAAACCAACTTCGATTTTTTTGGATTTTGTTGCGTATTTTTGTTGTAGGGTCTATATTGGAGTAAATTTTGATGAAAATAACTTCAATTTTTAGGATTGTGAAAAAAAATTTAGTTGGAAGTGTCAAATTTTAATAAATTTATTTGAAACCAATTTCGATTTTTCTCGACTATGTTGAGTTTTTTTGATAGAGAAGCCTAATTTGAGTAATTTCAGTTGAAATTAACTTCGATTTTTTGGATTTTGTCACGATTTTTGCCAAATTTTAATAAATTTATTTGAAATCAACTTGGATTATTTTGGATTTTGTTGAGTATTTTTGTTGTAGGATCTATATTTGAATAAATTTAGATGAAAATAACTTCAATTTTTAGGAATGTGAAAAAAATTTTAGTTGGAAGTGTCAAATTTTAATAAATTTATTTGAAACCATCTTCGATTTTTTTGGATTTTGCCGAGTATTTTTGTTGTAGGATGTATATTTGAGAAAATTTAGTTGAAAATTACGACAATTTTTTTGGATTGTGAAAAAAAATTTTAGTTTGAAGTGTCAAATTTTAATAAATTTATTTGAAACCAGCTTCGATTTTTTTTTATTTTGTTGAGTATTTTTGTTGTAGGGTCTATATTAGAGTAAATTTTGATGAAAATAACTTCAATTTTTTGGATTGTGAAAAAAAATTTACTTGGAAGTGTCAAATTTTAATAAATTTATTTGAAACCAACTTCGATTTTTTTGGATTTTGTTGAGTATTTGTGTTGTAGGATGTATAATTGAGTAAATTTAGATGAAAATAACGACAATTTTTTTGATTGTGAAAAAAAATTTTAGTTGGAAGTGTCAAATTTTAATAAATGTATTTGAAACCAACTTCGATTTTTTTTTATTTTGTTGCGTATTTTTGTTGTAGGGTCTATATTGGAGTAAATTTGGATGAAAATAACTTCAATTTTTTGGATTGTGAAAAAAAATTTTAGTTGGAAGTGTCAAATTTTAATAAATTTATTTGAATCCAACTTCGATTTTTTTGGATTTAGTTGAGTATTTTTGTTGTAGGATGTATATTTGAGTAAATTTAGATGAAAATAACGACAATTTTTTGGATTGTGAAAAAAAATTTTAGTTGGAAGTGTCAAATTTTAATAAATGTATTTGAAACCAACTTCGATTTTTTTTTATTTTGTTGCGTATTTTTGTTGTAGGGTCTATATTGGAGTAAATTTTGATGAAAATAACTTCAATTTTTAGGATTGTGAAAAAAATATAGTTGGAAGTGTCAAATTTTAATAAATTTCTTTGAAACCAGCTTCGATTTTTTTTTTATTTCGTCGAGTATTTTTGTTGTAGGATGTATATTTGAGTAAATTTAGATGAAAATAACGACAATTTTTTGGATTGTGAAAAAAAAATTTAGTTGGAAGTGTCAAATTTTAATTAATTTATTTGAAACCAACTTCGATTTTTTTTGGATTTTGTCGAGTATTTTTGTTGCAGGATGTATATTTGAGTAAATTTAGTTGAAAATAACGACAATTTTTTGGATTGTGAAAAAAAATTTTAGTTGGAAGTGTCAAATTTTAATAAATTTATTTGAAACCAACTTCGATTTTGTTGGATTTTGTTGCGTATTTTTGTTGTAGGGTCTATATTGGAGTAAATTTTGATGAAAATAACTTCAATTTTTAGGATTGTGAAAAAAATATAGTTGGAAGTGTCAAATTTTAATAAATTTATTTGAAACCAACTTCGATTTTTTTTTATTTTGATGAGTATTTTGTTGTAGGATCTATATTTGAGTAAATTTAGATGAAAATAAGTTAATTTTTTGGATTGTGAAAAAAATTTTAGTTGGAAGTGTCAAATTTTAATAAATTTATTTGAAACCAATTTCGATTTTTCTCGACTATGTTGAGTTTTTTTGATAGAGAAGCCTAATTTGAGTAATTTCAGTTGAAATTAACTTCGACTTTTTGGATTTTGTCACGATTTTTGCCAAATTTTAATAAATTTAATTGAAATCAACTTGGATTATTTTGGATTTTGATGAGTATTTTTGCTGTAGGATCTATACTTGAATAAATTTAGATGAAAATAACTTCAATTTTTAGGAATGTGAAAAAATTTTAGTTGGAAGTGTCAAATTTTAATAAATTTATTTGAAACCATCTTTGATTTTTTTTGATATTGTCGAGTATTTTTGTTGTAGGATCTATATTTGAGTAAATTTAGATGAAAATAACTTCAATTTTTTGGATTGTGAAAAAAAATTTACTTGGAAGTGTCAAATTTTAATAAATTTATTTGAAACCAACTTCGATTTTTTTGGATTTTGTTGAGTATTTGTGTTGTAGGATGTATAATTGAATAAATTTAGATGAAAATAACGACAATTTTTTGGATTGTGAAAAAAATTTTAGTTGGAAGTGTCAAATTTTAATAAATGTATTTGAAACCAACTTCGATTTTTTTTTATTTTGTTGCGTATTTTTGTTGTAGGGTCTATATTGGAGTAAATTTGGATGAAAATAACTTCAATTTTTAGGATTGTGAAAAAAATTTTAGTTGGAAGTGTCAAATTTTAATAAATTTATTTGAAACCAACTTCGATTTTGTTGGATTTTGACGAGAATTTCTGTTGTAGGATGTATATTTGAGTAAATATAGTTGAAAATAACGACAATTTTTTTGGATTGTGAAAAAAAAATTTAGTTTGAAGTGTCAAATTTTAATAAATTTATTTGAAACCAACTTCGATTTTGTTGGATTTTGACGAGAATTTCTGTTGTAGGATGTATATTTGAGTAAATTTAGTTGAAAATAACGACAATTTTTTTGGATTGTGAAAAAAAAATATAGTTGGAAGTGTCAAATTTTAATAAATTTGTTTGAATCCAACTTCGATTTTTTTTTATTTTGATGAGTATTTTGTTGTAGGATCTATATTTGAGTAAATTTAGATGAAAATAAGTTAATTTTTTGGATTGTGAAAAAAATTTTAGTTGGAAGTGTCAAATTTTAATAAATTTATTTGAAACCAATTTCGATTTTTCTCGACTATGTTGAGTTTTTTTGATAGAGAAGCCTAATTTGAGTAATTTCAGTTGAAATTAACTTCGACTTTTTGGATTTTGTCACGATTTTTGCCAAATTTTAATAAATTTAATTGAAATCAACTTGGATTATTTTGGATTTTGATGAGTATTTTTGTTGTAGGATCTATATTTGAATAAATTTAAATGAAAATAACTTCAATTTTTAGGAATGTGAAAAAAATTTAGTTGGAAGTGTCAAATTTTAATAAATTTATTTGAAACCAACTTCGATTTTTCTCGACTATGTTGAGTTTTTTTGATAGAGAAGCCTAATTTGATTTATTTCAGTTGAAATTAACTTAGATTTTTAGGATTTTGTCACGATTTCTGCCAAATTTTAATAAATTTATTTGAAATCAACTTGGATTATTTTGGATTTTGTTGAGTATTTTTGTTGTAGGATCTATATTTGAGTAAATTTAGATGAAAATAACTTCAATTTTTTGGATTGTGAAAAAAATTTAGTTGGAAGTGTCAAATTTTAATAAATTTATTTGAAACCAACTTCGATTTTTTTGGATTTTGTTGCGTATTTTTGTTGTAGGATCCATATTTGAGTAAATTTAGATGAAAATAACTTCAATTTTTTGGATTGTGAAAAAAATTTTAGTTGGAAGTGTCAAATTTTAATAAATTTATTTGAAACCAACTTCGATTTTTTTGGATTTTGTTGCGTATTTTTGTTGTAGGGTCTATATTGGAGTAAATTTTGATGAAAATAACTTCAATTTTTAGGATTGTGAAAAAAAATTTAGTTGGAAGTGTCAAATTTTAATAAATTTATTTGAAACCAATTTCGATTTTTCTCGACTATGTTGAGTTTTTTTGATAGAGAAGCCTAATTTGAGTAATTTCAGTTGAAATTAACTTCGATTTTTTGGATTTTGTCACGATTTTTGCCAAATTTTAATAAATTTATTTGAAATCAACTTGGATTATTTTGGATTTTGTTGAGTATTTTTGTTGTAGGATCTATATTTGAATAAATTTAGATGAAAATAACTTCAATTTTTAGGAATGTGAAAAAAATTTAGTTGGAAGTGTCAAATTTTAATAAATTTATTTGAAACCAACTTCGATTTTTCTCGACTATGTTGAGTTTTATTGATAGAGAAGCCTAATTTGAGTAATTTCAGTTGAAATTAACTTCGATTTTTTGGATTTTGTCACGATTTTTGTCAAATTTTAATAAATTTATTTGAAATCAACTTGGATTATTTTGGATTTTGTTGAGTATTTTTGTGGTAGGATCTATATTTGAGTAAATTTAGATGAAAATAACTTCAATTTTTTGGATTGTGAAAAAAATTTAGTTGGAAGTGTCAAATTTTAACAAATTTATTTGAAACCAACTTCGATTTTGTTGGATTTAGTAGAGTATTTTTGTTGTAGGATCCATATTTGAGTAAATTTAGATGAAAATAACTTCAATTTTTTGGATTGTGAAAAAAATTTTAGTTGGAAGTGTCAAATTTTAATAAATTTATTTGAAACCAACTTCGATTTTTTTGGATTTTGTTGCGTATTTTTGTTGTAGGGTCTATATTGGAGTAAATTTTGATGAAAATAACTTCAATTTTTAGGATTGTGAAAAAAATTTAGTTGGAAGTGTCAAATTTTAATACATTTATTTGAAACCAATTTCGATTTTTCTCGACTATGTTGAGTTTTTTTGATAGAGAAGCCTAATTTGAGTAATTTCAGTTGAAATTAACTTCGATTTTTTGGATTTTTTCACGATTTTTGCCAAATTTTAATAAATTTATTTGAAATCAACTTGGATTATTTTGGATTTTGTTGAGTATTTTTGTTGTAGGATCTATATTTGAATAAATTTAGATGAAAATAACTTCAATTTTTAGGAATGTGAAAAAAATTTTAGTTGGAAGTGTCAAATTTTAATAAATTTATTTGAAACCATCTTCGATTTTTTTGGATTTTGCCGAGTATTTTTGTTGTAGGATGTATATTTGAGAAAATTTAGTTGAAAATTACGACAATTTTTTTGGATTGTGAAAAAAAATTTTAGTTTGAAGTGTCAAATTTTAATAAATTTATTTGAAACCAGCTTCGATTTTTTTTTATTTTGTTGAGTATTTTTGTTGTAGGGTCTATATTAGAGTAAATTTTGATGAAAATAACTTCAATTTTTTGGATTGTGAAAAAAAATTTACTTGGAAGTGTCAAATTTTAATAAATTTATTTGAAACCAACTTCGATTTTTTTGGATTTTGTTGAGTATTTGTGTTGTAGGATGTATAATTGAGTAAATTTAGATGAAAATAACGACAATTTTTTTGATTGTGAAAAAAAATTTTAGTTGGAAGTGTCAAATTTTAATAAATGTATTTGAAACCAACTTCGATTTTTTTTTATTTTGTTGCGTATTTTTGTTGTAGGGTCTATATTGGAGTAAATTTGGATGAAAATAACTTCAATTTTTTGGATTGTGAAAAAAAATTTTAGTTGGAAGTGTCAAATTTTAATAAATTTATTTGAATCCAACTTCGATTTTTTTGGATTTAGTTGAGTATTTTTGTTGTAGGATGTATATTTGAGTAAATTTAGATGAAAATAACGACAATTTTTTGGATTGTGAAAAAAAATTTTAGTTGGAAGTGTCAAATTTTAATAAATGTATTTGAAACCAACTTCGATTTTTTTTTATTTTGTTGCGTATTTTTGTTGTAGGGTCTATATTGGAGTAAATTTTGATGAAAATAACTTCAATTATTAGGATTGTGAAAAAAATATAGTTGGAAGTGTCAAATTTTAATAAATTTATTTGAAACCAGCTTCGATTTTTTTTTTATTTCGTCGAGTATTTTTGTTGTAGGATGTATATTTGAGTAAATTTAGATGAAAATAACGACAATTTTTTGGATTGTGAAAAAAAAATTTAGTTGGAAGTGTCAAATTTTAATTAATTTATTTGAAACCAACTTCGATTTTTTTTGGATTTTGTCGAGTATTTTTGTTGCAGGATGTATATTTGAGTAAATTTAGTTGAAAATAACGACAATTTTTTGGATTGTGAAAAAAAATTTTAGTTGGAAGTGTCAAATTTTAATAAATTTATTTGAAACCAACTTCGATTTTGTTGGATTTTGTTGCGTATTTTTGTTGTAGGGTCTATATTGGAGTAAATTTTGATGAAAATAACTTCAATTTTTAGGATTGTGAAAAAAATATAGTTGGAAGTGTCAAATTTTAATAAATTTATTTGAAACCAACTTCGATTTTTTTTTATTTTGATGAGTATTTTGTTGTAGGATCTATATTTGAGTAAATTTAGATGAAAAAAAGTTAATTTTTTGGATTGTGAAAAAAATTTTAGTTGGAAGTGTCAAATTTTAATAAATTTATTTGAAACCAATTTCGATTTTTCTCGACTATGTTGAGTTTTTTTGATAGAGAAGCCTAATTTGAGTAATTTCAGTTGAAATTAACTTCGACTTTTTGGATTTTGTCACGATTTTTGCCAAATTTTAATAAATTTAATTGAAATCAACTTGGATTATTTTGGATTTTGAGGAGTATTTTTGTTGTAGGATCTATACTTGAATAAATTTAGATGAAAATAACTTCAATTTTTAGGAATGTGAAAAAATTTTAGTTGGAAGTGTCAAATTTTAATAAATTTATTTGAAACCATCTTTGATTTTTTTTGATATTGTCGAGTATTTTTGTTGTAGGATCTATATTTGAGTACATTTAGATGAAAATAACTTCAATTTTTTGGATTGTGAAAAAAAATTTACTTGGAAGTGTCAAATTTTAATAAATTTATTTGAAACCAACTTCGATTTTTTTGGATTTTGTTGAGTATTTGTGTTGTAGGATGTATAATTGAATAAATTTAGATGAAAATAACGACAATTTTTTGGATTGTGAAAAAAATTTTAGTTGGAAGTGTCAAATTTTAATAAATGTATTTGAAACCAACTTCGATTTTTTTTTATTTTGTTGCGTATTTTTGTTGTAGGGTCTATATTGGAGTAAATTTGGATGAAAATAACTTCAATTTTTAGGATTGTGAAAAAAATTTTAGTTGGAAGTGTCAAATTTTAATAAATTTATTTGAAACCAACTTCGATTTTGTTGGATTTTGACGAGAATTTCTGTTGTAGGATGTATATTTGAGTAAATTTAGTTGAAAATAACGACAATTTTTTTGGATTGTGAAAAAAAAATATAGTTGGAAGTGTCAAATTTTAATAAATTTGTTTGAATCCAACTTCGATTTTTTTTTATTTTGATGAGTATTTTGTTGTAGGATCTATATTTGAGTAAATTTAGATGAAAATAAGTTAATTTTTTGGATTGTGAAAAAAATTTTAGTTGGAAGTGTCAAATTTTAATAAATTTATTTGAAACCAATTTCGATTTTTCTCGACTATGTTGAGTTTTTTTGATAGAGAAGCCTAATTTGAGTAATTTCAGTTGAAATTAACTTCGACTTTTTGGATTTTGTCACGATTTTTGCCAAATTTTAATAAATTTAATTGAAATCAACTTGGATTATTTTGGATTTTGATGAGTATTTTTGTTGTAGGATCTATATTTGAATAAATTTAGATGAAAATAACTTCAATTTTTAGGAATGTGAAAAAAATTTAGTTGGAAGTGTCAAATTTTAATAAATTTATTTGAAACCAACTTCGATTTTGTTGGATTTTGACGAGAATTTCTGTTGTAGGATGTATATTTGAGTAAATATAGTTGAAAATAACGACAATTTTTTTGGATTGTGAAAAAAAAATTTAGTTTGAAGTGTCAAATTTTAATAAATTTATTTGAAACCAACTTCGATTTTGTTGGATTTTGACGAGAATTTCTGTTGTAGGATGTATATTTGAGTAAATTTAGTTGAAAATAACGACAATTTTTTTGGATTGTGAAAAAAAAATATAGTTGGAAGTGTCAAATTTTAATAAATTTGTTTGAATCCAACTTCGATTTTTTTTTATTTTGATGAGTATTTTGTTGTAGGATCTATATTTGAGTAAATTTAGATGAAAATAAGTTAATTTTTTGGATTGTGAAAAAAATTTTAGTTGGAAGTGTCAAATTTTAATAAATTTATTTGAAACCAATTTCGATTTTTCTCGACTATGTTGAGTTTTTTTGATAGAGAAGCCTAATTTGAGTAATTTCAGTTGAAATTAACTTCGACTTTTTGGATTTTGTCACGATTTTTGCCAAATTTTAATAAATTTAATTGAAATCAACTTGGATTATTTTGGATTTTGATGAGTATTTTTGTTGTAGGATCTATATTTGAATAAATTTAAATGAAAATAACTTCAATTTTTAGGAATGTGAAAAAAATTTAGTTGGAAGTGTCAAATTTTAATAAATTTATTTGAAACCAACTTCGATTTTTCTCGACTATGTTGAGTTTTTTTGATAGAGAAGCCTAATTTGATTTATTTCAGTTGAAATTAACTTAGATTTTTAGGATTTTGTCACGATTTCTGCCAAATTTTAATAAATTTATTTGAAATCAACTTGGATTATTTTGGATTTTGTTGAGTATTTTTGTTGTAGGATCTATATTTGAGTAAATTTAGATGAAAATAACTTCAATTTTTTGGATTGTGAAAAAAATTTAGTTGGAAGTGTCAAATTTTAATAAATTTATTTGAAACCAACTTCGATTTTTTTGGATTTTGTTGCGTATTTTTGTTGTAGGGTCTATATTGGAGTAAATTTTGATGAAAATAACTTCAATTTTTAGGATTTTGAAAAAAAATTTAGTTGGAAGTGTCAAATTTTAATAAATTTATTTGAAACCAATTTCGATTTTTCTCGACTATGTTGAGTTTTATTGATAGAGAAGCCTAATTTGAGTAATTTCAGTTGAAATTAACTTCGATTTTTTGGATTTTGTCACGATTTTTGCCAAATTTTAATAAATTTATTTGAAATCAACTTGGATTATTTTGGATTTTGTTGAGTATTTTTGTTGTAGGATCTATATTTGAATAAATTTAGATGAAAATAACTTCAATTTTTAGGAATGTGAAAAAAATTTTAGTTGGAAGTGTCAAATTTTAATAAATTTATTTGAAACCATCTTCGATTTTTTTGGATTTTGCCGAGTATTTTTGTTGTAGGATGTATATTTGAGAAAATTTAGTTGAAAATTACGACAATTTTTTTGGATTGTGAAAAAAAATTTTAGTTTGAAGTGTCAAATTTTAATAAATTTATTTGAAACCAGCTTCGATTTTTTTTTATTTTGTTGAGTATTTTTGTTGTAGGGTCTATATTAGAGTAAATTTTGATGAAAATAACTTCAATTTTTTGGATTGTGAAAAAAAATTTACTTGGAAGTGTCAAATTTTAATAAATTTATTTGAAACCAACTTCGATTTTTTTGGATTTTGTTGAGTATTTGTGTTGTAGGATGTATAATTGAGTAAATTTAGATGAAAATAACGACAATTTTTTTGATTGTGAAAAAAAATTTTAGTTGGAAGTGTCAAATTTTAATAAATGTATTTGAAACCAACTTCGATTTTTTTTTATTTTGTTGCGTATTTTTGTTGTAGGGTCTATATTGGAGTAAATTTGGATGAAAATAACTTCAATTTTTGGATTGTGAAAAAAAATTTTAGTTGGAAGTGTCAAATTTTAATAAATTTATTTGAATCCAACTTCGATTTTTTTGGATTTAGTTGAGTATTTTTGTTGTAGGATGTATATTTGAGTAAATTTAGATGAAAATAACGACAATTTTTTGGATTGTGAAAAAAAATTTTAGTTGGAAGTGTCAAATTTTAATAAATGTATTTGAAACCAACTTCGATTTTTTTTTATTTTGTTGCGTATTTTTGTTGTAGGGTCTATATTGGAGTAAATTTTGATGAAAATAACTTCAATTTTTAGGATTGTGAAAAAAATATAGTTGGAAGTGTCAAATTTTAATAAATTTATTTGAAACCAGCTTCGATTTTTTTTTTATTTCGTCGAGTATTTTTGTTGTAGGATGTATATTTGAGTAAATTTAGATGAAAATAACGACAATTTTTTGGATTGTGAAAAAAAAATTTAGTTGGAAGTGTCAAATTTTAATTAATTTATTTGAAACCAACTTCGATTTTTTTTGGATTTTGTCGAGTATTTTTGTTGCAGGATGTATATTTGAGTAAATTTAGTTGAAAATAACGACAATTTTTTGGATTGTGAAAAAAAATTTTAGTTGGAAGTGTCAAATTTTAATAAATTTATTTGAAACCAACTTCGATTTTGTTGGATTTTGTTGCGTATTTTTGTTGTAGGGTCTATATTGGAGTAAATTTTGATGAAAATAACTTCAATTTTTAGGATTGTGAAAAAAATATAGTTGGAAGTGTCAAATTTTAATAAATTTATTTGAAACCAACTTCGATTTTTTTTTATTTTGATGAGTATTTTGTTGTAGGATCTATATTTGAGTAAATTTAGATGAAAATAAGTTAATTTTTTGGATTGTGAAAAAAATTTTAGTTGGAAGTGTCAAATTTTAATAAATTTATTTGAAACCAATTTCGATTTTTCTCGACTATGTTGAGTTTTTTTGATAGAGAAGCCTAATTTGAGTAATTTCAGTTGAAATTAACTTCGACTTTTTGGATTTTGTCACGATTTTTGCCAAATTTTAATAAATTTAATTGAAATCAACTTGGATTATTTTGGATTTTGATGAGTATTTTTGTTGTAGGATCTATACTTGAATAAATTTAGATGAAAATAACTTCAATTTTTAGGAATGTGAAAAAATTTTAGTTGGAAGTGTCAAATTTTAATAAATTTATTTGAAACCATCTTTGATTTTTTTTGATATTGTCGAGTATTTTTGTTGTAGGATCTATATTTGAGTAAATTTAGATGAAAATAACTTCAATTTTTTGGATTGTGAAAAAAAATTTACTTGGAAGTGTCAAATTTTAATAAATTTATTTGAAACCAACTTCGATTTTTTTGGATTTTGTTGAGTATTTGTGTTGTAGGATGTATAATTGAATAAATTTAGATGAAAATAACGACAATTTTTTGGATTGTGAAAAAAATTTTAGTTGGAAGTGTCAAATTTTAATAAATGTATTTGAAACCAACTTCGATTTTTTTTGATTTTGTTGCGTATTTTTGTTGTAGGGTCTATATTGGAGTAAATTTGGATGAAAATAACTTCAATTTTTAGGATTGTGAAAAAAATTTTAGTTGGAAGTGTCAAATTTTAATAAATTTATTTGAAACCAACTTCGATTTTGTTGGATTTTGACGAGAATTTCTGTTGTAGGATGTATATTTGAGTAAATTTAGTTGAAAATAACGACAATTTTTTTGGATTGTGAAAAAAAAATATAGTTGGAAGTGTCAAATTTTAATAAATTTGTTTGAATCCAACTTCGATTTTTTTTTATTTTGATGAGTATTTTGTTGTAGGATCTATATTTGAGTAAATTTAGATGAAAATAAGTTAATTTTTTGGATTGTGAAAAAAATTTAGTTGGAAGTGTCAAATTTTAATAAATTTATTTGAAACCAATTTCGATTTTTCTCGACTATGTTGATTTTTTTTGATAGAGAAGCCTAATTTGAGTAATTTCAGTTGAAATTAACTTCGACTTTTTGGATTTTGTCACGATTTTTGCCAAATTTTAATAAATTTAATTGAAATCAACTTGGATTATTTTGGATTTTGATGAGTATTTTTGTTGTAGGATCTATATTTGAATAAATTTAGATGAAAATAACTTCAATTTTTAGGAATGTGAAAAAAATTTAGTTGGAAGTGTCAAATTTTAATAAATTTATTTGAAACCAACTTCGATTTTGTTGGATTTTGACGAGAATTTCTGTTGTAGGATGTATATTTGAGTAAATTTAGTTGAAAATAACGACAATTTTTTTGGATTGTGAAAAAAAAATTTAGTTTGAAGTGTCAAATTTTAATAAATTTATTTGAAACCAGCTTCGATTTTTTTTTATTTTGTTGAGTATTTTTGTTGTAGGGTCTATATTAGAGTAAATTTTGATGAAAATAATCTCAATTTTAGGATTGTGAAAAAAATTTTAGTTGGATGTGTCAAATTTTAATAAATTTATTTGAAACCAACTTCGATTTTTCTCGACTATGTTGAGTTTTTTTGATAGAGAAGCCTAATTTGATTTATTTCAGTTGAAATTAACTTAGATTTTTAGGATTTTGTCACGATTTCTGCCAAATTTTAATAAATTTATTTGAAATCAACTTGGATTATTTTGGATTTTGTTGAGTATTTTTGTTGTAGGATCTATATTTGAGTAAATTTAGATGAAAATAACTTCAATTTTTGGATTGTGAAAAAAATTTAGTTGGAAGTGTCAAATTTTAATAAATGTATTTAAAACCAACTTCGATTTTTTTTTATTTTGTTGCGTATTTTTGTTGTAGGGTCTATATTGGAGTAAATTTGGATGAAAATAACTTCAATTTTTAGGATTGTGAAAAAAATTTTAGTTGGAAGTGTCAAATTTTAATAAATTTATTTGAAACCAACTTCGATTTTGTTGGATTTTGACGAGAATTTCTGTTGTAGGATGTATATTTGAGTAAATTTAGTTGAAAATAACGACAATTTTTTTGGATTGTGAAAAAAAAATATAGTTGGAAGTGTCAAATTTTAATAAATTTGTTTGAATCCAACTTCGATTTTTTTTTATTTTGATGAGTATTTTGTTGTAGGATCTATATTTGAGTAAATTTAGATGAAAATAAGTTAATTTTTTGGATTGTGAAAAAAATTTTAGTTGGAAGTGTCAAATTTTAATAAATTTATTTGAAACCAATTTCGATTTTTCTCGACTATGTTGAGTTTTTTTGATAGAGAAGCCTAATTTGAGTAATTTCAGTTGAAATTAACTTCGACTTTTTGGATTTTGTCACGATTTTTGACAAATTTTAATAAATTTAATTGAAATCAACTTGGATTATTTTGGATTTTGATGAGTATTTTTGTTGTAGGATCTATATTTGAATAAATTTAGATGAAAATAACTTCAATTTTTAGGAATGTGAAAAAAATTTAGTTGGAAGTGTCAAATTTTAATAAATTTATTTGAAACCAACTTCGATTTTGTTGGATTTTGACGAGAATTTCTGTTGTAGGATGTATATTTGAGTAAATTTAGTTGAAAATAACGACAATTTTTTTGGATTGTGAAAAAAAAATTTAGTTTGAAGTGTCAAATTTTAATAAATTTATTTGAAACCAGCTTCGATTTTTTTTTATTTTGTTGAGTATTTTTGGTGTACGGTCTATATTAGAGTAAATTTTGATGAAAATAACCTCAATTTTAGGATTGTGAAAAAAATTTTAGTTGGAAGTGTCAAATTTTAATAAATTTATTTGAAACCAACTTCGATTTTTCTCGACTATGTTGAGTTTTTTTTATAGAGAAGCCTAATTTGATTTATTTCAGTTGAAATTAACTTAGATTTTTAGGATTTTGTCACGATTTCTGCCAAATTTTAATAAATTTATTTGAAATCAACTTGGATTATTTTGGATTTTGTTGAGTATTTTTGTTGTAGGATCTATATTTGAGTAAATTTAGATGAAAATAACTTCAATTTTTTGGATTGTGAAAAAAATTTAGTTGGAAGTGTCAAATTTTAACAAATTTATTTGAAACCAACTTCGATTTTTTTGGATTTAGTAGAGTATTTTTGTTGTAGGATCCATATTTGAGTAAATTTAGATGAAAATAACTTCAATTTTTAGGATTGTGAAAAAAAATTTAGTTGGAAGTGTCAAATTTTAATAAATTTATTTGAAACCAATTTCGATTTTTCTCGACTATGTTGAGTTTTTTTGATAGAGAAGCCTAATTTGAGTAATTTCAGTTGAAATTAACTTCGATTTTTTGGATTTTGTCACGATTTTTGCCAAATTTTAATAAATTTATTTGAAATCAACTTGGATTATTTTGGATTTTGTTGAGTATTTTTGTTGTAGGATGTATATTTGAGAAAATTTAGATGAAAATAACGACAATTTTTTGGATTGCGAAAAAAAATTTTAGTTGGAAGTGTCAAATTTTAATAAATGTATTTGAAACCAACTTCGATTTTTTTTTATTTTGTTGCGTATTTTTGTTGTAGGGTCTATATTGGAGTAAATTTGGATGAAAATAACTTCAATTTTTAGGATTGTGAAAAAAATTTTAGTTGGAAGTGTCAAATTTTAATAAATTTATTTGAAACCAACTTCGATTTTGTTGGATTTTGACGAGAATTTCTGTTGTAGGATGTATATTTGAGTAAATTTAGTTGAAAATAACGACAATTTTTTTGGATTGTGAAAAAAAAATATAGTTGGAAGTGTCAAATTTTAATAAATTTGTTTGAATCCAACTTCGATTTTTTTTTATTTTGATGAGTATTTTGTTGTAGGATCTATATTTGAATAAATTTAGATGAAAATAACTTCAATTTTTAGGAATGTGAAAAAAATTTAGTTGGAAGTGTCAAATTTTAATAAATTTATTTGAAACCAACTTCGATTTTGTTGGATTTTGACGAGAATTTCTGTTGTAGGATGTATATTTGAGTAAATTTAGTTGAAAATAACGACAATTTTTTTGGATTGTGAAAAAAAAATTTAGTTTGAAGTGTCAAATTTTAATAAATTTATTTGAAACCAGCTTCGATTTTTTTTTATTTTGTTGAGTATTTTTGTTGTAGGGTCTATATTAGAGTAAATTTTGATGAAAATAATCTCAATTTTAGGATTGTGAAAAAAATTTTAGTTGGATGTGTCAAATTTTAATAAATTTATTTGAAACCAACTTCGATTTTTCTCGACTATGTTGAGTTTTTTTGATAGAGAAGCCTAATTTGATTTATTTCAGTTGAAATTAACTTAGATTTTTAGGATTTTGTCACGATTTCTGCCAAATTTTAATAAATTTATTTGAAATCAACTTGGATTATTTTGGATTTTGTTGAGTATTTTTGTTGTAGGATCTATATTTGAGTAAATTTAGATGAAAATAACTTCAATTTTTGGATTGTGAAAAAAATTTAGTTGGAAGTGTCAAATTTTAATAAATGTATTTAAAACCAACTTCGATTTTTTTTTATTTTGTTGCGTATTTTTGTTGTAGGGTCTATATTGGAGTAAATTTGGATGAAAATAACTTCAATTTTTAGGATTGTGAAAAAAATTTTAGTTGGAAGTGTCAAATTTTAATAAATTTATTTGAAACCAACTTCGATTTTGTTGGATTTTGACGAGAATTTCTGTTGTAGGATGTATATTTGAGTAAATTTAGTTGAAAATAACGACAATTTTTTTGGATTGTGAAAAAAAAATATAGTTGGAAGTGTCAAATTTTAATAAATTTGTTTGAATCCAACTTCGATTTTTTTTTATTTTGATGAGTATTTTGTTGTAGGATCTATATTTGAGTAAATTTAGATGAAAATAAGTTAATTTTTTGGATTGTGAAAAAAATTTTAGTTGGAAGTGTCAAATTTTAATAAATTTATTTGAAACCAATTTCGATTTTTCTCGACTATGTTGAGTTTTTTTGATAGAGAAGCCTAATTTGAGTAATTTCAGTTGAAATTAACTTCGACTTTTTGGATTTTGTCACGATTTTTGCCAAATTTTAATAAATTTAATTGAAATCAACTTGGATTATTTTGGATTTTGATGAGTATTTTTGTTGTAGGATCTATATTTGAATAAATTTAGATGAAAATAACTTCAATTTTTAGGAATGTGAAAAAAATTTAGTTGGAAGTGTCAAATTTTAATAAATTTATTTGAAACCAACTTCGATTTTGTTGGATTTTGACGAGAATTTCTGTTGTAGGATGTATATTTGAGTAAATTTAGTTGAAAATAACGACAATTTTTTTGGATTGTGAAAAAAAAATTTAGTTTGAAGTGTCAAATTTTAATAAATTTATTTGAAACCAGCTTCGATTTTTTTTTATTTTGTTGAGTATTTTTGGTGTACGGTCTATATTAGAGTAAATTTTGATGAAAATAACCTCAATTTTAGGATTGTGAAAAAAATTTTAGTTGGAAGTGTCAAATTTTAATAAATTTATTTGAAACCAACTTCGATTTTTCTCGACTATGTTGAGTTTTTTTTATAGAGAAGCCTAATTTGATTTATTTCAGTTGAAATTAACTTAGATTTTTAGGATTTTGTCACGATTTCTGCCAAATTTTAATAAATTTATTTGAAATCAACTTGGATTATTTTGGATTTTGTTGAGTATTTTTGTTGTAGGATCTATATTTGAGTAAATTTAGATGAAAATAACTTCAATTTTTTGGATTGTGAAAAAAATTTAGTTGGAAGTGTCAAATTTTAACAAATTTATTTGAAACCAACTTCGATTTTTTTGGATTTAGTAGAGTATTTTTGTTGTAGGATCCATATTTGAGTAAATTTAGATGAAAATAACTTCAATTTTTTGGATTGTGAAAAAAATTTTAGTTGGAAGTGTCAAATTTTAATAAATTTATTTGAAACCAACTTCGATTTTTTTGGATTTTGTTGCGTATTTTTGTTGTAGGGTCTATATTGGAGTAAATTTTGATGAAAATAACTTCAATTTTTAGGATTGTGAAAAAAAATTTAGTTGGAAGTGTCAAATTTTAATAAATTTATTTGAAACCAATTTCGATTTTTCTCGACTATGTTGAGTTTTTTTGATAGAGAAGCCTAATTTGAGTAATTTCAGTTGAAATTAACTTCGATTTTTTGGATTTTGTCACGATTTTTGCCAAATTTTAATAAATTTATTTGAAATCAACTTGGATTATTTTGGATTTTGTTGAGTATTTTTGTTGTAGGATGTATATTTGAGAAAATTTAGATGAAAATAACGACAATTTTTTGGATTGCGAAAAAAAATTTTAGTTGGAAGTGTCAAATTTTAATAAATGTATTTGAAACCAACTTCGATTTTTTTTGATTTTGTTGCGTATTTTTGTTGTAGGGTCTATATTGGAGTAAATTTGGATGAAAATAACTTCAATTTTTAGGATTGTGAAAAAAATTTTAGTTGGAAGTGTCAAATTTTAATAAATTTATTTGAAACCAACTTCGATTTTGTTGGATTTTGACGAGAATTTCTGTTGTAGGATGTATATTTGAGTAAATTTAGTTGAAAATAACGACAATTTTTTTGGATTGTGAAAAAAAAATATAGTTGGAAGTGTCAAATTTTAATAAATTTGTTTGAATCCAACTTCGATTTTTTTTTATTTTGATGAGTATTTTGTTGTAGGATCTATATTTGAGTAAATTTAGATGAAAATAAGTTAATTTTTTGGATTGTGAAAAAAATTTAGTTGGAAGTGTCAAATTTTAATAAATTTATTTGAAACCAATTTCGATTTTTCTCGACTATGTTGAGTTTTTTTGATAGAGAAGCCTAATTTGAGTAATTTCAGTTGAAATTAACTTCGACTTTTTGGATTTTGTCACGATTTTTGCCAAATTTTAATAAATTTAATTGAAATCAACTTGGATTATTTTGGATTTTGATGAGTATTTTTGTTGTAGGTTCTATATTTGAATAAATTTAGATGAAAATAACTTCAATTTTTAGGAATGTGAAAAAAATTTAGTTGGAAGTGTCAAATTTTAATAAATTTATTTGAAACCTACTTCGATTTTGTTGGATTTTGACGAGAATTTCTGTTGTAGGATGTATATTTGAGTAAATTTAGTTGAAAATAACGACAATTTTTTTGGATTGTGAAAAAAAAATTTAGTTTGAAGTGTCAAATTTTAATAAATTTATTTGAATCCAACTTCGATTTTTTTTTATTTTGATGAGTATTTTGTTGTAGGATCTATATTTGAGTAAATTTTGATGAAAATAAGTTAATTTTTTGGATTGTGAAAAAAATTTTAGTTGGAAGTGTCAAATTTTAATAAATTTATTTGAAACCAATTTCGATTTTTCTCGACTATGTTGAGTTTTTTTGATAGAGAAGCCTAATTTGAGTAATTTCAGTTGAAATTAACTTCGACTTTTTGGATTTTGTCACGATTTTTGCCAAATTTTAATAAATTTAATTGAAATCAACTTGGATTATTTTGGATTTTGATGAGTATTTTTGTTGTAGGATCTATATTTGAATAAATTTAGATGAAAATAACTTCAATTTTTAGGAATGTGAAAAAAATTTATTTGGAAGTGTCAAATTTTAATAAATTTATTTGAAACCAACTTCGATTTTGTTGGATTTTGACGAGAATTTCTGTTGTAGGATGTATATTTGAGTAAATATAGTTGAAAATAACGACAATTTTTTTGGATTGTGAAAAAAAAATTTAGTTTGAAGTGTCAAATTTTAATAAATTTATTTGAAACCAACTTCGATTTTGTTGGATTTTGACGAGAATTTCTGTTGTAGGATGTATATTTGAGTAAATTTAGTTGAAAATAACGACAATTTTTTTGGATTGTGAAAAAAAAATATAGTTGGAAGTGTCAAATTTTAATAAATTTGTTTGAATCCAACTTCGATTTTTTTTTATTTTGATGAGTATTTTGTTGTAGGATCTATATTTGAGTAAATTTAGATGAAAATAAGTTAATTTTTTGGATTGTGAAAAAAATTTTAGTTGGAAGTGTCAAATTTTAATAAATTTATTTGAAACCAATTTCGATTTTTCTCGACTATGTTGAGTTTTTTTGATAGAGAAGCCTAATTTGAGTAATTTCAGTTGAAATTAACTTCGACTTTTTGGATTTTGTCACGATTTTTGCCAAATTTTAATAAATTTAATTGAAATCAACTTGGATTATTTTGGATTTTGTTGAGTATTTTTGTTGTAGGATCTATATTTGAATAAATTTAAATGAAAATAACTTCAATTTTTAGGAATGTGAAAAAAATTTAGTTGGAAGTGTCAAATTTTAATAAATTTATTTGAAACCAACTTCGATTTTTCTCGACTATGTTGAGTTTTTTTGATAGAGAAGCCTAATTTGATTTATTTCAGTTGAAATTAACTTAGATTTTTAGGATTTTGTCACGATTTCTGCCAAATTTTAATAAATTTATTTGAAATCAACTTGGATTATTTTGGATTTTGTTGAGTATTTTTGTTGTAGGATCTATATTTGAGTAAATTTAGATGAAAATAACTTCAATTTTTTGGATTGTGAAAAAAATTTAGTTGGATGTGTCAAATTTTAATAAATTTATTTGAAACCAACTTCGATTTTTTTGGATTTTGTTGCGTATTTTTGTTGTAGGGTCTATATTGGAGTAAATTTTGATGAAAATAACTTCAATTTTTAGGATTTTGAAAAAAAATTTAGTTGGAAGTGTCAAATTTTAATAAATTTATTTGAAACCAATTTCGATTTTTCTCGACTATGTTGAGTTTTTTTGATAGAGAAGCCTAATTTGAGTAATTTCAGTTGAAATTAACTTCGATTTTTTGGATTTTGTCACGATTTTTGTCAAATTTTAATAAATTTATTTGAAATCAACTTGGATTATTTTGGATTTTGTTGAGTATTTTTGTGGTAGGATCTATATTTGAGTAAATTTAGATGAAAATAACTTCAATTTTTAGGAATGTGAAAAAAATTTTAGTTGGAAGTGTCAAATTTTAATAAATTTATTTGAAACCATCTTCGATTTTTTTGGATTTTGCCGAGTATTTTTGTTGTAGGATGTATATTTGAGAAAATTTAGTTGAAAATTACGACAATTTTTTTGGATTGTGAAAAAAAATTTTAGTTTGAAGTGTCAAATTTTAATAAATTTATTTGAAACCAGCTTCGATTTTTTTTTATTTTGTTGAGTATTTTTGTTGTAGGGTCTATATTAGAGTAAATTTTGATGAAAATAACTTCAATTTTTTGGATTGTGAAAAAAAATTTACTTGGAAGTGTCAAATTTTAATAAATTTATTTGAAACCAACTTCGATTTTTTTGGATTTTGTTGAGTATTTGTGTTGTAGGATGTATAATTGAGTAAATTTAGATGAAAATAACGACAATTTTTTTGATTGTGAAAAAAAATTTTAGTTGGAAGTGTCAAATTTTAATAAATGTATTTGAAACCAACTTCGATTTTTTTTTATTTTGTTGCGTATTTTTGTTGTAGGGTCTATATTGGAGTAAATTTGGATGAAAATAACTTCAATTTTTTGGATTTTGAAAAAAAATTTAGTTGGAAGTGTCAAATTTTAATAAATTTATTTGAAACCAATTTCGATTTTTCTCGACTATGTTGAGTTTTATTGATAGAGAAGCCTAATTTGAGTAATTTCAGTTGAAATTAACTTCGATTTTTTGGATTTTGTCACGATTTTTGCCAAATTTTAATAAATTTATTTGAAATCAACTTGGATTATTTTGGATTTTGTTGAGTATTTTTGTTGTAGGATCTATATTTGAATAAATTTAGATGAAAATAACTTCAATTTTTAGGAATGTGAAAAAAATTTTAGTTGGAAGTGTCAAATTTTAATAAATTTATTTGAAACCATCTTCGATTTTTTTGGATTTTGCCGAGTATTTTTGTTGTAGGATGTATATTTGAGAAAATTTAGTTGAAAATTACGACAATTTTTTTGGATTGTGAAAAAAAAATTTAGTTTGAAGTGTCACATTTTAATAAATTTATTTGAAACCAGCTTCGATTTTTTTTTATTTTGTTGAGTATTTTTGGTGTAGGGTCTATATTAGAGTAAATTTTGATGAAAATAACCTCAATTTTAGGATTGTGAAAAAAATTTTAGTTGGAAGTGTCAAATTTTAATAAATTTATTTGAAACCAATTTCGATTTTTCTCGACTATGTTGAGTTTTTTTGATAGAGAAGCCTAATTTGAGTAATTTCAGTTGAAATTAACTTCGACTTTTTGGATTTTGTCACGATTTTTGCCAAATTTTAATAAATTTAATTGAAATCAACTTGGATTATTTTGGATTTTGATGAGTATTTTTGTTGTAGGATCTATATTTGAATAAATTTAGATGAAAATAACTTCAATTTTTAGGAATGTGAAAAAAATTTAGTTGGAAGTGTCAAATTTTAATAAATTTATTTGAAACCAACTTCGATTTTTTTGGATTTTGTTGCGTATTTTTGTTGTAGGGTCTATATTGGAGTAAATTTTGATGAAAATAACTTCAATTTTTAGGATTTTGAAAAAAAATTTAGTTGGAAGTGTCAAATTTTAATAAATTTATTTGAAACCAATTTCGATTTTTCTCGACTATGTTGAGTTTTATTGATAGAGAAGCCTAATTTGAGTAATTTCAGTTGAAATTAACTTCGATTTTTTGGATTTTGTCACGATTTTTGTCAAATTTTAATAAATTTATTTGAAATCAACTTGGATTATTTTGGATTTTGTTGAGTATTTTTGTGGTAGGATCTATATTTGAGTAAATTTAGATGAAAATAACTTCAATTTTTTGGATTGTGAAAAAAATTTTAGTTGGAAGTGTCAAATTTTAATAAATTTATTTGAAATCAACTTCGATGTTTTTGGATTTTGTCGAGTATTTTGTTGTAGGATGCATATTTGAGTAAATTTAGATGAAAATAACGCCAATTTTTTGGATTGTGAAAAAAAATTTACTTGGAAGTGTAAAATTTTAACAAATTTATTTGAAATCAACTTCGATTATTTTGGATTTTGTTGAGTATTTTTGTTGTAGGATCTGTATTTGAGTAAATTTAGATGAAAATAACTTCAATTTTATGGATTGTGAAAAAAAATTTAGTTGGAAGTGTCAAATTTTAATAAATTTATTTGAAATCAACTTCGATTTTATTGGATTTTGTCGAGTATTTTTGGTGTAGGATGTATATTTGAGTAAATTTAGATGAAAATAAGTTCAATTTTTTGGATTGTGAAAAAAAATTTTAGTTGGAAGTATCAAATTTTAATAAATTTATTTGAAATCAACTTCGATGTTTTTGGATTTTGTCGAGTATTTTTGTTGTAGGATGTATATTTGAGTAAATTTAGATGAAAATAACGCCAATTTTTTGGATTGTGAAAAAAATTTTAGTTAGATGTGTCAAATTTTAATAAATTTATTTGAAATCAACTTCGATTTTTTGGGATTCTGTCGAGTATTTTTGGTGTAGGATGTATATTTGAGTAAATTTAGATGAAAATAACTTCAATTTTTTGGATTGTGAAAAAAAATTTTAGTTGGAAGTGTCAAATTTTAATAAATTTATTTGAAACTAACTTCGATTTTTTTGGATTTTGTTGCGTATTTTTGTTGTAGGGTCTATATTGGAGTAAATTTTGATGAAAATAACTTCAATTTTTAGGATTGTGAAAAAAATATAGTTGGAAGTGTCAAATTTTAATAAATTTATTTGAAACCAACTTCGATTTTTTTTTATTTTGATGAGTATTTTGTTGTAGGATCTATATTTGAGTAAATTTAGATGAAAATAAGTGAATTTTTTGGATTGTGAAAAAAATTTTAGTTGGAAGTGTCAAATTTTAATAAATTTATTTGAAACCAATTTCGATTTTTCTCGACTATGTTGAGTTTTTTTGATAGAGAAGCCTAATTTGAGTAATTTCAGTTGAAATTAACTTCGATTTTTTGGATTTTGTCACGATTTTTGCCAAATTTTAATAAATTTATTTGAAATCAACTTGGATTATTTTGGATTTTGTTGAGTATTTTTGTTGTAGGATCTATATTTGAATAAATTTAGATGAAAATAACTTCAATTTTTAGGAATGTGAAAAAATTTTAGTTGGAAGTGTCAAATTTTAATAAATTTATTTGAAACCATCTTCGATTTTTTTTTATATTGTCGAGTATTTTTGTTGTAGGATCTATATTTGAGTAAATTTAGATGAAAATAACTTCAATTTTTTGGATTGTGAAAAAAAATTTACTTGGAAGTGTCAAATTTTAATAAATTTATTTGAAACCAACTTCGATTTTTTTGGATTTTGTTGAGTATTTGTGTTGTAGGATGTATAATTGAGTAAATTTAGATGAAAATAACGACAATTTTTTGGATTGTGAAAAAAAATTTTAGTTTGGAAGTGTCAAATTTTAATAAATGTATTTGAAACCAACTACGATTTTTTTTTATTTTGTTGCGTATTTTTGTTGTAGGGTCTATATTGGAGTAAATTTGGATGAAAATAACTTCAATTTTTAGGATTGTGAAAAAAATTTTAGTTGGAAGTGTCAAATTTTAATAAATTTATTTGAAACCAACTTCGATTTTGTTGGATTTTGACGAGAATTTCTGTTGTAGGATGTATAATTGAGTAAATTTAGTTGAAAATAACGACAATTTTTTTGGATTGTGAAAAAAAAATATAGTTGGAAGTGTCAAATTTTAATAAATTTATTTGAAACCAGCTTCGATTTTTTTTTATTTTGTTGAGTATTTTTGTTGTAGGGTCTATATTAGAGTAAATTTTGATGAAGATAACCTCAATTTTAGGATTGTGAAAAAAATTTTAGTTGGAAGTGTCAAATTTTAATAAATTTATTTGAAACCAACTTCGATTTTTCTCGACTATGTTGAGTTTTTTTTATAGAGAAGCCTAATTTGATTTATTTCAGTTGAAATTAACTTAGATTTTTAGGATTTTGTCACGATTTCTGCCAAATTTTAATAAATTTATTTGAAATCAACTTGGATTATTTTGGATTTTGTTGAGTATTTTTGTTGTAGGATCTATATTTGAGTAAATTTAGATGAAAATAACTTCAATTTTTTGGATTGTGAAAAAAATTTAGTTGGAAGTGTCAAATTTTAATAAATTTATTTGAAACCAACTTCGATTTTTTTGGATTTTGTTGCGTATTTTTGTTGTAGGGTCTATATTGGAGTAAATTTTGATGAAAATAACTTCAATTTTTAGGATTTTGAAAAAAAATTTAGTGGGAAGTGTCAAATTTTAATAAATTTATTTGAAACCAATTTCGATTTTTCTCGACTATGTTGAGTTTTATTGTATGTATGTATGTATGTATATTTATTGTTCCCCGTAGGGTTTACAAGAACTTCCGGTCCCTTTCGCCTTTCCTACTTCTTACCCACTTTTACATTTACCATCTCTATTTACATTTTACATTTTTTTTTTTTTTTTTTACATTCTTACATTTTTTACATTCTTTCATTCTTAGATTCATACATTCTTACATTCTTGCATTCTTGCATTCTTGCATTCTTCCATTCTTCCATTCTTACATTCCTATTATATTTCTTACATTTTTAAGTTATTACATAAATTACATAAATTAGTATTACATAAATTATCACATTTTTACCTTTTATATACTTTTACACTTTTTACATTCCTTTTACATTCTTTTTACATTCTTTTTACATTCTTTTTACATTCTTTTTACATTCTTTTTACATTCTTCTTTGTTTCTTTTCTACACTTTCTAACACCTCTCCACATCTCATTCTGTTTCCTCTAGTCCACGCTCGCCCTGGCTCTCCCACGCTTGCCCTCGCTCGCCTTCGCTCGCCCTCGCTCGCCCGCGCTCGCTTTCGCCTTCTCCCTCTTTCGCCCTCGCTCGTCGTCGCTCGCTTACGCTTGCCCTCGACCCTCTCTCTCTCTCTCTCACTCCCCCGCCCTCTCGTCTTTGACTTATTCTCTATCCTTAATTCTACCTATTCTCACTTATTTAATACTACTTCGCCCTCTCTCTTTCGTCCTTCCGCTCCCGCATCCTCTCTCCTTCTTTCACTCCTTCTTCCTTTCCTCTTCTCTCCACCACCCCTCTCCTGCTCCTTTCCTTTCTACAACTGTTCTCTTTCACCTCTCTTTTATTCGTGTCCTGTCACCCTCTTCCTGCTCCCTCTCCACCCCCTCGCCCTGCCTCGCTCTGTGCTCCTCCAGCTTCCTTATCCAACTCTCCCCCTCCCCTTCTTCTCCTAATATCTTACATACATTCTCTTGCCAGCTGCCTTCTCCCTCGCCTCTACACCTTTCCCATACATGTTCCCATGTCTCCTCTTCACTTCCGCACACTCTGCACATTCTCTCATCTTCATTTTCCCAGTATCGTGCCTCAGCCATTCCGTTCCCCAGTCTATACCTCGTAATTCTTCTCCACCTTTTTTCCCCCCAGCCGTTGTCCAGATATTTCGGTAATCCCTCCCCCCTCACCCACTTATACCATTTATTGTATTTTGAATTACGTATTCTTTCCCATGTCTGCCGCTCTTGCTTCTCTCTATCCCTTCTCTCCACTTCATCGTATCCTTCTCTTCCTCTTTTCCTTATCTCCTTCACTTCCTCAATCTCTAACCCTACTTCCTCGAAGAACCCCCTCCTTTCCTCCTCCCACACTGATAACTTCCCACTTCTACCTTCTCTCTTTTTCACTTCTTCCCAGCATTTCCTCGCCCACCCACTCCCTCCCCCTTCTTCTAGTCTTATTTCAAAATTCCACGCCCTTCTACCCGCTGCTGTCCTCATCTTCACCCTCTCTACTTCCTTCCTTGCCATGTACCCTGGCGTCCTCCATTCCACACCTAGCACCCACCTTATATATTTTTCCTGCAGTGACTCTATTGCCCTCCTTTCCCTCCATCCCCATACTTCCACCCCGTAGCTCGCCACCGTCCATACCAACGCATCGAACAACCTTAATCTTCTTCTAACATCCTTCACCCACTTCCTTTCCCCAATTCCCCACACCTGTCTCATCGCCACTGCCGCTTTTCTTGCCCTTTCTTTCACTTGTTCATCCTGCGCTCCATTCCTTTCTATCTCATACCCTAGGTACGTGTATTTTTTCACCTCTTCTATTTCCTTTCCTTTCCATCTCCAGCAAACCTTCTTTTTTCTTCCTCCTCCCTTCGACAGCCTCATTATTTTAGTTTTCTCTACATTTAGTACGAGCCTCTTCCTATCCAAGTATTTCTCTAGTCTTTTAATCATTCCCTGCATCTCCCCTTCATCCTCCGCTAGCAGCACTATGTCATCCGCATACGCTAGTGATCTTATCTTCTCGTCCCCTATTCTTACTCCTCCCCATCCTCCTCTTTCCAGGTCTTCCTCCATGTCCGCCGTTAATATATTAAACAAGTAAGAGCTCAGTGGACATCCTTGTCTTACTCCTCTCGCTGTCCAAAAACAATCTCCAACTTCGTCTCCCACCTTCACCCTACTTCTTGTTTCCCTGTATACTTCCCCTACTCTTATCCTTAATCCTTCACTTACCCCTCTCTCCTCCATGGCCTTCCACAGTATCCCTCTGTCTACCGTGTCAAATGCAGCCTTTAAATCTATAAATAGCGCCACTATCTTCCCTTTCTTTCTCGCTATCCCCCTATTTATAATAAAATTTAGTACGTATATATTGTCCAGCGTCCCCCTACCCCTCCTGAATCCCGTTTGGTTTTCCGGGATCATTTGTCCTATTTCCATTTCTCTGGCCAACCTCTCAGCTGTTACCGATGCGTACACCTTGTACATTGATTCCATTATCGTCACCCCTCTATAATCCTCCACTCTGACTCCCTCTCCCTTTTTTATTATAGGCACTATTATTCCTTCATTCCAATCCTTCGGCCATCCTTCTCCTCTCCATACCCTATTTATCACCTTCCATAACCACTCCTGCACCTGTAACCCTCCGTATTTCCATACCTCGTTAGGCACTTCATCCCGCCCCATCGCTTTTCCGTTTCTCAGCCTCTTTGCTATCTTTACCACCTCTTCCAGTTCTATTTCCTCTCCTGCTTCTATTTCCCGCTGTTTCTCTTGCCCTGCCACTACCCTTACCTCCACTCCTCCCAATATCCTCATAAAATATTCCTTCCACTCCTCTATTTCTATCTCCTCGCTTATCCTCTTTCTCCTTTTCCTCCCTCTATTCACCACCTCCCACACCTCTCTCTCACTTTTCGCCTGCTCTGCCTCTTTTACGTATTTCTCGGCCTCTTCTCTTTTTTTCTCTTCACATTTTCTTTGATACTTTCTCTTTTCCTCTTTATACTCTGTGGCCTCACCTCCACGCCTTCTCCATCTCCTCAGCGCTAATCTTGTGTTTTTCTTTGCTTCAGCACACTCTTCATCCCACCATCCTCTTCTTTTTCTTTCCTCCTTTCCTCCACTCGCCTTTAGTGCTGCCTTTATTTTTGTCTTTCCCTCTGCAATCTCTTCGTCCACCCCTTTGTTCCAATCTTTGTCCCTCCCCTCCCCTATCCCTTCCACCGCCTCCCTGAATTTCTCCTTACCCCTCTCAGTCCACTCGACTCTCGTTTGACCTTTCCTTCCTCCTTCTTCAATTACACTCCTTTCAGCCCTGCCCTTCAACGTCACAATCATCGGGTGATGATCCGAATCAACCTCCTCTCCTACATTCAGGCTTTCCAGTCTTTCCCCTATTCCTGCTTCTCCCATCACATAATCTATCACCGTCTCACTTCTTGGCCCCACGTATGTATACTCGCCATTTTCATCACCTTTCGTTATTCCGTTTAATATTCCCCATCCCTGCTCCTCTAGCCATCTTATTAGTTTTTTCCCCTCCGCATTTTCTACACTATCCTTCGACTCTCTTCTCACTTCACTACCCCCTTCCATTTCCCATCCTCCTTTCTTACCCGTCCTTGCGTTCAAGTCCCCACCTATTAACGTTTCCCACTCCTTCTCCTCTTTTTCCGTCCAGTCCTTCATCTTTTCTAGCTTTTTCTCTATGTCCCCATTTATGTATACTCCTACTATCCTCCATTTCTTGCCTCCTATTTTAATGTTTACTTCCATCACCCCTTCTCCACATTCTTTTATACACCCTGTCCCGCCCTCCATCAGTTCCTTTCTTACTCCTGCTACCATTCCTCCTTTTGCCCTCCCCTTCTTTTCATCCCTCTTCGCCGCTTGCATTTTCCATATATACCCTTTCGGCAGCTTACTTCTTACTATGTCCCATCCTTTTTCCTCTACCCACGTCTCCATCATTATTACCACATCCCACCTCTCCATTCTGTTCCAGAATTGCTTATCCTTTCTCGCTAATCCTGCCACGTTCCACCATGCTATCCTGTACCTTTCTTTCCCTTTTCTCTCCTCACTTTGTCTCTCTTCCTTTCTTCCTTTTATCCCCCTTTTCTTCCTCTTCCCCTCTGCCCTTCCCCCTGTTGCTCCACCTGTTCTGTCTCTTCCCTCCTTCCACTTTTTTCCCTTCCTGCTGCATCCCTTAGCACCTCGTTCCTTTCATCCCATTTCCACCATTGATCCTCTATCCTTATCCTACTATACCTTACCAGTACCCTTCTTCCCTTCTTTCTCTCCTCTCTCGCAATATCCTCTATTTCCCACCTCATTTTCCTTTCCCTCCATGTTAAGTCGTCCTCTATTCTCTCTTTTCTACCTGCTAGTTTCTTTTTTGCCTCCATCACCTTTCTTTTTGTCTCCTTATCTGCCATTCTTACTACCACCATCCCTTCCCCCTTCCCTATTCTTTTTACTGTCTCTATCTCTTCTTCTACTCCTATGCTTTTGAATAATTTTTCCACCTCCTCCTTCATCCTCTCCACTCCTCCTTGTAGCCCTTTCACAACCATATTATTCCTTCTCTCCACTCTGTCCTTTTCCTCCAGTCTCCACTCCAGCTCTTTTACCTTAACTTCTATCTTATCCTCACCTTTTTTTCCCATCCCTCCTTTCATTTCCATTTCTAGCTTCTCAATTCTTTCCATTATTCTTCCCTCTCCTTTCCCTCCTTCTTTCTCTATTTTTTCTACTCTCTCCTTCAGTTTCTCTAATTCCTGCCTCGTTTCCTTCCTTTCCTCCTCCCATATCTCATCTCTCCTTCTCAACTCTTCCTTTAATTCGTTTATTTCTGTTTTCAGTCTTTTTTCCTGCTCTCTCGCAACCTCCTTCACCTCCTGTCTCCCCTCCGCTATCTCTATCCTCATACTCTTTAATATCTCCAGCATCTCATCTTTTCCTTTTTCTTCCTCCTTCTCTCCTTTCCCCTGCCCTTGTGGTGATCTTACTACCACCTTACTGCTCCTGAATGCTTCCTCACTCTCTGTATCATTTTCCATCCTCCCCCTTTTTTTACCAAAGTAATCCTCCATCTTTCCCGTACTGTAACTCCTTTCCCTCTGCAGTCTCTCCACCTTCTTCTTTATCCCTTTTCCCGTCTCCTCTTCATCCCCCCTTTCGTCTCCCATTCTTACTCTTTCTATTATTCTTCCTACTCTCTTCTTATACCTTAGATTTCCTCTTGATACCCTTATCTACTTCTGCTATCTGCACACCAGCTCTCTTTCCCTTCCACTCTTCTCTCCCTACCTTACCGACTTACCTTCTTCTGCACCGGCGCTGTCGCCTGCGTCACCCTAACCTCCAAATTCTTTCCTCCTTCAATCCCACAACCCCTTTTCTCTTTTCTCCCTCACGATCCTGCTGCGCTCGAATCCTTCTTCCCCACTCCACTCCCTGCCTCTACACTTTCTCTTTCTCTCCTACCCTCTTTTTTTTCCACTTCTTTCACCCTAACCTCTCAATTCTTTTTACCTTCAATCCTCCTTCACCTTTTCTACCCACACGTACCTGTTGCTCTCTACAATTTCCTCACCTGCCACTGTACGCCTACACACTCTCTCTTTCTCTCTACACTTTTTCTCACTTCTTTAACCAACTACCAATTTCCTATGCTTCTTCCACACGCTCTCTCTCATTCACACCGGAAACGGAAGTTCTGTTGAGTTTTATTGATAGAGAAGCCTAATTTGAGTAATTTCAGTTGAAATTAACTTCGATTTTTTGGATTTTGTCACGATTTTTGTCAAATTTTAATAAATTTATTTGAAATCAACTTGGATTATTTTGGATTTTGTTGAGTATTTTTGTGGTAGGATCTATATTTGAGTAAATTTAGATGAAAATAACTTCAATTTTTTGGATTGTGAAAAAAATTTAGTTGGAAGTGTCAAATTTTAACAAATTTATTTGAAACCAACTTCGATTTTGTTGGATTTAGTAGAGTATTTTTGTTGTAGGATCCATATTTGAGTAAATTTAGATGAAAATAACTTCAATTTTTTGGATTGTGAAAAAAATTTTAGTTGGAAGTGTCAAATTTTAATAAATTTATTTGAAACCAACTTCGATTTTTTTGGATTTTGTTGCGTATTTTTGTTGTAGGGTCTATATTGGAGTAAATTTTGATGAAAATAACTTCAATTTTTAGGATTGTGAAAAAAAATTTAGTTGGAAGTGTCAAATTTTAATAAATTTATTTGAAACCAATTTCGATTTTTCTCGACTATGTTGAGTTTTTTTGATAGAGAAGCCTAATTTGAGTAATTTCAGTTGAAATTAACTTCGATTTTTTGGATTTTGTCACGATTTTTGCCAAATTTTAATAAATTTATTTGAAATCAACTTGGATTATTTTGGATTTTGTTGAGTATTTTTGTTGTAGGATCTATATTTGAATAAATTTAGATGAAAATAACTTCAATTTTTAGGAATGTGAAAAAAATTTTAGTTGGAAGTGTCAAATTTTAATAAATTTATTTGAAACCATCTTCGATTTTTTTGGATTTTGCCGAGTATTTTTGTTGTAGGATGTATATTTGAGAAAATTTAGTTGAAAATTACGACATTTTTTTTGGATTGTGAAAAAAAATTTTAGTTTGAAGTGTCAAATTTTAATAAATTTATTTGAAACCAGCTTCGATTTTTTTTTATTTTGTTGAGTATTTTTGTTGTAGGGTCTATATTAGAGTAAATTTTGATGAAAATAACTTCAATTTTTGGATTGTGAAAAAAAATTTACTTGGAAGTGTCAAATTTTAATAAATTTATTTGAAACCAACTTCGATTTTTTTGGATTTTGTTGAGTATTTGTGTTGTAGGATATATAATTGAGTAAATTTAGATGAAAATAACGACAATTTTTTTGATTGTGAAAAAAAATTTTAGTTGGAAGTGTCAAATTTTAATAAATGTATTTGAAACCAACTTCGATTTTTTTTTATTTTGTTGCGTATTTTTGTTGTAGGGTCTATATTGGAGTAAATTTGGATGAAAATAACTTCAATTTTTTGGATTGTGAAAAAAAATTTTAGTTGGAAGTGTCAAATTTTAATAAATTTATTTGAAACCAACTTCGATTTTTTTGGATTTTGTTGCGTATTTTTGTTGTAGGGTCTATATTGGAGTAAATTTTGATGAAAATAACTTCAATTTTTAGGATTGTGAAAAAAATATAGTTGGAAGTGTCAAATTTTAATAAATTTATTTGAAACCAACTTCGATTTTTTTTTATTTTGATGAGTATTTTGTTGTAGGATCTATATTTGAGTAAATTTAGATGAAAATAAGTGAATTTTTTGGATTGTGAAAAAAATTTTAGTTGGAAGTGTCAAATTTTAATAAATTTATTTGAAACCAATTTCGATTTTTCTCGACTATGTTGAGTTTTTTTGATAGAGAAGCCTAATTTGAGTAATTTCAGATGAAATTAACTTCGATTTTTTGGATTTTGTCACGATTTTTGCCAAATTTTAATAAATTTATTTGAAATCAACTTGGATTATTTTGGATTTTGTTGAGTATTTTTGTTGTAGGATCTATATTTGAATAAATTTAGATGAAAATAACTTCAATTTTTAGGAATGTGAAAAAAATTTTAGTTGGAAGTGTCAAATTTTAATAAATTTATTTGAAACCATCTTCGATTTTTTTGGATTTTGCCGAGTATTTTTGTTGTAGGATGTATATTTGAGAGAATTTAGTTGAAAATTACGACAATTTTTTTGGATTGTGAAAAAAAATTTTAGTTTGAAGTGTCAAATTTTAATAAATTTATTTGAAACCAGCTTCGATTTTTTTTTATTTTGTTGAGTATTTTTGTTGTAGGGTCTATATTAGAGTAAATTTTGATGAAAATAACTTCAATTTTTAGGATTGTGAAAAAAAATTTAGTTGGAAGTGTCAAATTTTAATAAATTTATTTGAAACCAATTTCGATTTTTCTCGACTATGTTGAGTTTTTTTGATAGAGAAGCCTAATTTGAGTAATTTCAGTTGAAATTAACTTCGATTTTTTGGATTTTGTCACGATTTTTGCCAAATTTTAATAAATTTATTTGAAATCAACTTGGATTATTTTGGATTTAGTAGAGTATTTTTGTTGTAGGATCCATATTTGAGTAAATTTAGATGAAAATAACTTCAATTTTTTGGATTGTGAAAAAAATTTACTTGGAAGTGTCAAATTTTAATAAATTTATTTGAAACCAACTTGGATTATTTTGGATTTTGTTGAGTATTTTTGTGGTAGGATGTATAATTGAGTAAATTTAGATGAAAATAACTTCAATTTTTTGGATTGTGAAAAAAATTTAGTTGGAAGTGTCAAATTTTAACAAATTTATTTGAAACCAACTTCGATTTTGTTGGATTTAGTAGAGTATTTTTGTTGTAGGATCCATATTTGAGTAAATTTAGATGAAAATAACTTCAATTTTTTGGATTGTGAAAAAAATTTTAGTTGGAAGTGTCAAATTTTAATAAATTTATTTGAAACCAACTTCGATTTTTTTGGATTTTGTTGCGTATTTTTGTTGTAGGGTCTATATTGGAGTAAATTTTGATGAAAATAACTTCAATTTTTAGGATTGTGAAAAAAAATTTAGTTGGAAGTGTCAAATTTTAATAAATTTATTTGAAACCAATTTCGATTTTTCTCGACTATGTTGAGTTTTTTTGATAGAGAAGCCTAATTTGATTTATTTCAGTTGAAATTAACTTAGATTTTTAGGATTTTGTCACGATTTCTGCCAAATTTTAATAAATTTATTTGAAATCAACTTGGATTATTTTGGATTTTTTGAGTATTTTTGTTGTAGGATCTATATTTGAGTAAATTTAGATGAAAATAACTTCAATTTTTTGGATTGTGAAAAAAATTTAGTTGGAAGTGTCAAATTTTAATAAATTTATTTGAAACCAACTTGGATTATTTTGGATTTTGTTGAGTATTTTTGTGGTAGGATCTATATTTGAGTAAATTTAGATGAAAATAACTTCAATTTTTTGGATTGTGAAAAAAATTTAGTTGGAAGTGTCAAATTTTAACAAATTTATTTGAAACCAACTTCGATTTTGTTGGATTTAGTAGAGTATTTTTGTTGTAGGATCCATATTTGAGTAAATTTAGATGAAAATAACTTCAATTTTTTGGATTGTGAAAAAAATTTAGTTGGAAGTGTCAAATTTTAATAAATTTATTTGAAACCAACTTCGATTTTTTTGGATTTTGTTGCGTATTTTTGTTGTAGGGTCTATATTGGAGTAAATTTTGATGAAAATAACTTCAATTTTTAGGATTTTGAAAAAAAATTTAGTTGGAAGTGTCAAATTTTAATAAATTTATTTGAAACCAATTTCGATTTTTCTCGACTATGTTGAGTTTTATTGATAGAGAAGCCTAATTTGAGTAATTTCAGTTGAAATTAACTTCGATTTTTTGGATTTTGTCACGATTTTTGTCAAATTTTAATAAATTTATTTGAAATCAACTTGGATTATTTTGGATTTTGTTGAGTATTTTTGTGGTAGGATCTATATTTGAGTAAATTTAGATGAAAATAACTTCAATTTTTTGGATTGTGAAAAAAATTTAGTTGGAAGTGTCAAATTTTAACAAATTTATTTGAAACCAACTTCGATTTTGTTGGATTTAGTAGAGTATTTTTGTTGTAGGATCCATATTTGAGTAAATTTAGATGAAAATAACTTCAATTTTTTGGATTGTGAAAAAAATTTTAGTTGGAAGTGTCAAATTTTAATAAATTTATTTGAAACCAACTTCGATTTTTTTGGATTTTGTTGCGTATTTTTGTTGTAGGGTCTATATTGGAGTAAATTTTGATGAAAATAACTTCAATTTTTAGGATTGTGAAAAAAAATTTAGTTGGAAGTGTCAAATTTTAATAAATTTATTTGAAACCAATTTCGATTTTTCTCGACTATGTTGAGTTTTTTTGATAGAGAAGCCTAATTTGAGTAATTTCAGTTGAAATTAACTTCGATTTTTTGGATTTTGTCACGATTTTTGCCAAATTTTAATAAATTTATTTGAAATCAACTTGGATTATTTTGGATTTTGTTGAGTATTTTTGTTGTAGGATCTATATTTGAATAAATTTAGATGAAAATAACTTCAATTTTTAGGAATGTGAAAAAAATTTTAGTTGGAAGTGTCAAATTTTAATAAATTTATTTGAAACCATCTTCGATTTTTTTGGATTTTGCCGAGTATTTTTGTTGTAGGATGTATATTTGAGAAAATTTAGTTGAAAATTACGACAATTTTTTTGGATTGTGAAAAAAATTTTTAGTTTGAAGTGTCAAATTTTAATAAATTTATTTGAAACCAGCTTCGATTTTTTTTTATTTTGTTGAGTATTTTTGTTGTAGGGTCAATATTAGAGTAAATTTTGATGAAAATAACTTCAATTTTTTGGATTGTGAAAAAAAATTTACTTGGAAGTGTCAAATTTTAATAAATTTATTTGAAACCAACTTCGATTTTGTTGGATTTTGACGAGAATTTCTGTTGTAGGATGTATATTTGAGTACATTTAGTTGAAAATAACGACAATTTTTTTGGATTGTGAAAAAAAAATATAGTTGGAAGTGTCAAATTTTAATAAATTTGTTTGAATCCAACTTCGATTTTTTTTTATTTTGATGAGTATTTTGTTGTAGGATCTATATTTGAGTAAATTTAGATGAAAATAAGTTAATTTTTTGGATTGTGAAAAAAATTTTAGTTGGAAGTGTCAAATTTTAATAAATTTATTTGAAACCAATTTCGATTTTTCTCGACTATGTTGAGTTTTTTTGATAGAGAAGCCTAATTTGAGTAATTTCAGTTGAAATTAACTTCGACTTTTTGGATTTTGTCACGATTTTTGCCAAATTTTAATAAATTTAATTGAAATCAACTTGGATTATTTTGGATTTTGATGAGTATTTTTGTTGTAGGATCTATATTTGAATAAATTTAGATGAAAATAACTTCAATTTTTAGGAATGTGAAAAAAATTTAGTTGGAAGTGTCAAATTTTAATAAATTTATTTGAAACCAACTTCGATTTTGTTGGATTTTGACGAGAATTTCTGTTGTAGGATGTATATTTGAGTAAATTTAGTTGAAAATAACGACAATTTTTTTGGATTGTGAAAAAAAAATTTAGTTTGAAGTGTCAAATTTTAATAAATTTATTTGAAACCAGCTTCGATTTTTTTTTATTTTGTTGAGTATTTTTGTTGTAGGGTCTATATTAGAGTAAATTTTGATGAAAATAACCTCAATTTTAGGATTGTGAAAAAAATTTTAGTTGGAAGTGTCAAATTGTAATAAATTTTTTTGAAACCAACTTCGATTTTTCTCGACTATGTTGAGTTTTTTTGATAGAGAAGCCTAATTTGATTTATTTCAGTTGAAATTAACTTAGATTTTTAGGATTTTGTCACGATTTCTGCCAAATTTTAATAAATTTATTTGAAATCAACTTGGATTATTTTGGATTTTGTTGAGTATTTTTGTTGTAGGATCTATATTTGAGTAAATTTAGATGAAAATAACTTCAATTTTTTGGATTGTGAAAAAAATTTAGTTGGAAGTGTCAAATTTTAATAAATTTATTTGAAACCAACTTCGATTTTTTTGGATTTTGTTGCGTATTTTTGTTGTAGGGTCTATATTGGAGTAAATTTTGATGAAAATAACTTCAATTTTTAGGATTTTGAAAAAAAATTTAGTTGGAAGTGTCAAATTTTAATAAATTTATTTGAAACCAATTTCGATTTTTCTCGACTATGTTGAGTTTTATTGATAGAGAAGCCTAATTTGAGTAATTTCAGTTGAAATTAACTTCGATTTTTTGGATTTTGTCACGATTTTTGTCAAATTTTAATAAATTTATTTGAAATCAACTTGGATTATTTTGGATTTAGTAGAGTATTTTTGTTGTAGGATCCATATTTGAGTAAATTTAGATGAAAATAACTTCAATTTTTTGGATTGTGAAAAAAATTTACTTGGAAGTGTCAAATTTTAATAAATTTATTTGAAACCAACTTCGATTTTTTTGGATTTTGTTGAGTATTTGTGTTGTAGGATGTATAATTGAGTAAATTTAGATGAAAATAACGACAATTTTTTGGATTGTGAAAAAAAATTTTAGTTGGAAGTGTCAAATTTTAATAAATGTATTTGAAACCAACTTCGATTTTTTTTTATTTTGTTGCGTATTTTTGTTGTAGGGTCTATATTGGAGTAAATTTTGATGAAAATAACTTCAATTTTTAGGATTGTGAAAAAAATATAGTTGGAAGTGTCAAATTTTAATAAATTTATTTGAAACCAACTTCGATTTTTTTTTATTTTGATGAGTATTTTGTTGTAGGATCTATATTTGAGTAAATTTAGATGAAAATAAGTGAATTTTTTGGATTGTGAAAAAAATTTTAGTTGGAAGTGTCAAATTTTAATAAATTTATTTGAAACCAATTTCGATTTTTCTCGACTATGTTAAGTTTTTTTGATAGAGAAGCCTAATTTGAGTAATTTCAGTTGAAATTAACTTCGATTTTTTGGATTTTGTCACGATTTTTGCCAAATTTTAATAAATTTATTTGAAATCAACTTGGATTATTTTGGATTTTGTTGAGTATTTTTGTTGTAGGATCTATATTTGAATAAATTTAGATGAAAATAACTTCAATTTTTAGGAATGTGAAAAAATTTTAGTTGGAAGTGTCAAATTTTAATAAATTTATTTGAAACCATCTTCGATTTTTTTTTATATTGTCGAGTATTTTTGTTGTAGGATCTATATTTGAGTAAATTTAGATGAAAATAACTTCAATTTTTTGGATTGTGAAAAAAAATTTACTTGGAAGTGTCAAATTTTAATAAATTTATTTGAAACCAACTTCGATTTTTTTGGATTTTATTGAGTATTTGTGTTGTAGGATGTATAATTGAGTAAATTTAGATGAAAATAACGACAATTTTTTGGATTGTGAAAAAAAATTTTAGTTTGGAAGTGTCAAATTTTAATAAATGTATTTGAAACCAACTTCGATTTTTTTTTATTTTGTTGCGTATTTTTGTTGTAGGGTCTATATTGGAGTAAATTTGGATGAAAATAACTTCAATTTTTAGGATTGTGAAAAAAATTTTAGTTGGAAGTGTCAAATTTTAATAAATTTATTTGAAACCAACTTCGATTTTGTTGGATTTTGACGAGAATTTCTGTTGTAGGATGTATAATTGAGTAAATTTAGTTGAAAATAACGACAATTTTTTTGGATTGTGAAAAAAAAATATAGTTGGAAGTGTCAAATTTTAATAAATTTGTTTGAATCCAACTTCGATTTTTTTTTATTTTGATGAGTATTTTGTTGTAGGATCTATATTTGAGTAAATTTAGATGAAAATAAGTTAATTTTTTTGGATTGTGAAAAAAAAATTTAGTTTGAAGTGTCAAATTTTAATAAATTTATTTGAAACCAGCTTCGATTTTTTTTTATTTTGTTGAGTATTTTTGTTGTAGGGTCTATATTAGAGTAAATTTTGATGAAAATAACCTCAATTTTAGGATTGTGAAAAAAATTTTAGTTGGAAGTGTCAAATTTTAATAAATTTATTTGAAACCAACTTCGATTTTTCTCGACTATGTTGAGTTTTTTTGATAGAGAAGCCTAATTTGATTTATTTCAGTTGAAATTAACTTAGATTTTTAGGATTTTGTCACGATTTCTGCCAAATTTTAATAAATTTATTTGAAATCAACTTGGATTATTTTGGATTTTGTTGAGTATTTTTGTTGTAGGATCTATATTTGAGTAAATTTAGATGAAAATAACTTCAATTTGTTGGATTGTGAAAAAAATTTAGTTGGAAGTGTCAAATTTTAATAAATTTATTTGAAACCAACTTCGATTTTTTTGGATTTTGTTGCGTATTTTTGTTGTAGGGTCTATATTGGAGTAAATTTTGATGAAAATAACTTCAATTTTTAGGATTTTGAAAAAAAATTTAGTTGGAAGTGTCAAATTTTAATAAATTTATTTGAAACCAATTTCGATTTTTCTCGACTATGTTGAGTTTTATTGATAGAGAAGCCTAATTTGAGTAATTGCAGTTGAAATTAACTTCGATTTTTTGGATTTTGTCACGATTTTTGTCAAATTTTAATAAATTTATTTGAAATCAACTTGGATTATTTTGGATTTTCTTGAGTATTTTTGTGGTAGGATCTATATTTGAGTAAATTTAGATGAAAATAACTTCAATTTTTTGGATTGTGAAAAAAATTTAGTTGGAAGTGTCAAATTTTAACAAATTTATTTGAAACCAACTTCGATTTTGTTGGATTTAGTAGAGTATTTTTGTTGTAGGATCCATATTTGAGTAAATTTAGATGAAAATAACTTCAATTTTTTGGATTGTGAAAAAAATTTTAGTTGGAAGTGTCAAATTTTAATAAATTTATTTGAAACCAACTTCGATTTTTTTGGATTTTGTTGCGTATTTTTGTTGTAGGGTCTATATTGGAGTAAATTTTGATGAAAATAACTTCAATTTTTAGGATTGTGAAAAAAAATTTAGTTGGAAGTGTCAAATTTTAATAAATTTATTTGAAACCAATTTCGATTTTTCTCGACTATGTTGAGTTTTTTTGATAGAGAAGCCTAATTTGAGTAATTTCAGTTGAAATTAACTTCGATTTTTTGGATTTTGTCACGATTTTTGCCAAATTTTAATAAATTTATTTGAAATCAACTTGGATTATTTTGGATTTAGTAGAGTATTTTTGTTGTAGGATCCATATTTGAGTAAATTTAGATGAAAATAACTTCAATTTTTTGGATTGTGAAAAAAATTTACTTGGAAGTGTCAAATTTTAATAAATTTATTTGAAACCAACTTCGATTTTTTTGGATTTTGTTGAGTATTTGTGTTGTAGGATGTATAATTGAGTAAATTTAGATGAAAATAACGACAATTTTTTGGATTGTGAAAAAAAATTTTAGTTGGAAGTGTCAAATTTTAATAAATGTATTTGAAACCAACTTGGATTATTTTGGATTTTGTTGAGTATTTTTGTTGTAGGATCTATATTTGAATAAATTTAGATGAAAATAACTTCAATTTTTAGGAATTTGAAAAAAATTTTAGTTGGAAGTGTCAAATTTTAATAAATTTATTTGAAACCATCTTCGATTTTTTTGGATTTTGCCGAGTATTTTTGTTGTAGGATGTATATTTGAGAGAATTTAGTTGAAAATTACGACAATTTTTTTGGATTGTGAAAAAAAATTTTAGTTTGAAGTGTCAAATTTTAATAAATTTATTTGAAACCAGCTTCGATTTTTTTTTATTTTGTTGAGTATTTTTGTTGTAGGGTCTATATTAGAGTAAATTTTGTTGAAAATAACTTCAATTTTTAGGATTGTGAAAAAAAATTTAGTTGGAAGTGTCAAATTTTAATAAATTTATTTGAAACCAATTTCGATTTTTCTCGACTATGTTGAGTGGTTTTGATAGAGAAGCCTAATTTGAGTAATTTCAGTTGAAATTAACTTCGATTTTTTGGATTTTGTCACGATTTTTGCCAAATTTTAATAAATTTATTTGAAATCAACTTGGATTATTTTGGATTTAGTAGAGTATTTTTGTTGTAGGATCCATATTTGAGTAAATTTAGATGAAAATAACTTCAATTTTTTGGATTGTGAAAAAAATTTACTTGGAAGTGTCAAATTTTAATAAATTTATTTGAAACCAACTTCGATTTTTTTGGATTTTGTTGAGTATTTGTGTTGTAGGATGTATAATTGAGTAAATTTAGATGAAAATAACGACAATTTTTTGGATTGTGAAAAAAAATTTTAGTTGGAAGTGTCAAATTTTAATAAATGTATTTGAAACCAACTTCGATTTTTTTTTATTTTGTTGCGTATTTTTGTTGTAGGGTCTATATTGGAGTAAATTTTGATGAAAATAACTTCAATTTTTAGGATTGTGAAAAAAATATAGTTGGAAGTGTCAAATTTTAATAAATTTATTTGAAACCAACTTCGATTTTTTTTTATTTTGATGAGTATTTTGTTGTAGGATCTATATTTGAGTAAATTTAGATGAAAATAAGTGAATTTTTTGGATTGTGAAAAAAATTTTAGTTGGAAGTGTCAAATTTTAATAAATTTATTTGAAACCAATTTCGATTTTTCTCGACTATGTTAAGTTTTTTTGATAGAGAAGCCTAATTTGAGTAATTTCAGTTGAAATTAACTTCGATTTTTTGGATTTTGTCACGATTTTTGCCAAATTTTAATAAATTTATTTGAAATCAACTTGGATTATTTTGGATTTTGTTGAGTATTTTTGTTGTAGGATCTATATTTGAATAAATTTAGATGAAAATAACTTCAATTTTTAGGAATGTGAAAAAATTTTAGTTGGAAGTGTCAAATTTTAATAAATTTATTTGAAACCATCTTCGATTTTTTTTTATATTGTCGAGTATTTTTGTTGTAGGATCTATATTTGAGTAAATTTAGATGAAAATAACTTCAATTTTTTGGATTGTGAAAAAAAATTTACTTGGAAGTGTCAAATTTTAATAAATTTATTTGAAACCAACTTCGATTTTTTTGGATTTTATTGAGTATTTGTGTTGTAGGATGTATAATTGAGTAAATTTAGATGAAAATAACGACAATTTTTTGGATTGTGAAAAAAAATTTTAGTTTGGAAGTGTCAAATTTTAATAAATGTATTTGAAACCAACTTCGATTTTTTTTTATTTTGTTGCGTATTTTTGTTGTAGGGTCTATATTGGAGTAAATTTGGATGAAAATAACTTCAATTTTTAGGATTGTGAAAAAAATTTTAGTTGGAAGTGTCAAATTTTAATAAATTTATTTGAAACCAACTTCGATTTTGTTGGATTTTGACGAGAATTTCTGTTGTAGGATGTATAATTGAGTAAATTTAGTTGAAAATAACGACAATTTTTTTGGATTGTGAAAAAAAAATATAGTTGGAAGTGTCAAATTTTAATAAATTTGTTTGAATCCAACTTCGATTTTTTTTTATTTTGATGAGTATTTTGTTGTAGGATCTATATTTGAGTAAATTTAGATGAAAATAAGTTAATTTTTTTGGATTGTGAAAAAAAAATTTAGTTTGAAGTGTCAAATTTTAATAAATTTATTTGAAACCAGCTTCGATTTTTTTTTATTTTGTTGAGTATTTTTGTTGTAGGGTCTATATTAGAGTAAATTTTGATGAAAATAACCTCAATTTTAGGATTGTGAAAAAAATTTTAGTTGGAAGTGTCAAATTTTAATAAATTTATTTGAAACCAACTTCGATTTTTCTCGACTATGTTGAGTTTTTTTGATAGAGAAGCCTAATTTGATTTATTTCAGTTGAAATTAACTTAGATTTTTAGGATTTTGTCACGATTTCTGCCAAATTTTAATAAATTTATTTGAAATCAACTTGGATTATTTTGGATTTTGTTGAGTATTTTTGTTGTAGGATCTATATTTGAGTAAATTTAGATGAAAATAACTTCAATTTGTTGGATTGTGAAAAAAATTTAGTTGGAAGTGTCAAATTTTAATAAATTTATTTGAAACCAACTTCGATTTTTTTGGATTTTGTTGCGTATTTTTGTTGTAGGGTCTATATTGGAGTAAATTTTGATGAAAATAACTTCAATTTTTAGGATTTTGAAAAAAAATTTAGTTGGAAGTGTCAAATTTTAATAAATTTATTTGAAACCAATTTCGATTTTTCTCGACTATGTTGAGTTTTATTGATAGAGAAGCCTAATTTGAGTAATTGCAGTTGAAATTAACTTCGATTTTTTGGATTTTGTCACGATTTTTGTCAAATTTTAATAAATTTATTTGAAATCAACTTGGATTATTTTGGATTTTGTTGAGTATTTTTGTGGTAGGATCTATATTTGAGTAAATTTAGATGAAAATAACTTCAATTTTTTGGATTGTGAAAAAAATTTAGTTGGAAGTGTCAAATTTTAACAAATTTATTTGAAACCAACTTCGATTTTGTTGGATTTAGTAGAGTATTTTTGTTGTAGGATCCATATTTGAGTAAATTTAGATGAAAATAACTTCAATTTTTTGGATTGTGAAAAAAATTTTAGTTGGAAGTGTCAAATTTTAATAAATTTATTTGAAACCAACTTCGATTTTTTTGGATTTTGTTGCGTATTTTTGTTGTAGGGTCTATATTGGAGTAAATTTTGATGAAAATAACTTCAATTTTTAGGATTGTGAAAAAAAATTTAGTTGGAAGTGTCAAATTTTAATAAATTTATTTGAAACCAATTTCGATTTTTCTCGACTATGTTGAGTTTTTTTGATAGAGAAGCCTAATTTGAGTAATTTCAGTTGAAATTAACTTCGATTTTTTGGATTTTGTCACGATTTTTGCCAAATTTTAATAAATTTATTTGAAATCAACTTGGATTATTTTGGATTTTGTTGCGTATTTTTGTTGTAGGGTCTATATTGGAGTAAATTTGGATGAAAATAACTTCAATTTTTTGGATTGTGAAAAAAAATTTTAGTTGGAAGTGTCAAATTTTAATAAATTTATTTGAATCCAACTTCGATTTTTTTGGATTTAGTTGAGTATTTTTGTTGTAGGATGTATATTTGAGTAAATTTAGATGAAAATAACGACAATTTTTTGGATTGTGAAAAAAAATTTTAGTTGGAAGTGTCAAATTTTAATAAATTTATTTGAAACCAACTTCGAGTTTTTTTGGATTTTGCCGAGTATTTTTGTTGTAGGATGTATATTTGAGTAAATTTAGATGAGAATAACGACAATTTTTTGGATTGTGAAAAAAAATTTTAGTTGGAACTGTCAAATTTTAATAAATTTATTTGAAACCAGCTTCGATTTTTTTTTATTTTGTCGAGTATTTTTGTTGTAGGATGTATATTTGAGTAAATTTAGATGAAAATAACGACAATTTTTTGGATTGTGAAAAAAAATTTTAGTTGGAAGTGTCAAATTTTAATTAATTTATTTGAAACCAACTTCGATTTTTTTTGGATTTTGTCGAGTATTTTTGTTGCAGGATGTATATTTGAGTAAATTTAGTTGAAAATAACGACAATTTTTTGGATTGTGAAAAAAAATTTTAGTTGGAAGTGTCAAATTTTAATAAATTTATTTGAAACTAACTTCGATTTTTTTGGATTTTGTTGCGTATTTTTGTTGTAGGGTCTATATTGGAGTAAATTTTGATGAAAATAACTTCAATTTTTAGGATTGTGAAAAAAATATAGTTGGAAGTGTCAAATTTTAATAAATTTATTTGAAACCAACTTCGATTTTTTTTTATTTTGATGAGTATTTTGTTGTAGGATCTATATTTGAGTAAATTTAGATGAAAATAAGTGAATTTTTTGGATTGTGAAAAAAATTTTAGTTGGAAGTGTCAAATTTTAATAAATTTATTTGAAACCAATTTCGATTTTTCTCGACTATGTTGAGTTTTTTTGATAGAGAAGCCTAATTTGAGTAATTTCAGTTGAAATTAACTTCGATTTTTTGGATTTTGTCACGATTTTTGCCAAATTTTAATAAATTTATTTGAAATCAACTTGGATTATTTTGGATTTTGTTGAGTATTTTTGTTGTAGGATCTATATTTGAATAAATTTAGATGAAAATAACTTCAATTTTTAGGAATGTGAAAAAATTTTAGTTGGAAGTGTCAAATTTTAATAAATTTATTTGAAACCATCTTCGATTTTTTTTTATATTGTCGAGTATTTTTGTTGTAGGATCTATATTTGAGTAAATTTAGATGAAAATAACTTCAATTTTTTGGATTGTGAAAAAAAATTTACTTGGAAGTGTCAAATTTTAATAAATTTATTTGAAACCAACTTCGATTTTTTTGGATTTTGTTGAGTATTTGTGTTGTAGGATGTATAATTGAGTAAATTTAGATGAAAATAACGACAATTTTTTGGATTGTGAAAAAAAATTTTAGTTTGGAAGTGTCAAATTTTAATAAATGTATTTGAAACCAACTTCGATTTTTTTTTATTTTGTTGCGTATTTTTGTTGTAGGGTCTATATTGGAGTAAATTTGGATGAAAATAACTTCAATTTTTAGGATTGTGAAAAAAATTTTAGTTGGAAGTGTCAAATTTTAATAAATTTATTTGAAACCAACTTCGATTTTGTTGGATTTTGACGAGAATTTCTGTTGTAGGATGTATAATTGAGTAAATTTAGTTGAAAATAACGACAATTTTTTTGGATTGTGAAAAAAAAATATAGTTGGAAGTGTCAAATTTTAATAAATTTGTTTGAATCCAACTTCGATTTTTTTTTATTTTGATGAGTATTTTGTTGTAGGATCTATATTTGAGTAAATTTAGATGAAAATAAGTTAATTTTTTGGATTGTGAAAAAAATTTTAGTTGGAAGTGTCAAATTTTAATAAATTTATTTGAAACCAATTTCGATTTTTCTCGACTATGTTGAGTTTTTTTTATAGAGAAGCCTAATTTGAGTAATTTCAGTTGTAATTAACTTCGACTTTTTGGATTTTGTCACGATTTTTGCCAAATTTTAATAAATTTAATTGAAATCAACTTGGATTATTTTGGATTTTGATGAGTATTTTTGTTGTAGGATCTATATTTGAATAAATTTAGATGAAAATAACTTCAATTTTTAGGAATGTGAAAAAAATTTAGTTGGAAGTGTCAAATTTTAATAAATTTATTTGAAACCAACTTCGATTTTGTTGGATTTTGACGAGAATTTCTGTTGTAGGATGTATATTTGAGTAAATTTAGTTGAAAATAACGACAATTTTTTTGGATTGTGAAAAAAAAATTTAGTTTGAAGTGTCAAATTTTAATAAATTTATTTGAAACCAGCTTCGATTTTTTTTTATTTTGTTGAGTATTTTTGTTGTAGGGTCTATATTAGAGTAAATTTTGATGAAGATAACCTCAATTTTAGGATTGTGAAAAAAATTTTAGTTGGAAGTGTCAAATTTTAATAAATTTATTTGAAACCAACTTCGATTTTTCTCGACTATGTTGAGTTTTTTTTATAGAGAAGCCTAATTTGATTTATTTCAGTTGAAATTAACTTAGATTTTTAGGATTTTGTCACGATTTCTGCCAAATTTTAATAAATTTATTTGAAATCAACTTGGATTATTTTGGATTTTGTTGAGTATTTTTGTTGTAGGATCTATATTTGAGTAAATTTAGATGAAAATAACTTCAATTTTTTGGATTGTGAAAAAAATTTAGTTGGAAGTGTCAAATTTTAATAAATTTATTTGAAACCAACTTCGATTTTTTTGGATTTTGTTGCGTATTTTTGTTGTAGGGTCTATATTGGAGTAAATTTTGATGAAAATAACTTCAATTTTTAGGATTTTGAAAAAAAATTTAGTGGGAAGTGTCAAATTTTAATAAATTTATTTGAAACCAATTTCGATTTTTCTCGACTATGTTGAGTTTTATTGTATGTATGTATGTATGTATATTTATTGTTCCCCGTAGGGTTTACAAGAACTTCCGGTCCCTTTCGCCTTTCCTACTTCTTACCCACTTTTACATTTACCATCTCTATTTACATTTTACATTTTTTTTTTTTTTTTTTACATTCTTACATTTTTTACATTCTTTCATTCTTAGATTCATACATTCTTACATTCTTGCATTCTTGCATTCTTGCATTCTTCCATTCTTCCATTCTTACATTCCTATTATATTTCTTACATTTTTAAGTTATTACATAAATTACATAAATTAGTATTACATAAATTATCACATTTTTACCTTTTATATACTTTTACACTTTTTACATTCCTTTTACATTCTTTTTACATTCTTTTTACATTCTTTTTACATTCTTTTTACATTCTTTTTACATTCTTCTTTGTTTCTTTTCTACACTTTCTAACACCTCTCCACATCTCATTCTGTTTCCTCTAGTCCACGCTCGCCCTGGCTCTCCCACGCTTGCCCTCGCTCGCCTTCGCTCGCCCTCGCTCGCCCGCGCTCGCTTTCGCCTTCTCCCTCTTTCGCCCTCGCTCGTCGTCGCTCGCTTACGCTTGCCCTCGACCCTCTCTCTCTCTCTCTCACTCCCCCGCCCTCTCGTCTTTGACTTATTCTCTATCCTTAATTCTACCTATTCTCACTTATTTAATACTACTTCGCCCTCTCTCTTTCGTCCTTCCGCTCCCGCATCCTCTCTCCTTCTTTCACTCCTTCTTCCTTTCCTCTTCTCTCCACCACCCCTCTCCTGCTCCTTTCCTTTCTACAACTGTTCTCTTTCACCTCTCTTTTATTCGTGTCCTGTCACCCTCTTCCTGCTCCCTCTCCACCCCCTCGCCCTGCCTCGCTCTGTGCTCCTCCAGCTTCCTTATCCAACTCTCCCCCTCCCCTTCTTCTCCTAATATCTTACATACATTCTCTTGCCAGCTGCCTTCTCCCTCGCCTCTACACCTTTCCCATATATGTTCCCATGTCTCCTCTTCACTTCCGCACACTCTGCACATTCTCTCATCTTCATTTTCCCAGTATCGTGCCTCAGCCATTCCGTTCCCCAGTCTATACCTCGTAATTCTTCTCCACCTTTTTTCCCCCCAGCCGTTGTCCAGATATTTCGGTAATCCCTCCCCCCTCACCCACTTATACCATTTATTGTATTTTGAATTACGTATTCTTTCCCATGTCTGCCGCTCTTGCTTCTCTCTATCCCTTCTCTCCACTTCATCGTATCCTTCTCTTCCTCTTTTCCTTATCTCCTTCACTTCCTCAATCTCTAACCCTACTTCCTCGAAGAACCCCCTCCTTTCCTCCTCCCACACTGATAACTTCCCACTTCTACCTTCTCTCTTTTTCACTTCTTCCCAGCATTTCCTCGCCCACCCACTCCCTCCCCCTTCTTCTAGTCTTATTTCAAAATTCCACGCCCTTCTACCCGCTGCTGTCCTCATCTTCACCCTCTCTACTTCCTTCCTTGCCATGTACCCTGGCGTCCTCCATTCCACACCTAGCACCCACCTTATATATTTTTCCTGCAGTGACTCTATTGCCCTCCTTTCCCTCCATCCCCATACTTCCACCCCGTAGCTCGCCACCGTCCATACCAACGCATCGAACAACCTTAATCTTCTTCTAACATCCTTCACCCACTTCCTTTCCCCAATTCCCCACACCTGTCTCATCGCCACTGCCGCTTTTCTTGCCCTTTCTTTCACTTGTCCATCCTGCGCTCCATTCCTTTCTATCTCATACCCTAGGTACGTGTATTTTTTCACCTCTTCTATTTCCTTTCCTTTCCATCTCCAGCAAACCTTCTTTTTTCTTCCTCCTCCCTTCGACAGCCTCATTATTTTAGTTTTCTCTACATTTAGTACGAGCCTCTTCCTATCCAAGTATTTCTCTAGTCTTTTAATCATTCCCTGCATCTCCCCTTCATCCTCCGCTAGCAGCACTATGTCATCCGCATACGCTAGTGATCTTATCTTCTCGTCCCCTATTCTTACTCCTCCCCATCCTCCTCTTTCCAGGTCTTCCTCCATGTCCGCCGTTAATATATTAAACAAGTAAGAGCTCAGTGGACATCCTTGTCTTACTCCTCTCGCTGTCCAAAAACAATCTCCAACTTCGTCTCCCACCTTCACCCTACTTCTTGTTTCCCTGTATACTTCCCCTACTCTTATCCTTAATCCTTCACTTACCCCTCTCTCCTCCATGGCCTTCCACAGTATCCCTCTGTCTACCGTGTCAAATGCAGCCTTTAAATCTATAAATAGCGCCACTATCTTCCCTTTCTTTCTCGCTATCCCCCTATTTATAATAAAATTTAGTACGTATATATTGTCCAGCGTCCCCCTACCCCTCCTGAATCCCGTTTGGTTTTCCGGGATCATTTGTCCTATTTCCATTTCTCTGGCCAACCTCTCAGCTGTTACCGATGCGTACACCTTGTACATTGATTCCATTATCGTCACCCCTCTATAATCCTCCACTCTGACTCCCTCTCCCTTTTTTATTATAGGCACTATTATTCCTTCATTCCAATCCTTCGGCCATCCTTCTCCTCTCCATACCCTATTTATCACCTTCCATAACCACTCCTGCACCTGTAACCCTCCGTATTTCCATACCTCGTTAGGCACTTCATCCCGCCCCATCGCTTTTCCGTTTCTCAGCCTCTTTGCTATCTTTACCACCTCTTCCAGTTCTATTTCCTCTCCTGCTTCTATTTCCCGCTGTTTCTCTTGCCCTGCCACTACCCTTACCTCCACTCCTCCCAATATCCTCATAAAATATTCCTTCCACTCCTCTATTTCTATCTCCTCGCTTATCCTCTTTCTCCTTTTCCTCCCTCTATTCACCACCTCCCACACCTCTCTCTCACTTTTCGCCTGCTCTGCCTCTTTTACGTATTTCTCGGCCTCTTCTCTTTTTTTCTCTTCACATTTTCTTTGATACTTTCTCTTTTCCTCTTTATACTCTGTGGCCTCACCTCCACGCCTTCTCCATCTCCTCAGCGCTAATCTTGTGTTTTTCTTTGCTTCAGCACACTCTTCATCCCACCATCCTCTTCTTTTTCTTTCCTCCTTTCCTCCACTCGCCTTTAGTGCTGCCTTTATTTTTGTCTTTCCCTCTGCAATCTCTTCGTCCACCCCTTTGTTCCAATCTTTGTCCCTCCCCTCCCCTATCCCTTCCACCGCCTCCCTGAATTTCTCCTTACCCCTCTCAGTCCACTCGACTCTCGTTTGACCTTTCCTTCCTCCTTCTTCAATTACACTCCTTTCAGCCCTGCCCTTCAACGTCACAATCATCGGGTGATGATCCGAATCAACCTCCTCTCCTACATTCAGGCTTTCCAGTCTTTCCCCTATTCCTGCTTCTCCCATCACATAATCTATCACCGTCTCACTTCTTGGCCCCACGTATGTATACTCGCCATTTTCATCACCTTTCGTTATTCCGTTTAATATTCCCCATCCCTGCTCCTCTAGCCATCTTATTAGTTTTTTCCCCTCCGCATTTTCTACACTATCCTTCGACTCTCTTCTCACTTCACTACCCCCTTCCATTTCCCATCCTCCTTTCTTACCCGTCCTTGCGTTCAAGTCCCCACCTATTAACGTTTCCCACTCCTTCTCCTCTTTTTCCGTCCAGTCCTTCATCTTTTCTAGCTTTTTCTCTATGTCCCCATTTATGTATACTCCTACTATCCTCCATTTCTTGCCTCCTATTTTAATGTTTACTTCCATCACCCCTTCTCCACATTCTTTTATACACCCTGTCCCGCCCTCCATCAGTTCCTTTCTTACTCCTGCTACCATTCCTCCTTTTGCCCTCCCCTTCTTTTCATCCCTCTTCGCCGCTTGCATTTTCCATATATACCCTTTCGGCAGCTTACTTCTTACTATGTCCCATCCTTTTTCCTCTACCCACGTCTCCATCATTATTACCACATCCCACCTCTCCATTCTGTTCCAGAATTGCTTATCCTTTCTCGCTAATCCTGCCACGTTCCACCATGCTATCCTGTACCTTTCTTTCCCTTTTCTCTCCTCACTTTGTCTCTCTTCCTTTCTTCCTTTTATCCCCCTTTTCTTCCTCTTCCCCTCTGCCCTTCCCCCTGTTGCTCCACCTGTTCTGTCTCTTCCCTCCTTCCACTTTTTTCCCTTCCTGCTGCATCCCTTAGCACCTCGTTCCTTTCATCCCATTTCCACCATTGATCCTCTATCCTTATCCTACTATACCTTACCAGTACCCTTCTTCCCTTCTTTCTCTCCTCTCTCGCAATATCCTCTATTTCCCACCTCATTTTCCTTTCCCTCCATGTTAAGTCGTCCTCTATTCTCTCTTTTCTACCTGCTAGTTTCTTTTTTGCCTCCATCACCTTTCTTTTTGTCTCCTTATCTGCCATTCTTACTACCACCATCCCTTCCCCCTTCCCTATTCTTTTTACTGTCTCTATCTCTTCTTCTACTCCTATGCTTTTGAATAATTTTTCCACCTCCTCCTTCATCCTCTCCACTCCTCCTTGTAGCCCTTTCACAACCATATTATTCCTTCTCTCCACTCTGTCCTTTTCCTCCAGTCTCCACTCCAGCTCTTTTACCTTAACTTCTATCTTATCCTCACCTTTTTTTCCCATCCCTCCTTTCATTTCCATTTCTAGCTTCTCAATTCTTTCCATTATTCTTCCCTCTCCTTTCCCTCCTTCTTTCTCTATTTTTTCTACTCTCTCCTTCAGTTTCTCTAATTCCTGCCTCGTTTCCTTCCTTTCCTCCTCCCATATCTCATCTCTCCTTCTCAACTCTTCCTTTAATTCGTTTATTTCTGTTTTCAGTCTTTTTTCCTGCTCTCTCGCAACCTCCTTCACCTCCTGTCTCCCCTCCGCTATCTCTATCCTCATACTCTTTAATATCTCCAGCATCTCATCTTTTCCTTTTTCTTCCTCCTTCTCTCCTTTCCCCTGCCCTTGTGGTGATCTTACTACCACCTTACTGCTCCTGAATGCTTCCTCACTCTCTGTATCATTTTCCATCCTCCCCCTTTTTTTACCAAAGTAATCCTCCATCTTTCCCGTACTGTAACTCCTTTCCCTCTGCAGTCTCTCCACCTTCTTCTTTATCCCTTTTCCCGTCTCCTCTTCATCCCCCCTTTCGTCTCCCATTCTTACTCTTTCTATTATTCTTCCTACTCTCTTCTTATACCTTAGATTTCCTCTTGATATCCTTATCTACTTCTGCTATCTGCACACCAGCTCTCTTTCCCTTCCACTCTTCTCTCCCTACCTTACCGACTTACCTTCTTCTGCACCGGCGCTGTCGCCTGCGTCACCCTAACCTCCAAATTCTTTCCTCCTTCAATCCCACAACCCCTTTTCTCTTTTCTCCCTCACGATCCTGCTGCGCTCGAATCCTTCTTCCCCACTCCACTCCCTGCCTCTACACTTTCTCTTTCTCTCCTACCCGCTTTTTTTTCCACTTCTTTCACCCTAACCTCTCAATTCTTTTTACCTTCAATCCTCCTTCACCTTTTCTACCCACACGTACCTGTTGCTCTCTACAATTTCCTCACCTGCCACTGTACGCCTACACACTCTCTCTTTCTCTCTACACTTTTTCTCACTTCTTTAACCAACTACCAATTTCCTATGCTTCTTCCACACGCTCTCTCTCATTCACACCGGAAACGGAAGTTCTGTTGAGTTTTATTGATAGAGAAGCCTAATTTGAGTAATTTCAGTTGAAATTAACTTCGATTTTTTGGATTTTGTCACGATTTTTGTCAAATTTTAATAAATTTATTTGAAATCAACTTGGATTATTTTGGATTTTGTTGAGTATTTTTGTGGTAGGATCTATATTTGAGTAAATTTAGATGAAAATAACTTCAATTTTTTGGATTGTGAAAAAAATTTAGTTGGAAGTGTCAAATTTTAACAAATTTATTTGAAACCAACTTCGATTTTGTTGGATTTAGTAGAGTATTTTTGTTGTAGGATCCATATTTGAGTAAATTTAGATGAAAATAACTTCAATTTTTTGGATTGTGAAAAAAATTTTAGTTGGAAGTGTCAAATTTTAATAAATTTATTTGAAACCAACTTCGATTTTTTTGGATTTTGTTGCGTATTTTTGTTGTAGGGTCTATATTGGAGTAAATTTTGATGAAAATAACTTCAATTTTTAGGATTGTGAAAAAAAATTTAGTTGGAAGTGTCAAATTTTAATAAATTTATTTGAAACCAATTTCGATTTTTCTCGACTATGTTGAGTTTTTTTGATAGAGAAGCCTAATTTGAGTAATTTCAGTTGAAATTAACTTCGATTTTTTGGATTTTGTCACGATTTTTGCCAAATTTTAATAAATTTATTTGAAATCAACTTGGATTATTTTGGATTTTGTTGAGTATTTTTGTTGTAGGATCTATATTTGAATAAATTTAGATGAAAATAACTTCAATTTTTAGGAATGTGAAAAAAATTTTAGTTGGAAGTGTCAAATTTTAATAAATTTATTTGAAACCATCTTCGATTTTTTTGGATTTTGCCGAGTATTTTTGTTGTAGGATGTATATTTGAGAAAATTTAGTTGAAAATTACGACAATTTTTTTGGATTGTGAAAAAAAATTTTAGTTTGAAGTGTCAAATTTTAATAAATTTATTTGAAACCAGCTTCGATTTTTTTTTATTTTGTTGAGTATTTTTGTTGTAGGGTCTATATTAGAGTAAATTTTGATGAAAATAACTTCAATTTTTTGGATTGTGAAAAAAAATTTACTTGGAAGTGTCAAATTTTAATAAATTTATTTGAAACCAACTTCGATTTTTTTGGATTTTGTTGAGTATTTGTGTTGTAGGATATATAATTGAGTAAATTTAGATGAAAATAACGACAATTTTTTTGATTGTGAAAAAAAATTTTAGTTGGAAGTGTCAAATTTTAATAAATGTATTTGAAACCAACTTCGATTTTTTTTTATTTTGTTGCGTATTTTTGTTGTAGGGTCTATATTGGAGTAAATTTGGATGAAAATAACTTCAATTTTTTGGATTGTGAAAAAAAATTTTAGTTGGAAGTGTCAAATTTTAATAAATTTATTTGAAACCAACTTCGATTTTTTTGGATTTTGTTGCGTATTTTTGTTGTAGGGTCTATATTGGAGTAAATTTTGATGAAAATAACTTCAATTTTTAGGATTGTGAAAAAAATATAGTTGGAAGTGTCAAATTTTAATAAATTTATTTGAAACCAACTTCGATTTTTTTTTATTTTGATGAGTATTTTGTTGTAGGATCTATATTTGAGTAAATTTAGATGAAAATAAGTGAATTTTTTGGATTGTGAAAAAAATTTTAGTTGGAAGTGTCAAATTTTAATAAATTTATTTGAAACCAATTTCGATTTTTCTCGACTATGTTGAGTTTTTTTGATAGAGAAGCCTAATTTGAGTAATTTCAGATGAAATTAACTTCGATTTTTTGGATTTTGTCACGATTTTTGCCAAATTTTAATAAATTTATTTGAAATCAACTTGGATTATTTTGGATTTTGTTGAGTATTTTTGTTGTAGGATCTATATTTGAATAAATTTAGATGAAAATAACTTCAATTTTTAGGAATGTGAAAAAAATTTTAGTTGGAAGTGTCAAATTTTAATAAATTTATTTGAAACCATCTTCGATTTTTTTGGATTTTGCCGAGTATTTTTGTTGTAGGATGTATATTTGAGAGAATTTAGTTGAAAATTACGACAATTTTTTTGGATTGTGAAAAAAAATTTTAGTTTGAAGTGTCAAATTTTAATAAATTTATTTGAAACCAGCTTCGATTTTTTTTTATTTTGTTGAGTATTTTTGTTGTAGGGTCTATATTAGAGTAAATTTTGATGAAAATAACTTCAATTTTTAGGATTGTGAAAAAAAATTTAGTTGGAAGTGTCAAATTTTAATAAATTTATTTGAAACCAGTTTCGATTTTTCTCGACTATGTTGAGTTTTTTTGATAGAGAAGCCTAATTTGAGTAATTTCAGTTGAAATTAACTTCGATTTTTTGGATTTTGTCACGATTTTTGCCAAATTTTAATAAATTTATTTGAAATCAACTTGGATTATTTTGGATTTAGTAGAGTATTTTTGTTGTAGGATCCATATTTGAGTAAATTTAGATGAAAATAACTTCAATTTTTTGGATTGTGAAAAAAATTTACTTGGAAGTGTCAAATTTTAATAAATTTATTTGAAACCAACTTGGATTATTTTGGATTTTGTTGAGTATTTTTGTGGTAGGATGTATAATTGAGTAAATTTAGATGAAAATAACTTCAATTTTTTGGATTGTGAAAAAAATTTAGTTGGAAGTGTCAAATTTTAACAAATTTATTTGAAACCAACTTCGATTTTGTTGGATTTAGTAGAGTATTTTTGTTGTAGGATCCATATTTGAGTAAATTTAGATGAAAATAACTTCAATTTTTTGGATTGTGAAAAAAATTTTAGTTGGAAGTGTCAAATTTTAATAAATTTATTTGAAACCAACTTCGATTTTTTTGGATTTTGTTGCGTATTTTTGTTGTAGGGTCTATATTGGAGTAAATTTTGATGAAAATAACTTCAATTTTTAGGATTGTGAAAAAAAATTTAGTTGGAAGTGTCAAATTTTAATAAATTTATTTGAAACCAATTTCGATTTTTCTCGACTATGTTGAGTTTTTTTGATAGAGAAGCGTAATTTGAGTAATTTCAGTTGAAATTAACTTCGATTTTTTGGATTTTGTCACGATTTTTGCCAAATTTTAATAAATTTATTTGAAATCAACTTGGATTATTTTGGATTTTGTTGAGTATTTTTGTTGTAGGATCTATATTTGAATAAATTTAGATGAAAATAACTTCAATTTTTAGGAATGTGAAAAAAATTTTAGTTGGAAGTGTCAAATTTTAATAAATTTATTTGCAACCATCTTCGATTTTTTTGGATTTTGCCGAGTATTTTTGTTGTAGGATGTATATTTGAGAAAATTTAGTTGAAAATTACGACAATTTTTTTGGATTGTGAAAAAAAATTTTAGTTTGAAGTGTCAAATTTTAATAAATTTATTTGAAACCAGCTTCGATTTTTTTTTATTTTGTTGAGTATTTTTGTTGTAGGGTCTATATTAGAGTAAATTTTGATGAAAATAACTTCAATTTTTTGGATTGTGAAAAAAAATTTACTTGGAAGTGTCAAATTTTAATAAATTTATTTGAAACCAAGTTCGATTTTTTTGGATTTTGTTGAGTATTTGTGTTGTAGGATATATAATTGAGTAAATTTAGATGAAAATAACGACAATTTTTTTGATTGTGAAAAAAAATTTTAGTTGGAAGTGTCAAATTTTAATAAATGTATTTGAAACCAACTTCGATTTTTTTTTATTTTGATGCGTATTTTTGTTGTAGGGTCTATATTGGAGTAAATTTGGATGAAAATAACTTCAATTTTTTGGATTGTGAAAAAAAATTTTAGTTGGAAGTGTCAAATTTTAATAAATTTATTTGAAACCAACTTCGATTTTTTTGGATTTTGTTGCGTATTTTTGTTGTAGGGTCTATATTGGAGTAAATTTTGATGAAAATAACTTCAATTTTTAGGATTGTGAAAAAAATATAGTTGGAAGTGTCAAATTTTAATAAATTTATTTGAAACCAACTTCGATTTTTTTTTATTTTGATGAGTATTTTGTTGTAGGATCTATATTTGAGTAAATTTAGATGAAAATAAGTGAATTTTTTGGATTGTGAAAAAAATTTTAGTTGGAAGTGTCAAATTTTAATAAATTTATTTGAAACCAATTTCGATTTTTCTCGACTATGTTGAGTTTTTTTGATAGAGAAGCCTAATTTGAGTAATTTCAGTTGAAATTAACTTCGATTTTTTGGATTTTGTCACGATTTTTGCCAAATTTTAATAAATTTATTTGAAATCAACTTGGATTATTTTGGATTTTGTTGAGTATTTTTGTTGTAGGATCTATATTTGAATAAATTTAGATGAAAATAACTTCAATTTTTAGGAATGTGAAAAAAATTTTAGTTGGAAGTGTCAAATTTTAATAAATTTATTTGAAACCATCTTCGATTTTTTTGGATTTTGCCGAGTATTTTTGTTGTAGGATGTATATTTGAGAAAATTTAGTTGAAAATTACGACAATTTTTTTGGATTGTGAAAAAAAATTTTAGTTTGAAGTGTCAAATTTTAATAAATTTATTTGAAACCAGCTTCGATTTTTTTTTATTTTGTTGAGTATTTTTGTTGTAGGGTCTATATTAGAGTAAATTTTGATGAAAATAACTTCAATTTTTAGGATTGTGAAAAAAAATTTAGTTGGAAGTGTCAAATTTTAATAAATTTATTTGAAACCAATTTCGATTTTTCTCGACTATGTTGAGTTTTTTTGATAGAGAAGCCTAATTTGAGTAATTTCAGTTGAAATTAACTTCGATTTTTTGGATTTTGTCACGATTTTTGCCAAATTTTAATAAATTTATTTGAAATCAACTTGGATTATTTTGGATTTAGTAGAGTATTTTTGTTGTAGGATCCATATTTGAGTAAATTTAGATGAAAATAACTTCAATTCTTTGGATTGTGAAAAAAATTTACTTGGAAGTGTCAAATTTTAATAAATTTATTTGAAACCAACTTCGATTTTTTTGGATTTTGTTGAGTATTTGTGTTGTAGGATGTATAATTGAGTAAATTTAGATGAAAATAACGACAATTTTTTGGATTGTGAAAAAAAATTTTAGTTGGAAGTGTCAAATTTTAATAAATGTATTTGAAACCAACTTCGATTTTTTTTTATTTTGTTGCGTATTTTTGTTGTAGGGTCTATATTGGAGTAAATTTGGATGAAAATAACTTCAATTTTTTGGATTGTGAAAAAAAATTTTAGTTGGAAGTGTCAAATTTTAATAAATTTTTTTGAATCCAACTTCGATTTTTTTGGATTTAGTTGAGTATTTTTGTTGTAGGATGTATATTTGAGTAAATTTAGATGAAAATAACGACAATTTTTTGGATTGTGAAAAAAAATTTTAGTTGGAAGTGTCAAATTTTAATAAATTTATTTGAAACCAACTTCGAGTTTTTTTGGATTTTGCCGAGTATTTTTGTTGTAGGATGTATATTTGAGTAAATTTAGATGAGAATAACGACAATTTTTTGGATTGTGAAAAAAAATTTTAGTTGGAACTGTCAAATTTTAATAAATTTATTTGAAACCAGCTTCGATTTTTTTTTTATTTTGTCGAGTATTTTTGTTGTAGGATGTATATTTGAGTAAATTTAGATGAAAATAACGACAATTTTTTGGATTGTGAAAAAAAATTTTAGTTGGAAGTGTCAAATTTTAATAAATTTATTTGAAACCAACTTCGATTTTGTTGGATTTTGACGAGAATTTCTGTTGTAGGATGTATATTTGAGTAAATTTAGTTGAAAATAACGACAATTTTTTTGGATTGTGAAAAAAAAATATAGTTGGAAGTGTCAAATTTTAATAAATTTGTTTGAATCCAACTTCGATTTTTTTTTATTTTGATGAGTATTTTGTTGTAGGATCTATATTTGAGTAAATTTAGATGAAAATAAGTTAATTTTTTGGATTGTGAAAAAAATTTTAGTTGGCAGTGTCAAATTTTAATAAATTTATTTGAAACCAATTTCGATTTTTGTCGACTATGTTGAGTTTTTTTGATAGAGAAGCCTAATTTGAGTAATTTCAGTTGAAATTAACTTCGACTTTTTGGATTTTGTCACGATTTTTGCCAAATTTTAATAAATTTAATTGAAATCAACTTGGATTATTTTGGATTTTGATGAGTATTTTTGTTGTAGGATCTATATTTGAATAAATTTAGATGAAAATAACTTCAATTTTTAGGAATGTGAAAAAAATTTAGTTGGAAGTGTCAAATTTTAATAAATTTATTTGAAACCAACTTCGATTTTGTTGGATTTTGACGAGAATTTCTGTTGTAGGATGTATATTTGAGTAAATTTAGTTGAAAATAACGACAATTTTTTTGGATTGTGAAAAAAAATTTAGTTGGAAGTGTCAAATTTTAATAAATTTATTTGAAACCAACATCGATTTTTTTGGATTTTGTTGCGTATTTTTGTTGTAGGGTCTATATTGGAGTAAATTTTGATGAAAATAACTTCAATTTTTAGGATTTTGAAAAAAAATTTAGTTGGAAGAGTCAAATTTTAATAAATTTATTTGAAACCAATTTCGATTTTTCTCGACTATGTTGAGTTTTATTGATAGAGAAGCCTAATTTGAGTAATTTCAGTTGAAATTAACTTCGATTTTTTGGATTTTGTCACGATTTTTGTCAAATTTTAATAAATTTATTTGAAATCAACTTGGATTATTTTGGATTTTGTTGAGTATTTTTGTGGTAGGATCTATATTTGAGTAAATTTAGATGAAAATAACTTCAATTTTATGGATTGTGAAAAAAATTTAGTTGGAAGTGTCAAATTTTAACAAATTTATTTGAAACCAACTTCGATTTTTTTGGATTTAGTTGAGTATTTTTGTTGTAGGATGTATATTTGAGTAAATTTAGATGAAAATAACGACAATTTTTTGGATTGTGAAAAAAAAATTTAGTTGGAAGTGTCAAATTTTAATTAATTTATTTGAAACCAACTTCGATTTTTTTTGGATTTTGTCGAGTATTTTTGTTGCAGGATGTATATTTGAGTAAATTTAGTTGAAAATAACGACAATTTTTTGGATTGTGAAAAAAAATTTTAGTTGGAAGTGTCAAATTTTAATAAATTTATTTGAAACCAACTTCGATTTTTTTGGATTTTGTTGCGTATTTTTGTTGTAGGGTCTATATTGGAGTAAATTTTGATGAAAATAACTTCAATTTTTAGGATTGTGAAAAAAATATAGTTGGAAGTGTCAAATTTTAATAAATTTATTTGAAACCAACTTCGATTTTTTTTTATTTTGATGAGTATTTTGTTGTAGGATCTATATTTGAGTAAATTTAGATGAAAATAAGTGAATTTTTTGGATTGTGAAAAAAATTTTAGTCGGAAGTGTCAAATTTTAATAAATTTATTTGAAACCAATTTCGATTTTTCTCGACTATGTTGAGTTTTTTTGATAGAGAAGACTAATTTGAGTAATTTCAGTTGAAATTAACTTCGACTTTTTGGATTTTGTCACGATTTTTACAAATTTTAATAAATTTAATTGAAATCAACTTGGATTATTTTGGATTTTGATGAGTATTTTTGTTGTAGGATCTATATTTGAATAAATTTAGATGAAAATAACTTCAATTTTTAGGAATGTGAAAAAAATTTAGTTGGAAGTGTCAAATTTTAATAAATTTATTTGAAACCAACTTCGATTTTGTTGGATTTTGACGAGAATTTCTGTTGTAGGATGTATATTTGAGTAAATTTAGTTGAAAATAACGACAATTTTTTTGGATTGTGAAAAAAAAATTTAGTTTGAAGTGTCAAATTTTAATAAATTTATTTGAAACCAGCTTCGATTTTTTTTTATTTTGTTGAGTATTTTTGTTGTAGGGTCTATATTAGAGTAAATTTTGATGAAAATAACCTCAATTTTAGGATTGTGAAAAAAATTTTAGTTGGAAGTGTCAAATTTTAATAAATTTATTTGAAACCAACTTCGATTTTTCTCGACTATGTTGAGTTTTTTTGATAGAGAAGCCTAATTTGAGTAATTTCAGTTGAAATTAACTTCGACTTTTTGGATTTTGTCACGATTTTTGCCAAATTTTAATAAATTTAATTGAAATCAACTTGGATTATTTTGGATTTTGATGAGTATTTTTGTTGTAGGATCTATATTTGAATAAATTTAGATGAAAATAACTTCAATTTTTAGGAATGTGAAAAAAATTTAGTTGGAAGTGTCAAATTTTAACAAATTTATTTGAAACCAACTTCGATTTTTTTTGATTTAGTTGAGTATTTTTGTTGTAGGATGTATATTTGAGTAAATTTAGATGAAAATAACGACAATTTTTTGGATTGTGAAAAAAAAATTTAGTTGGAAGTGTCAAATTTTAATTAATTTATTTGAAACCAACTTCGATTTTTTTTGGATTTTGTCGAGTATTTTTGTTGCAGGATGTATATTTGAGTAAATTTAGTTGAAAATAACGACAATTTTTTGGATTGTAAAAAAAAATTTTAGTTGGAAGTGTCAAATTTTAATAAATTTATTTGAAACCAACTTCGATTTTTTTGGATTTTGTTGCGTATTTTTGTTGTAGGGTCTATATTGGAGTAAATTTTGATGAAAATAACTTCAATTTTTAGGATTGTGAAAAAAATATAGTTGGAAGTGTCAAATTTTAATAAATTTATTTGAAACCAACTTCGATTTTTTTTTATTTTGATGAGTATTTTGTTGTAGGATCTATATTTGAGTAAATTTAGATGAAAATAAGTGAATTTTTTGGATTGTGAAAAAAATTTTAGTTGGAAGTGTCAAATTTTAATAAATTTATTTGAAACCAATTTCGATTTTTCTCGACTATGTTGAGTTTTTTTGATAGAGAAGCCTAATTTGAGTAATTTCAGTTGAAATTAACTTCGATTTTTTGGATTTTGTCACGATTTTTGCCAAATTTTAATAAATTTATTTGAAATCAACTTGGATTATTTTGGATTTTGTTGAGTATTTTTGTTGTAGGATCTATATTTGAATAAATTTAGATGAAAATAACTTCAATTTTTAGGAATGTGAAAAAATTTTAGTTGGAAGTGTCAAATTTTAATAAATTTATTTGAAACCATCTTCGATTTTTTTTGATATTGTCGAGTATTTTTGTTGTAGGATCTATAATTGAGTAAATTTAGATGAAAATAACTTCAATTTTTTGGATTGTGAAAAAAAATTTACTTGGAAGTGTCAAATTTTAATAAATTTATTTGAAACCAACTTCGATTTTTTTGGATTTTGTTGAGTATTTGTGTTGTAGGATGTATAATTGAGTAAATTTAGATGAAAATAACGACAATTTTTTGGATTGTGAAAAAAAATTTTAGTTGGAAGTGTCAAATTTTAATAAATGTATTTGAAACCAACTTCGATTTTTTTTATTTTGTTGCGTATTTTTGTTGTAGGGTCTATATTGGAGTAAATTTGGATGAAAATAACTTCAATTTTTAGGATTGTGAAAAAAATTTTAGTTGGAAGTGTCAAATTTTAATAAATTTATTTGAATCCAACTTCGATTTTTTTGGATTTAGTTGAGTATTTTTGTTGTAGGATGTATATTTGAGTAAATTTAGATGAAAATAACGACAATTTTTTGGATTGTGAAAAAAAATTTTAGTTGGAAGTGTCAAATTTTAATAAATTTATTTGAAACCAACTTCGAGTTTTTTTGGATTTTGCCGAGTATTTTTGTTGTAGGATGTATATTTGAGTAAATTTAGATGAGAATAACGACAATTTTTTGGATTGTGAAAAAAAATTTTAGTTGGAACTGTCAAATTTTAATAAATTTATTTGAAACCAGCTTCGATTTTTTTTTTATTTTGTCGAGTATTTTTGTTGTAGGATGTATATTTGAGTAAATTTAGATGAAAATAACGACAATTTTTTGGATTGTGAAAAAAAATTTTAGTTGGAAGTGTCAAATTTTAATTAATTTATTTGAAACCAACTTCGATTTTTTTTTTATTTTGTCGAGTATTTTTGTTGCAGGATGTATATTTGAGTAAATTTAGTTGAAAATAACGACAATTTTTTGGATTGTGAAAAAAAATTTTAGTTGGAAGTGTCAAATTTTAATAAATTTATTTGAAACCAACTTCGATTTTTTTTTATTTTGTTGCGTATTTTTGTTGTAGGGTCTATATTGGAGTAAATTTTGATGAAAATAACTTCAATTTTTAGGATTGTGAAAAAAATATAGTTGGAAGTGTCAAATTTTAATAAATTTATTTGAAACCAACTTCGATTTTTTTTTATTTTGATGAGTATTTTGTTGTAGGATCTATATTTGAGTAAATTTAGATGAAAATAAGTGAATTTTTTGGATTGTGAAAAAAATTTTAGTTGGAAGTGTCAAATTTTAATAAATTTATTTGAAACCAATTTCGATTTTTCTCGACTATGTTGAGTTTTTTTGATAGAGAAGCCTAATTTGAGTAATTTCAGTTGAAATTAACTTCGATTTTTTGGATTTTGTCACGATTTTTGCCAAATTTTATTAAATTTATTTGAAATCAACTTGGATTATTTTGGATTTTGTTGAGTATTTTTGTTGTAGGATCTATATTTGAATAAATTTAGATGAAAATAACTTCAATTTTTAGGAATGTGAAAAAATTTTAGTTGGAAGTGTCAAATTTTAATAAATTTATTTGAAACCATCTTCGATTTTTTTTTATATTGTCGAGTATTTTTGTTGTAGGATCTATATTTGAGTAAATTTAGATGAAAATAACTTCAATTTTTTGGATTGTGAAAAAAAATTTACTTGGAAGTGTCAAATTTTAATAAATTTATTTGAAACCAACTTCGATTTTTTTGGATTTTGTTGAGTATTTGTGTTGTAGGATGTATAATTGAGTAAATTTAGATGAAAATAACGACAATTTTTTGGATTGTGAAAAAAAAATTTAGTTTGGAAGTGTCAAATTTTAATAAATGTATTTGAAACCAACTTCGATTTTTTTTTATTTTGTTGCGTATTTTTGTTGTAGGGTCTATATTGGAGTAAATTTGGATGAAAATAACTTCAATTTTTAGGATTGTGAAAAAAATTTTAGTTGGAAGTGTCAAATTTTAATAAATTTATTTGAAACCAACTTCGATTTTGTTGGATTTTGACGACAATTTCTGTTGTAGGATGTATAATTGAGTAAATTTAGTTGAAAATAACGACAATTTTTTTGGATTGTGAAAAAAAAATATAGTTGGAAGTGTCAAATTTTAATAAATTTGTTTGAAATCAACTTGGATTATTTTGGATTTTGTTGAGTATTTTTGTTGTAGGATCTATATTTGAATAAATTTAGATGAAAATAACTTCAATTTTTAGGAATGTGAAAAAATTTTAGTTGGAAGTGTCAAATTTTAATAAATTTATTTGAAACCATCTTCGATTTTTTTTGATATTGTCGAGTATTTTTGTTGTAGGATCTATAATTGAGTAAATTTAGATGAAAATAACTTCAATTTTTTGGATTGTGAAAAAAAATTTACTTGGAAGTGTCAAATTTTAATAAATTTATTTGAAACCAACTTCGATTTTTTTGGATTTTGTTGAGTATTTGTGTTGTAGGATGTATAATTGAGTAAATTTAGATGAAAATAACGACAATTTTTTGGATTGTGAAAAAAAATTTTAGTTGGAAGTGTCAAACTTTAATAAATGTATTTGAAACCAACTTCGATTTTTTTTTATTTTGTTGCGTATTTTTGTTGTAGGGTCTATATTGGAGTAAATTTGGATGAAAATAACTTCAATTTTTAGGATTGTGAAAAAAATTTTAGTTGGAAGTGTCAAATTTTAATAAATTTATTTGAATCCAACTTCGATTTTTTTGGATTTAGTTGAGTATTTTTGTTGTAGGATGTATATTTGAGTAAATTTAGATGAAAATAAGTGAATTTTTTGGATTGTGAAAAAAATTTTAGTTGGAAGTGTCAAATTTTAATAAATTTATTTGAAACCAATTTCGATTTTTCTCGACTATGTTGAGTTTTTTTGATAGAGAAGCCTAATTTGAGTAATTTCAGTTGAAATTAACTTCGACTTTTTGGATTTTGTCACGATTTTTGCCAAATTTTAATAAATTTAATTGAAATCAACTTGGATTATTTTGGATTTTGATGAGTATTTTTGTTGTAGGATCTATATTTGAATAAATTTAGATGAAAATAACTTCAATTTTTAGGAATGTGAAAAAAATTTAGTTGGAAGTGTCAAATTTTAATAAATTTATTTGAAACCAACTTCGATTTTGTTGGATTTTGACGAGAATTTCTGTTGTAGGATGTATATTTGAGTAAATTTAGTTGAAAATAACGACAATTTTTTTGGATTGTGAAAAAAAAATTTAGTTTGAAGTGTCAAATTTTAATAAATTTATTTGAAACCAGCTTCGATTTTTTTTTATTTTGTTGAGTATTTTTGTTGTAGGGTCTATATTAGAGTAAATTTTGATGAAAATAACCTCAATTTTAGGATTGTGAAAAAAATTTTAGTTGGAAGTGTCAAATTTTAATAAATTTATTTGAAACCAACTTCGATTTTTCTCGACTATGTTGAGTTTTTTTGATAGAGAAGCCTAATTTGATTTATTTCAGTTGAAATTAACTTAGATTTTTAGGATTTTGTCACGATTTCTGCCAAATTTTAATAAATTTATTTGAAATCAACTTGGATTATTTTGGATTTTGTTGAGTATTTTTGTTGTAGGATCTATATTTGAGTAAATTTAGATGAAAATAACTTCAATTTTTTGGATTGTGAAAAAAATTTAGTTGGAAGTGTCAAATTTTAATAAATGTATTTGAAACCAACTTCGATTTTTTTTTATTTTGTTGCGTATTTTTGTTGTAGGGTCTATATTGGAGTAAATTTGGATGAAAATAACTACAATTTTTAGGATTGTGAAAAAAATTTTAGTTGGAAGTGTCAAATTTTAATAAATTTATTTGAAACCAACTTCGATTTTGTTGGATTTTGACGAGAATTTCTGTTGTAGGATGTATATTTGAGTAAATTTAGTTGAAAATAACGACAATTTTTTTGGATTGTGAAAAAAAAATATAGTTGGAAGTGTCAAATTTTAATAAATTTGTTTGAATCCAACTTCGATTTTTTTTTATTTTGATGAGTATTTTGTTGTAGGATCTATATTTGAGTAAATTTAGATGAAAATAAGTTAATTTTTTGGATTGTGAAAAAAATTTTAGTTGGAAGTGTCAAATTTTAATAAATTTATTTGAAACCAATTTCGATTTTTCTCGACTATGTTGAGTTTTTTTGATAGAGAAGCCTAATTTGAGTAATTTCAGTTGAAATTAACTTCGACTTTTTGGATTTTGTCACGATTTTTGCCAAATTTTAATAAATTTAATTGAAATCAACTTGGATTATTTTGGATTTTGATGAGTATTTTTGTTGTAGGATCTATATTTGAATAAATTTAGATGAAAATAACTTCAATTTTTAGGAATGTGAAAAAAATTTAGTTGGAAGTGTCAAATTTTAATAAATTTATTTGAAACCAACTTCGATTTTGTTGGATTTTGACGAGAATTTCTGTTGTAGGATGTATATTTGAGTAAATTTAGTTGAAAATAACGACAATTTTTTTGGATTGTGAAAAAAAAATTTAGTTTGAAGTGTCAAATTTTAATAAATTTATTTGAAACCAGCTTCGATTTTTTTTTATTTTGTTGAGTATTTTTGTTGTAGGGTCTATATTAGAGTAAATTTTGATGAAAATAACCTCAATTTTAGGATTGTGAAAAAAATTTTAGTTGGAAGTGTCAAATTTTAATAAATTTATTTGAAACCAACTTCGATTTTTCTCGACTATGTTGAGTTTTTTTGATAGAGAAGCCTAATTTGATTTATTTCAGTTGAAATTAACTTAGATTTTTAGGATTTTGTCACGATTTCTGCCAAATTTTAATAAATTTATTTGAAATCAACTTGGATTATTTTGGATTTTGTTGAGTATTTTTGTTGTAGGATCTATATTTGAGTAAATTTAGATGAAAATAACCTCAATTTTAGGATTGTGAAAAAAAAATTTAGTTTGAAGTGTCAAATTTTAATAAATTTATTTGAAACCAGCTTCGATTTTTTTTTATTTTGTTGAGTATTTTTGTTGTAGGGTCTATATTAGAGTAAATTTTGATGAAAATAACCTCAATTTTAGGATTGTGAAAAAAATTTTAGTTGGAAGTGTCAAATTTTAATAAATTTATTTGAAACCAACTTCGATTTTTCTCGACTATGTTGAGTTTTTTTGATAGAGAAGCCTAATTTGATTTATTTCAGTTGAAATTAACTTAGATTTTTAGGATTTTGTCACGATTTCTGCCAAATTTTAATAAATTTATTTGAAATCAACTTGGATTATTTTGGATTTTGTTGAGTATTTTTGTTGTAGGATCTATATTTGAGTAAATTTAGATGAAAATAACTTCAATTTTTTGGATTGTGAAAAAAATTTAGTTGGAAGTGTCAAATTTTAATAAATTTATTTGAAACCAACTTCGATTTTTTTGGATTTTGTTGCGTATTTTTGTTGTAGGGTCTATATTGGAGTAAATTTTGATGAAAATAACTTCAATTTTTAGGATTTTGAAAAAAAAATTAGTTGGAAGTGTCAAATTTTAATAAATTTATTTGAAACCAATTTCGATTTTTCTCGACTATGTTGAGTTTTTTTGATAGAGAAGCCTAATTTGATTTATTTCAGTTGAAATTAACTTAGATTTTTAGGATTTTGTCACGATTTCTGCCAAATTTTAATAAATTTATTTGAAATCAACTTGGATTATTTTGGATTTTGTTGAGTATTTTTGTTGTAGGATCTATATTTGAGTAAATTTAGATGAAAATAACTTCAATTTTTTGGATTGTGAAAAAAATTTAGTTGGAAGTGTCAAATTTTAACAAATTTATTTGAAACCAACTTCGATTTTTTTGGATTTAGTAGAGTATTTTTGTTGTAGGATCCATATTTGAGTAAATTTAGATGAAAATAACTTCAATTTTTTGGATTGTGAAAAAAATTTTAGTTGGAAGTGTCAAATTTTAATAAATTTATTTGAAACCAACTTCGATTTTTTTGGATTTTGTTGCGTATTTTTGTTGTAGGGTCTATATTGGAGTAAATTTTGATGAAAATAACTTCAATTTTTAGGATTGTGAAAAAAAATTTAGTTGGAAGTGTCAAATTTTAATAAATTTATTTGAAACCAATTTCGATTTTTCTCGACTATGTTGAGTTTTTTTGATAGAGAAGCCTAATTTGAGTAATTTCAGTTGAAATTAACTTCGATTTTTTGGATTTTGTCACGATTTTTGCCAAATTTTAATAAATTTATTTGAAATCAACTTGGATTATTTTGGATTTTGTTGAGTATTTTTGTTGTAGGATGTATATTTGAGAAAATTTAGTTGAAAATAACGACAATTTTTTTGGATTGTGAAAAAAAAATATAGTTGGAAGTGTCAAATTTTAATAAATTTGTTTGAATCCAACTTCGATTTTTTTTTATTTTGATGAGTATTTTGTTGTAGGATCTATATTTGAGTAAATTTAGATGAAAATAAGTTAATTTTTTGGATTGTGAAAAAAATTTTAGTTGGAAGTGTCAAATTTTAATAAATTTATTTGAAACCAATTTCGATTTTTCTCGACTATGTTGAGTTTTTTTGATAGAGAAGCCTAATTTGAGTAATTTCAGTTGAAATTAACTTCGACTTTTTGGATTTTGTCACGATTTTTGCCAAATTTTAATAAATTTAATTGAAATCAACTTGGATTATTTTGGATTTTGATGAGTATTTTTGTTGTAGGATCTATATTTGAATAAATTTAGATGAAAATAACTTCAATTTTTAGGAATGTGAAAAAAATTTAGTTGGAAGTGTCAAATTTTAATAAATTTATTTGAAACCAACTTCGATTTTGTTGGATTTTGACGAGAATTTCTGTTGTAGGATGTATATTTGAGTAAATATAGTTGAAAATAACGACAATTTTTTTGGATTGTGAAAAAAAAATTTAGTTTGAAGTGTCAAATTTTAATAAATTTATTTGAAACCAACTTCGATTTTGTTGGATTTTGACGAGAATTTCTGTTGTAGGATGTATATTTGAGTAAATTTAGTTGAAAATAACGACAATTTTTTTGGATTGTGAAAAAAAAATATAGTTGGAAGTGTCAAATTTTAATAAATTTGTTTGAATCCAACTTCGATTTTTTTTTATTTTGATGAGTATTTTGTTGTAGGATCTATATTTGAGTAAATTTAGATGAAAATAAGTTAATTTTTTGGATTGTGAAAAAAATTTTAGTTGGAAGTGTCAAATTTTAATAAATTTATTTGAAACCAATTTCGATTTTTCTCGACTATGTTGAGTTTTTTTGATAGAGAAGCCTAATTTGAGTAATTTCAGTTGAAATTAACTTCGACTTTTTGGATTTTGTCACGATTTTTGCCAAATTTTAATAAATTTAATTGAAATCAACTTGGATTATTTTGGATTTTGATGAGTATTTTTGTTGTAGGATCTATATTTGAATAAATTTAAATGAAAATAACTTCAATTTTTAGGAATGTGAAAAAAATTTAGTTGGAAGTGTCAAATTTTAATAAATTTATTTGAAACCAACTTCGATTTTTCTCGACTATGTTGAGTTTTATTGATAGAGAAGCCTAATTTGAGTAATTTCAGTTGAAATTAACTTCGATTTTTTGGATTTTGTCACGATTTTTGTCAAATTTTAATAAATTTATTTGAAATCAACTTGGATTATTTTGGATTTTGTTGAGTATTTTTGTGGTAGGATCTATATTTGAGTAAATTTAGATGAAAATAACTTCAATTTTTTGGATTGTGAAAAAAATTTAGTTGGAAGTGTCAAATTTTAACAAATTTATTTGAAACCAACTTCGATTTTGTTGGATTTAGTAGAGTATTTTTGTTGTAGGATCCATATTTGAGTAAATTTAGATGAAAATAACTTCAATTTTTTGGATTGTGAAAAAAATTTTAGTTGGAAGTGTCAAATTTTAATAAATTTATTTGAAACCAACTTCGATTTTTTTGGATTTTGTTGCGTATTTTTGTTGTAGGGTCTATATTGGAGTAAATTTTGATGAAAATAACTTCAATTTTTAGGATTGTGAAAAAAAATTTAGTTGGAAGTGTCAAATTTTAATAAATTTATTTGAAACCAATTTCGATTTTTCTCGACTATGTTGAGTTTTTTTGATAGAGAAGCCTAATTTGAGTAATTTCAGTTGAAATTAACTTCGATTTTTTGGATTTTGTCACGATTTTTGCCAAATTTTAATAAATTTATTTGAAATCAACTTGGATTATTTTGGATTTTGTTGAGTATTTTTGTTGTAGGATCTATATTTGAATAAATTTAGATGAAAATAACTTCAATTTTTAGGAATGTGAAAAAAATTTTAGTTGGAAGTGTCAAATTTTAATAAATTTATTTGAAACCATCTTCGATTTTTTTGGATTTTGCCGAGTATTTTTGTTGTAGGATGTATATTTGAGAAAATTTAGTTGAAAATTACGACAATTTTTTTGGATTGTGAAAAAAAATTTTAGTTTGAAGTGTCAAATTTTAATAAATTTATTTGAAACCAGCTTCGATTTTTTTTTATTTTGTTGAGTATTTTTGTTGTAGGGTCTATATTAGAGTAAATTTTGATGAAAATAACTTCAATTTTTTGGATTGTGAAAAAAAATTTACTTGGAAGTGTCAAATTTTAATAAATTTATTTGAAACCAACTTCGATTTTTTTGGATTTTGTTGAGTATTTGTGTTGTAGGATGTATAATTGAGTAAATTTAGATGAAAATAACGACAATTTTTTTTATTGTGAAAAAAAATTTTAGTTGGAAGTGTCAAATTTTAATAAATGTATTTGAAACCAACTTCGATTTTTTTTTATTTTGTTGCGTATTTTTGTTGTAGGGTCTATATTGGAGTAAATTTGGATGAAAATAACTTCAATTTTTTGGATTGTGAAAAAAAATTTTAGTTTGAAGTGTCAAATTTTAATAAATTTATTTGAAACCAACTTCGATTTTGTTGGATTTTGACGAGAATTTCTGTTGTAGGATGTATATTTGAGTAAATTTAGTTGAAAATAACGACAATTTTTTTGGATTGTGAAAAAAAAATATAGTTGGAAGTGTCAAATTTTAATAAATTTGTTTGAATCCAACTTCGATTTTTTTTTATTTTGATGAGTATTTTGTTGTAGGATCTATATTTGAGTAAATTTAGATGAAAATAAGTTAATTTTTTGGATTGTGAAAAAAATTTTAGTTGGAAGTGTCAAATTTTAATAAATTTATTTGAAACCAATTTCGATTTTTCTCGACTATGTTGAGTTTTTTTGATAGAGAAGCCTAATTTGAGTAATTTCAGTTGAAATTAACTTCGACTTTTTGGATTTTGTCACGATTTTTGCCAAATTTTAATAAATTTAATTGAAATCAACTTGGATTATTTTGGATTTTGATGAGTATTTTTGTTGTAGGATCTATATTTGAATAAATTTAGATGAAAATAACTTCAATTTTTAGGAATGTGAAAAAAATTTAGTTGGAAGTGTCAAATTTTAATAAATTTATTTGAAACCAACTTCGATTTTGTTGGATTTTGACGAGAATTTCTGTTGTAGGATGTATATTTGAGTAAATTTAGTTGAAAATAACGACAATTTTTTTGGATTGTGAAAAAAAAATTTAGTTTGAAGTGTCAAATTTTAATAAATTTATTTGAAACCAGCTTCGATTTTTTTTTATTTTGTTGAGTATTTTTGTTGTAGGGTCTATATTAGAGTAAATTTTGATGAAAATAACCTCAATTTTAGGATTGTGAAAAAAATTTTAGTTGGAAGTGTCAAATTTTAATAAATTTATTTGAAACCAACTTCGATTTTTCTCGACTATGTTGAGTTTTTTTGATAGAGAAGCCTAATTTGATTTATTTCAGTTGAAATTAACTTAGATTTTTAGGATTTTGTCACGATTTCTGCCAAATTTTAATAAATTTATTTGAAATCAACTTGGATTATTTTGGATTTTGTTGAGTATTTTTGTTGTAGGATCTATATTTGAATAAATTTAGATGAAAATAACTTCAATTTTTAGGAATGTGAAAAAATTTTAGTTGGAAGTGTCAAATTTTAATAAATTTATTTGAAACCATCTTCGATTTTTTTTGATATTGTCGAGTATTTTTGTTGTAGGATCTATAATTGAGTAAATTTAGATGAAAATAACTTCAATTTTTTGGATTGTGAAAAAAAATTTACTTGGAAGTGTCAAATTTTAATAAATTTATTTGAAACCAACTTCGATTTTTTTGGATTTTGTTGAGTATTTGTGTTGTAGGATGTATAATTGAGTAAATTTAGATGAAAATAACGACAATTTTTTGGATTGTGAAAAAAAATTTTAGTTGGAAGTGTCAAACTTTAATAAATGTATTTGAAACCAACTTCGATTTTTTTTTATTTTGTTGCGTATTTTTGTTGTAGGGTCTATATTGGAGTAAATTTGGATGAAAATAACTTCAATTTTTAGGATTGTGAAAAAAATTTTAGTTGGAAGTGTCAAATTTTAATAAATTTATTTGAATCCAACTTCGATTTTTTTGGATTTAGTTGAGTATTTTTGTTGTAGGATGTATATTTGAGTAAATTTAGATGAAAATAAGTGAATTTTTTGGATTGTGAAAAAAATTTTAGTTGGAAGTGTCAAATTTTAATAAATTTATTTGAAACCAATTTCGATTTTTCTCGACTATGTTGAGTTTTTTTGATAGAGAAGCCTAATTTGAGTAATTTCAGTTGAAATTAACTTCGACTTTTTGGATTTTGTCACGATTTTTGCCAAATTTTAATAAATTTAATTGAAATCAACTTGGATTATTTTGGATTTTGATGAGTATTTTTGTTGTAGGATCTATATTTGAATAAATTTAGATGAAAATAACTTCAATTTTTAGGAATGTGAAAAAAATTTAGTTGGAAGTGTCAAATTTTAATAAATTTATTTGAAACCAACTTCGATTTTGTTGGATTTTGACGAGAATTTCTGTTGTAGGATGTATATTTGAGTAAATTTAGTTGAAAATAACGACAATTTTTTTGGATTGTGAAAAAAAAATTTAGTTTGAAGTGTCAAATTTTAATAAATTTATTTGAAACCAGCTTCGATTTTTTTTTATTTTGTTGAGTATTTTTGTTGTAGGGTCTATATTAGAGTAAATTTTGATGAAAATAACCTCAATTTTAGGATTGTGAAAAAAATTTTAGTTGGAAGTGTCAAATTTTAATAAATGTATTTGAAACCAACTTCGATTTTTTTTTATTTTGTTGCGTATTTTTGTTGTAGGGTCTATATTGGAGTAAATTTGGATGAAAATAACTACAATTTTTAGGATTGTGAAAAAAATTTTAGTTGGAAGTGTCAAATTTTAATAAATTTATTTGAAACCAACTTCGATTTTGTTGGATTTTGACGAGAATTTCTGTTGTAGGATGTATATTTGAGTAAATTTAGTTGAAAATAACGACAATTTTTTTGGATTGTGAAAAAAAAATATAGTTGGAAGTGTCAAATTTTAATAAATTTGTTTGAATCCAACTTCGATTTTTTTTTATTTTGATGAGTATTTTGTTGTAGGATCTATATTTGAGTAAATTTAGATGAAAATAAGTTAATTTTTTGGATTGTGAAAAAAATTTTAGTTGGAAGTGTCAAATTTTAATAAATTTATTTGAAACCAACTTCGATTTTTCTCGACTATGTTGAGTTTTTTTGATAGAGAAGCCTAATTTGATTTATTTCAGTTGAAATTAACTTAGATTTTTAGGATTTTGTCACGATTTCTGCCAAATTTTAATAAATTTAATTGAAATCAACTTGGATTATTTTGGATTTTGATGAGTATTTTTGTTGTAGGATCTATATTTGAATAAATTTAGATGAAAATAACTTCAATTTTTAGGAATGTGAAAAAAATTTAGTTGGAAGTGTCAAATTTTAATAAATTTATTTGAAACCAACTTCGATTTTGTTGGATTTTGACGAGAATTTCTGTTGTAGGATGTATATTTGAGTAAATTTAGTTGAAAATAACGACAATTTTTTTGGATTGTGAAAAAAAAATTTAGTTTGAAGTGTCAAATTTTAATAAATTTATTTGAAACCAGCTTCGATTTTTTTTTATTTTGTTGAGTATTTTTGTTGTAGGGTCTATATTAGAGTAAATTTTGATGAAAATAACCTCAATTTTAGGATTGTGAAAAAAATTTTAGTTGGAAGTGTCAAATTTTAATAAATTTATTTGAAACCAACTTCGATTTTTCTCGACTATGTTGAGTTTTTTTGATAGAGAAGCCTAATTTGATTTATTTCAGTTGAAATTAACTTAGATTTTTAGGATTTTGTCACGATTTCTGCCAAATTTTAATAAATTTATTTGAAATCAACTTGGATTATTTTGGATTTTGTTGAGTATTTTTGTTGTAGGATCTATATTTGAGTAAATTTAGATGAAAATAACTTCAATTTTTTGGATTGTGAAAAAAATTTAGTTGGAAGTGTCAAATTTTAATAAATTTATTTGAAACCAACTTCGATTTTTTTTTATTTTGATGAGTATTTTGTTGTAGGATCTATATTTGAGTAAATTTAGATGAAAATAAGTGAATTTTTTGGATTGTGAAAAAAATTTTAGTTGGAAGTGTCAAATTTTAATAAATTTATTTGAAACCAATTTCGATTTTTCTCGACTATGTTGAGTTTTTTTGATAGAGAAGCCTAATTTGAGTAATTTCAGTTGAAATTAACTTCGACTTAATTGGATTTTGTCACGATTTTTGCCAAATTTTAATAAATTTAATTGAAATCAACTTGGATTATTTTGGATTTTGATGAGTATTTTTGTTGTAGGATCTATATTTGAATAAATTTAGATGAAAATAACTACAATTTTTAGGAATGTGAAAAAAATTTAGTTGGAAGTGTCAAATTTTAATAAATTTATTTGAAACCAACTTCGATTTTGTTGGATTTTGACGAGAATTTCTGTTGTAGGATGTATATTTGAGTAAATTTAGTTGAAAATAACGACAATTTTTTTGGATTGTGAAAAAAAAATTTAGTTTGAAGTGTCAAATTTTAATAAATTTATTTGAAACCAGCTTCGATTTTTTTTTATTTTGTTGAGTATTTTTGTTGTAGGGTCTATATTAGAGTAAATTTTGATGAAAATAACCTCAATTTTAGGATTGTGAAAAAAATTTTAGTTGGAAGTGTCAAATTTTAATAAATTTATTTGAAACCAACTTCGATTTTTCTCGACTATGTTGAGTTTTTTTGATAGAGAAGCCTAATTTGATTTATTTCAGTTGAAATTAACTTAGATTTTTAGGATTTTGTCACGATTTCTGCCAAATTTTAATAAATTTATTTGAAATCAACTTGGATTATTTTGGATTTTGTTGAGTATTTTTGTTGTAGGATCTATATTTGAATAAATTTAGATGAAAATAACTTCAATTTTTAGGAATGTGAAAAAAATTTAGTTGGAAGTGTCAAATTTTAATAAATTTATTTGAAACCAACTTCGATTTTGTTGGATTTTGACGAGAATTTCTGTTGTAGGATGTATATTTGAGTAAATTTAGTTGAAAATAACGACAATTTTTTTGGATTGTGAAAAAAAAATATAGTTGGAAGTGTCAAATTTTAATAAATTTGTTTGAATCCAACTTCGATTTTTTTTTATTTTGATGAGTATTTTGTTGTAGGATCTATATTTGAGTAAATTTAGATGAAAATAAGTTAATTTTTTGGATTGTGAAAAAAATTTTAGTTGGAAGTGTCAAATTTTAATAAATTTATTTGAAACCAATTTCGATTTTTCTCGACTATGTTGAGTTTTTTTGATAGAGAAGCCTAATTTGAGTAATTTCAGTTGAAATTAACTTCGACTTTTTGGATTTTGTCACGATTTTTGCCAAATTTTAATAAATTTAATTGAAATCAACTTGGATTATTTTGGATTTTGATGAGTATTTTTGTTGTAGGATCTATATTTGAATAAATTTAGATGAAAATAACTTCAATTTTTAGGAATGTGAAAAAAATTTAGTTGGAAGTGTCAAATTTTAATAAATTTATTTGAAACCAACTTCGATTTTGTTGGATTTTGACGAGAATTTCTGTTGTAGGATGTATATTTGAGTAAATTTAGTTGAAAATAACGACAATTTTTTTGGATTGTGAAAAAAAAATTTAGTTTGAAGTGTCAAATTTTAATAAATTTATTTGAAACCAGCTTCGATTTTTTTTTATTTTGTTGAGTATTTTTGTTGTAGGGTCTATATTAGAGTAAATTTTGATGAAAATAACCTCAATTTTAGGATTGTGAAAAAAATTTTAGTTGGAAGTGTCAAATTTTAATAAATTTATTTGAAACCAACTTCGATTTTTCTCGACTATGTTGAGTTTTTTTGATAGAGAAGCCTAATTTGATTTATTTCAGTTGAAATTAACTTAGATTTTTAGGATTTTGTCACGATTTCTGCCAAATTTTAATAAATTTATTTGAAATCAACTTGGATTATTTTGGATTTTGTTGAGTATTTTTGTTGTAGGATCTATATTTGAATAAATTTAGATGAAAATAACTTCAATTTTTAGGAATGTGAAAAAATTTTAGTTGGAAGTGTCAAATTTTAATAAATTTATTTGAAACCATCTTCGATTTTTTTTGATATTGTCGAGTATTTTTGTTGTAGGATCTATAATTGAGTAAATTTAGATGAAAATAACTTCAATTTTTTGGATTGTGAAAAAAAATTTACTTGGAAGTGTCAAATTTTAATAAATTTATTTGAAACCAACTTCGATTTTTTTGGATTTTGTTGAGTATTTGTGTTGTAGGATGTATAATTGAGTAAATTTAGATGAAAATAACGACAATTTTTTGGATTGTGAAAAAAAATTTTAGTTGGAAGTGTCAAACTTTAATAAATGTATTTGAAACCAACTTCGATTTTTTTTTATTTTGTTGCGTATTTTTGGTGTAGGGTCTATATTGGAGTAAATTTGGATGAAAATAACTTCAATTTTTAGGATTGTGAAAAAAATTTTAGTTGGAAGTGTCAAATTATAATAAATTTATTTGAATCCAACTTCGATTTTTTTGGATTTAGTTGAGTATTTTTGTTGTAGGATGTATATTTGAGTAAATTTAGATGAAAATAAGTGAATTTTTTGGATTGTGAAAAAAATTTTAGTTGGAAGTGTCAAATTTTAATAAATTTATTTGAAACCAATTTCGATTTTTCTCGACTATGTTGAGTTTTTTTGATAGAGAAGCCTAATTTGAGTAATTTCAGTTGAAATTAACTTCGACTTTTTGGATTTTGTCACGATTTTTGCCAAATTTTAATAAATTTAATTGAAATCAACTTGGATTATTTTGGATTTTGATGAGTATTTTTGTTGTAGGATCTATATTTGAATAAATTTAGATGAAAATAACTTCAATTTTTAGGAATGTGAAAAAAATTTAGTTGGAAGTGTCAAATTTTAATAAATTTATTTGAAACCAACTTCGATTTTGTTGGATTTTGACGAGAATTTCTGTTGTAGGATGTATATTTGAGTAAATTTAGTTGAAAATAACGACAATTTTTTTGGATTGTGAAAAAAAAATTTAGTTTGAAGTGTCAAATTTTAATAAATTTATTTGAAACCAGCTTCGATTTTTTTTTTATTTTGTTGAGTATTTTTGTTGTAGGGTCTATATTAGAGTAAATTTTGATGAAAATAACCTCAATTTTAGGATTGTGAAAAAAATTTTAGTTGGAAGTGTCAAATTTTAATAAATTTATTTGAAACCAACTTCGATTTTTCTCGACTATGTTGAGTTTTTTTGATAGAGAAGCCTAATTTGATTTATTTCAGTTGAAATTAACTTAGATTTTTAGGATTTTGTCACGATTTCTGCCAAATTTTAATAAATTTATTTGAAATCAACTTGGATTATTTTGGATTTTGTTGAGTATTTTTGTTGTAGGATCTATATTTGAGTAAATTTAGATGAAAATAACTTCAATTTTTTGGATTGTGAAAAAAATTTAGTTGGAAGTGTCAAATTTTAATAAATGTATTTGAAACCAACTTCGATTTTTTTTTATTTTGTTGCGTATTTTTGTTGTAGGGTCTATATTGGAGTAAATTTGGATGAAAATAACTACAATTTTTAGGATTGTGAAAAAAAATTTAGTTGGAAGTGTCAAATTTTAATAAATTTATTTGAAACCAACTTCGATTTTGTTGGATTTTGACGAGAATTTCTGTTGTAGGATGTATATTTGAGTAAATTTAGTTGAAAATAACGACAATTTTTTTGGATTGTGAAAAAAAAATATAGTTGGAAGTGTCAAATTTTAATAAATTTGTTTGAATCCAACTTCGATTTTTTTTTATTTTGATGAGTATTTTGTTGTAGGATCTATATTTGAGTAAATTTAGATGAAAATAAGTTAATTTTTTGGATTGTGAAAAAAATTTTAGTTGGAAGTGTCAAATTTTAATAAATTTATTTGAAACCAATTTCGATTTTTCTCGACTATGTTGAGTTTTTTTGATAGAGAAGCCTAATTTGAGTAATTTCAGTTGAAATTAACTTCGACTTTTTGGATTTTGTCACGATTTTTGCCAAATTTTAATAAATTTAATTGAAATCAACTTGGATTATTTTGGATTTTGATGAGTATTTTTGTTGTAGGATCTATATTTGAATAAATTTAGATGAAAATAACTTCAATTTTTAGGAATGTGAAAAAAATTTAGTTGGAAGTGTCAAATTTTAATAAATTTATTTGAAACCAACTTCGATTTTGTTGGATTTTGACGAGAATTTCTGTTGTAGGACGTATATTTGAGTAAATTTAGTTGAAAATAACGACAATTTTTTTGGATTGTGAAAAAAAAATTTAGTTTGAAGTGTCAAATTTTAATAAATTTATTTGAAACCAGCTTCGATTTTTTTTTATTTTGTTGAGTATTTTTGTTGTAGGGTCTATATTAGAGTAAATTTTGATGAAAATAACCTCAATTTTAGGATTGTGAAAAAAATTTTAGTTGGAAGTGTCAAATTTTAATAAATTTATTTGAAACCAACTTCGATTTTTCTCGACTATGTTGAGTTTTTTTGATAGAGAAGCCTAATTTGATTTATTTCAGTTGAAATTAACTTAGATTTTTAGGATTTTGTCACGATTTCTGCCAAATTTTAATAAATTTATTTGAAATCAACTTGGATTATTTTGGATTTTGTTGAGTATTTTTGTTGTAGGATCTATATTTGAGTAAATTTAGATGAAAATAACTTCAATTTTTTGGATTGTGAAAAAAATTTAGTTGGAAGTGTCAAATTTTAATAAATTTATTTGAAACCAACTTCGATTTTTTTGGATTTTGTTGCGTATTTTTGTTGTAGGGTCTATATTGGAGTAAATTTTGATGAAAATAACTTCAATTTTTAGGATTTTGAAAAAAAATTTAGTTGGAAGTGTCAAATTTTAATAAATTTATTTGAAACCAATTTCGATTTTTCTCGACTATGTTGAGTTTTTTTGATAGAGAAGCCTAATTTGATTTATTTCAGTTGAAATTAACTTAGATTTTTAGGATTTTGTCACGATTTCTGCCAAATTTTAATAAATTTATTTGAAATCAACTTGGATTATTTTGGATTTTGTTGAGTATTTTTGTTGTAGGATCTATATTTGAGTAAATTTAGATGAAAATAACTTCAATTTTTTGGATTGTGAAAAAAATTTAGTTGGAAGTGTCAAATTTTAACAAATTTATTTGAAACCAACTTCGATTTTTTTGGATTTAGTAGAGTATTTTTGTTGTAGGATCCATATTTGAGTAAATTTAGATGAAAATAACTTCAATTTTTTGGATTGTGAAAAAAATTTTAGTTGGAAGTGTCAAATTTTAATAAATTTATTTGAAACCAACTTCGATTTTTTTGGATTTTGTTGCGTATTTTTGTTGTAGGGTCTATATTGGAGTAAATTTTGATGAAAATAACTTCAATTTTTAGGATTGTGAAAAAAAATTTAGTTGGAAGTGTCAAATTTTAATAAATTTATTTGAAACCAATTTCGATTTTTCTCGACTATGTTGAGTTTTTTTGATAGAGAAGCCTAATTTGAGTAATTTCAGTTGAAATTAACTTCGATTTTTCGGATTTTGTCACGATTTTTGCCAAATTTTAATAAATTTATTTGAAATCAACTTGGATTATTTTGGATTTTGTTGAGTATTTTTGTTGTAGGATGTATATTTGAGAAAATTTAGTTGAAAATAACGACAATTTTTTTGGATTGTGAAAAAAAAATATAGTTGGAAGTGTCAAATTTTAATAAATTTGTTTGAATCCAACTTCGATTTTTTTTTATTTTGATGAGTATTTTGTTGTAGGATCTATATTTGAGTAAATTTAGATGAAAATAAGTTAATTTTTTGGATTGTGAAAAAAATTTTAGTTGGAAGTGTCAAATTTTAATAAATTTATTTGAAACCAATTTCGATTTTTCTCGACTATGTTGAGTTTTTTTGATAGAGAAGCCTAATTTGAGTAATTTCAGTTGAAATTAACTTCGACTTTTTGGATTTTGTCACGATTTTTGCCAAATTTTAATAAATTTAATTGAAATCAACTTGGATTATTTTGGATTTTGATGAGTATTTTTGTTGTAGGATCTATATTTGAATAAATTTAGATGAAAATAACTTCAATTTTTAGGAATGTGAAAAAAATTTAGTTGGAAGTGTCAAATTTTAATAAATTTATTTGAAACCAACTTCGATTTTGTTGGATTTTGACGAGAATTTCTGTTGTAGGATGTATATTTGAGTAAATATAGTTGAAAATAACGACAATTTTTTTGGATTGTGAAAAAAAAATTTAGTTTGAAGTGTCAAATTTTAATAAATTTATTTGAAACCAACTTCGATTTTGTTGGATTTTGACGAGAATTTCTGTTGTAGGATGTATATTTGAGTAAATTTAGTTGAAAATAACGACAATTTTTTTGGATTGTGAAAAAAAAATATAGTTGGAAGTGTCAAATTTTAATAAATTTGTTTGAATCCAACTTCGATTTTTTTTTATTTTGATGAGTATTTTGTTGTAGGATCTATATTTGAGTAAATTTAGATGAAAATAAGTTAATTTTTTGGATTGTGAAAAAAATTTTAGTTGGAAGTGTCAAATTTTAATAAATTTATTTGAAACCAATTTCGATTTTTCTCGACTATGTTGAGTTTTTTTGATAGAGAAGCCTAATTTGAGTAATTTCAGTTGAAATTAACTTCGACTTTTTGGATTTTGTCACGATTTTTGCCAAATTTTAATAAATTTAATTGAAATCAACTTGGATTATTTTGGATTTTGATGAGTATTTTTGTTGTAGGATCTATATTTGAATAAATTTAAATGAAAATAACTTCAATTTTTAGGAATGTGAAAAAAATTTAGTTGGAAGTGTCAAATTTTAATAAATTTATTTGAAACCAACTTCGATTTTTCTCGACTATGTTGAGTTTTATTGATAGAGAAGCCTAATTTGAGTAATTTCAGTTGAAATTAACTTCGATTTTTTGGATTTTGTCACGATTTTTGTCAAATTTTAATAAATTTATTTGAAATCAACTTGGATTATTTTGGATTTTGTTGAGTATTTTTGTGGTAGGATCTATATTTGAGTAAATTTAGATGAAAATAACTTCAATTTTTTGGATTGTGAAAAAAATTTAGTTGGAAGTGTCAAATTTTAACAAATTTATTTGAAACCAACTTCGATTTTGTTGGATTTAGTAGAGTATTTTTGTTGTAGGATCCATATTTGAGTAAATTTAGATGAAAATAACTTCAATTTTTTGGATTGTGAAAAAAATTTTAGTTGGAAGTGTCAAATTTTAATAAATTTATTTGAAATCAACTTGGATTATTTTGGATTTTGTTGAGTATTTTTGTTGTAGGATCTATATTTGAATAAATTTAGATGAAAATAACTTCAATTTTTAGGAATGTGAAAAAAATTTTAGTTGGAAGTGTCAAATTTTAATAAATTTATTTGAAACCATCTTCGATTTTTTTGGATTTTGCCGAGTATTTTTGTTGTAGGATGTATATTTGAGAAAATTTAGTTGAAAATTACGACAATTTTTTTGGATTGTGAAAAAAAATTTTAGTTTGAAGTGTCAAATTTTAATAAATTTATTTGAAACCAGCTTCGATTTTTTTTTATTTTGTTGAGTATTTTTGTTGTAGGGTCTATATTAGAGTAAATTTTGATGAAAATAACTTCAATTTTTTGGATTGTGAAAAAAAATTTACTTGGAAGTGTCAAATTTTAATAAATTTATTTGAAACCAACTTCGATTTTTTTGGATTTTGTTGAGTATTTGTGTTGTAGGATGTATAATTGAGTAAATTTAGATGAAAATAACGACAATTTTTTTGATTGTGAAAAAAAATTTTAGTTGGAAGTGTCAAATTTTAATAAATGTATTTGAAACCAACTTCGATTTTTTTTTATTTTGTTGCGTATTTTTGTTGTAGGGTCTATATTGGAGTAAATTTGGATGAAAATAACTTCAATTTTTAGGATTGTGAAAAAAATTTTAGTTGGAAGTGTCAAATTTTAATAAATTTATTTGAAACCAACTTCGATTTTGTTGGATTTTGACGAGAATTTCTGTTGTAGGATGTATATTTGAGTAAATTTAGTTGAAAATAACGACAATTTTTTTGGATTGTGAAAAAAAAATATAGTTGGAAGTGTCAAATTTTAATAAATTTGTTTGAATCCAACTTCGATTTTTTTTTATTTTGATGAGTATTTTGTTGTAGGATCTATATTTGAGTAAATTTAGATGAAAATAAGTTAATTTTTTGGATTGTGAAAAAAATTTTAGTTGGAAGTGTCAAATTTTAATAAATTTATTTGAAACCAATTTCGATTTTTCTCGACTATGTTGAGTTTTTTTGATAGAGAAGCCTAATTTGAGTAATTTCAGTTGAAATTAACTTCGACTTTTTGGATTTTGTCACGATTTTTGCCAAATTTTAATAAATTTAATTGAAATCAACTTGGATTATTTTGGATTTTGATGAGTATTTTTGTTGTAGGATCTATATTTGAATAAATTTAGATGAAAATAACTTCAATTTTTAGGAATGTGAAAAAAATTTAGTTGGAAGTGTCAAATTTTAATAAATTTATTTGAAACCAACTTCGATTTTGTTGGATTTTGACGAGAATTTCTGTTGTAGGATGTATATTTGAGTAAATATAGTTGAAAATAACGACAATTTTTTTGGATTGTGAAAAAAAAATTTAGTTTGAAGTGTCAAATTTTAATAAATTTATTTGAAACCAACTTCGATTTTGTTGGATTTTGACGAGAATTTCTGTTGTAGGATGTATATTTGAGTAAATTTAGTTGAAAATAACGACAATTTTTTTGGATTGTGAAAAAAAAATATAGTTGGAAGTGTCAAATTTTAATAAATTTGTTTGAATCCAACTTCGATTTTTTTTTATTTTGATGAGTATTTTGTTGTAGGATCTATATTTGAGTAAATTTAGATGAAAATAAGTTAATTTTTTGGATTGTGAAAAAAATTTTAGTTGGAAGTGTCAAATTTTAATAAATTTATTTGAAACCAATTTCGATTTTTCTCGACTATGTTGAGTTTTTTTGATAGAGAAGCCTAATTTGAGTAATTTCAGTTGAAATTAACTTCGACTTTTTGGATTTTGTCACGATTTTTGCCAAATTTTAATAAATTTAATTGAAATCAACTTGGATTATTTTGGATTTTGATGAGTATTTTTGTTGTAGGATCTATATTTGAATAAATTTAAATGAAAATAACTTCAATTTTTAGGAATGTGAAAAAAATTTAGTTGGAAGTGTCAAATTTTAATAAATTTATTTGAAACCAACTTCGATTTTTCTCGACTATGTTGAGTTTTTTTGATAGAGAAGCCTAATTTGATTTATTTCAGTTGAAATTAACTTAGATTTTTAGGATTTTGTCACGATTTCTGCCAAATTTTAATAAATTTATTTGAAATCAACTTGGATTATTTTGGATTTTGTTGAGTATTTTTGTTGTAGGATCTATATTTGAGTAAATTTAGATGAAAATAACTTCAATTTTTTGGATTGTGAAAAAAATTTAGTTGGAAGTGTCAAATTTTAATAAATTTATTTGAAACCAACTTCGATTTTTTTGGATTTTGTTGCGTATTTTTGTTGTAGGGTCTATATTGGAGTAAATTTTGATGAAAATAACTTCAATTTTTAGGATTTTGAAAAAAAATTTAGTTGGAAGTGTCAAATTTTAATAAATTTATTTGAAACCAATTTCGATTTTTCTCGACTATGTTGAGTTTTATTGATAGAGAAGCCTAATTTGAGTAATTTCAGTTGAAATTAACTTCGATTTTTTGGATTTTGTCACGATTTTTGTCAAATTTTAATAAATTTATTTGAAATCAACTTGGATTATTTTGGATTTTGTTGAGTATTTTTGTGGTAGGATCTATATTTGAGTAAATTTAGATGAAAATAACTTCAATTTTTTGGATTGTGAAAAAAATTTAGTTGGAAGTGTCAAATTTTAACAAATTTATTTGAAACCAACTTCGATTTTGTTGGATTTAGTGGAGTATTTTTGTTGTAGGATCCATATTTGAGTAAATTTAGATGAAAATAACTTCAATTTTTTGGATTGTGAAAAAAATTTTAGTTGGAAGTGTCAAATTTTAATAAATTTATTTGAAACCAACTTCGATTTTTTTGGATTTTGTTGCGTATTTTTGTTGTAGGGTCTATATTGGAGTAAATTTTGATGAAAATAACTTCAATTTTTAGGATTGTGAAAAAAAATTTAGTTGGAAGTGTCAAATTTTAATAAATTTATTTGAAACCAATTTCGATTTTTCTCGACTATGTTGAGTTTTTTTGATAGAGAAGCCTAATTTGAGTAATTTCAGTTGAAATTAACTTCGATTTTTTGGATTTTGTCACGATTTTTGCCAAATTTTAATAAATTTATTTGAAATCAACTTGGATTATTTTGGATTTTGTTGAGTATTTTTGTTGTAGGATCTATATTTGAATAAATTTAGATGAAAATAACTTCAATTTTTAGGAATGTGAAAAAAATTTTAGTTGGAAGTGTCAAATTTTAATAAATTTATTTGAAACCATCTTCGATTTTTTTGGATTTTGCCGAGTATTTTTGTTGTAGGATGTATATTTGAGAAAATTTAGTTGAAAATTACGACAATTTTTTTGGATTGTGAAAAAAAATTTTAGTTTGAAGTGTCAAATTTTAATAAATTTATTTGAAACCAGCTTCGATTTTTTTTTATTTTGTTGAGTATTTTTGTTGTAGCTATATTAGAGTAAATTTTGATGAAAATAACTTCAATTTTTTGGATTGTGAAAAAAAATTTACTTGGAAGTGTCAAATTTTAATAAATTTATTTGAAACCAACTTCGATTTTTTTGGATTTTGTTGAGTATTTGTGTTGTAGGATATATAATTGAGTAAATTTAGATGAAAATAACGACAATTTTTTTGATTGTGAAAAAAAATTTTAGTTGGAAGTGTCAAATTTTAATAAATGTATTTGAAACCAACTTCGATTTTTTTTTATTTTGTTGCGTATTTTTGTTGTAGGGTCTATATTGGAGTAAATTTGGATGAAAATAACTTCAATTTTTTGGATTGTGAAAAAAAATTTTAGTTGGAAGTGTCAAATTTTAATAAATTTATTTGAAACCAACTTCGATTTTTTTGGATTTTGTTGCGTATTTTTGTTGTAGGGTCTATATTGGAGTAAATTTTGATGAAAATTACTTCAATTTTTAGGATTGTGAAAAAAATATAGTTGGAAGTGTCAAATTTTAATAAATTTATTTGAAACCAACTTCGATTTTTTTTTATTTTGATGAGTATTTTGTTGTAGGATCTATATTTGAGTAAATTTAGATGAAAATAAGTGAATTTTTTGGATTGTGAAAAAAATTTTAGTTGGAAGTGTCAAATTTTAATAAATTTATTTGAAACCAATTTCGATTTTTCTCGACTATGTTGAGTTTTTTTGATAGAGAAGCCTAATTTGAGTAATTTCAGATGAAATTAACTTCGATTTTTTGGATTTTGTCACGATTTTTGCCAAATTTTAATAAATTTATTTGAAATCAACTTGGATTATTTTGGATTTTGTTGAGTATTTTTGTTGTAGGATCTATATTTGAATAAATTTAGATGAAAATAACTTCAATTTTTAGGAATTTGAAAAAAATTTTAGTTGGAAGTGTCAAATTTTAATAAATTTATTTGAAACCATCTTCGATTTTTTTGGATTTTGCCGAGTATTTTTGTTGTAGGATGTATATTTGAGAGAATTTAGTTGAAAATTACGACAATTTTTTTGGATTGTGAAAAAAAATTTTAGTTTGAAGTGTCAAATTTTAATAAATTTATTTGAAACCAGCTTCGATTTTTTTTTATTTTGTTGAGTATTTTTGTTGTAGGGTCTATATTAGAGTAAATTTTGATGAAAATAACTTCAATTTTTAGGATTGTGAAAAAAAATTTAGTTGGAAGTGTCAAATTTTAATAAATTTATTTGAAACCAATTTCGATTTTTCTCGACTATGTTGAGTGGTTTTGATAGAGAAGCCTAATTTGAGTAATTTCAGTTGAAATTAACTTCGATTTTTTGGATTTTGTCACGATTTTTGCCAAATTTTAATAAATTTATTTGAAATCAACTTGGATTATTTTGGATTTAGTAGAGTATTTTTGTTGTAGGATCCATATTTGAGTAAATTTAGATGAAAATAACTTCAATTTTTTGGATTGTGGAAAAAATTTACTTGGAAGTGTCAAATTTTAATAAATTTATTTGAAACCAACTTCGATTTTTTTGGATTTTGTTGAGTATTTGTGTTGTAGGATGTATAATTGAGTAAATTTAGATGAAAATAACGACAATTTTTTGGATTGTGAAAAAAAATTTTAGTTGGAAGTGTCAAATTTTAATAAATGTATTTGAAACCAACTTGGATTATTTTGGATTTTGTTGAGTATTTTTGTTGTAGGATCTATATTTGAATAAATTTAGATGAAAATAACTTCAATTTTTAGGAATTTGAAAAAAATTTTAGTTGGAAGTGTCAAATTTTAATAAATTTATTTGAAACCATCTTCGATTTTTTTGGATTTTGCCGAGTATTTTTGTTGTAGGATGTATATTTGAGAGAATTTAGTTGAAAATTACAACAATTTTTTTGGATTGTGAAAAAAAATTTTAGTTTGAAGTGTCAAATTTTAATAAATTTATTTGAAACCAGCTTCGATTTTTTTTTATTTTGTTGAGTATTTTTGTTGTAGGGTCTATATTAGAGTAAATTTTGATGAAAATAACTTCAATTTTTAGGATTGTGAAAAAAAATTTAGTTGGAAGTGTCAAATTTTAATAAATTTATTTGAAACCAATTTCGATTTTTCTCGACTATGTTGAGTGGTTTTGATAGAGAAGCCTAATTTGAGTAATTTCAGTTGAAATTAACTTCGATTTTTTGGATTTTGTCACGATTTTTGCCAAATTTTAATAAATTTATTTGAAATCAACTTGGATTATTTTGGATTTAGTAGAGTATTTTTGTTGTAGGATCCATATTTGAGTAAATTTAGATGAAAATAACTTCAATTTTTTGGATTGTGAAAAAAATTTACTTGGAAGTGTCAAATTTTAATAAATTTATTTGAAACCAACTTCGATTTTTTTGGATTTTGTTGAGTATTTGTGTTGTAGGATGTATAATTGAGTAAATTTAGATGAAAATAACGACAATTTTTTGGATTGTGAAAAAAAATTTTAGTTGGAAGTGTCAAATTTTAATAAATGTATTTGAAACCAACTTCGATTTTTTTTTATTTTGTTGCGTATTTTTGTTGTAGGGTCTATATTGGAGTAAATTTTGATGAAAATAACTTCAATTTTTAGGATTGTGAAAAAAATATAGTTGGAAGTGTCAAATTTTAATAAATTTATTTGAAACCAACTTCGATTTTTTTTTATTTTGATGAGTATTTTGTTGTAGGATCTATATTTGAGTAAATTTAGATGAAAATAAGTGAATTTTTTGGATTGTGAAAAAAATTTTAGTTGGAAGTGTCAAATTTTAATAAATTTATTTGAAACCAATTTCGATTTTTCTCGACTATGTTAAGTTTTTTTGATAGAGAAGCCTAATTTGAGTAATTTCAGTTGAAATTAACTTCGATTTTTTGGATTTTGTCACGATTTTTGCCAAATTTTAATAAATTTATTTGAAATCAACTTGGATTATTTTGGATTTTGTTGAGTATTTTTGTTGTAGGATCTATATTTGAATAAATTTAGATGAAAATAACTTCAATTTTTAGGAATGTGAAAAAATTTTAGTTGGAAGTGTCAAATTTTAACAAATTTATTTGAAACCAACTTCGATTTTGTTGGATTTAGTGGAGTATTTTTGTTGTAGGATCCATATTTGAGTAAATTTAGATGAAAATAACTTCAATTTTTTGGATTGTGAAAAAAATTTTAGTTGGAAGTGTCAAATTTTAATAAATTTATTTGAAACCAACTTCGATTTTTTTTGATTTTGTTGCGTATTTTTGTTGTAGGGTCTATATTGGAGTAAATTTTGATGAAAATAACTTCAATTTTTAGGATTGTGAAAAAAAATTTAGTTGGAAGTGTCAAATTTTAATAAATTTATTTGAAACCAATTTCGATTTTTCTCGACTATGTTGAGTTTTTTTGATAGAGAAGCCTAATTTGAGTAATTTCAGTTGAAATTAACTTCGATTTTTTGGATTTTGTCACGATTTTTGCCAAATTTTAATAAATTTATTTGAAATCAACTTGGATTATTTTGGATTTTGTTGAGTATTTTTGTTGTAGGATCTATATTTGAATAAATTTAGATGAAAATAACTTCAATTTTTAGGAATGTGAAAAAAATTTTAGTTGGAAGTGTCAAATTTTAATAAATTTATTTGAAACCATCTTCGATTTTTTTGGATTTTGCCGAGTATTTTTGTTGTAGGATGTATATTTGAGAAAATTTAGTTGAAAATTACGACAATTTTTTTGGATTGTGAAAAAAAATTTTAGTTTGAAGTGTCAAATTTTAATAAATTTATTTGAAACCAGCTTCGATTTTTTTTTATTTTGTTGAGTATTTTTGTTGTAGCTATATTAGAGTAAATTTTGATGAAAATAACTTCAATTTTTTGGATTGTGAAAAAAAATTTACTTGGAAGTGTCAAATTTTAATAAATTTATTTGAAACCAACTTCGATTTTTTTGGATTTTGTTGAGTATTTGTGTTGTAGGATATATAATTGAGTAAATTTAGATGAAAATAACGACAATTTTTTTGATTGTGAAAAAAAATTTTAGTTGGAAGTGTCAAATTTTAATAAATGTATTTGAAACCAACTTCGATTTTTTTTTATTTTGTTGCGTATTTTTGTTGTAGGGTCTATATTGGAGTAAATTTGGATGAAAATAACTTCAATTTTTTGGATTGTGAAAAAAAATTTTAGTTGGAAGTGTCAAATTTTAATAAATTTATTTGAAACCAACTTCGATTTTTTTGGATTTTGTTGCGTATTTTTGTTGTAGGGTCTATATTGGAGTAAATTTTGATGAAAATAACTTCAATTTTTAGGATTGTGAAAAAAATATAGTTGGAAGTGTCAAATTTTAATAAATTTATTTGAAACCAACTTCGATTTTTTTTTATTTTGATGAGTATTTTGTTGTAGGATCTATATTTGAGTAAATTTAGATGAAAATAAGTGAATTTTTTGGATTGTGAAAAAAATTTTAGTTGGAAGTGTCAAATTTTAATAAATTTATTTGAAACCAATTTCGATTTTTCTCGACTATGTTGAGTTTTTTTGATAGAGAAGCCTAATTTGAGTAATTTCAGATGAAATTAACTTCGATTTTTTGGATTTTGTCACGATTTTTGCCAAATTTTAATAAATTTATTTGAAATCAACTTGGATTATTTTGGATTTTGTTGAGTATTTTTGTTGTAGGATCTATATTTGAATAAATTTAGATGAAAATAACTTCAATTTTTAGGAATTTGAAAAAAATTTTAGTTGGAAGTGTCAAATTTTAATAAATTTATTTGAAACCATCTTCGATTTTTTTGGATTTTGCCGAGTATTTTTGTTGTAGGATGTATATTTGAGAGAATTTAGTTGAAAATTACGACAATTTTTTTGGATTGTGAAAAAAAATTTTAGTTTGAAGTGTCAAATTTTAATAAATTTATTTGAAACCAGCTTCGATTTTTTTTTATTTTGTTGAGTATTTTTGTTGTAGGGTCTATATTAGAGTAAATTTTGATGAAAATAACTTCAATTTTTAGGATTGTGAAAAAAAATTTAGTTGGAAGTGTCAAATTTTAATAAATTTATTTGAAACCAATTTCGATTTTTCTCGACTATGTTGAGTGGTTTTGATAGAGAAGCCTAATTTGAGTAATTTCAGTTGAAATTAACTTCGATTTTTTGGATTTTGTCACGATTTTTGCCAAATTTTAATAAATTTATTTGAAATCAACTTGGATTATTTTGGATTTAGTAGAGTATTTTTGTTGTAGGATCCATATTTGAGTAAATTTAGATGAAAATAACTTCAATTTTTTGGATTGTGAAAAAAATTTACTTGGAAGTGTCAAATTTTAATAAATTTATTTGAAACCAACTTCGATTTTTTTGGATTTTGTTGAGTATTTGTGTTGTAGGATGTATAATTGAGTAAATTTAGATGAAAATAACGACAATTTTTTGGATTGTGAAAAAAAATTTTAGTTGGAAGTGTCAAATTTTAATAAATGTATTTGAAACCAACTTGGATTATTTTGGATTTTGTTGAGTATTTTTGTTGTAGGATCTATATTTGAATAAATTTAGATGAAAATAACTTCAATTTTTAGGAATTTGAAAAAAATTTTAGTTGGAAGTGTCAAATTTTAATAAATTTATTTGAAACCATCTTCGATTTTTTTGGATTTTGCCGAGTATTTTTGTTGTAGGATGTATATTTGAGAGAATTTAGTTGAAAATTACAACAATTTTTTTGGATTGTGAAAAAAAATTTTAGTTTGAAGTGTCAAATTTTAATAAATTTATTTGAAACCAGCTTCGATTTTTTTTTATTTTGTTGAGTATTTTTGTTGTAGGGTCTATATTAGAGTAAATTTTGATGAAAATAACTTCAATTTTTAGGATTGTGAAAAAAAATTTAGTTGGAAGTGTCAAATTTTAATAAATTTATTTGAAACCAATTTCGATTTTTCTCGACTATGTTGAGTGGTTTTGATAGAGAAGCCTAATTTGAGTAATTTCAGTTGAAATTAACTTCGATTTTTTGGATTTTGTCACGATTTTTGCCAAATTTTAATAAATTTATTTGAAATCAACTTGGATTATTTTGGATTTAGTAGAGTATTTTTGTTGTAGGATCCATATTTGAGTAAATTTAGATGAAAATAACTTCAATTTTTTGGATTGTGAAAAAAATTTACTTGGAAGTGTCAAATTTTAATAAATTTATTTGAAACCAACTTCGATTTTTTTGGATTTTGTTGAGTATTTGTGTTGTAGGATGTATAATTGAGTAAATTTAGATGAAAATAACGACAATTTTTTGGATTGTGAAAAAAAATTTTAGTTGGAAGTGTCAAATTTTAATAAATGTATTTGAAACCAACTTCGATTTTTTTTTATTTTGTTGCGTATTTTTGTTGTAGGGTCTATATTGGAGTAAATTTTGATGAAAATAACTTCAATTTTTAGGATTGTGAAAAAAATATAGTTGGAAGTGTCAAATTTTAATAAATTTATTTGAAACCAACTTCGATTTTTTTTTATTTTGATGAGTATTTTGTTGTAGGATCTATATTTGAGTAAATTTAGATGAAAATAAGTGAATTTTTTGGATTGTGAAAAAAATTTTAGTTGGAAGTGTCAAATTTTAATAAATTTATTTGAAACCAATTTCGATTTTTCTCGACTATGTTAAGTTTTTTTGATAGAGAAGCCTAATTTGAGTAATTTCAGTTGAAATTAACTTCGATTTTTTGGATTTTGTCACGATTTTTGCCAAATTTTAATAAATTTATTTGAAATCAACTTGGATTATTTTGGATTTTGTTGAGTATTTTTGTTGTAGGATCTATATTTGAATAAATTTAGATGAAAATAACTTCAATTTTTAGGAATGTGAAAAAATTTTAGTTGGAAGTGTCAAATTTTAACAAATTTATTTGAAACCAACTTCGATTTTGTTGGATTTAGTGGAGTATTTTTGTTGTAGGATCCATATTTGAGTAAATTTAGATGAAAATAACTTCAATTTTTTGGATTGTGAAAAAAATTTTAGTTGGAAGTGTCAAATTTTAATAAATTTATTTGAAACCAACTTCGATTTTTTTGGATTTTGTTGCGTATTTTTGTTGTAGGGTCTATATTGGAGTAAATTTTGATGAAAATAACTTCAATTTTTAGGATTGTGAAAAAAAATTTAGTTGGAAGTGTCAAATTTTAATAAATTTATTTGAAACCAATTTCGATTTTTCTCGACTATGTTGAGTTTTTTTGATAGAGAAGCCTAATTTGAGTAATTTCAGTTGAAATTAACTTCGATTTTTTGGATTTTGTCACGATTTTTGCCAAATTTTAATAAATTTATTTGAAATCAACTTGGATTATTTTGGATTTTGTTGAGTATTTTTGTTGTAGGATCTATATTTGAATAAATTTAGATGAAAATAACTTCAATTTTTAGGAATGTGAAAAAAATTTTAGTTGGAAGTGTCAAATTTTAATAAATTTATTTGAAACCATCTTCGATTTTTTTGGATTTTGCCGAGTATTTTTGTTGTAGGATGTATATTTGAGAAAATTTAGTTGAAAATTACGACAATTTTTTTGGATTGTGAAAAAAAATTTTAGTTTGAAGTGTCAAATTTTAATAAATTTATTTGAAACCAGCTTCGATTTTTTTTTATTTTGTTGAGTATTTTTGTTGTAGCTATATTAGAGTAAATTTTGATGAAAATAACTTCAATTTTTTGGATTGTGAAAAAAAATTTACTTGGAAGTGTCAAATTTTAATAAATTTATTTGAAACCAACTTCGATTTTTTTGGATTTTGTTGAGTATTTGTGTTGTAGGATATATAATTGAGTAAATTTAGATGAAAATAACGACAATTTTTTTGATTGTGAAAAAAAATTTTAGTTGGAAGTGTCAAATTTTAATAAATGTATTTGAAACCAACTTCGATTTTTTTTTATTTTGTTGCGTATTTTTGTTGTAGGGTCTATATTGGAGTAAATTTGGATGAAAATAACTTCAATTTTTTGGATTGTGAAAAAAAATTTTAGTTGGAAGTGTCAAATTTTAATAAATTTATTTGAAACCAACTTCGATTTTTTTGGATTTTGTTGCGTATTTTTGTTGTAGGGTCTATATTGGAGTAAATTTTGATGAAAATAACTTCAATTTTTAGGATTGTGAAAAAAATATAGTTGGAAGTGTCAAATTTTAATAAATTTATTTGATACCAACTTCGATTTTTTTTTATTTTGATGAGTATTTTGTTGTAGGATCTATATTTGAGTAAATTTAGATGAAAATAAGTGAATTTTTTGGATTGTGAAAAAAATTTTAGTTGGAAGTGTCAAATTTTAATAAATTTATTTGAAACCAATTTCGATTTTTCTCGACTATGTTGAGTTTTTTTGATAGAGAAGCCTAATTTGAGTAATTTCAGATGAAATTAACTTCGATTTTTTGGATTTTGTCACGATTTTTGCCAAATTTTAATAAATTTATTTGAAATCAACTTGGATTATTTTGGATTTTGTTGAGTATTTTTGTTGTAGGATCTATATTTGAATAAATTTAGATGAAAATAACTTCAATTTTTAGGAATTTGAAAAAAATTTTAGTTGGAAGTGTCAAATTTTAATAAATTTATTTGAAACCATCTTCGATTTTTTTGGATTTTGCCGAGTATTTTTGTTGTAGGATGTATATTTGAGAGAATTTAGTTGAAAATTACGACAATTTTTTTGGATTGTGAAAAAAAATTTTAGTTTGAAGTGTCAAATTTTAATAAATTTATTTGAAACCAGCTTCGATTTTTTTTTATTTTGTTGAGTATTTTTGTTGTAGGGTCTATATTAGAGTAAATTTTGATGAAAATAACTTCAATTTTTAGGATTGTGAAAAAAAATTTAGTTGGAAGTGTCAAATTTTAATAAATTTATTTGAAACCAATTTCGATTTTTCTCGACTATGTTGAGTGGTTTTGATAGAGAAGCCTAATTTGAGTAATTTCAGTTGAAATTAACTTCGATTTTTTGGATTTTGTCACGATTTTTGCCAAATTTTAATAAATTTATTTGAAATCAACTTGGATTATTTTGGATTTAGTAGAGTATTTTTGTTGTAGGATCCATATTTGAGTAAATTTAGATGAAAATAACTTCAATTTTTTGGATTGTGAAAAAAATTTACTTGGAAGTGTCAAATTTTAATAAATTTATTTGAAACCAACTTCGATTTTTTTGGATTTTGTTGAGTATTTGTGTTGTAGGATGTATAATTGAGTAAATTTAGATGAAAATAACGACAATTTTTTGGATTGTGAAAAAAAATTTTAGTTGGAAGTGTCAAATTTTAATAAATGTATTTGAAACCAACTTGGATTATTTTGGATTTTGTTGAGTATTTTTGTTGTAGGATCTATATTTGAATAAATTTAGATGAAAATAACTTCAATTTTTAGGAATTTGAAAAAAATTTTAGTTGGAAGTGTCAAATTTTAATAAATTTATTTGAAACCATCTTCGATTTTTTTGGATTTTGCCGAGTATTTTTGTTGTAGGATGTATATTTGAGAGAATTTAGTTGAAAATTACGACAATTTTTTTGGATTGTGAAAAAAAATTTTAGTTTGAAGTGTCAAATTTTAATAAATTTATTTGAAACCAGCTTCGATTTTTTTTTATTTTGTTGAGTATTTTTGTTGTAGGGTCTATATTAGAGTAAATTTTGATGAAAATAACTTCAATTTTTAGGATTGTGAAAAAAAATTTAGTTGGAAGTGTCAAATTTTAATAAATTTATTTGAAACCAATTTCGATTTTTCTCGACTATGTTGAGTGGTTTTGATAGAGAAGCCTAATTTGAGTAATTTCAGTTGAAATTAACTTCGACTTTTTGGATTTTGTCACGATTTTTGCCAAATTTTAATAAATTTATTTGAAATCAACTTGGATTATTTTGGATTTAGTAGAGTATTTTTGTTGTAGGATCCATATTTGAGTAAATTTAGATGAAAATAACTTCAATTTTTTGGATTGTGAAAAAAATTTACTTGGAAGTGTCAAATTTTAATAAATTTATTTGAAACCAACTTCGATTTTTTTGGATTTTGTTGAGTATTTGTGTTGTAGGATGTATAATTGAGTAAATTTAGATGAAAATAACGACAATTTTTTGGATTGTGAAAAAAAATTTTAGTTGGAAGTGTCAAATTTTAATAAATGTATTTGAAACCAACTTCGATTTTTTTTTATTTTGTTGCGTATTTTTGTTGTAGGGTCTATATTGGAGTAAATTTTGATGAAAATAACTTCAATTTTTAGGATTGTGAAAAAAATATAGTTGGAAGTCTCAAATTTTAATAAATTTATTTGAAACCAACTTCGATTTTTTTTTATTTTGATGAGTATTTTGTTGTAGGATCTATATTTGAGTAAATTTAGATGAAAATAAGTGAATTTTTTGGATTGTGAAAAAAATTTTAGTTGGAAGTGTCAAATTTTAATAAATTTATTTGAAACCAATTTCGATTTTTCTCGACTATGTTAAGTTTTTTTGATAGAGAAGCCTAATTTGAGTAATTTCAGTTGAAATTAACTTCGATTTTTTGGATTTTGTCACGATTTTTGCCAAATTTTAATAAATTTATTTGAAATCAACTTGGATTATTTTGGATTTTGTTGAGTATTTTTGTTGTAGGATCTATATTTGAATAAATTTAGATGAAAATAACTTCAATTTTTAGGAATGTGAAAAAATTTTAGTTGGAAGTGTCAAATTTTAATAAATTTATTTGAAACCATCTTCGATTTTTTTTGATATTGTCGAGTATTTTTGTTGTAGGATCTATATTTGAGTAAATTTAGATGAAAATAACTTCAATTTTTTGGATTGTGAAAAAAAATTTACTTGGAAGTGTCAAATTTTAATAAATTTATTTGAAACCAACTTCGATTTTTTTGGATTTTATTGAGTATTTGTGTTGTAGGATGTATAATTGAGTAAATTTAGATGAAAATAACGACAATTTTTGGATTGTGAAAAAAAATTTTAGTTTGGAAGTGTCAAATTTTAATAAATGTATTTGAAACCAACTTCGATTTTTTTTTATTTTGTTGCGTATTTTTGTTGTAGGGTCTATATTGGAGTAAATTTGGATGAAAATAACTTCAATTTTTAGGATTGTGAAAAAAATTTTAGTTGGAAGTGTCAAATTTTAATAAATTTATTTGAAACCAACTTCGATTTTGTTGGATTTTGACGAGAATTTCTGTTGTAGGATGTATAATTGAGTAAATTTAGTTGAAAATAACGACAATTTTTTTGGAGTGTGAAAAAAAAATATAGTTGGAAGTGTCAAATTTTAATAAATTTGTTTGAATCCAACTTCGATTTTTTTTTATTTTGATGAGTATTTTGTTGTAGGATCTATATTTGAGTAAATTTAGATGAAAATAAGTTAATTTTTTTGGATTGTGAAAAAAAAATTTAGTTTGAAGTGTCAAATTTTAATAAATTTATTTGAAACCAGCTTCGATTTTTTTTTATTTTGTTGAGTATTTTTGTTGTAGGGTCTATATTAGAGTAAATTTTGATGAAAATAACCTCAATTTTAGGATTGTGAAAAAAATTTTAGTTGGAAGTGTCAAATTTTAATAAATTTATTTGAAACCAACTTCGATTTTTCTCGACTATGTTGAGTTTTTTTGATAGAGAAGCCTAATTTGATTTATTTCAGTTGAAATTAACTTAGATTTTTAGGATTTTGTCACGATTTCTGCCAAATTTTAATAAATTTATTTGAAATCAACTTGGATTATTTTGGATTTTGTTGAGTATTTTTGTTGTAGGATCTATATTTGAGTAAATTTAGATGAAAATAACTTCAATTTGTTGGATTGTGAAAAAAATTTAGTTGGAAGTGTCAAATTTTAATAAATTTATTTGAAACCAACTTCGATTTTTTTGGATTTTGTTGCGTATTTTTGTTGTAGGGTCTATATTGGAGTAAATTTTGATGAAAATAACTTCAATTTTTAGGATTTTGAAAAAAAATTTAGTTGGAAGTGTCAAATTTTAATAAATTTATTTGAAACCAATTTCGATTTTTCTCGACTATGTTGAGTTTTATTGATAGAGAAGCCTAATTTGAGTACTTCGATTTTTTGGATTTTGTCACGATTTTTGTCAAATTTTAATAAATTTATTTGAAATCAACTTGGATTATTTTGGATTTTGTTGAGTATTTTTGTGGTAGGATCTATATTTGAGTAAATTTAGATGAAAATAACTTCAATTTTTTGGATTGTGAAAAAAATTTAGTTGGAAGTGTCAAATTTTAACAAATTTATTTGAAACCAACTTCGATTTTGTTGGATTTAGTAGAGTATTTTTGTTGTAGGATCCATATTTGAGTAAATTTAGATGAAAATAACTTCAATTTTTTGGATTGTGAAAAAAATTTTAGTTGGAAGTGTCAAATTTTAATAAATTTATTTGAAACCAACTTCGATTTTTTTGGATTTTGTTGCGTATTTTTGTTGTAGGGTCTATATTGGAGTAAATTTTGATGAAAATAACTTCAATTTTTAGGATTGTGAAAAAAAATTTAGTTGGAAGTGTCAAATTTTAATAAATTTATTTGAAACCAATTTCGATTTTTCTCGACTATGTTGAGTTTTTTTGATAGAGAAGCCTAATTTGAGTAATTTCAGTTGAAATTAACTTCGATTTTTTGGATTTTGTCACGATTTTTGCCAAATTTTAATAAATTTATTTGAAATCAACTTGGATTATTTTGGATTTTGTTGCGTATTTTTGTTGTAGGGTCTATATTGGAGTAAATTTGGATGAAAATAACTTCAATTTTTTGGATTGTGAAAAAAAATTTTAGTTGGAAGTGTCAAATTTTAATAAATTTATTTGAATCCAACTTCGATTTTTTTGGATTTAGTTGAGTATTTTTGTTGTAGGATGTATATTTGAGTAAATTTAGATGAAAATAACGACAATTTTTTGGATTGTGAAAAAAAATTTTAGTTGGAAGTGTCAAATTTTAATAAATTTATTTGAAACCAACTTCGAGTTTTTTTGGATTTTGCCGAGTATTTTTGTTGTAGGATGTATATTTGAGTAAATTTAGATGAGAATAACGACAATTTTTTGGATTGTGAAAAAAAATTTTAGTTGGAACTGTCAAATTTTAATAAATTTATTTGAAACCAGCTTCGATTTTTTTTTATTTTGTCGAGTATTTTTGTTGTAGGATGTATATTTGAGTAAATTTAGATGAAAATAACGACAATTTTTTGGATTGTGAAAAAAAATTTTAGTTGGAAGTGTCAAATTTTAATTAATTTATTTGAAACCAACTTCGATTTTTTTTGGATTTTGTCGAGTATTTTTGTTGCAGGATGTATATTTGAGTAAATTTAGTTGAAAATAACGACAATTTTTTGGATTGTGAAAAAAAATTTTAGTTGGAAGTGTCAAATTTTAATAAATTTATTTGAAACTAACTTCGATTTTTTTGGATTTTGTTGCGTATTTTTGTTGTAGGGTCTATATTGGAGTAAATTTTGATGAAAATAACTTCAATTTTTAGGATTGTGAAAAAAATATAGTTGGAAGTGTCAAATTTTAATAAATTTATTTGAAACCAACTTCGATTTTTTTTTATTTTGATGAGTATTTTGTTGTAGGATCTATATTTGAGTAAATTTAGATGAAAATAAGTGAATTTTTTGGATTGTGAAAAAAATTTTAGTTGGAAGTGTCAAATTTTAATAAATTTATTTGAAACCAATTTCGATTTTTCTCGACTATGTTGAGTTTTTTTGATAGAGAAGCCTAATTTGAGTAATTTCAGTTGAAATTAACTTCGATTTTTTGGATTTTGTCACGATTTTTGCCAAATTTTAATAAATTTATTTGAAATCAACTTGGATTATTTTGGATTTTGTTGAGTATTTTTGTTGTAGGATCTATATTTGAATAAATTTAGATGAAAATAACTTCAATTTTTAGGAATGTGAAAAAATTTTAGTTGGAAGTGTCAAATTTTAATAAATTTATTTGAAACCATCTTCGATTTTTTTTTATATTGTCGAGTATTTTTGTTGTAGGATCTATATTTGAGTAAATTTAGATGAAAATAACTTCAATTTTTTAGATTGTGAAAAAAAATTTACTTGGAAGTGTCAAATTTTAATAAATTTATTTGAAACCAACTTCGATTTTTTTGGATTTTGTTGAGTATTTGTGTTGTAGGATGTATAATTGAGTAAATTTAGATGAAAATAACGACAATTTTTTGGATTGTGAAAAAAAATTTTAGTTTGGAAGTGTCAAATTTTAATAAATGTATTTGAAACCAACTTCGATTTTTTTTTATTTTGTTGCGTATTTTTGTTGTAGGGTCTATATTGGAGTAAATTTGGATGAAAATAACTTCAATTTTTAGGATTGTGAAAAAAATTTTAGTTGGAAGTGTCAAATTTTAATAAATTTATTTGAAACCAACTTCGATTTTGTTGGATTTTGACGAGAATTTCTGTTGTAGGATGTATAATTGAGTAAATTTAGTTGAAAATAACGACAATTTTTTTGGATTGTGAAAAAAAAATATAGTTGGAAGTGTCAAATTTTAATAAATTTGTTTGAATCCAACTTCGATTTTTTTTTATTTTGATGAGTATTTTGTTGTAGGATCTATATTTGAGTAAATTTAGATGAAAATAAGTTAATTTTTTGGATTGTGAAAAAAATTTTAGTTGGAAGTGTCAAATTTTAATAAATTTATTTGAAACCAATTTCGATTTTTCTCGACTATGTTGAGTTTTTTTTATAGAGAAGCCTAATTTGAGTAATTTCAGTTGTAATTAACTTCGACTTTTTGGATTTTGTCACGATTTTTGCCAAATTTTAATAAATTTAATTGAAATCAACTTGGATTATTTTGGATTTTGATGAGTATTTTTGTTGTAGGATCTATATTTGAATAAATTTAGATGAAAATAACTTCAATTTTTAGGAATGTGAAAAAAATTTAGTTGGAAGTGTCAAATTTTAATAAATTTATTTGAAACCAACTTCGATTTTGTTGGATTTTGACGAGAATTTCTGTTGTAGGATGTATATTTGAGTAAATTTAGTTGAAAATAACGACAATTTTTTTGGATTGTGAAAAAAAAATTTAGTTTGAAGTGTCAAATTTTAATAAATTTATTTGAAACCAGCTTCGATTTTTTTTTATTTTGTTGAGTATTTTTGTTGTAGGGTCTATATTAGAGTAAATTTTGATGAAGATAACCTCAATTTTAGGATTGTGAAAAAAATTTTAGTTGGAAGTGTCAAATTTTAATAAATTTATTTGAAACCAACTTCGATTTTTCTCGACTATGTTGAGTTTTTTTTATAGAGAAGCCTAATTTGATTTATTTCAGTTGAAATTAACTTAGATTTTTAGGATTTTGTCACGATTTCTGCCAAATTTTAATAAATTTATTTGAAATCAACTTGGATTATTTTGGATTTTGTTGAGTATTTTTGTTGTAGGATCTATATTTGAGTAAATTTAGATGAAAATAACTTCAATTTTTTGGATTGTGAAAAAAATTTAGTTGGAAGTGTCAAATTTTAATAAATTTATTTGAAACCAACTTCGATTTTTTTGGATTTTGTTGCGTATTTTTGTTGTAGGGTCTATATTGGAGTAAATTTTGATGAAAATAACTTCAATTTTTAGGATTTTGAAAAAAAATTTAGTGGGAAGTGTCAAATTTTAATAAATTTATTTGAAACCAATTTCGATTTTTCTCGACTATGTTGAGTTTTATTGTATGTATGTATGTATGTATATTTATTGTTCCCCGTAGGGTTTACAAGAACTTCCGGTCCGTTTCGCCTTTCCTACTTCTTACCCACTTTTACATTTACCATCTCTATTTACATTTTACATTTTTTTTTTTTTTTTTACATTCTTACATTTTTTACATTCTTTCATTCTTAGATTCATACATTCTTACATTCTTGCATTCTTGCATTCTTGCATTCTTCCATTCTTCCATTCTTACATTCCTATTATATTTCTTACATTTTTAAGTTATTACATAAATTACATAAATTAGTATTACATAAATTATCACATTTTTACCTTTTATATACTTTTACACTTTTTACATTCCTTTTACATTCTTTTTACATTCTTTTTACATTCTTTTTACATTCTTTTTACATTCTTTTTACATTCTTCTTTGTTTCTTTTCTACACTTTCTAACACCTCTCCACATCTCATTCTGTTTCCTCTAGTCCACGCTCGCCCTGGCTCTCCCACGCTTGCCCTCGCTCGCCTTCGCTCGCCCTCGCTCGCCCGCGCTCGCTTTCGCCTTCTCCCTCTTTCGCCCTCGCTCGTCGTCGCTCGCTTACGCTTGCCCTCGACCCTCTCTCTCTCTCTCTCACTCCCCCGCCCTCTCGTCTTTGACTTATTCTCTATCCTTAATTCTACCTATTCTCACTTATTTAATACTACTTCGCCCTCTCTCTTTCGTCCTTCCGCTCCCGCATCCTCTCTCCTTCTTTCACTCCTTCTTCCTTTCCTCTTCTCTCCACCACCCCTCTCCTGCTCCTTTCCTTTCTACAACTGTTCTCTTTCACCTCTCTTTTATTCGTGTCCTGTCACCCTCTTCCTGCTCCCTCTCCACCCCCTCGCCCTGCCTCGCTCTGTGCTCCTCCAGCTTCCTTATCCAACTCTCCCCCTCCCCTTCTTCTCCTAATATCTTACATACATTCTCTTGCCAGCTGCCTTCTCCCTCGCCTCTACACCTTTCCCATACATGTTCCCATGTCTCCTCTTCACTTCCGCACACTCTGCACATTCTCTCATCTTCATTTTCCCAGTATCGTGCCTCAGCCATTCCGTTCCCCAGTCTATACCTCGTAATTCTTCTCCACCTTTTTTCCCCCCAGCCGTTGTCCAGATATTTCGGTAATCCCTCCCCCCTCACCCACTTATACCATTTATTGTATTTTGAATTACGTATTCTTTCCCATGTCTGCCGCTCTTGCTTCTCTCTATCCCTTCTCTCCACTTCATCGTATCCTTCTCTTCCTCTTTTCCTTATCTCCTTCACTTCCTCAATCTCTAACCCTACTTCCTCGAAGAACCCCCTCCTTTCCTCCTCCCACACTGATAACTTCCCACTTCTACCTTCTCTCTTTTTCACTTCTTCCCAGCATTTCCTCGCCCACCCACTCCCTCCCCCTTCTTCTAGTCTTATTTCAAAATTCCACGCCCTTCTACCCGCTGCTGTCCTCATCTTCACCCTCTCTACTTCCTTCCTTGCCATGTACCCTGGCGTCCTCCATTCCACACCTAGCACCCACCTTATATATTTTTCCTGCAGTGACTCTATTGCCCTCCTTTCCCTCCATCCCCATACTTCCACCCCGTAGCTCGCCACCGTCCATACCAACGCATCGAACAACCTTAATCTTCTTCTAACATCCTTCACCCACTTCCTTTCCCCAATTCCCCACACCTGTCTCATCGCCACTGCCGCTTTTCTTGCCCTTTCTTTCACTTGTCCATCCTGCGCTCCATTCCTTTCTATCTCATACCCTAGGTACGTGTATTTTTTCACCTCTTCTATTTCCTTTCCTTTCCATCTCCAGCAAACCTTCTTTTTTCTTCCTCCTCCCTTCGACAGCCTCATTATTTTAGTTTTCTCTACATTTAGTACGAGCCTCTTCCTATCCAAGTATTTCTCTAGTCTTTTAATCATTCCCTGCATCTCCCCTTCATCCTCCGCTAGCAGCACTATGTCATCCGCATACGCTAGTGATCTTATCTTCTCGTCCCCTATTCTTACTCCTCCCCATCCTCCTCTTTCCAGGTCTTCCTCCATGTCCGCCGTTAATATATTAAACAAGTAAGAGCTCAGTGGACATCCTTGTCTTACTCCTCTCGCTGTCCAAAAACAATCTCCAACTTCGTCTCCCACCTTCACCCTACTTCTTGTTTCCCTGTATACTTCCCCTACTCTTATCCTTAATCCTTCACTTACCCCTCTCTCCTCCATGGCCTTCCACAGTATCCCTCTGTCTACCGTGTCAAATGCAGCCTTTAAATCTATAAATAGCGCCACTATCTTCCCTTTCTTTCTCGCTATCCCCCTATTTATAATAAAATTTAGTACGTATATATTGTCCAGCGTCCCCCTACCCCTCCTGAATCCCGTTTGGTTTTCCGGGATCATTTGTCCTATTTCCATTTCTCTGGCCAACCTCTCAGCTGTTACCGATGCGTACACCTTGTACATTGATTCCATTATCGTCACCCCTCTATAATCCTCCACTCTGACTCCCTCTCCCTTTTTTATTATAGGCACTATTATTCCTTCATTCCAATCCTTCGGCCATCCTTCTCCTCTCCATACCCTATTTATCACCTTCCATAACCACTCCTGCACCTGTAACCCTCCGTATTTCCATACCTCGTTAGGCACTTCATCCCGCCCCATCGCTTTTCCGTTTCTCAGCCTCTTTGCTATCTTTACCACCTCTTCCAGTTCTATTTCCTCTCCTGCTTCTATTTCCCGCTGTTTCTCTTGCCCTGCCACTACCCTTACCTCCACTCCTCCCAATATCCTCATAAAATATTCCTTCCACTCCTCTATTTCTATCTCCTCGCTTATCCTCTTTCTCCTTTTCCTCCCTCTATTCACCACCTCCCACACCTCTCTCTCACTTTTCGCCTGCTCTGCCTCTTTTACGTATTTCTCGGCCTCTTCTCTTTTTTTCTCTTCACATTTTCTTTGATACTTTCTCTTTTCCTCTTTATACTCTGTGGCCTCACCTCCACGCCTTCTCCATCTCCTCAGCGCTAATCTTGTGTTTTTCTTTGCTTCAGCACACTCTTCATCCCACCATCCTCTTCTTTTTCTTTCCTCCTTTCCTCCACTCGCCTTTAGTGCTGCCTTTATTTTTGTCTTTCCCTCTGCAATCTCTTCGTCCACCCCTTTGTTCCAATCTTTGTCCCTCCCCTCCCCTATCCCTTCCACCGCCTCCCTGAATTTCTCCTTACCCCTCTCAGTCCACTCGACTCTCGTTTGACCTTTCCTTCCTCCTTCTTCAATTACACTCCTTTCAGCCCTGCCCTTCAACGTCACAATCATCGGGTGATGATCCGAATCAACCTCCTCTCCTACATTCAGGCTTTCCAGTCTTTCCCCTATTCCTGCTTCTCCCATCACATAATCTATCACCGTCTCACTTCTTGGCCCCACGTATGTATACTCGCCATTTTCATCACCTTTCGTTATTCCGTTTAATATTCCCCATCCCTGCTCCTCTAGCCATCTTATTAGTTTTTTCCCCTCCGCATTTTCTACACTATCCTTCGACTCTCTTCTCACTTCACTACCCCCTTCCATTTCCCATCCTCCTTTCTTACCCGTCCTTGCGTTCAAGTCCCCACCTATTAACGTTTCCCACTCCTTCTCCTCTTTTTCCGTCCAGTCCTTCATCTTTTCTAGCTTTTTCTCTATGTCCCCATTTATGTATACTCCTACTATCCTCCATTTCTTGCCTCCTATTTTAATGTTTACTTCCATCACCCCTTCTCCACATTCTTTTATACACCCTGTCCCGCCCTCCATCAGTTCCTTTCTTACTCCTGCTACCATTCCTCCTTTTGCCCTCCCCTTCTTTTCATCCCTCTTCGCCGCTTGCATTTTCCATATATACCCTTTCGGCAGCTTACTTCTTACTATGTCCCATCCTTTTTCCTCTACCCACGTCTCCATCATTATTACCACATCCCACCTCTCCATTCTGTTCCAGAATTGCTTATCCTTTCTCGCTAATCCTGCCACGTTCCACCATGCTATCCTGTACCTTTCTTTCCCTTTTCTCTCCTCACTTTGTCTCTCTTCCTTTCTTCCTTTTATCCCCCTTTTCTTCCTCTTCCCCTCTGCCCTTCCCCCTGTTGCTCCACCTGTTCTGTCTCTTCCCTCCTTCCACTTTTTTCCCTTCCTGCTGCATCCCTTAGCACCTCGTTCCTTTCATCCCATTTCCACCATTGATCCTCTATCCTTATCCTACTATACCTTACCAGTACCCTTCTTCCCTTCTTTCTCTCCTCTCTCGCAATATCCTCTATTTCCCACCTCATTTTCCTTTCCCTCCATGTTAAGTCGTCCTCTATTCTCTCTTTTCTACCTGCTAGTTTCTTTTTTGCCTCCATCACCTTTCTTTTTGTCTCCTTATCTGCCATTCTTACTACCACCATCCCTTCCCCCTTCCCTATTCTTTTTACTGTCTCTATCTCTTCTTCTACTCCTATGCTTTTGAATAATTTTTCCACCTCCTCCTTCATCCTCTCCACTCCTCCTTGTAGCCCTTTCACAACCATATTATTCCTTCTCTCCACTCTGTCCTTTTCCTCCAGTCTCCACTCCAGCTCTTTTACCTTAACTTCTATCTTATCCTCACCTTTTTTTCCCATCCCTCCTTTCATTTCCATTTCTAGCTTCTCAATTCTTTCCATTATTCTTCCCTCTCCTTTCCCTCCTTCTTTCTCTATTTTTTCTACTCTCTCCTTCAGTTTCTCTAATTCCTGCCTCGTTTCCTTCCTTTCCTCCTCCCATATCTCATCTCTCCTTCTCAACTCTTCCTTTAATTCGTTTATTTCTGTTTTCAGTCTTTTTTCCTGCTCTCTCGCAACCTCCTTCACCTCCTGTCTCCCCTCCGCTATCTCTATCCTCATACTCTTTAATATCTCCAGCATCTCATCTTTTCCTTTTTCTTCCTCCTTCTCTCCTTTCCCCTGCCCTTGTGGTGATCTTACTACCACCTTACTGCTCCTGAATGCTTCCTCACTCTCTGTATCATTTTCCATCCTCCCCCTTTTTTTACCAAAGTAATCCTCCATCTTTCCCGTACTGTAACTCCTTTCCCTCTGCAGTCTCTCCACCTTCTTCTTTATCCCTTTTCCCGTCTCCTCTTCATCCCCCCTTTCGTCTCCCATTCTTACTCTTTCTATTATTCTTCCTACTCTCTTCTTATACCTTAGATTTCCTCTTGATATCCTTATCTACTTCTGCTATCTGCACACCAGCTCTCTTTCCCTTCCACTCTTCTCTCCCTACCTTACCGACTTACCTTCTTCTGCACCGGCGCTGTCGCCTGCGTCACCCTAACCTCCAAATTCTTTCCTCCTTCAATCCCACAACCCCTTTTCTCTTTTCTCCCTCACGATCCTGCTGCGCTCGAATCCTTCTTCCCCACTCCACTCCCTGCCTCTACACTTTCTCTTTCTCTCCTACCCTCTTTTTTTTCCACTTCTTTCACCCTAACCTCTCAATTCTTTTTACCTTCAATCCTCCTTCACCTTTTCTACCCACACGTACCTGTTGCTCTCTACAATTTCCTCACCTGCCACTGTACGCCTACACACTCTCTCTTTCTCTCTACACTTTTTCTCACTTCTTTAACCAACTACCAATTTCCTATGCTTCTTCCACACGCTCTCTCTCATTCACACCGGAAACGGAAGTTCTGTTGAGTTTTATTGATAGAGAAGCCTAATTTGAGTAATTTCAGTTGAAATTAACTTCGATTTTTTGGATTTTGTCACGATTTTTGTCAAATTTTAATAAATTTATTTGAAATCAACTTGGATTATTTTGGATTTTGTTGAGTATTTTTGTGGTAGGATCTATATTTGAGTAAATTTAGATGAAAATAACTTCAATTTTTTGGATTGTGAAAAAAATTTAGTTGGAAGTGTCAAATTTTAACAAATTTATTTGAAACCAACTTCGATTTTGTTGGATTTAGTAGAGTATTTTTGTTGTAGGATCCATATTTGAGTAAATTTAGATGAAAATAACTTCAATTTTTTGGATTGTGAAAAAAATTTTAGTTGGAAGTGTCAAATTTTAATAAATTTATTTGAAACCAACTTCGATTTTTTTGGATTTTGTTGCGTATTTTTGTTGTAGGGTCTATATTGGAGTAAATTTTGATGAAAATAACTTCAATTTTTAGGATTGTGAAAAAAAATTTAGTTGGAAGTGTCAAATTTTAATAAATTTATTTGAAACCAATTTCGATTTTTCTCGACTATGTTGAGTTTTTTTGATAGAGAAGCCTAATTTGAGTAATTTCAGTTGAAATTAACTTCGATTTTTTGGATTTTGTCACGATTTTTGCCAAATTTTAATAAATTTATTTGAAATCAACTTGGATTATTTTGGATTTTGTTACGTATTTTTGTTGTAGGATCTATATTTGAATAAATTTAGATGAAAATAACTTCAATTTTTAGGAATGTGAAAAAAATTTTAGTTGGAAGTGTCAAATTTTAATAAATTTATTTGAAACCATCTTCGATTTTTTTGGATTTTGCCGAGTATTTTTGTTGTAGGATGTATATTTGAGAAAATTTAGTTGAAAATTACGAAAATTTTTTTGGATTGTGAAAAAAAATTTTAGTTTGAAGTGTCAAATTTTAATAAATTTATTTGAAACCAGCTTCGATTTTTTTTTATTTTGTTGAGTATTTTTGTTGTAGGGTCTATATTAGAGTAAATTTTGATGAAAATAACTTCAATTTTTTGGATTGTGAAAAAAAATTTACTTGGAAGTGTCAAATTTTAATAAATTTATTTGAAACCAACTTCGATTTTTTTGGATTTTGTTGAGTATTTGTGTTGTAGGATATATAATTGAGTAAATTTAGATGAAAATAACGACAATTTTTTTGATTGTGAAAAAAATTTTAGTTGGAAGTGTCAAATTTTAATAAATGTATTTGAAACCAACTTCGATTTTTTTTTATTTTGTTGCGTATTTTTGTTGTAGGGTCTATATTGGAGTAAATTTGGATGAAAATAACTTCAATTTTTTGGATTGTGAAAAAAAATTTTAGTTGGAAGTGTCAAATTTTAATAAATTTATTTGAAACCAACTTCGATTTTTTTGGATTTTGTTGCGTATTTTTGTTGTAGGGTCTATATTGGAGTAAATTTTGATGAAAATAACTTCAATTTTTAGGATTGTGAAAAAAATATAGTTGGAAGTGTCAAATTTTAATAAATTTATTTGAAACCAACTTCGATTTTTTTTTATTTTGATGAGTATTTTGTTGTAGGATCTATATTTGAGTAAATTTAGATGAAAATAAGTGAATTTTTTGGATTGTGAAAAAAATTTTAGTTGGAAGTGTCAAATTTTAATAAATTTATTTGAAACCAATTTCGATTTTTCTCGACTATGTTGAGTTTTTTTGATAGAGAAGCCTAATTTGAGTAATTTCAGATGAAATTAACTTCGATTTTTTGGATTTTGTCACGATTTTTGCCAAATTTTAATAAATTTATTTGAAATCAACTTGGATTATTTTGGATTTTGTTGAGTATTTTTGTTGTAGGATCTATATTTGAATAAATTTAGATGAAAATAACTTCAATTTTTAGGAATGTGAAAAAAATTTTAGTTGGAAGTGTCAAATTTTAATAAATTTATTTGAAACCATCTTCGATTTTTTTGGATTTTGCCGAGTATTTTTGTTGTAGGATGTATATTTGAGAGAATTTAGTTGAAAATTACGACAATTTTTTTGGATTGTGGAAAAAAATTTTAGTTTGAAGTGTCAAATTTTAATAAATTTATTTGAAACCAGCTTCGATTTTTTTTTATTTTGTTGAGTATTTTTGTTGTAGGGTCTATATTAGAGTAAATTTTGATGAAAATAACTTCAATTTTTAGGATTGTGAAAAAAAATTTAGTTGGAAGTGTCAAATTTTAATAAATTTATTTGAAACCAATTTCGATTTTTCTCGACTATGTTGAGTTTTTTTGATAGAGAAGCCTAATTTGAGTAATTTCAGTTGAAATTAACTTCGATTTTTAGGATTTTGTCACGATTTTTGCCAAATTTTAATAAATTTATTTGAAATCAACTTGGATTATTTTGGATTTAGTAGAGTATTTTTGTTGTAGGATCCATATTTGAGTAAATTTAGATGAAAATAACTTCAATTTTTTGGATTGTGAAAAAAATTTACTTGGAAGTGTCAAATTTTAATAAATTTATTTGAAACCAACTTGGATTATTTTGGATTTTGTTGAGTATTTTTGTGGTAGGATGTATAATTGAGTAAATTTAGATGAAAATAACTTCAATTTTTTGGATTGTGAAAAAAATTTAGTTGGAAGTGTCAAATTTTAACAAATTTATTTGAAACCAACTTCGATTTTGTTGGATTTAGTAGAGTATTTTTGTTGTAGGATCCATATTTGAGTAAATTTAGATGAAAATAACTTCAATTTTTAGGATTGTGAAAAAAAATTTAGTTGGAAGTGTCAAATTTTAATAAATTTATTTGAAACCAATTTCGATTTTTCTCGACTATGTTGAGTTTTTTTGATAGAGAAGCGTAATTTGAGTAATTTCAGTTGAAATTAACTTCGATTTTTTGGATTTTGTCACGATTTTTGCCAAATTTTAATAAATTTATTTGAAATCAACTTGGATTATTTTGGATTTTGTTTAGTATTTTTGTTGTAGGATCTATATTTGAATAAATTTAGATGAAAATAACTTCAATTTTTAGGAATGTGAAAAAAATTTTAGTTGGAAGTGTCAAATTTTAATAAATTTATTTGAAACCAACTTCGATTTTTTTGGATTTTGTTGCGTATTTTTGTTGTAGGGTCTATATTGGAGTAAATTTTGATGAAAATAACTTCAATTTTTAGGATTGTGAAAAAAAATTTAGTTGGAAGTGTCAAATTTTAATAAATTTATTTGAAACCAATTTCGATTTTTCTCGACTATGTTGAGTTTTTTTGATAGAGAAGCGTAATTTGAGTAATTTCAGTTGAAATTAACTTCGATTTTTTGGATTTTGTCACGATTTTTGCCAAATTTTAATAAATTTATTTGAAATCAACTTGGATTATTTTGGATTTTGTTGAGTATTTTTGTTGTAGGATCTATATTTGAATAAATTTAGATGAAAATAACTTCAATTTTTAGGAATGTGAAAAAAATTTTAGTTGGAAGTGTCAAATTTTAATAAATTTATTTGAAACCATCTTCGATTTTTTTGGATTTTGCCGAGTATTTTTGTTGTAGGATCTATATTTGAGTAAATTTAGATGAAAATAACTTCAATTTTTTGGATTGTGAAAAAAAATTTACTTGGAAGTGTCAAATTTTAATAAATTTATTTGAAACCAACTTCGATTTTTTTGGATTTTGTTGAGTATTTGTGTTGTAGGATGTATAATTGAGTAAATTTAGATGAAAATAACGACAATTTTTTGGATTGTGAAAAAAAATTTTAGTTTGGAAGTGTCAAATTTTAATAAATGTATTTGAAACCAACTTCGATTTTTTTTTATTTTGTTGCGTATTTTTGTTGTAGGGTCTATATTGGAGTAAATTTGGATGAAAATAACTTCAATTTTTAGGATTGTGAAAAAAATTTTAGTTGGAAGTGTCAAATTTTAATAAATTTATTTGAAACCAACTTCGATTTTGTTGGATTTTGACGAGAATTTCTGTTGTAGGATGTATAATTGAGTAAATTTAGTTGAAAATAACGACAATTTTTTTGGATTGTGAAAAAAAAATATAGTTGGAAGTGTCAAATTTTAATAAATTTGTTTGAATCCAACTTCGATTTTTTTTTATTTTGATGAGTATTTTGTTGTAGGATCTATATTTGAGTAAATTTAGATGAAAATAAGTTAATTTTTTTGGATTGTGAAAAAAAAATTTAGTTTGAAGTGTCAAATTTTAATAAATTTATTTGAAACCAGCTTCGATTTTTTTTTATTTTGTTGAGTATTTTTGTTGTAGGGTCTATATTAGAGTAAATTTTGATGAAAATAACCTCAATTTTAGGATTGTGAAAAAAATTTAGTTGGAAGTGTCAAATTTTAACAAATTTATTTGAAACCAACTTCGATTTTGTTGGATTTAGTAGAGTATTTTTGTTGTAGGATCCATATTTGAGTAAATTTGGATGAAAATAACTTCAATTTTTTGGATTGTGAAAAAAAATTTTAGTTGGAAGTGTCAAATTTTAATAAATTTATTTGAAACCAACTTCGATTTTTTTGGATTTTGTTGCGTATTTTTGTTGTAGGGTCTATATTGGAGTAAATTTTGATGAAATAACTTCAATTTTTAGGATTGTGAAAAAAATATAGTTGGAAGTGTCAAATTTTAATAAATTTATTTGAAACCAACTTCGATTTTTTTTTATTTTGATGAGTATTTTGTTGTAGGATCTATATTTGAGTAAATTTAGATGAAAATAAGTGAATTTTTTGGATTGTGAAAAAAATTTTAGTTGGAAGTGTCAAATTTTAATAAATTTATTTGAAACCAATTTCGATTTTTCTCGACTATGTTGAGTTTTTTTGATAGAGAAGCCTAATTTGAGTAATTTCAGTTGAAATTAACTTCGATTTTTAGGATTTTGTCACGATTTTTGCCAAATTTTAATAAATTTATTTGAAATCAACTTGGATTATTTTGGATTTAGTAGAGTATTTTTGTTGTAGGATCCATATTTGAGTAAATTTAGATGAAAATAACTTCAATTTTTTGGATTGTGAAAAAAATTTACTTGGAAGTGTCAAATTTTAATAAATTTATTTGAAACCAACTTGGATTATTTTGGATTTTGTTGAGTATTTTTGTGGTAGGATGTATAATTGAGTAAATTTAGATGAAAATAACTTCAATTTTTTGGATTGTGAAAAAAATTTAGTTGGAAGTGTCAAATTTTAACAAATTTATTTGAAACCAACTTCGATTTTGTTGGATTTAGTAGAGTATTTTTGTTGTAGGATCCATATTTGAGTAAATTTAGATGAAAATAACTTCAATTTTTAGGATTGTGAAAAAAAATTTAGTTGGAAGTGTCAAATTTTAATAAATTTATTTGAAACCAATTTCGATTTTTCTCGACTATGTTGAGTTTTTTTGATAGAGAAGCGTAATTTGAGTAATTTCAGTTGAAATTAACTTCGATTTTTTGGATTTTGTCACGATTTTTGCCAAATTTTAATAAATTTATTTGAAATCAACTTGGATTATTTTGGATTTTGTTTAGTATTTTTGTTGTAGGATCTATATTTGAATAAATTTAGATGAAAATAACTTCAATTTTTAGGAATGTGAAAAAAATTTTAGTTGGAAGTGTCAAATTTTAATAAATTTATTTGAAACCAACTTCGATTTTTTTGGATTTTGTTGCGTATTTTTGTTGTAGGGTCTATATTGGAGTAAATTTTGATGAAAATAACTTCAATTTTTAGGATTGTGAAAAAAAATTTAGTTGGAAGTGTCAAATTTTAATAAATTTATTTGAAACCAATTTCGATTTTTCTCGACTATGTTGAGTTTTTTTGATAGAGAAGCGTAATTTGAGTAATTTCAGTTGAAATTAACTTCGATTTTTTGGATTTTGTCACGATTTTTGCCAAATTTTAATAAATTTATTTGAAATCAACTTGGATTATTTTGGATTTTGTTGAGTATTTTTGTTGTAGGATCTATATTTGAATAAATTTAGATGAAAATAACCTCAATTTTAGGATTGTGAAAAAAATTTTAGTTGGAAGTGTCAAATTTTAATAAATTTATTTGAAACCAACTTCGATTTTTCTCGACTATGTTGAGTTTTTTTGATAGAGAAGCCTAATTTGATTTATTTCAGTTGAAATTAACTTCGATTTTTTGGATTTTGTCACGATTTCTGCCAAATTTTAATAAATTTATTTGAAATCAACTTGGATTATTTTGGATTTTGTTGAGTATTTTTGTGGTAGGATCTATATTTGAGTAAATTTAGATGAAAATAACTTCAATTTTTTGGATTGTGAAAAAAATTTAGTTGGAAGTGTCAAATTTTAACAAATTTATTTGAAACCAACTTCGATTTTGTTGGATTTAGTAGAGTATTTTTGTTGTAGGATCCATATTTGAGTAAATTTAGATGAAAATAACTTCAATTTTTAGGATTGTGAAAAAAATATAGTTGGAAGTGTCAAATTTTAATAAATTTATTTGAAACCAACTTCGATTTTTTTTTATTTTGATGAGTATTTTGTTGTAGGATCTATATTTGAGTAAATTTAGATGAAAATAAGTGAATTTTTTGGATTGTGAAAAAAATTTTAGTTGGAAGTGTCAAATTTTAATAAATTTATTTGAAACCAATTTCGATTTTTCTCGACTATGTTGAGTTTTTTTGATAGAGAAGCCTAATTTGAGTAATTTCAGTTGAAATTAACTTCGATTTTTTGGATTTTGTCACGATTTTTGCCAAATTTTAATAAATTTATTTGAAATCAACTTGGATTATTTTGGATTTTGTTGAGTATTTTTGTTGTAGGATCTATATTTGAATAAATTTAGATGAAAATAACTTCAATTTTTAGGAATGTGAAAAAAATTTTAGTTGGAAGTGTCAAATTTTAATAAATGTATTTGAAACCAACTTCGATTTTTTTTTATTTTGTTGCGTATTTTTGTTGTAGGGTCTATATTGGAGTAAATTTGGATGAAAATAACTTCAATTTTTTGGATTGTGAAAAAAAATTTTAGTTGGAAGTGTCAAATTTTAATAAATTTATTTGAAACCAACTTCGATTTTTTTGGATTTTGTTGCGTATTTTTGTTGTAGGGTCTATATTGGAGTAAATTTTGATGAAAATAACTTCAATTTTTAGGATTGTGAAAAAAATATAGTTGGAAGTGTCAAATTTTAATAAATTTATTTGAAACCAACTTCGATTTTTTTTTATTTTGATGAGTATTTTGTTGTAGGATCTATATTTGAGTAAATTTAGATGAAAATAAGTGAATTTTTTGGATTGTGAAAAAAATTTTAGTTGGAAGTGTCAAATTTTAATAAATTTATTTGAAACCAATTTCGATTTTTCTCGACTATGTTGAGTTTTTTTGATAGAGAAGCCTAATTTGAGTAATTTCAGATGAAATTAACTTCGATTTTTTGGATTTTGTCACGATTTTTGCCAAATTTTAATAAATTTATTTGAAATCAACTTGGATTATTTTGGATTTTGTTGAGTATTTTTGTTGTAGGATCTATATTTGAATAAATTTAGATGAAAATAACTTCAATTTTTAGGAATGTGAAAAAAATTTTAGTTGGAAGTGTCAAATTTTAATAAATTTATTTGAAACCATCTTCGATTTTTTTGGATTTTGCCGAGTATTTTTGTTGTAGGATGTATATTTGAGAGAATTTAGTTGAAAATTACGACAATTTTTTTGGATTGTGAAAAAAAATTTTAGTTTGAAGTGTCAAATTTTAATAAATTTATTTGAAACCAGCTTCGATTTTTTTTTATTTTGTTGAGTATTTTTGTTGTAGGGTCTATATTAGAGTAAATTTTGATGAAAATAACTTCAATTTTTAGGATTGTGAAAAAAAATTTAGTTGGAAGTGTCAAATTTTAATAAATTTATTTGAAACCAATTTCGATTTTTCTCGACTATGTTGAGTTTTTTTGATAGAGAAGCCTAATTTGAGTAATTTCAGTTGAAATTAACTTCGATTTTTTGGATTTTGTCACGATTTTTGCCAAATTTTAATAAATTTATTTGAAATCAACTTGGATTATTTTGGATTTAGTAGAGTATTTTTGTTGTAGGATCCATATTTGAGTAAATTTAGATGAAAATAACTTCAATTTTTTGGATTGTGAAAAAAATTTACTTGGAAGTGTCAAATTTTAATAAATTTATTTGAAACCAACTTCGATTTTTTTGGATTTTGTTGAGTATTTGTGTTGTAGGATGTATAATTGAGTAAATTTAGATGAAAATAACGACAATTTTTTGGATTGTGAAAAAAAATTTTAGTTTGGAAGTGTCAAATTTTAATAAATGTATTTGAAACCAACTTCGATTTTTTTTTATTTTGTTGCGTATTTTTGTTGTAGGGTCTATATTGGAGTAAATTTGGATGAAAATAACTTCAATTTTTAGGATTGTGAAAAAAATTTTAGTTGGAAGTGTCAAATTTTAATAAATTTATTTGAAACCAACTTCGATTTTGTTGGATTTTGACGAGAATTTCTGTTGTAGGATGTATAATTGAGTAAATTTAGTTGAAAATAACGACAATTTTTTTGGATTGTGAAAAAAAAATATAGTTGGAAGTGTCAAATTTTAATAAATTTGTTTGAATCCAACTTCGATTTTTTTTTATTTTGATGAGTATTTTGTTGTAGGATCTATATTTGAGTAAATTTAGATGAAAATAAGTTAATTTTTTTGGATTGTGAAAAAAAAATTTAGTTGGAAGTGTCAAATTTTAATAAATTTATTTGAAACCAGCTTCGATTTTTTTTTATTTTGTTGAGTATTTTTGTTGTAGGGTCTATATTAGAGTAAATTTTGATGAAAATAACCTCAATTTTAGGATTGTGAAAAAAATTTTAGTTGGAAGTGTCAAATTTTAATAAATTTATTTGAAACCAACTTCGATTTTTCTCGACTATGTTGAGTTTTTTTGATAGAGAAGCCTAATTTGATTTATTTCAGTTGAAATTAACTTCGATTTTTTGGATTTTGTCACGATTTCTGCCAAATTTTAATAAATTTATTTGAAATCAACTTGGATTATTTTGGATTTTGTTGAGTATTTTTGTGGTAGGATCTATATTTGAGTAAATTTAGATGAAAATAACTTCAATTTTTTGGATTGTGAAAAAAATTTAGTTGGAAGTGTCAAATTTTAACAAATTTATTTGAAACCAACTTCGATTTTGTTGGATTTAGTAGAGTATTTTTGTTGTAGGATCCATATTTGAGTAAATTTAGATGAAAATAACTTCAATTTTTTGGATTGTGAAAAAAATTTTAGTTGGAAGTGTCAAATTTTAATAAATTTATTTGAAACCAACTTCGATTTTTTTGGATTTTGTTGCGTATTTTTGTTGTAGGGTCTATATTGGAGTAAATTTTGATGAAAATAACTTCAATTTTTAGGATTGTGAAAAAAAATTTAGTTGGAAGTGTCAAATTTTAATAAATTTATTTGAAACCAATTTCGATTTTTCTCGACTATGTTGAGTTTTTTTGATAGAGAAGCCTAATTTGAGTAATTTCAGTTGAAATTAACTTCGATTTTTTGGATTTTGTCACGATTTTTGCCAAATTTTAATAAATTTATTTGAAATCAACTTGGATTATTTTGGATTTTGTTGAGTATTTTTGTTGTAGGATCTATATTTGAATAAATTTAGATGAAAATAACTTCAATTTTTAGGAATGTGAAAAAAATTTTAGTTGGAAGTGTCAAATTTTAATAAATTTATTTGAAACCATCTTCGATTTTTTTGGATTTTGCCGAGTATTTTTGTTGTAGGATGTATATTTGAGAAAATTTAGTTGAAAATTACGACAATTTTTTTGGATTGTGAAAAAAAATTTTAGTTTGAAGTGTCAAATTTTAATAAATTTATTTGAAACCAGCTTCGATTTTTTTTTATTTTGTTGAGTATTTTTGTTGTAGCTATATTAGAGTAAATTTTGATGAAAATAACTTCAATTTTTTGGATTGTGAAAAAAAATTTACTTGGAAGTGTCAAATTTTAATAAATTTATTTGAAACCAACTTCGATTTTTTTGGATTTTGTTGAGTATTTGTGTTGTAGGATATATAATTGAGTAAATTTAGATGAAAATAACGACAATTTTTTTGATTGTGAAAAAAAATTTTAGTTGGAAGTGTCAAATTTTAATAAATGTATTTGAAACCAACTTTGATTTTTTTTTATTTTGTTGCGTATTTTTGTTGTAGGGTCTATATTGGAGTAAATTTGGATGAAAATAACTTCAATTTTTTGGATTGTGAAAAAAAATTTTAGTTGGAAGTGTCAAATTTTAATAAATTTATTTGAAACCAACTTCGATTTTTTTGGATTTTGTTGCGTATTTTTGTTGTAGGGTCTATATTGGAGTAAATTTTGATGAAAATAACTTCAATTTTTAGGATTGTGAAAAAAATATAGTTGGAAGTGTCAAATTTTAATAAATTTATTTGAAACCAACTTCGATTTTTTTTTATTTTGATGAGTATTTTGTTGTAGGATCTATATTTGAGTAAATTTAGATGAAAATAAGTGAATTTTTTGGATTGTGAAAAAAATTTTAGTTGGAAGTGTCAAATTTTAATAAATTTATTTGAAACCAATTTCGATTTTTCTCGACTATGTTGAGTTTTTTTGATAGAGAAGCCTAATTTGAGTAATTTCAGATGAAATTAACTTCGATTTTTTGGATTTTGTCACGATTTTTGCCAAATTTTAATAAATTTATTTGAAATCAACTTGGATTATTTTGGATTTTGTTGAGTATTTTTGTTGTAGGATCTATATTTGAATAAATTTAGATGAAAATAACTTCAATTTTTAGGAATGTGAAAAAAATTTTAGTTGGAAGTGTCAAATTTTAATAAATTTATTTGAAACCAATTTCGATTTTTCTCGACTATGTTGAGTGGTTTTGATAGAGAAGCCTAATTTGAGTAATTTCAGTTGAAATTAACTTCGATTTTTTGGATTTTGTCACGATTTTTGCCAAATTTTAATAAATTTATTTGAAATCAACTTGGATTATTTTGGATTTAGTAGAGTATTTTTGTTGTAGGATCCATATTTGAGTAAATTTAGATGAAAATAACTTCAATTTTTTGGATTGTGAAAAAAATTTACTTGGAAGTGTCAAATTTTAATAAATTTATTTGAAACCAACTTCGATTTTTTTGGATTTTGTTGAGTATTTGTGTTGTAGGATGTATAATTGAGTAAATTTAGATGAAAATAACGACAATTTTTTGGATTGTGAAAAAAAATTTTAGTTGGAAGTGTCAAATTTTAATAAATGTATTTGAAACCAACTTCGATTTTTTTTTATTTTGTTGCGTATTTTTGTTGTAGGGTCTATATTGGAGTAAATTTTGATGAAAATAACTTCAATTTTTAGGATTGTGAAAAAAATATAGTTGGAAGTGTCAAATTTTAATAAATTTATTTGAAACCAACTTCGATTTTTTTTTATTTTGATGAGTATTTTGTTGTAGGATCTATATTTGAGTAAATTTAGATGAAAATAAGTGAATTTTTTGGATTGTGAAAAAAATTTTAGTTGGAAGTGTCAAATTTTAATAAATTTATTTGAAACCAATTTCGATTTTTCTCGACTATGTTAAGTTTTTTTGATAGAGAAGCCTAATTTGAGTAATTTCAGTTGAAATTAACTTCGATTTTTTGGATTTTGTCACGATTTTTGCCAAATTTTAATAAATTTATTTGAAATCAACTTGGATTATTTTGGATTTTGTTGAGTATTTTTGTTGTAGGATCTATATTTGAATAAATTTAGATGAAAATAACTTCAATTTTTAGGAATGTGAAAAAATTTTAGTTGGAAGTGTCAAATTTTAATAAATTTATTTGAAACCATCTTCGATTTTTTTTGATATTGTCGAGTATTTTTGTTGTAGGATCTATATTTGAGTAAATTTAGATGAAAATAACTTCAATTTTTTGGATTGTGAAAAAAAATTTACTTGGAAGTGTCAAATTTTAATAAATTTATTTGAAACCAACTTCGATTTTTTTGGATTTTATTGAGTATTTGTGTTGTAGGATGTATAATTGAGTAAATTTAGATGAAAATAACGACAATTTTTTGGATTGTGAAAAAAAATTTTAGTTTGGAAGTGTCAAATTTTAATAAATGTATTTGAAACCAACTTCGATTTTTTTTTATTTTGTTGCGTATTTTTGTTGTAGGGTCTATATTGGAGTAAATTTGGATGAAAATAACTTCAATTTTTAGGATTGTGAAAAAAATTTTAGTTGGAAGTGTCAAATTTTAATAAATTTATTTGAAACCAACTTCGATTTTGTTGGATTTTGACGAGAATTTCTGTTGTAGGATGTATAATTGAGTAAATTTAGTTGAAAATAACGACAATTTTTTTGGATTGTGAAAAAAAAATATAGTTGGAAGTGTCAAATTTTAATAAATTTGTTTGAATCCAACTTCGATTTTTTTTTATTTTGATGAGTATTTTGTTGTAGGATCTATATTTGAGTAAATTTAGATGAAAATAAGTTAATTTTTTTGGATTGTGAAAAAAAAATTTAGTTTGAAGTGTCAAATTTTAATAAATTTATTTGAAACCAGCTTCGATTTTTTTTTATTTTGTTGAGTATTTTTGTTGTAGGGTCTATATTAGAGTAAATTTTGATGAAAATAACCTCAATTTTAGGATTGTGAATAAAATTTTAGTTGGAAGTGTCAAATTTTAATAAATTTATTTGAAACCAACTTCGATTTTTCTCGACTATGTTGAGTTTTTTTGATAGAGAAGCCTAATTTGATTTATTTCAGTTGAAATTAACTTAGATTTTTAGGATTTTGTCACGATTTCTGCCAAATTTTAATAAATTTATTTGAAATCAACTTGGATTATTTTGGATTTTGTTGAGTATTTTTGTTGTAGGATCTATATTTGAGTAAATTTAGATGAAAATAACTTCAATTTGTTGGATTGTGAAAAAAATTTAGTTGGAAGTGTCAAATTTTAATAAATTTATTTGAAACCAACTTCGATTTTTTTGGATTTTGTTGCGTATTTTTGTTGTAGGGTCTATATTGGAGTAAATTTTGATGAAAATAACTTCAATTTTTAGGATTTTGAAAAAAAATTTAGTTGGAAGTGTCAAATTTTAATAAATTTATTTGAAACCAATTTCGATTTTTCTCGACTATGTTGAGTTTTATTGATAGAGAAGCCTAATTTGAGTAATTTCAGTTGAAATTAACTTCGATTTTTTGGATTTTGTCACGATTTTTGTCAAATTTTAATAAATTTATTTGAAATCAACTTGGATTATTTTGGATTTTGTTGAGTATTTTTGTGGTAGGATCTATATTTGAGTAAATTTAGATGAAAATAACTTCAATTTTTTGGATTGTGAAAAAAATTTAGTTGGAAGTGTCAAATTTTAACAAATTTATTTGAAACCAACTTCGATTTTGTTGGATTTAGTAGAGTATTTTTGTTGTAGGATCCATATTTGAGTAAATTTAGATGAAAATAACTTCAATTTTTTGGATTGTGAAAAAAATTTTAGTTGGAAGTGTCAAATTTTAATAAATTTATTTGAAACCAACTTCGATTTTTTTGGATTTTGTTGCGTATTTTTGTTGTAGGGTCTATATTGGAGTAAATTTTGATGAAAATAACTTCAATTTTTAGGATTGTGAAAAAAAATTTAGTTGGAAGTGTCAAATTTTAATAAATTTATTTGAAACCAATTTCGATTTTTCTCGACTATGTTGAGTTTTTTTGATAGAGAAGCCTAATTTGAGTAATTTCAGTTGAAATTAACTTCGATTTTTTGGATTTTGTCACGATTTTTGCCAAATTTTAATAAATTTATTTGAAATCAACTTGGATTATTTTGGATTTTGATGAGTATTTTTGTTGTAGGATCTATATTTGAATAAATTTAGATGAAAATAACTTCAATTTTTAGGAATGTGAAAAAAATTTAGTTTGAAGTGTCAAATTTTAATAAATTTATTTGAAACCAGCTTCGATTTTTTTTTATTTTGTTGAGTATTTTTGTTGTAGGGTCTATATTAGAGTAAATTTTGATGAAAATAACTTCAATTTTTAGGATTGTGAAAAAAAATTTAGTTGGAAGTGTCAAATTTTAATAAATTTATTTGAAACCAATTTCGATTTTTCTCGACTATGTTGAGTGGTTTTGATAGAGAAGCCTAATTTGAGTAATTTCAGTTGAAATTAACTTCGATTTTTTGGATTTTGTCACGATTTTTGCCAAATTTTAATAAATTTATTTGAAATCAACTTGGATTATTTTGGATTTAGTAGAGTATTTTTGTTGTAGGATCCTTATTTGAGTAAATTTAGATGAAAATAACTTCAATTTTTTGGATTGTGAAAAAAATTTACTTGGAAGTGTCAAATTTTAATAAATTTATTTGAAACCAACTTCGATTTTTTTGGATTTTGTTGAGTATTTGTGTTGTAGGATGTATAATTGAGTAAATTTAGATGAAAATAACGACAATTTTTTGGATTGTGAGAAAAAATTTTAGTTGGAAGTGTCAAATTTTAATAAATGTATTTGAAACCAACTTCGATTTTTTTTTATTTTGTTGCGTATTTTTGTTGTAGGGTCTATATTGGAGTAAATTTTGATGAAAATAACTTCAATTTTTAGGATTGTGAAAAAAATATAGTTGGAAGTGTCAAATTTTAATAAATTTATTTGAAACCAACTTCGATTTTTTTTTATTTTGATGAGTATTTTGTTGTAGGATCTATATTTGAGTAAATTTAGATGAAAATAAGTGAATTTTTTGGATTGTGAAAAAAATTTTAGTTGGAAGTGTCAAATTTTAATAAATTTATTTGAAACCAATTTCGATTTTTCTCGACTATGTTAAGTTTTTTTGATAGAGAAGCCTAATTTGAGTAATTTCAGTTGAAATTAACTTCGATTTTTTGGATTTTGTCACGATTTTTGCCAAATTTTAATAAATTTATTTGAAATCAACTTGGATTATTTTGGATTTTGTTGAGTATTTTTGTTGTAGGATCTATATTTGAATAAATTTAGATGAAAATAACTTCAATTTTTAGGAATGTGAAAAAATTTTAGTTGGAAGTGTCAAATTTTAATAAATTTATTTGAAACCATCTTCGATTTTTTTTGATATTGTCGAGTATTTTTGTTGTAGGATCTATATTTGAGTAAATTTAGATGAAAATAACTTCAATTTTTTGGATTGTGAAAAAAAATTTACTTGGAAGTGTCAAATTTTAATAAATTTATTTGAAACCAACTTCGATTTTTTTGGATTTTATTGAGTATTTGTGTTGTAGGATGTATAATTGAGTAAATTTAGATGAAAATAACGACAATTTTTTGGATTGTGAAAAAAATTTTAGTTTGGAAGTGTCAAATTTTAATAAATGTATTTGAAACCAACTTCGATTTTTTTTTATTTTGTTGCGTATTTTTGTTGTAGGGTCTATATTGGAGTAAATTTGGATGAAAATAACTTCAATTTTTAGGATTGTGAAAAAAATTTTAGTTGGAAGTGTCAAATTTTAATAAATTTATTTGAAACCAACTTCGATTTTGTTGGATTTTGACGAGAATTTCTGTTGTAGGATGTATAATTGAGTAAATTTAGTTGAAAATAACGACAATTTTTTTGGATTGTGAAAAAAAAATATAGTTGGAAGTGTCAAATTTTAATAAATTTGTTTGAATCCAACTTCGATTTTTTTTATTTTGATGAGTATTTTGTTGTAGGATCTATATTTGAGTAAATTTAGATGAAAATAAGTTAATTTTTTTGGATTGTGAAAAAAAAATTTAGTTTGAAGTGTCAAATTTTAATAAATTTATTTGAAACCAGCTTCGATTTTTTTTTATTTTGTTGAGTATTTTTGTTGTAGGGTCTATATTAGAGTAAATTTTGATGAAAATAACCTCAATTTTAGGATTGTGAAAAAAATTTTAGTTGGAAGTGTCAAATTTTAATAAATTTATTTGAAACCAACTTCGATTTTTCTCGACTATGTTGAGTTTTTTTGATAGAGAAGCCTAATTTGATTTATTTCAGTTGAAATTAACTTAGATTTTTAGGATTTTGTCACGATTTCTGCCAAATTTTAATAAATTTATTTGAAATCAACTTGGATTATTTTGGATTTTGTTGAGTATTTTTGTTGTAGGATCTATATTTGAGTAAATTTAGATGAAAATAACTTCAATTTGTTGGATTGTGAAAAAAATTTAGTTGGAAGTGTCAAATTTTAATAAATTTATTTGAAACCAACTTCGATTTTTTTGGATTTTGTTGCGTATTTTTGTTGTAGGGTCTATATTGGAGTAAATTTTGATGAAAATAACTTCAATTTTTAGGATTTTGAAAAAAATTTAGTTGGAAGTGTCAAATTTTAATAAATTTATTTGAAACCAATTTCGATTTTTCTCGACTATGTTGAGTTTTATTGATAGAGAAGCCTAATTTGAGTAATTTCAGTTGAAATTAACTTCGATTTTTTGGATTTTGTCACGATTTTTGTCAAATTTTAATAAATTTATTTGAAATCAACTTGGATTATTTTGGATTTTGTTGAGTATTTTTGTGGTAGGATCTATATTTGAGTAAATTTAGATGAAAATAACTTCAATTTTTTGGATTGTGAAAAAAATTTAGTTGGAAGTGTCAAATTTTAACAAATTTATTTGAAACCAACTTCGATTTTGTTGGATTTAGTAGAGTATTTTTGTTGTAGGATCCATATTTGAGTAAATTTAGATGAAAATAACTTCAATTTTTTGGATTGTGAAAAAAATTTTAGTTGGAAGTGTCAAATTTTAATAAATTTATTTGAAACCAACTTCGATTTTTTTGGATTTTGTTGCGTATTTTTGTTGTAGGGTCTATATTGGAGTAAATTTTGATGAAAATAACTTCAATTTTTAGGATTGTGAAAAAAAATTTAGTTGGAAGTGTCAAATTTTAATAAATTTATTTGAAACCAATTTCGATTTTTCTCGACTATGTTGAGTTTTTTTGATAGAGAAGCCTAATTTGAGTAATTTCAGTTGAAATTAACTTCGATTTTTTGGATTTTGTCACGATTTTTGCCAAATTTTAATAAATTTATTTGAAATCAACTTGGATTATTTTGGATTTTGATGAGTATTTTTGTTGTAGGATCTATATTTGAATAAATTTAGATGAAAATAACTTCAATTTTTAGGAATGTGAAAAAAATTTAGTTGGAAGTGTCAAATTTTAATAAATTTATTTGAAACCAACTTCGATTTTGTTGGATTTTGACGAGAATTTCTGTTGTAGGATGTATATTTGAGTAAATTTAGTTGAAAATAACGACAATTTTTTTGGATTGTGAAAAAAAAATTTAGTTTGAAGTGTCAAATTTTAATAAATTTATTTGAAACCAGCTTCGATTTTTTTTTATTTTGTTGAGTATTTTTGTTGTAGGGTCTATATTAGAGTAAATTTTGATGAAAATAACCTCAATTTTAGGATTGTGAAAAAAATTTTAGTTGGAAGTGTCAAATTTTAATAAATTTATTTGAAACCAACTTCGATTTTTCTCGACTATGTTGAGTTTTTTTGATAGAGAAGCCTAATTTGAGTAATTTCAGTTGAAATTAACTTCGACTTTTTGGATTTTGTCACGATTTTTGCCAAATTTTAATAAATTTAATTGAAATCAACTTGGATTATTTTGGATTTTGATGAGTATTTTTGTTGTAGGATCTATATTTGAATAAATTTAGATGAAAATAACTTCAATTTTTAGGAATGTGAAAAAAATTTAGTTGGAAGTGTCAAATTTTAACAAATTTATTTGAAACCAACTTCGATTTTTTTTTATTTAGTTGAGTATTTTTGTTGTAGGATGTATATTTGAGTAAATTTAGATGAAAATAACGACAATTTTTTGGATTGTGAAAAAAAAATTTAGTTGGAAGTGTCAAATTTTAATTAATTTATTTGAAACCAACTTCGATTTTTTTTGGATTTTGTCGAGTATTTTTGTTGCAGGATGTATATTTGAGTAAATTTAGTTGAAAATAACGACAATTTTTTGGATTGTAAAAAAAAATTTTAGTTGGAAGTGTCAAATTTTAATAAATTTATTTGAAACCAACTTCGATTTTTTTGGATTTTGTTGCGTATTTTTGTTGTAGGGTCTATATTGGAGTAAATTTTGATGAAAATAACTTCAATTTTTAGGATTGTGAAAAAAATATAGTTGGAAGTGTCAAATTTTAATAAATTTATTTGAAACCAACTTCGATTTTTTTTTATTTTGATGAGTATTTTGTTGTAGGATCTATATTTGAGTAAATTTAGATGAAAATAAGTGAATTTTTTGGATTGTGAAAAAAATTTTAGTTGGAAGTGTCAAATTTTAATAAATTTATTTGAAACCAATTTCGATTTTTCTCGACTATGTTGAGTTTTTTTGATAGAGAAGCCTAATTTGAGTAATTTCAGTTGAAATTAACTTCGATTTTTTGGATTTTGTCACGATTTTTGCCAAATTTTAATAAATTTATTTGAAATCAACTTGGATTATTTTGGATTTTGTTGAGTATTTTTGTTGTAGGATCTATATTTGAATAAATTTAGATGAAAATAACTTCAATTTTTAGGAATGTGAAAAAATTTTAGTTGGAAGTGTCAAATTTTAATAAATTTATTTGAAACCATCTTCGATTTTTTTTGATATTGTCGAGTATTTTTGTTGTAGGATCTATAATTGAGTAAATTTAGATGAAAATAACTTCAATTTTTTGGATTGTGAAAAAAAATTTACTTGGAAGTGTCAAATTTTAATAAATTTATTTGAAACCAACTTCGATTTTTTTGGATTTTGTTGAGTATTTGTGTTGTAGGATGTATAATTGAGTAAATTTAGATGAAAATAACGACAATTTTTTGGATTGTGAAAAAAAATTTTAGTTGGAAGTGTCAAATTTTAATAAATGTATTTGAAACCAACTTCGATTTTTTTTTATTTTGTTGCGTATTTTTGTTGTAGGGTCTATATTGGAGTAAATTTGGATGAAAATAACTTCAATTTTTAGGATTGTGAAAAAAATTTTAGTTGGAAGTGTCAAATTTTAATAAATTTATTTGAATCCAACTTCGATTTTTTTGGATTTAGTTGAGTATTTTTGTTGTAGGATGTATATTTGAGTAAATTTAGATGAAAATAACGACAATTTTTTGGATTGTGAAAAAAAATTTTAGTTGGAAGTGTCAAATTTTAATAAATTTATTTGAAACCAACTTCGAGTTTTTTTGGATTTTGCCGAGTATTTTTGTTGTAGGATGTATATTTGAGTAAATTTAGATGAGAATAACGACAATTCTTTGGATTGTGAAAAAAAATTTTAGTTGGAACTGTCAAATTTTAATAAATTTATTTGAAACCAGCTTCGATTTTTTTTTTATTTTGTCGAGTATTTTTGTTGTAGGATGTATATTTGAGTAAATTTAGATGAAAATAACGACAATTTTTTGGATTGTGAAAAAAAATTTTAGTTGGAAGTGTCAAATTTTAATTAATTTATTTGAAACCAACTTCGATTTTTTTTTGATTTTGTCGAGTATTTTTGTTGCAGGATGTATATTTGAGTAAATTTAGTTGAAAATAACGACAATTTTTTGGATTGTGAAAAAAAATTTTAGTTGGAAGTGTCAAATTTTAATAAATTTATTTGAAACCAACTTCGATTTTTTTTTATTTTGTTGCGTATTTTTGTTGTAGGGTCTATATTGGAGTAAATTTTGATGAAAATAACTTCAATTTTTAGGATTGTGAAAAAAATATAGTTGGAAGTGTCAAATTTTAATAAATTTATTTGAAACCAACTTCGATTTTTTTTTATTTTGATGAGTATTTTGTTGTAGGATCTATATTTGAGTAAATTTAGATGAAAATAAGTGAATTTTTTGGATTGTGAAAAAAATTTTAGTTGGAAGTGTCAAATTTTAATAAATTTATTTGAAACCAACTTCGATTTTTTTGGATTTTGTTGCGTATTTTTGTTGTAGGGTCTATATTGGAGTAAATTTTGATGAAAATAACTTCAATTTTTAGGATTGTGAAAAAAAATTTAGTTGGAAGTGTCAAATTTTAATAAATTTATTTGAAACCAATTTCGATTTTTCTCGACTATGTTGAGTTTTTTTGATAGAGAAGCCTAATTTGAGTAATTTCAGTTGAAATTAACTTCGATTTTTTGGATTTTGTCACGATTTTTGCCAAATTTTATTAAATTTATTTGAAATCAACTTGGATTATTTTGGATTTTGTTGAGTATTTTTGTTGTAGGATCTATATTTGAATAAATTTAGATGAAAATAACTTCAATTTTTAGGAATGTGAAAAAATTTTAGTTGGAAGTGTCAAATTTTAATAAATTTATTTGAAACCATCTTCGATTTTTTTTTATATTGTCGAGTATTTTTGTTGTAGGATCTATATTTGAGTAAATTTAGATGAAAATAACTTCAATTTTTTGGATTGTGAAAAAAAATTTACTTGGAAGTGTCAAATTTTAATAAATTTATTTGAAACCAACTTCGATTTTTTTGGATTTTGTTGAGTATTTGTGTTGTAGGATGTATAATTGAGTAAATTTAGATGAAAATAACGACAATTTTTTGGATTGTGAAAAAAAAATTTAGTTTGGAAGTGTCAAATTTTAATAAATGTATTTGAAACCAACTTCGATTTTTTTTTATTTTGTTGCGTATTTTTGTTGTAGGGTCTATATTGGAGTAAATTTGGATGAAAATAACTTCAATTTTTAGGATTGTGAAAAAAATTTTAGTTGGAAGTGTCAAATTTTAATAAATTTATTTGAAACCAACTTCGATTTTGTTGGATTTTGACGACAATTTCTGTTGTAGGATGTATAATTGAGTAAATTTAGTTGAAAATAACGACAATTTTTTTGGATTGTGAAAAAAAAATATAGTTGGAAGTGTCAAATTTTAATAAATTTGTTTGAATCCAACTTCGATTTTTTTTTATTTTGATGAGTATTTTGTTGTAGGATCTATATTTGAGTAAATTTAGATGAAAATAAGTGAATTTTTTGGATTGTGAAAAAAATTTTAGTTGGAAGTGTCAAATTTTAATAAATTTATTTGAAACCAATTTCGATTTTTCTCGACTATGTTGAGTTTTTTTGATAGAGAAGCCTAATTTGAGTAATTTCAGTTGAAATTAACTTCGATTTTTTGGATTTTGTCACGATTTTTGCCAAATTTTAATAAATTTATTTGAAATCAACTTGGATTATTTTGGATTTTGTTGAGTATTTTTGTTGTAGGATCTATATTTGAATAAATTTAGATGAAAATAACTTCAATTTTTAGGAATGTGAAAAAATTTTAGTTGGAAGTGTCAAATTTTAATAAATTTATTTGAAACCATCTTCGATTTTTTTTGATATTGTCGAGTATTTTTGTTGTAGGATCTATAATTGAGTAAATTTAGATGAAAATAACTTCAATTTTTTGGATTGTGAAAAAAAATTTACTTGGAAGTGTCAAATTTTAATAAATTTATTTGAAACCAACTTCGATTTTTTTGGATTTTGTTGAGTATTTGTGTTGTAGGATGTATAATTGAGTAAATTTAGATGAAAATAACGACAATTTTTTGGATTGTGAAAAAAAATTTTAGTTGGAAGTGTCAAACTTTAATAAATGTATTTGAAACCAACTTCGATTTTTTTTTATTTTGTTGCGTATTTTTGTTGTAGGGTCTATATTGGAGTAAATTTGGATGAAAATAACTTCAATTTTTAGGATTGTGAAAAAAATTTTAGTTGGAAGTGTCAAATTTTAATAAATTTATTTGAATCCAACTTCGATTTTTTTGGATTTAGTTGAGTATTTTTGTTGTAGGATGTATATTTGAGTAAATTTAGATGAAAATAAGTGAATTTTTTGGATTGTGAAAAAAATTTTAGTTGGAAGTGTCAAATTTTAATAAATTTATTTGAAACCAATTTCGATTTTTCTCGACTATGTTGAGTTTTTTTGATAGAGAAGCCTAATTTGAGTAATTTCAGTTGAAATTAACTTCGACTTTTTGGATTTTGTCACGATTTTTGCCAAATTTTAATAAATTTAATTGAAATCAACTTGGATTATTTTGGATTTTGATGAGTATTTTTGTTGTAGGATCTATATTTGAATAAATTTAGATGAAAATAACTTCAATTTTTAGGAATGTGAAAAAAATTTAGTTGGAAGTGTCAAATTTTAATAAATTTATTTGAAACCAACTTCGATTTTGTTGGATTTTGACGAGAATTTCTGTTGTAGGATGTATATTTGAGTAAATTTAGTTGAAAATAACGACAATTTTTTTGGATTGTGAAAAAAAAATTTAGTTTGAAGTGTCAAATTTTAATAAATTTATTTGAAACCAGCTTCGATTTTTTTTTATTTTGTTGAGTATTTTTGTTGTAGGGTCTATATTAGAGTAAATTTTGATGAAAATAACCTCAATTTTAGGATTGTGAAAAAAATTTTAGTTGGAAGTGTCAAATTTTAATAAATTTATTTGAAACCAACTTCGATTTTTCTCGACTATGTTGAGTTTTTTTGATAGAGAAGCCTAATTTGATTTATTTCAGTTGAAATTAACTTAGATTTTTAGGATTTTGTCACGATTTCTGCCAAATTTTAATAAATTTATTTGAAATCAACTTGGATTATTTTGGATTTTGTTGAGTATTTTTGTTGTAGGATCTATATTTGAGTAAATTTAGATGAAAATAACTTCAATTTTTTGGATTGTGAAAAAAATTTAGTTGGAAGTGTCAAATTTTAATAAATGTATTTGAAACCAACTTCGATTTTTTTTTATTTTGTTGCGTATTTTTGTTGTAGGGTCTATATTGGAGTAAATTTGGATGAAAATAACTACAATTTTTAGGATTGTGAAAAAAATTTTAGTTGGAAGTGTCAAATTTTAATAAATTTATTTGAAACCAACTTCGATTTTGTTGGATTTTGACGAGAATTTCTGTTGTAGGATGTATATTTGAGTAAATTTAGTTGAAAATAACGACAATTTTTTTGGATTGTGAAAAAAAAATATAGTTGGAAGTGTCAAATTTTAATAAATTTGTTTGAATCCAACTTCGATTTTTTTTTATTTTGATGAGTATTTTGTTGTAGGATCTATATTTGAGTAAATTTAGATGAAAATAAGTTAATTTTTTGGATTGTGAAAAAAATTTTAGTTGGAAGTGTCAAATTTTAATAAATTTATTTGAAACCAATTTCGATTTTTCTCGACTATGTTGAGTTTTTTTGATAGAGAAGCCTAATTTGAGTAATTTCAGTTGAAATTAACTTCGACTTTTTGGATTTTGTCACGATTTTTGCCAAATTTTAATAAATTTAATTGAAATCAACTTGGATTATTTTGGATTTTGATGAGTATTTTTGTTGTAGGATCTATATTTGAATAAATTTAGATGAAAATAACTTCAATTTTTAGGAATGTGAAAAAAATTTAGTTGGAAGTGTCAAATTTTAATAAATTTATTTGAAACCAACTTCGATTTTGTTGGATTTTGACGAGAATTTCTGTTGTAGGATGTATATTTGAGTAAATTTAGTTGAAAATAACGACAATTTTTTTGGATTGTGAAAAAAAAATTTAGTTTGAAGTGTCAAATTTTAATAAATTTATTTGAAACCAGCTTCGATTTTTTTTTATTTTGTTGAGTATTTTTGTTGTAGGGTCTATATTAGAGTAAATTTTGATGAAAATAACCTCAATTTTAGGATTGTGAAAAAAATTTTAGTTGGAAGTGTCAAATTTTAATAAATTTATTTGAAACCAACTTCGATTTTTCTCGACTATGTTGAGTTTTTTTGATAGAGAAGCCTAATTTGATTTATTTCAGTTGAAATTAACTTAGATTTTTAGGATTTTGTCACGATTTCTGCCAAATTTTAATAAATTTATTTGAAATCAACTTGGATTATTTTGGATTTTGTTGAGTATTTTTGTTGTAGGATCTATATTTGAGTAAATTTAGATGAAAATAACTTCAATTTTTTGGATTGTGAAAAAAATTTAGTTGGAAGTGTCAAATTTTAATAAATTTATTTGAAACCAACTTCGATTTTTTTGGATTTTGTTGCGTATTTTTGTTGTAGGGTCTATATTGGAGTAAATTTTGATGAAAATAACTTCAATTTTTAGGATTTTGAAAAAAAATTTAGTTGGAAGTGTCAAATTTTAATAAATTTATTTGAAACCAATTTCGATTTTTCTCGACTATGTTGAGTTTTATTGATAGAGAAGCCTAATTTGAGTAATTTCAGTTGAAATTAACTTCGATTTTTTGGATTTTGTCACGATTTTTGTCAAATTTTAATAAATTTATTTGAAATCAACTTGGATTATTTTGGATTTTGTTGAGTATTTTTGTGGTAGGATCTATATTTGAGTAAATTTAGATGAAAATAACTTCAATTTTTTGGATTGTGAAAAAAATTTAGTTGGAAGTGTCAAATTTTAACAAATTTATTTGAAACCAACTTCGATTTTGTTGGATTTAGTAGAGTATTTTTGTTGTAGGATCCATATTTGAGTAAATTTAGATGAAAATAACTTCAATTTTTTGGATTGTGAAAAAAATTTTAGTTGGAAGTGTCAAATTTTAATAAATTTATTTGAAACCAACTTCGATTTTTTTTGATTTTGTTGCGTATTTTTGTTGTAGGGTCTATATTGGAGTAAATTTTGATGAAAATAACTTCAATTTTTAGGATTGTGAAAAAAAATTTAGTTGGAAGTGTCAAATTTTAATAAATTTATTTGAAACCAATTTCGATTTTTCTCGACTATGTTGAGTTTTTTTGATAGAGAAGCCTAATTTGAGTAATTTCAGTTGAAATTAACTTCGATTTTTTGGATTTTGTCACGATTTTTGCCAAATTTTAATAAATTTATTTGAAATCAACTTGGATTATTTTGGATTTTGTTGAGTATTTTTGTTGTAGGATCTATATTTGAATAAATTTAGATGAAAATAACTTCAATTTTTAGGAATGTGAAAAAAATTTTAGTTGGAAGTGTCAAATTTTAATAAATTTATTTGAAACCATCTTCGATTTTTTTGGATTTTGCCGAGTATTTTTGTTGTAGGATGTATATTTGAGAAAATTTAGTTGAAAATTACGACAATTTTTTGGATTGTGAAAAAAAATTTTAGTTTGAAGTGTCAAATTTTAATAAATTTATTTGAAACCAGCTTCGATTTTTTTTTATTTTGTTGAGTATTTTTGTTGTAGGGTCTATATTAGAGTAAATTTTGATGAAAATAACTTCAATTTTTTGGATTGTGAAAAAAAATTTACTTGGAAGTGTCAAATTTTAATAAATTTATTTGAAACCAACTTCGATTTTTTTGGATTTTGTTGAGTATTTGTGTTGTAGGATGTATAATTGAGTAAATTTAGATGAAAATAACGACAATTTTTTTGATTGTGAAAAAAAATTTTAGTTGGAAGTGTCAAATTTTAATAAATGTATTTGAAACCAACTTCGATTTTTTTTTATTTTGTTGCGTATTTTTGTTGTAGGGTCTATATTGGAGTAAATTTGGATGAAAATAACTTCAATTTTTTGGATTGTGAAAAAAAATTTACTTGGAAGTGTCAAATTTTAATAAATTTATTTGAAACCAACTTCGATTTTTTTGGATTTTGTTGAGTATTTGTGTTGTAGGATATATAATTGAGTAAATTTAGATGAAAATAACGACAATTTTTTTGATTGTGAAAAAAAATTTTAGTTGGAAGTGTCAAATTTTAATAAATGTATTTGAAACCAACTTCGATTTTTTTTTATTTTGTTGCGTATTTTTGTTGTAGGGTCTATATTGGAGTAAATTTGGATGAAAATAACTTCAATTTTTTGGATTGTGAAAAAAAATTTTAGTTGGAAGTGTCAAATTTTAATAAATTTATTTGAAACCAACTTCGATTTTTTTGGATTTTGTTGCGTATTTTTGTTGTAGGGTCTATATTGGAGTAAATTTTGATGAAAATAACTTCAATTTTTAGGATTGTGAAAAAAATATAGTTGGAAGTGTCAAATTTTAATAAATTTATTTGAAACCAACTTCGATTTTTTTTTATTTTGATGAGTATTTTGTTGTAGGATCTATATTTGAGTAAATTTAGATGAAAATAAGTGAATTTTTTGGATTGTGAAAAAAATTTTAGTTGGAAGTGTCAAATTTTAATAAATTTATTTGAAACCAATTTCGATTTTTCTCGACTATGTTGAGTTTTTTTGATAGAGAAGCCTAATTTGAGTAATTTCAGTTGAAATTAACTTCGATTTTTTGGATTTTGTCACGATTTTTGCCAAATTTTAATAAATTTATTTGAAATCAACTTGGATTATTTTGGATTTTGTTGAGTATTTTTGTTGTAGGATCTATATTTGAATAAATTTAGATGAAAATAACTTCAATTTTTAGGAATGTGAAAAAATTTTAGTTGGAAGTGTCAAATTTTAATAAATTTATTTGAAACCATCTTCGATTTTTTTTTATATTGTCGAGTATTTTTGTTGTAGGATCTATATTTGAGTAAATTTAGATGAAAATAACTTCAATTTTTTGGATTGTGAAAAAAAATTTACTTGGAAGTGTCAAATTTTAATAAATTTATTTGAAACCAACTTCGATTTTTTTGGATTTTGTTGAGTATTTGTGTTGTAGGATGTATAATTGAGTAAATTTAGATGAAAATAACGACAATTTTTTGGATTGTGAAAAAAAATTTTAGTTTGGAAGTGTCAAATTTTAATAAATGTATTTGAAACCAACTACGATTTTTTTTTATTTTGTTGCGTATTTTTGTTGTAGGGTCTATATTGGAGTAAATTTGGATGAAAATAACTTCAATTTTTAGGATTGTGAAAAAAATTTTAGTTGGAAGTGTCAAATTTTAATAAATTTATTTGAAACCAACTTCGATTTTGTTGGATTTTGACGAGAATTTCTGTTGTAGGATGTATAATTGAGTAAATTTAGTTGAAAATAACGACAATTTTTTTGGATTGTGAAAAAAAAATATAGTTGGAAGTGTCAAATTTTAATAAATTTGTTTGAATCCAACTTCGATTTTTTTTTATTTTGATGAGTATTTTGTTGTAGGATCTATATTTGAGTAAATTTAGATGAAAATAAGTTAATTTTTTGGATTGTGAAAAAAATTTTAGTTGGAAGTGTCAAATTTTAATAAATTTATTTGAAACCAATTTCGATTTTTCTCGACTATGTTGAGTTTTTTTTATAGAGAAGCCTAATTTGAGTAATTTCAGTTGTAATTAACTTCGACTTTTTGGATTTTGTCACGATTTTTGCCAAATTTTAATAAATTTAATTGAAATCAACTTGGATTATTTTGGATTTTGATGAGTATTTTTGTTGTAGGATCTATATTTGCATAAATTTAGATGAAAATAACTTCAATTTTTAGGAATGTGAAAAAAATTTAGTTGGAAGTGTCAAATTTTAATAAATTTATTTGAAACCAACTTCGATTTTGTTGGATTTTGACGAGAATTTCTGTTGTAGGATGTATATTTGAGTAAATTTAGTTGAAAATAACGACAATTTTTTTGGATTGTGAAAAAAAAATTTAGTTTGAAGTGTCAAATTTTAATAAATTTATTTGAAACCAGCTTCGATTTTTTTTTATTTTGTTGAGTATTTTTGTTGTAGGGTCTATATTAGAGTAAATTTTGATGAAGATAACCTCAATTTTAGGATTGTGAAAAAAATTTTAGTTGGAAGTGTCAAATTTTAATAAATTTATTTGAAACCAACTTCGATTTTTCTCGACTATGTTGAGTTTTTTTTATAGAGAAGCCTAATTTGATTTATTTCAGTTGAAATTAACTTAGATTTTTAGGATTTTGTCACGATTTCTGCCAAATTTTAATAAATTTATTTGAAATCAACTTGGATTATTTTGGATTTTGTTGAGTATTTTTGTTGTAGGATCTATATTTGAGTAAATTTAGATGAAAATAACTTCAATTTTTTGGATTGTGAAAAAAATTTAGTTGGAAGTGTCAAATTTTAATAAATTTATTTGAAACCAACTTCGATTTTTTTGGATTTTGTTGCGTATTTTTGTTGTAGGGTCTATATTGGAGTAAATTTTGATGAAAATAACTTCAATTTTTAGGATTTTGAAAAAAAATTTAGTGGGAAGTGTCAAATTTTAATAAATTTATTTGAAACCAATTTCGATTTTTCTCGACTATGTTGAGTTTTATTGTATGTATGTATGTATGTATATTTATTGTTCCCCGTAGGGTTTACAAGAACTTCCGGTCCCTTTCGCCTTTCCTACTTCTTACCCACTTTTACATTTACCATCTCTATTTACATTTTACATTTTTTTTTTTTTTTTTTTACATTCTTACATTTTTTACATTCTTTCATTCTTAGATTCATACATTCTTACATTCTTGCATTCTTGCATTCTTGCATTCTTCCATTCTTCCATTCTTACATTCCTATTATATTTCTTACATTTTTAAGTTATTACATAAATTACATAAATTAGTATTACATAAATTATCACATTTTTACCTTTTATATACTTTTACACTTTTTACATTCCTTTTACATTCTTTTTACATTCTTTTTACATTCTTTTTACATTCTTTTTACATTCTTTTTACATTCTTCTTTGTTTCTTTTCTACACTTTCTAACACCTCTCCACATCTCATTCTGTTTCCTCTAGTCCACGCTCGCCCTGGCTCTCCCACGCTTGCCCTCGCTCGCCTTCGCTCGCCCTCGCTCGCCCGCGCTCGCTTTCGCCTTCTCCCTCTTTCGCCCTCGCTCGTCGTCGCTCGCTTACGCTTGCCCTCGACCCTCTCTCTCTCTCTCTCACTCCCCCGCCCTCTCGTCTTTGACTTATTCTCTATCCTTAATTCTACCTATTCTCACTTATTTAATACTACTTCGCCCTCTCTCTTTCGTCCTTCCGCTCCCGCATCCTCTCTCCTTCTTTCACTCCTTCTTCCTTTCCTCTTCTCTCCACCACCCCTCTCCTGCTCCTTTCCTTTCTACAACTGTTCTCTTTCACCTCTCTTTTATTCGTGTCCTGTCACCCTCTTCCTGCTCCCTCTCCACCCCCTCGCCCTGCCTCGCTCTGTGCTCCTCCAGCTTCCTTATCCAACTCTCCCCCTCCCCTTCTTCTCCTAATATCTTACATACATTCTCTTGCCAGCTGCCTTCTCCCTCGCCTCTACACCTTTCCCATACATGTTCCCATGTCTCCTCTTCACTTCCGCACACTCTGCACATTCTCTCATCTTCATTTTCCCAGTATCGTGCCTCAGCCATTCCGTTCCCCAGTCTATACCTCGTAATTCTTCTCCACCTTTTTTCCCCCCAGCCGTTGTCCAGATATTTCGGTAATCCCTCCCCCCTCACCCACTTATACCATTTATTGTATTTTGAATTACGTATTCTTTCCCATGTCTGCCGCTCTTGCTTCTCTCTATCCCTTCTCTCCACTTCATCGTATCCTTCTCTTCCTCTTTTCCTTATCTCCTTCACTTCCTCAATCTCTAACCCTACTTCCTCGAAGAACCCCCTCCTTTCCTCCTCCCACACTGATAACTTCCCACTTCTACCTTCTCTCTTTTTCACTTCTTCCCAGCATTTCCTCGCCCACCCACTCCCTCCCCCTTCTTCTAGTCTTATTTCAAAATTCCACGCCCTTCTACCCGCTGCTGTCCTCATCTTCACCCTCTCTACTTCCTTCCTTGCCATGTACCCTGGCGTCCTCCATTCCACACCTAGCACCCACCTTATATATTTTTCCTGCAGTGACTCTATTGCCCTCCTTTCCCTCCATCCCCATACTTCCACCCCGTAGCTCGCCACCGTCCATACCAACGCATCGAACAACCTTAATCTTCTTCTAACATCCTTCACCCACTTCCTTTCCCCAATTCCCCACACCTGTCTCATCGCCACTGCCGCTTTTCTTGCCCTTTCTTTCACTTGTCCATCCTGCGCTCCATTCCTTTCTATCTCATACCCTAGGTACGTGTATTTTTTCACCTCTTCTATTTCCTTTCCTTTCCATCTCCAGCAAACCTTCTTTTTTCTTCCTCCTCCCTTCGACAGCCTCATTATTTTAGTTTTCTCTACATTTAGTACGAGCCTCTTCCTATCCAAGTATTTCTCTAGTCTTTTAATCATTCCCTGCATCTCCCCTTCATCCTCCGCTAGCAGCACTATGTCATCCGCATACGCTAGTGATCTTATCTTCTCGTCCCCTATTCTTACTCCTCCCCATCCTCCTCTTTCCAGGTCTTCCTCCATGTCCGCCGTTAATATATTAAACAAGTAAGAGCTCAGTGGACATCCTTGTCTTACTCCTCTCGCTGTCCAAAAACAATCTCCAACTTCGTCTCCCACCTTCACCCTACTTCTTGTTTCCCTGTATACTTCCCCTACTCTTATCCTTAATCCTTCACTTACCCCTCTCTCCTCCATGGCCTTCCACAGTATCCCTCTGTCTACCGTGTCAAATGCAGCCTTTAAATCTATAAATAGCGCCACTATCTTCCCTTTCTTTCTCGCTATCCCCCTATTTATAATAAAATTTAGTACGTATATATTGTCCAGCGTCCCCCTACCCCTCCTGAATCCCGTTTGGTTTTCCGGGATCATTTGTCCTATTTCCATTTCTCTGGCCAACCTCTCAGCTGTTACCGATGCGTACACCTTGTACATTGATTCCATTATCGTCACCCCTCTATAATCCTCCACTCTGACTCCCTCTCCCTTTTTTATTATAGGCACTATTATTCCTTCATTCCAATCCTTCGGCCATCCTTCTCCTCTCCATACCCTATTTATCACCTTCCATAACCACTCCTGCACCTGTAACCCTCCGTATTTCCATACCTCGTTAGGCACTTCATCCCGCCCCATCGCTTTTCCGTTTCTCAGCCTCTTTGCTATCTTTACCACCTCTTCCAGTTCTATTTCCTCTCCTGCTTCTATTTCCCGCTGTTTCTCTTGCCCTGCCACTACCCTTACCTCCACTCCTCCCAATATCCTCATAAAATATTCCTTCCACTCCTCTATTTCTATCTCCTCGCTTATCCTCTTTCTCCTTTTCCTCCCTCTATTCACCACCTCCCACACCTCTCTCTCACTTTTCGCCTGCTCTGCCTCTTTTACGTATTTCTCGGCCTCTTCTCTTTTTTTCTCTTCACATTTTCTTTGATACTTTCTCTTTTCCTCTTTATACTCTGTGGCCTCACCTCCACGCCTTCTCCATCTCCTCAGCGCTAATCTTGTGTTTTTCTTTGCTTCAGCACACTCTTCATCCCACCATCCTCTTCTTTTTCTTTCCTCCTTTCCTCCACTCGCCTTTAGTGCTGCCTTTATTTTTGTCTTTCCCTCTGCAATCTCTTCGTCCACCCCTTTGTTCCAATCTTTGTCCCTCCCCTCCCCTATCCCTTCCACCGCCTCCCTGAATTTCTCCTTACCCCTCTCAGTCCACTCGACTCTCGTTTGACCTTTCCTTCCTCCTTCTTCAATTACACTCCTTTCAGCCCTGCCCTTCAACGTCACAATCATCGGGTGATGATCCGAATCAACCTCCTCTCCTACATTCAGGCTTTCCAGTCTTTCCCCTATTCCTGCTTCTCCCATCACATAATCTATCACCGTCTCACTTCTTGGCCCCACGTATGTATACTCGCCATTTTCATCACCTTTCGTTATTCCGTTTAATATTCCCCATCCCTGCTCCTCTAGCCATCTTATTAGTTTTTTCCCCTCCGCATTTTCTACACTATCCTTCGACTCTCTTCTCACTTCACTACCCCCTTCCATTTCCCATCCTCCTTTCTTACCCGTCCTTGCGTTCAAGTCCCCACCTATTAACGTTTCCCACTCCTTCTCCTCTTTTTCCGTCCAGTCCTTCATCTTTTCTAGCTTTTTCTCTATGTCCCCATTTATGTATACTCCTACTATCCTCCATTTCTTGCCTCCTATTTTAATGTTTACTTCCATCACCCCTTCTCCACATTCTTTTATACACCCTGTCCCGCCCTCCATCAGTTCCTTTCTTACTCCTGCTACCATTCCTCCTTTTGCCCTCCCCTTCTTTTCATCCCTCTTCGCCGCTTGCATTTTCCATATATACCCTTTCGGCAGCTTACTTCTTACTATGTCCCATCCTTTTTCCTCTACCCACGTCTCCATCATTATTACCACATCCCACCTCTCCATTCTGTTCCAGAATTGCTTATCCTTTCTCGCTAATCCTGCCACGTTCCACCATGCTATCCTGTACCTTTCTTTCCCTTTTCTCTCCTCACTTTGTCTCTCTTCCTTTCTTCCTTTTATCCCCCTTTTCTTCCTCTTCCCCTCTGCCCTTCCCCCTGTTGCTCCACCTGTTCTGTCTCTTCCCTCCTTCCACTTTTTTCCCTTCCTGCTGCATCCCTTAGCACCTCGTTCCTTTCATCCCATTTCCACCATTGATCCTCTATCCTTATCCTACTATACCTTACCAGTACCCTTCTTCCCTTCTTTCTCTCCTCTCTCGCAATATCCTCTATTTCCCACCTCATTTTCCTTTCCCTCCATGTTAAGTCGTCCTCTATTCTCTCTTTTCTACCTGCTAGTTTCTTTTTTGCCTCCATCACCTTTCTTTTTGTCTCCTTATCTGCCATTCTTACTACCACCATCCCTTCCCCCTTCCCTATTCTTTTTACTGTCTCTATCTCTTCTTCTACTCCTATGCTTTTGAATAATTTTTCCACCTCCTCCTTCATCCTCTCCACTCCTCCTTGTAGCCCTTTCACAACCATATTATTCCTTCTCTCCACTCTGTCCTTTTCCTCCAGTCTCCACTCCAGCTCTTTTACCTTAACTTCTATCTTATCCTCACCTTTTTTTCCCATCCCTCCTTTCATTTCCATTTCTAGCTTCTCAATTCTTTCCATTATTCTTCCCTCTCCTTTCCCTCCTTCTTTCTCTATTTTTTCTACTCTCTCCTTCAGTTTCTCTAATTCCTGCCTCGTTTCCTTCCTTTCCTCCTCCCATATCTCATCTCTCCTTCTCAACTCTTCCTTTAATTCGTTTATTTCTGTTTTCAGTCTTTTTTCCTGCTCTCTCGCAACCTCCTTCACCTCCTGTCTCCCCTCCGCTATCTCTATCCTCATACTCTTTAATATCTCCAGCATCTCATCTTTTCCTTTTTCTTCCTCCTTCTCTCCTTTCCCCTGCCCTTGTGGTGATCTTACTACCACCTTACTGCTCCTGAATGCTTCCTCACTCTCTGTATCATTTTCCATCCTCCCCCTTTTTTTACCAAAGTAATCCTCCATCTTTCCCGTACTGTAACTCCTTTCCCTCTGCAGTCTCTCCACCTTCTTCTTTATCCCTTTTCCCGTCTCCTCTTCATCCCCCCTTTCGTCTCCCATTCTTACTCTTTCTATTATTCTTCCTACTCTCTTCTTATACCTTAGATTTCCTCTTGATATCCTTATCTACTTCTGCTATCTGCACACCAGCTCTCTTTCCCTTCCACTCTTCTCTCCCTACCTTACCGACTTACCTTCTTCTGCACCGGCGCTGTCGCCTGCGTCACCCTAACCTCCAAATTCTTTCCTCCTTCAATCCCACAACCCCTTTTCTCTTTTCTCCCTCACGATCCTGCTGCGCTCGAATCCTTCTTCCCCACTCCACTCCCTGCCTCTACACTTTCTCTTTCTCTCCTACCCTCTTTTTTTTCCACTTCTTTCACCCTAACCTCTCAATTCTTTTTACCTTCAATCCTCCTTCACCTTTTCTACCCACACGTACCTGTTGCTCTCTACAATTTCCTCACCTGCCACTGTACGCCTACACACTCTCTCTTTCTCTCTACACTTTTTCTCACTTCTTTAACCAACTACCAATTTCCTATGCTTCTTCCACACGCTCTCTCTCATTCACACCGGAAACGGAAGTTCTGTTGAGTTTTATTGATAGAGAAGCCTAATTTGAGTAATTTCAGTTGAAATTAACTTCGATTTTTTGGATTTTGTCACGATTTTTGTCAAATTTTAATAAATTTATTTGAAATCAACTTGGATTATTTTGGATTTTGTTGAGTATTTTTGTGGTAGGATCTATATTTGAGTAAATTTAGATGAAAATAACTTCAATTTTTTGGATTGTGAAAAAAATTTAGTTGGAAGTGTCAAATTTTAACAAATTTATTTGAAACCAACTTCGATTTTGTTGGATTTAGTAGAGTATTTTTGTTGTAGGATCCATATTTGAGTAAATTTAGATGAAAATAACTTCAATTTTTTGGATTGTGAAAAAAATTTTAGTTGGAAGTGTCAAATTTTAATAAATTTATTTGAAACCAACTTCGATTTTTTTGGATTTTGTTGCGTATTTTTGTTGTAGGGTCTATATTGGAGTAAATTTTGATGAAAATAACTTCAATTTTTAGGATTGTGAAAAAAAATTTAGTTGGAAGTGTCAAATTTTAATAAATTTATTTGAAACCAATTTCGATTTTTCTCGACTATGTTGAGTTTTTTTGATAGAGAAGCCTAATTTGAGTAATTTCAGTTGAAATTAACTTCGATTTTTTGGATTTTGTCACGATTTTTGCCAAATTTTAATAAATTTATTTGAAATCAACTTGGATTATTTTGGATTTTGTTGAGTATTTTTGTTGTAGGATCTATATTTGAATAAATTTAGATGAAAATAACTTCAATTTTTAGGAATGTGAAAAAAATTTTAGTTGGAAGTGTCAAATTTTAATAAATTTATTTGAAACCATCTTCGATTTTTTTGGATTTTGCCGAGTATTTTTGTTGTAGGATGTATATTTGAGAAAATTTAGTTGAAAATTACGACAATTTTTTTGGATTGTGAAAAAAAAATTTAGTTTGAAGTGTCAAATTTTAATAAATTTATTTGAAACCAGCTTCGATTTTTTTTTATTTTGTTGAGTATTTTTGTTGTAGGGTCTATATTAGAGTAAATTTTGATGAAAATAACTTCAATTTTTTGGATTGTGAAAAAAAATTTACTTGGAAGTGTCAAATTTTAATAAATTTATTTGAAACCAACTTCGATTTTTTTGGATTTTGTTGAGTATTTGTGTTGTAGGATGTATAATTGAGTAAATTTAGATGAAAATAACGACAATTTTTTTGATTGTGAAAAAAAATTTTAGTTGGAAGTGTCAAATTTTAATAAATGTATTTGAAACCAACTTCGATTTTTTTTTATTTTGTTGCGTATTTTTGTTGTAGGGTCTATATTGGAGTAAATTTTGATGAAAATAACTTCAATTTTTTGGATTGTGAAAAAAAATTTACTTGGAAGTGTCAAATTTTAATAAATTTATTTGAAACCAACTTCGATTTTTTTGGATTTTGTTGAGTATTTGTGTTGTAGGATATATAATTGAGTAAATTTAGATGAAAATAACGACAATTTTTTTGATTGTGAAAAAAAATTTTAGTTGGAAGTGTCAAATTTTAATAAATGTATTTGAAACCAACTTCGATTTTTTTTTATTTTGTTGCGTATTTTTGTTGTAGGGTCTATATTGGAGTAAATTTGGATGAAAATAACTTCAATTTTTTGGATTGTGAAAAAAAATTTTAGTTGGAAGTGTCAAATTTTAATAAATTTATTTGAAACCAACTTCGATTTTTTTGGATTTTGTTGCGTATTTTTGTTGTAGGGTCTATATTGGAGTAAATTTTGATGAAAATAACTTCAATTTTTAGGATTGTGAAAAAAATATAGTTGGAAGTGTCAAATTTTAATAAATTTATTTGAAACCAACTTCGATTTTTTTTTATTTTGATGAGTATTTTGTTGTAGGATCTATATTTGAGTAAATTTAGATGAAAATAAGTGAATTTTTTGGATTGTGAAAAAAATTTTAGTTGGAAGTGTCAAATTTTAATAAATTTATTTGAAACCAATTTCGATTTTTCTCGACTATGTTGAGTTTTTTTGATAGAGAAGCCTAATTTGAGTAATTTCAGTTGAAATTAACTTCGATTTTTTGGATTTTGTCACGATTTTTGCCAAATTTTAATAAATTTATTTGAAATCAACTTGGATTATTTTGGATTTTGTTGAGTATTTTTGTTGTAGGATCTATATTTGAATAAATTTAGATGAAAATAACTTCAATTTTTAGGAATGTGAAAAAAATTTTAGTTGGAAGTGTCAAATTTTAATAAATTTATTTGAAACCATCTTCGATTTTTTTGGATTTTGCCGAGTATTTTTGTTGTAGGATGTATATTTGAGAAAATTTAGTTGAAAATTACGACAATTTTTTTGGATTGTGAAAAAAAATTTTAGTTTGAAGTGTCAAATTTTAATAAATTTATTTGAAACCAGCTTCGATTTTTTTTTATTTTGTTGAGTATTTTTGTTGTAGGGTCTATATTAGAGTAAATTTTGATGAAAATAACTTCAATTTTTTGGATTGTGAAAAAAAATTTACTTGGAAGTGTCAAATTTTAATAAATTTATTTGAAACCAACTTCGATTTTTTTGGATTTTGTTGAGTATTTGTGTTGTAGGATATATAATTGAGTAAATTTAGATGAAAATAACGACAATTTTTTTGATTGTGAAAAAAAATTTTAGTTGGAAGTGTCAAATTTTAATAAATGTATTTGAAACCAACTTCGATTTTTTTTTATTTTGTTGCGTATTTTTGTTGTAGGGTCTATATTGGAGTAAATTTGGATGAAAATAACTTCAATTTTTTGGATTGTGAAAAAAAATTTTAGTTGGAAGTGTCAAATTTTAATAAATTTATTTGAAACCAACTTCGATTTTTTTGGATTTTGTTGCGTATTTTTGTTGTAGGGTCTATATTGGAGTAAATTTTGATGAAAATAACTTCAATTTTTAGGATTGTGAAAAAAATATAGTTGGAAGTGTCAAATTTTAATAAATTTATTTGAAACCAACTTCGATTTTTTTTTATTTTGATGAGTATTTTGTTGTTGGATCTATATTTGAGTAAATTTAGATGAAAATAAGTGAATTTTTTGGATTGTGAAAAAAATTTTAGTTGGAAGTGTCAAATTTTAATAAATTTATTTGAAACCAATTTCGATTTTTCTCGACTATGTTGAGTTTTTTTGATAGAGAAGCCTAATTTGAGTAATTTCAGATGAAATTAACTTCGATTTTTTGGATTTTGTCACGATTTTTGCCAAATTTTAATAAATTTATTTGAAATCAACTTGGATTATTTTGGATTTTGTTGAGTATTTTTGTTGTAGGATCTATATTTGAATAAATTTAGATGAAAATAACTTCAATTTTTAGGAATGTGAAAAAAATTTTAGTTGGAAGTGTCAAATTTTAATAAATTTATTTGAAACCATCTTCGATTTTTTTGGATTTTGCCGAGTATTTTTGTTGTAGGATGTATATTTGAGAGAATTTAGTTGAAAATTACGACAATTTTTTTGGATTGTGAAAAAAAATTTTAGTTTGAAGTGTCAAATTTTAATAAATTTATTTGAAACCAATTTCGATTTTTCTCGACTATGTTGAGTTTTTTTGATAGAGAAGCCTAATTTGAGTAATTTCAGTTGAAATTAACTTCGATTTTTTGGATTTTGTCACGATTTTTGCCAAATTTTAATAAATTTATTTGAAATCAACTTGGATTATTTTGGATTTAGTAGAGTATTTTTGTTGTAGGATCCATATTTGAGTAAATTTAGATGAAAATAACTTCAATTTTTTGGATTGTGAAAAAAATTTACTTGGAAGTGTCAAATTTTAATAAATTTATTTGAAACCAACTTGGATTATTTTGGATTTTGTTGAGTATTTTTGTGGTAGGATGTATAATTGAGTAAATTTAGATGAAAATAACTTCATTTTTTTGGATTGTGAAAAAAATTTAGTTGGAAGTGTCAAATTTTAACAAATTTATTTGAAACCAACTTCGATTTTGTTGGATTTAGTAGAGTATTTTTGTTGTAGGATCCATATTTGAGTAAATTTAGATGAAAATAACTTCAATTTTTTGGATTGTGAAAAAAATTTTAGTTGGAAGTGTCAAATTTTAATAAATTTATTTGAAACCAACTTCGATTTTTTTGGATTTTGTTGCGTATTTTTGTTGTAGGGTCTATATTGGAGTAAATTTTGATGAAAATAACTTCAATTTTTAGGATTGTGAAAAAAAATTTAGTTGGAAGTGTCAAATTTTAATAAATTTATTTGAAACCAATTTCGATTTTTCTCGACTATGTTGAGTTTTTTTGATAGAGAAGCCTAATTTGAGTAATTTCAGTTGAAATTAACTTCGATTTTTTGGATTTTGTCACGATTTTTGCCAAATTTTAATAAATTTATTTGAAATCAACTTGGATTATTTTGGATTTTGTTGAGTATTTTTGTTGTAGGATCTATATTTGAATAAATTTAGATGAAAATAACTTCAATTTTTAGGAATGTGAAAAAAATTTTAGTTGGAAGTGTCAAATTTTAATAAATTTATTTGAAACCATCTTCGATTTTTTTGGATTTTGCCGAGTATTTTTGTTGTAGGATGTATATTTGAGAAAATTTAGTTGAAAATTACGACAATTTTTTTGGATTGTGAAAAAAAATTTTAGTTTGAAGTGTCAAATTTTAATAAATTTATTTGAAACCAGCTTCGATTTTTTTTTATTTTGTTGAGTATTTTTGTTGTAGGGTCTATATTAGAGTAAATTTTGATGAAAATAACTTCAATTTTTTGGATTGTGAAAAAAAATTTACTTGGAAGTGTCAAATTTTAATAAATTTATTTGAAACCAACTTCGATTTTTTTGGATTTTGTTGAGTATTTGTGTTGTAGGATATATAATTGAGTAAATTTAGATGAAAATAACGACAATTTTTTTGATTGTGAAAAAAAATTTTAGTTGGAAGTGTCAAATTTTAATAAATGTATTTGAAACCAACTTCGATTTTTTTTTATTTTGTTGCGTATTTTTGTTGTAGGGTCTATATTGGAGTAAATTTGGATGAAAATAACTTCAATTTTTTGGATTGTGAAAAAAAATTTTAGTTGGAAGTGTCAAATTTTAATAAATTTATTTGAAACCAACTTCGATTTTTTTGGATTTTGTTGCGTATTTTTGTTGTAGGGTCTATATTGGAGTAAATTTTGATGAAAATAACTTCAATTTTTAGGATTGTGAAAAAAATATAGTTGGAAGTGTCAAATTTTAATAAATTTATTTGAAACCAACTTCGATTTTTTTTTATTTTGATGAGTATTTTGTTGTAGGATCTATATTTGAGTAAATTTAGATGAAAATAAGTGAATTTTTTGGATTGTGAAAAAAATTTTAGTTGGAAGTGTCAAATTTTAATAAATTTATTTGAAACCAATTTCGATTTTTCTCGACTATGTTGAGTTTTTTTGATAGAGAAGCCTAATTTGAGTAATTTCAGATGAAATTAACTTCGATTTTTTGGATTTTGTCACGATTTTTGCCAAATTTTAATAAATTTATTTGAAATCAACTTGGATTATTTTGGATTTTGTTGAGTATTTTTGTTGTAGGATCTATATTTGAATAAATTTAGATGAAAATAACTTCAATTTTTAGGAATGTGAAAAAAATTTTAGTTGGAAGTGTCAAATTTTAATAAATTTATTTGAAACCATCTTCGATTTTTTTGGATTTTGCCGAGTATTTTTGTTGTAGGATGTATATTTGAGAGAATTTAGTTGAAAATTACGACAATTTTTTTGGATTGTGAAAAAAAATTTTAGTTTGAAGTGTCAAATTTTAATAAATTTATTTGAAACCAGCTTCGATTTTTTTTTATTTTGTTGAGTATTTTTGTTGTAGGGTCTATATTAGAGTAAATTTTAATGAAAATAACTTCAATTTTTAGGATTGTGAAAAAAAATTTAGTTGGAAGTGTCAAATTTTAATAAATTTATTTGAAACCAATTTCGATTTTTCTCGACTATGTTGAGTTTTTTTGATAGAGAAGCCTAATTTGAGTAATTTCAGTTGAAATTAACTTCGATTTTTTGGATTTTGTCACGATTTTTGCCAAATTTTAATAAATTTATTTGAAATCAACTTGGATTATTTTGGATTTAGTAGAGTATTTTTGTTGTAGGATCCATATTTGAGTAAATTTAGATGAAAATAACTTCAATTTTTTGGATTGTGAAAAAAATTTACTTGGAAGTGTCAAATTTTAATAAATTTATTTGAAACCAACTTCGATTTTTTTGGATTTTGTTGAGTATTTGTGTTGTAGGATGTATAATTGAGTAAATTTAGATGAAAATAACGACAATTTTTTGGATTGTGAAAAAAAATTTTAGTTGGAAGTGTCAAATTTTAATAAATGTATTTGAAACCAACTTCGATTTTTTTTTATTTTGTTGCGTATTTTTGTTGTAGGGTCTATATTGGAGTAAATTTTGATGAAAATAACTTCAATTTTTAGGATTGTGAAAAAAATATAGTTGGAAGTGTCAAATTTTAATAAATTTATTTGAAACCAACTTCGATTTTTTTTTATTTTGATGAGTATTTTGTTGTAGGATCTATATTTGAGTAAATTTAGATGAAAATAAGTGAATTTTTTGGATTGTGAAAAAAATTTTAGTTGGAAGTGTCAAATTTTAATAAATTTATTTGAAACCAATTTCGATTTTTCTCGACTATGTTAAGTTTTTTTGATAGAGAAGCCTAATTTGAGTAATTTCAGTTGAAATTAACTTCGATTTTTTGGATTTTGTCACGATTTTTGCCAAATTTTAATAAATTTATTTGAAATCAACTTGGATTATTTTGGATTTTGTTGAGTATTTTTGTTGTAGGATCTATATTTGAATAAATTTAGATGAAAATAACTTCAATTTTTAGGAATGTGAAAAAATTTTAGTTGGAAGTGTCAAATTTTAATAAATTTATTTGAAACCATCTTCGATTTTTTTTGATATTGTCGAGTATTTTTGTTGTAGGATCTATATTTGAGTAAATTTAGATGAAAATAACTTCAATTTTTTGGATTGTGAAAAAAAATTTACTTGGAAGTGTCAAATTTTAATAAATTTATTTGAAACCAACTTCGATTTTTTTGGATTTTGTTGAGTATTTGTGTTGTAGGATGTATAATTGAGTAAATTTAGATGAAAATAACGACAATTTTTTGGATTGTGAAAAAAAATTTTAGTTTGGAAGTGTCAAATTTTAATAAATGTATTTGAAACCAACTTCGATTTTTTTTTATTTTGTTGCGTATTTTTGTTGTAGGGTCTATATTGGAGTAAATTTGGATGAAAATAACTTCAATTTTTAGGATTGTGAAAAAAAATTTAGTTGGAAGTGTCAAATTTTAATAAATTTATTTGAAACCAACTTCGATTTTGTTGGATTTTGACGAGAATTTCTGTTGTAGGATGTATAATTGAGTAAATTTAGTTGAAAATAACGACAATTTTTTTGGATTGTGAAAAAAAAATATAGTTGGAAGTGTCAAATTTTAATAAATTTGTTTGAATCCAACTTCGATTTTTTTTTATTTTGATGAGTATTTTGTTGTAGGATCTATATTTGAGTAAATTTAGATGAAAATAAGTTAATTTTTTTGGATTGTGAAAAAAAAATTTAGTTTGAAGTGTCAAATTTTAATAAATTTATTTGAAACCAGCTTCGATTTTTTTTTATTTTGTTGAGTATTTTTGTTGTAGGGTCTATATTAGAGTAAATTTTGATGAAAATAACCTCAATTTTAGGATTGTGAAAAAAATTTTAGTTGGAAGTGTCAAATTTTAATAAATTTATTTGAAACCAACTTCGATTTTTCTCGACTATGTTGAGTTTTTTTGATAGAGAAGCCTAATTTGAGTAATTTCAGTTGAAATTAACTTCGATTTTTTGGATTTTGTCACGATTTTTGCCAAATTTTAATAAATTTATTTGAAATCAACTTGGATTATTTTGGATTTAGTAGAGTATTTTTGTTGTAGGATCCATATTTGAGTAAATTTAGATGAAAATAACTTCAATTTTTTGGATTGTGAAAAAAATTTACTTGGAAGTGTCAAATTTTAATAAATTTATTTGAAACCAACTTCGATTTTTTTGGATTTTGTTGAGTATTTGTGTTGTAGGATGTATAATTGAGTAAATTTAGATGAAAATAACGACAATTTTTTGGATTGTGAAAAAAAATTTTAGTTGGAAGTGTCAAATTTTAATAAATGTATTTGAAACCAACTTCGATTTTTTTTTATTTTGTTGCGTATTTTTGTTGTAGGGTCTATATTGGAGTAAATTTTGATGAAAATAACTTCAATTTTTAGGATTGTGAAAAAAATATAGTTGGAAGTGTCAAATTTTAATAAATTTATTTGAAACCAACTTCGATTTTTTTTTATTTTGATGAGTATTTTGTTGTAGGATCTATATTTGAGTAAATTTAGATGAAAATAAGTGAATTTTTTGGATTGTGAAAAAAATTTTAGTTGGAAGTGTCAAATTTTAATAAATTTATTTGAAACCAATTTCGATTTTTCTCGACTATGTTAAGTTTTTTTGATAGAGAAGCCTAATTTGAGTAATTTCAGTTGAAATTAACTTCGATTTTTTGGATTTTGTCACGATTTTTGCCAAATTTTAATAAATTTATTTGAAATCAACTTGGATTATTTTGGATTTTGTTGAGTATTTTTGTTGTAGGATCTATATTTGAATAAATTTAGATGAAAATAACTTCAATTTTTAGGAATGTGAAAAAATTTTAGTTGGAAGTGTCAAATTTTAATAAATTTATTTGAAACCATCTTCGATTTTTTTTGATATTGTCGAGTATTTTTGTTGTAGGATCTATATTTGAGTAAATTTAGATGAAAATAACTTCAATTTTTTGGATTGTGAAAAAAAATTTACTTGGAAGTGTCAAATTTTAATAAATTTATTTGAAACCAACTTCGATTTTTTTGGATTTTGTTGAGTATTTGTGTTGTAGGATGTATAATAGAGTAAATTTAGATGAAAATAACGACAATTTTTTGGATTGTGAAAAAAAATTTTAGTTTGGAAGTGTCAAATTTTAATAAATGTATTTGAAACCAACTTCGATTTTTTTTTATTTTGTTGCGTATTTTTGTTGTAGGGTCTATATTGGAGTAAATTTGGATGAAAATAACTTCAATTTTTAGGATTGTGAAAAAAATTTTAGTTGGAAGTGTCAAATTTTAATAAATTTATTTGAAACCAACTTCGATTTTGTTGGATTTTGCCGAGAATTTCTGTTGTAGGATGTATAATTGAGTAAATTTAGTTGAAAATAACGACAATTTTTTTGGATTGTGAAAAAAAAATATAGTTGGAAGTGTCAAATTTTAATAAATTTGTTTGAATCCAACTTCGATTTTTTTTTATTTTGATGAGTATTTTGTTGTAGGATCTATATTTGAGTAAATTTAGATGAAAATAAGTTAATTTTTTTGGATTGTGAAAAAAAAATTTAGTTTGAAGTGTCAAATTTTAATAAATTTATTTGAAACCAGCTTCGATTTTTTTTTATTTTGTTGAGTATTTTTGTTGTAGGGTCTATATTAGAGTAAATTTTGATGAAAATAACCTCAATTTTAGGATTGTGAAAAAAATTTTAGTTGGAAGTGTCAAATTTTAATAAATTTATTTGAAACCAACTTCGATTTTTCTCGACTATGTTGAGTTTTTTTGATAGAGAAGCCTAATTTGATTTATTTCAGTTGAAATTAACTTCGATTTTTTGGATTTTGTCACGATTTCTGCCAAATTTTAATAAATTTATTTGAAATCAACTTGGATTATTTTGGATTTTGTTGAGTATTTTTGTGGTAGGATCTATATTTGAGTAAATTTAGATGAAAATAACTTCAATTTTTTGGATTGTGAAAAAAATTTAGTTGGAAGTGTCAAATTTTAACAAATTTATTTGAAACCAACTTCGATTTTGTTGGATTTAGTAGAGTATTTTTGTTGTAGGATCCATATTTGAGTAAATTTAGATGAAAATAACTTCAATTTTTTGGATTGTGAAAAAAATTTTAGTTGGAAGTGTCAAATTTTAATAAATTTATTTGAAACCAACTTCGATTTTTTTGGATTTTGTTGCGTATTTTTGTTGTAGGGTCTATATTGGAGTAAATTTTGATGAAAATAACTTCAATTTTTAGGATTGTGAAAAAAAATTTAGTTGGAAGTGTCAAATTTTAATAAATTTATTTGAAACCAATTTCGATTTTTCTCGACTATGTTGAATTTTTTTGATAGAGAAGCCTAATTTGAGTAATTTCAGTTGAAATTAACTTCGATTTTTTGGATTTTGTCACGATTTTTGCCAAATTTTAATAAATTTATTTGAAATCAACTTGGATTATTTTGGATTTTGTTGAGTATTTTTGTTGTAGGATCTATATTTGAATAAATTTAGATGAAAATAACTTCAATTTTTAGGAATGTGAAAAAAATTTTAGTTGGAAGTGTCAAATTTTAATAAATTTATTTGAAACCATCTTCTATTTTTTTGGATTTTGCCGAGTATTTTTGTTGTAGGATGTATATTTGAGAAAATTTAGTTGAAAATTACGACAATTTTTTTGGATTGTGAAAAAAAATTTTAGTTTGAAGTGTCAAATTTTAATAAATTTATTTGAAACCAGCTTCGATTTTTTTTTATTTTGTTGAGTATTTTTGTTGTAGCTATATTAGAGTAAATTTTGATGAAAATAACTTCAATTTTTTGGATTGTGAAAAAAAATTTACTTGGAAGTGTCAAATTTTAATAAATTTATTTGAAACCAACTTCGATTTTTTTGGATTTTGTTGAGTATTTGTGTTGTAGGATATATAATTGAGTAAATTTAGATGAAAATAACGACAATTTTTTTGATTGTGAAAAAAAATTTTAGTTGGAAGTGTCAAATTTTAATAAATGTATTTGAAACCAACTTCGATTTTTTTTTATTTTGTTGCGTATTTTTGTTGTAGGGTCTATATTGGAGTAAATTTGGATGAAAATAACTTCAATTTTTTGGATTGTGAAAAAAAATTTTAGTTGGAAGTGTCAAATTTTAATAAATTTATTTGAAACCAACTTCGATTTTTTTGGATTTTGTTGCGTATTTTTGTTGTAGGGTCTATATTGGAGAAAATTTTGATGAAAATAACTTCAATTTTTAGGATTGTGAAAAAAATATAGTTGGAAGTGTCAAATTTTAATAAATTTATTTGAAACCAACTTCGATTTTTTTTTATTTTGATGAGTATTTTGTTGTAGGATCTATATTTGAGTAAATTTAGATGAAAATAAGTGAATTTTTTGGATTGTGAAAAAAATTTTAGTTGGAAGTGTCAAATTTTAATAAATTTATTTGAAACCAATTTCGATTTTTCTCGACTATGTTAAGTTTTTTTGATAGAGAAGCCTAATTTGAGTAATTTCAGTTGAAATTAACTTCGATTTTTTGGATTTTGTCACGATTTTTGCCAAATTTTAATAAATTTATTTGAAATCAACTTGGATTATTTTGGATTTTGTTGAGTATTTTTGTTGTAGGATCTATATTTGAATAAATTTAGATGAAAATAACTTCAATTTTTAGGAATGTGAAAAAATTTTAGTTGGAAGTGTCAAATTTTAATAAATTTATTTGAAACCATCTTCGATTTTTTTGATATTGTCGAGTATTTTTGTTGTAGGATCTATATTTGAGTAAATTTAGATGAAAATAACTTCAATTTTTTGGATTGTGAAAAAAAATTTACTTGGAAGTGTCAAATTTTAATAAATTTATTTGAAACCAACTTCGATTTTTTTGGATTTTGTTGAGTATTTGTGTTGTAGGATGTATAATTGAGTAAATTTAGATGAAAATAACGACAATTTTTTGGATTGTGAAAAAAAATTTTAGTTTGGAAGTGTCAAATTTTAATAAATGTATTTGAAACCAACTTCGATTTTTTTTTATTTTGTTGCGTATTTTTGTTGTAGGGTCTATATTGGAGTAAATTTGGATGAAAATAACTTCAATTTTTAGGATTGTGAAAAAAATTTTAGTTGGAAGTGTCAAATTTTAATAAATTTATTTGAAACCAACTTCGATTTTGTTGGATTTTGACGAGAATTTCTGTTGTAGGATGTATAATTGAGTAAATTTAGTTGAAAATAACGACAATTTTTTTGGATTGTGAAAAAAAAATATAGTTGGAAGTGTCAAATTTTAATAAATTTGTTTGAATCCAACTTCGATTTTTTTTTATTTTGATGAGTATTTTGTTGTAGGATCTATATTTGAGTAAATTTAGATGAAAATAAGTTAATTTTTTTGGATTGTGAAAAAAAAATTTAGTTTGAAGTGTCAAATTTTAATAAATTTATTTGAAACCAGCTTCGATTTTTTTTTATTTTGTTGAGTATTTTTGTTGTAGGGTCTATATTAGAGTAAATTTTGATGAAAATAACCTCAATTTTAGGATTGTGAAAAAAATTTTAGTTGGAAGTGTCAAATTTTAATAAATTTATTTGAAACCAACTTCGATTTTTCTCGACTATGTTGAGTTTTTTTGATAGAGAAGCCTAATTTGATTTATTTCAGTTGAAATTAACTTCGATTTTTTGGATTTTGTCACGATTTCTGCCAAATTTTAATAAATTTATTTGAAATCAACTTGGATTATTTTGGATTTTGTTGAGTATTTTTGTGGTAGGATCTATATTTGAGTAAATTTAGATGAAAATAACTTCAATTTTTTGGATTGTGAAAAAAATTTAGTTGGAAGTGTCAAATTTTAACAAATTTATTTGAAACCAACTTCGATTTTGTTGGATTTAGTAGAGTATTTTTGTTGTAGGATCCATATTTGAGTAAATTTAGATGAAAATAACTTCAATTTTTTGGATTGTGAAAAAAATTTTAGTTGGAAGTGTCAAATTTTAATAAATTTATTTGAAACCAGCTTCGATTTTTTTGGATTTTGTTGCGTATTTTTGTTGTAGGGTCTATATTGGAGTAAATTTTGATGAAAATAACTTCAATTTTTAGGATTGTGAAAAAAAATTTAGTTGGAAGTGTCAAATTTTAATAAATTTATTTGAAACCAACTTCGATTTTTTTGGATTTTGTTGAGTATTTGTGTTGTAGGATATATAATTGAGTAAATTTAGATGAAAATAACGACAATTTTTTTGATTGTGAAAAAAAATTTTAGTTGGAAGTGTCAAATTTTAATAAATGTATTTGAAACCAACTTCGATTTTTTTTTATTTTGTTGCGTATTTTTGTTGTAGGGTCTATATTGGAGTAAATTTGGATGAAAATAACTTCAATTTTTTGGATTGTGAAAAAAAATTTTAGTTGGAAGTGTCAAATTTTAATAAATTTATTTGAAACCAACTTCGATTTTTTTGGATTTTGTTGCGTATTTTTGTTGTAGGGTCTATATTGGAGTAAATTTTGATGAAAATAACTTCAATTTTTAGGATTGTGAAAAAAATATAGTTGGAAGTGTCAAATTTTAATAAATTTATTTGAAACCAACTTCGATTTTTTTTTATTTTGATGAGTATTTTGTTGTAGGATCTATATTTGAGTAAATTTAGATGAAAATAAGTGAATTTTTTGGATTGTGAAAAAAATTTTAGTTGGAAGTGTCAAATTTTAATAAATTTATTTGAAACCAATTTCGATTTTTCTCGACTATGTTGAGTTTTTTTGATAGAGAAGCCTAATTTGAGTAATTTCAGATGAAATTAACTTCGATTTTTTGGATTTTGTCACGATTTTTGCCAAATTTTAATAAATTTATTTGAAATCAACTTGGATTATTTTGGATTTTGTTGAGTATTTTTGTTGTAGGATCTATATTTGAATAAATTTAGATGAAAATAACTTCAATTTTTAGGAATTTGAAAAAAATTTTAGTTGGAAGTGTCAAATTTTAATAAATTTATTTGAAACCATCTTCGATTTTTTTGGATTTTGCCGAGTATTTTTGTTGTAGGATGTATATTTGAGAGAATTTAGTTGAAAATTACGACAATTTTTTTGGATTGTGAAAAAAAATTTTAGTTTGAAGTGTCAAATTTTAATAAATTTATTTGAAACCAGCTTCGATTTTTTTTTATTTTGTTGAGTATTTTTGTTGTAGGGTCTATATTAGAGTAAATTTTGATGAAAATAACTTCAATTTTTAGGATTGTGAAAAAAAATTTAGTTGGAAGTGTCAAATTTTAATAAATTTATTTGAAACCAATTTCGATTTTTCTCGACTATGTTGAGTGGTTTTGATAGAGAAGCCTAATTTGAGTAATTTCAGTTGAAATTAACTTCGATTTTTTGGATTTTGTCACGATTTTTGCCAAATTTTAATAAATTTATTTGAAATCAACTTGGATTATTTTGGATTTAGTAGAGTATTTTTGTTGTAGGATCCATATTTGAGTAAATTTAGATGAAAATAACTTCAATTTTTTGGATTGTGAAAAAAATTTACTTGGAAGTGTCAAATTTTAATAAATTTATTTGAAACCAACTTCGATTTTTTTGGATTTTGTTGAGTATTTGTGTTGTAGGATGTATAATTGAGTAAATTTAGATGAAAATAACGACAATTTTTTGGATTGTGAAAAAAAATTTTAGTTGGAAGTGTCAAATTTTAATAAATGTATTTGAAACCAACTTCGATTTTTTTTTATTTTGTTGCGTATTTTTGTTGTAGGGTCTATATTGGAGTAAATTTTGATGAAAATAACTTCAATTTTTAGGATTGTGAAAAAAATATAGTTGGAAGTGTCAAATTTTAATAAATTTATTTGAAACCAACTTCGATTTTTTTTTATTTTGATGAGTATTTTGTTGTAGGATCTATATTTGAGTAAATTTAGATGAAAATAAGTGAATTTTTTGGATTGTGAAAAAAATTTTAGTTGGAAGTGTCAAATTTTAATAAATTTATTTGAAACCAATTTCGATTTTTCTCGACTATGTTAAGTTTTTTTGATAGAGAAGCCTAATTTGAGTAATTTCAGTTGAAATTAACTTCGATTTTTTGGATTTTGTCACGATTTTTGCCAAATTTTAATAAATTTATTTGAAATCAACTTGGATTATTTTGGATTTTGTTGAGTATTTTTGTTGTAGGATCTATATTTGAATAAATTTAGATGAAAATAACTTCAATTTTTAGGAATGTGAAAAAATTTTAGTTGGAAGTGTCAAATTTTAATAAATTTATTTGAAACCATCTTCGATTTTTTTTGATATTGTCGAGTATTTTTGTTGTAGGATCTATATTTGAGTAAATTTAGATGAAAATAACTTCAATTTTTTGGATTGTGAAAAAAAATTTACTTGGAAGTGTCAAATTTTAATAAATTTATTTGAAACCAACTTCGATTTTTTTGGATTTTATTGAGTATTTGTGTTGTAGGATGTATAATTGAGTAAATTTAGATGAAAATAACGACAATTTTTTGGATTGTGAAAAAAAATTTTAGTTTGGAAGTGTCAAATTTTAATAAATGTATTTGAAACCAACTTCGATTTTTTTTTATTTTGTTGCGTATTTTTGTTGTAGGGTCTATATTGGAGTAAATTTGGATGAAAATAACTTCAATTTTTAGGATTGTGAAAAAAATTTTAGTTGGAAGTGTCAAATTTTAATAAATTTATTTGAAACCAACTTCGATTTTGTTGGATTTTGACGAGAATTTCTGTTGTAGGATGTATAATTGAGTAAATTTAGTTGAAAATAACGACAATTTTTTTGGATTGTGAAAAAAAAATATAGTTGGAAGTGTCAAATTTTAATAAATTTGTTTGAATCCAACTTCGATTTTTTTTTATTTTGATGAGTATTTTGTTGTAGGATCTATATTTGAGTAAATTTAGATGAAAATAAGTTAATTTTTTTGGATTGTGAAAAAAAAATTTAGTTTGAAGTGTCAAATTTTAATAAATTTATTTGAAACCAGCTTCGATTTTTTTTTATTTTGTTGAGTATTTTTGTTGTAGGGTCTATATTAGAGTAAATTTTGATGAAAATAACCTCAATTTTAGGATTGTGAAAAAAATTTTAGTTGGAAGTGTCAAATTTTAATAAATTTATTTGAAACCAACTTCGATTTTTCTCGACTATGTTGAGTTTTTTTTGATAGAGAAGCCTAATTTGATTTATTTCAGTTGAAATTAACTTAGATTTTTAGGATTTTGTCACGATTTCTGCCAAATTTTAATAAATTTATTTGAAATCAACTTGGATTATTTTGGATTTTGTTGAGTATTTTTGTTGTAGGATCTATATTTGAGTAAATTTAGATGAAAATAACTTCAATTTGTTGGATTGTGAAAAAAATTTAGTTGGAAGTGTCAAATTTTAATAAATTTATTTGAAACCAACTTCGATTTTTTTGGATTTTGTTGCGTATTTTTGTTGTAGGGTCTATATTGGAGTAAATTTTGATGAAAATAACTTCAATTTTTAGGATTTTGAAAAAAAATTTAGTTGGAAGTGTCAAATTTTAATAAATTTATTTGAAACCAATTTCGATTTTTCTCGACTATGTTGAGTTTTATTGATAGAGAAGCCTAATTTGAGTAATTGCAGTTGAAATTAACTTCGATTTTTTGGATTTTGTCACGATTTTTGTCAAATTTTAATAAATTTATTTGAAATCAACTTGGATTATTTTGGATTTTGTTGAGTATTTTTGTGGTAGGATCTATATTTGAGTAAATTTAGAAGAAAATAACTTCAATTTTTTGGATTGTGAAAAAAATTTAGTTGGAAGTGTCAAATTTTAACAAATTTATTTGAAACCAACTTCGATTTTGTTGGATTTAGTAGAGTATTTTTGTTGTAGGATCCATATTTGAGTAAATTTAGATGAAAATAACTTCAATTTTTTGGATTGTGAAAAAAATTTTAGTTGGAAGTGTCAAATTTTAATAAATTTATTTGAAACCAACTTCGATTTTTTTGGATTTTGTTGCGTATTTTTGTTGTAGGGTCTATATTGGAGTAAATTTTGATGAAAATAACTTCAATTTTTAGGATTGTGAAAAAAAATTTAGTTGGAAGTGTCAAATTTTAATAAATTTATTTGAAACCAATTTCGATTTTTCTCGACTATGTTGAGTTTTTTTGATAGAGAAGCCTAATTTGAGTAATTTCAGTTGAAATTAACTTCGATTTTTTGGATTTTGTCACGATTTTTGCCAAATTTTAATAAATTTATTTGAAATCAACTTGGATTATTTTGGATTTTGTTGCGTATTTTTGTTGTAGGGTCTATATTGGAGTAAATTTGGATGAAAATAACTTCAATTTTTTGGATTGTGAAAAAAAATTTTAGTTGGAAGTGTCAAATTTTAATAAATTTATTTGAATCCAACTTCGATTTTTTTGGATTTAGTTGAGTATTTTTGTTGTAGGATGTATATTTGAGTAAATTTAGATGAAAATAACTTCAATTTTTTGGATTGTGAAAAAAAATTTACTTGGAAGTGTCAAATTTTAATAAATTTATTTGAAACCAACTTCGATTTTGTTGGATTTTGACGAGAATTTCTGTTGTAGGATGTATAATTGAGTAAATTTAGTTGAAAATAACGACAATTTTTTTGGATTGTGAAAAAAAAATATAGTTGGAAGTGTCAAATTTTAATAAATTTGTTTGAATCCAACTTCGATTTTTTTTTATTTTGATGAGTATTTTGTTGTAGGATCTATATTTGAGTAAATTTAGATGAAAATAAGTTAATTTTTTTGGATTGTGAAAAAAAAATTTAGTTTGAAGTGTCAAATTTTAATAAATTTATTTGAAACCAGCTTCGATTTTTTTTTATTTTGTTGAGTATTTTTGTTGTAGGGTCTATATTAGAGTAAATTTTGATGAAAATAACCTCAATTTTAGGATTGTGAAAAAAATTTTAGTTGGAAGTGTCAAATTTTAATAAATTTATTTGAAACCAACTTCGATTTTTCTCGACTATGTTGAGTTTTTTTGATAGAGAAGCCTAATTTGATTTATTTCAGTTGAAATTAACTTAGATTTTTAGGATTTTGTCACGATTTCTGCCAAATTTTAATAAATTTATTTGAAATCAACTTGGATTATTTTGGATTTTGTTGAGTATTTTTGTTGTAGGATCTATATTTGAGTAAATTTAGATGAAAATAACTTCAATTTGTTGGATTGTGAAAAAAATTTAGTTGGAAGTGTCAAATTTTAATAAATTTATTTGAAACCAACTTCGATTTTTTTGGATTTTGTTGCGTATTTTTGTTGTAGGGTCTATATTGGAGTAAATTTTGATGAAAATAACTTCAATTTTTAGGATTTTGAAAAAAAATTTAGTTGGAAGTGTCAAATTTTAATAAATTTATTTGAAACCAATTTCGATTTTTCTCGACTATGTTGAGTTTTATTGATAGAGAAGCCTAATTTGAGTAATTGCAGTTGAAATTAACTTCGATTTTTTGGATTTTGTCACGATTTTTGTCAAATTTTAATAAATTTATTTGAAATCAACTTGGATTATTTTGGATTTTGTTGAGTATTTTTGTGGTAGGATCTATATTTGAGTAAATTTAGATGAAAATAACTTCAATTTTTTGGATTGTGAAAAAAATTTAGTTGGAAGTGTCAAATTTTAACAAATTTATTTGAAACCAACTTCGATTTTGTTGGATTTAGTAGAGTATTTTTGTTGTAGGATCCATATTTGAGTAAATTTAGATGAAAATAACTTCAATTTTTTGGATTGTGAAAAAAATTTTAGTTGGAAGTGTCAAATTTTAATAAATTTATTTGAAACCAACTTCGATTTTTTTGGATTTTGTTGCGTATTTTTGTTGTAGGGTCTATATTGGAGTAAATTTTGATGAAAATAACTTCAATTTTTAGGATTGTGAAAAAAAATTTAGTTGGAAGTGTCAAATTTTAATAAATTTATTTGAAACCAATTTCGATTTTTCTCGACTATGTTGAGTTTTTTTGATAGAGAAGCCTAATTTGAGTAATTTCAGTTGAAATTAACTTCGATTTTTTGGATTTTGTCACGATTTTTGCCAAATTTTAATAAATTTATTTGAAATCAACTTGGATTATTTTGGATTTTGTTGCGTATTTTTGTTGTAGGGTCTATATTGGAGTAAATTTGGATGAAAATAACTTCAATTTTTTGGATTGTGAAAAAAAATTTTAGTTGGAAGTGTCAAATTTTAATAAATTTATTTGAATCCAACTTCGATTTTTTTGGATTTAGTTGAGTATTTTTGTTGTAGGATGTATATTTGAGTAAATTTAGATGAAAATAACGACAATTTTTTGGATTGTGAAAAAAAATTTTAGTTGGAAGTGTCAAATTTTAATAAATTTATTTGAAACCAACTTCGAGTTTTTTTGGATTTTGCCGAGTATTTTTGTTGTAGGATGTATATTTGAGTAAATTTAGATGAGAATAACGACAATTTTTTGGATTGTGAAAAAAAATTTTAGTTGGAACTGTCAAATTTTAATAAATTTATTTGAAACCAGCTTCGATTTTTTTTTATTTTGTCGAGTATTTTTGTTGTAGGATGTATATTTGAGTAAATTTAGATGAAAATAACGACAATTTTTTGGATTGTGAAAAAAAATTTTAGTTGGAAGTGTCAAATTTTAATTAATTTATTTGAAACCAACTTCGATTTTTTTTGGATTTTGTCGAGTATTTTTGTTGCAGGATGTATATTTGAGTAAATTTAGTTGAAAATAACGACAATTTTTTGGATTGTGAAAAAAAATTTTAGTTGGAAGTGTCAAATTTTAATAAATTTATTTGAAACTAACTTCGATTTTTTTGGATTTTGTTGCGTATTTTTGTTGTAGGGTCTATATTGGAGTAAATTTTGATGAAAATAACTTCAATTTTTAGGATTGTGAAAAAAATATAGTTGGAAGTGTCAAATTTTAATAAATTTATTTGAAACCAACTTCGATTTTTTTTTATTTTGATGAGTATTTTGTTGTAGGATCTATATTTGAGTAAATTTAGATGAAAATAAGTGAATTTTTTGGATTGTGAAAAAAATTTTAGTTGGAAGTGTCAAATTTTAATAAATTTATTTGAAACCAATTTCGATTTTTCTCGACTATGTTGAGTTTTTTTGATAGAGAAGCCTAATTTGAGTAATTTCAGTTGAAATTAACTTCGATTTTTTGGATTTTGTCACGATTTTTGCCAAATTTTAATAAATTTATTTGAAATCAACTTGGATTATTTTGGATTTTGTTGAGTATTTTTGTTGTAGGATCTATATTTGAATAAATTTAGATGAAAATAACTTCAATTTTTAGGAATGTGAAAAAATTTTAGTTGGAAGTGTCAAATTTTAATAAATTTATTTGAAACCATCTTCGATTTTTTTTTATATTGTCGAGTATTTTTGTTGTAGGATCTATATTTGAGTAAATTTAGATGAAAATAACTTCAATTTTTTGGATTGTGAAAAAAAATTTACTTGGAAGTGTCAAATTTTAATAAATTTATTTGAAACCAACTTCGATTTTTTTGGATTTTGTTGAGTATTTGTGTTGTAGGATGTATAATTGAGTAAATTTAGATGAAAATAACGACAATTTTTTGGATTGTGAAAAAAAATTTTAGTTTGGAAGTGTCAAATTTTAATAAATGTATTTGAAACCAACTTCGATTTTTTTTTATTTTGTTGCGTATTTTTGTTGTAGGGTCTATATTGGAGTAAATTTGGATGAAAATAACTTCAATTTTTAGGATTGTGAAAAAAATTTTAGTTGGAAGTGTCAAATTTTAATAAATTTATTTGAAACCAACTTCGATTTTGTTGGATTTTGACGAGAATTTCTGTTGTAGGATGTATAATTGAGTAAATTTAGTTGAAAATAACGACAATTTTTTTGGATTGTGAAAAAAAAATATAGTTGGAAGTGTCAAATTTTAATAAATTTGTTTGAATCCAACTTCGATTTTTTTTTATTTTGATGAGTATTTTGTTGTAGGATCTATATTTGAGTAAATTTAGATGAAAATAAGTTAATTTTTTGGATTGTGAAAAAAATTTTAGTTGGAAGTGTCAAATTTTAATAAATTTATTTGAAACCAACTTCGATTTTTTTGGATTTTGTTGAGTATTTGTGTTGTAGGATGTATAATTGAGTAAATTTAGATGAAAATAACGACAATTTTTTGGATTGTGAAAAAAAATTTTAGTTTGGAAGTGTCAAATTTTAATAAATGTATTTGAAACCAACTTCGATTTTTTTTTATTTTGTTGCGTATTTTTGTTGTAGGGTCTATATTGGAGTAAATTTGGATGAAAATAACTTCAATTTTTAGGATTGTGAAAAAAATTTTAGTTGGAAGTGTCAAATTTTAATAAATTTATTTGAAACCAACTTCGATTTTGTTGGATTTTGACGAGAATTTCTGTTGTAGGATGTATAATTGAGTAAATTTAGTTGAAAATAACGACAATTTTTTTGGATTGTGAAAAAAAAATATAGTTGGAAGTGTCAAATTTTAATAAATTTGTTTGAATCCAACTTCGATTTTTTTTTATTTTGATGAGTATTTTGTTGTAGGATCTATATTTGAGTAAATTTAGATGAAAATAAGTTAATTTTTTGGATTGTGAAAAAAATTTTAGTTGGAAGTGTCAAATTTTAATAAATTTATTTGAAACCAATTTCGATTTTTCTCGACTATGTTGAGTTTTTTTTATAGAGAAGCCTAATTTGAGTAATTTCAGTTGTAATTAACTTCGACTTTTTGGATTTTGTCACGATTTTTGCCAAATTTTAATAAATTTAATTGAAATCAACTTGGATTATTTTGGATTTTGATGAGTATTTTTGTTGTAGGATCTATATTTGAATAAATTTAGATGAAAATAACTTCAATTTTTAGGAATGTGAAAAAAATTTAGTTGGAAGTGTCAAATTTTAATAAATTTATTTGAAACCAACTTCGATTTTGTTGGATTTTGACGAGAATTTCTGTTGTAGGATGTATATTTGAGTAAATTTAGTTGAAAATAACGACAATTTTTTTGGATTGTGAAAAAAAAATTTAGTTTGAAGTGTCAAATTTTAATAAATTTATTTGAAACCTGCTTCGATTTTTTTTTATTTTGTTGAGTATTTTTGTTGTAGGGTCTATATTAGAGTAAATTTTGATGAAGATAACCTCAATTTTAGGATTGTGAAAAAAATTTTAGTTGGAAGTGTCAAATTTTAATAAATTTATTTGAAACCAACTTCGATTTTTCTCGACTATGTTGAGTTTTTTTTATAGAGAAGCCTAATTTGATTTATTTCAGTTGAAATTAACTTAGATTTTTAGGATTTTGTCACGATTTCTGCCAAATTTTAATAAATTTATTTGAAATCAACTTGGATTATTTTGGATTTTGTTGAGTATTTTTGTTGTAGGATCTATATTTGAGTAAATTTAGATGAAAATAACTTCAATTTTTTGGATTGTGAAAAAAATTTAGTTGGAAGTGTCAAATTTTAATAAATTTATTTGAAACCAACTTCGATTTTTTTGGATTTTGTTGCGTATTTTTGTTGTAGGGTCTATATTGGAGTAAATTTTGATGAAAATAACTTCAATTTTTAGGATTTTGAAAAAAAATTTAGTGGGAAGTGTCAAATTTTAATAAATTTATTTGAAACCAATTTCGATTTTTCTCGACTATGTTGAGTTTTATTGTATGTATGTATGTATGTATATTTATTGTTCCCCGTAGGGTTTACAAGAACTTCCGGTCCCTTTCGGCTTTCCTACTTCTTACCCACTTTTACATTTACCATCTCTATTTACATTTTACATTTTTTTTTTTTTTTTTTACATTCTTACATTTTTTACATTCTTTCATTCTTAGATTCATACATTCTTACATTCTTGCATTCTTGCATTCTTGCATTCTTCCATTCTTCCATTCTTACATTCCTATTATATTTCTTACATTTTTAAGTTATTACATAAATTACATAAATTAGTATTACATAAATTATCACATTTTTATCTTTTATATACTTTTACACTTTTTACATTCCTTTTACATTCTTTTTACATTCTTTTTACATTCTTTTTACATTCTTTTTACATTCTTTTTACATTCTTCTTTGTTTCTTTTCTACACTTTCTAACACCTCTCCACATCTCATTCTGTTTCCTCTAGTCCACGCTCGCCCTGGCTCTCCCACGCTTGCCCTCGCTCGCCTTCGCTCGCCCTCGCTCGCCCGCGCTCGCTTTCGCCTTCTCCCTCTTTCGCCCTCGCTCGTCGTCGCTCGCTTACGCTTGCCCTCGACCCTCTCTCTCTCTCTCTCACTCCCCCGCCCTCTCGTCTTTGACTTATTCTCTATCCTTAATTCTACCTATTCTCACTTATTTAATACTACTTCGCCCTCTCTCTTTCGTCCTTCCGCTCCCGCATCCTCTCTCCTTCTTTCACTCCTTCTTCCTTTCCTCTTCTCTCCACCACCCCTCTCCTGCTCCTTTCCTTTCTACAACTGTTCTCTTTCACCTCTCTTTTATTCGTGTCCTGTCACCCTCTTCCTGCTCCCTCTCCACCCCCTCGCCCTGCCTCGCTCTGTGCTCCTCCAGCTTCCTTATCCAACTCTCCCCCTCCCCTTCTTCTCCTAATATCTTACATACATTCTCTTGCCAGCTGCCTTCTCCCTCGCCTCTACACCTTTCCCATACATGTTCCCATGTCTCCTCTTCACTTCCGCACACTCTGCACATTCTCTCATCTTCATTTTCCCAGTATCGTGCCTCAGCCATTCCGTTCCCCAGTCTATACCTCGTAATTCTTCTCCACCTTTTTTCCCCCCAGCCGTTGTCCAGATATTTCGGTAATCCCTCCCCCCTCACCCACTTATACCATTTATTGTATTTTGAATTACGTATTCTTTCCCATGTCTGCCGCTCTTGCTTCTCTCTATCCCTTCTCTCCACTTCATCGTATCCTTCTCTTCCTCTTTTCCTTATCTCCTTCACTTCCTCAATCTCTAACCCTACTTCCTCGAAGAACCCCCTCCTTTCCTCCTCCCACACTGATAACTTCCCACTTCTACCTTCTCTCTTTTTCACTTCTTCCCAGCATTTCCTCGCCCACCCACTCCCTCCCCCTTCTTCTAGTCTTATTTCAAAATTCCACGCCCTTCTACCCGCTGCTGTCCTCATCTTCACCCTCTCTACTTCCTTCCTTGCCATGTACCCTGGCGTCCTCCATTCCACACCTAGCACCCACCTTATATATTTTTCCTGCAGTGACTCTATTGCCCTCCTTTCCCTCCATCCCCATACTTCCACCCCGTAGCTCGCCACCGTCCATACCAACGCATCGAACAACCTTAATCTTCTTCTAACATCCTTCACCCACTTCCTTTCCCCAATTCCCCACACCTGTCTCATCGCCACTGCCGCTTTTCTTGCCCTTTCTTTCACTTGTCCATCCTGCGCTCCATTCCTTTCTATCTCATACCCTAGGTACGTGTATTTTTTCACCTCTTCTATTTCCTTTCCTTTCCATCTCCAGCAAACCTTCTTTTTTCTTCCTCCTCCCTTCGACAGCCTCATTATTTTAGTTTTCTCTACATTTAGTACGAGCCTCTTCCTATCCAAGTATTTCTCTAGTCTTTTAATCATTCCCTGCATCTCCCCTTCATCCTCCGCTAGCAGCACTATGTCATCCGCATACGCTAGTGATCTTATCTTCTCGTCCCCTATTCTTACTCCTCCCCATCCTCCTCTTTCCAGGTCTTCCTCCATGTCCGCCGTTAATATATTAAACAAGTAAGAGCTCAGTGGACATCCTTGTCTTACTCCTCTCGCTGTCCAAAAACAATCTCCAACTTCGTCTCCCACCTTCACCCTACTTCTTGTTTCCCTGTATACTTCCCCTACTCTTATCCTTAATCCTTCACTTACCCCTCTCTCCTCCATGGCCTTCCACAGTATCCCTCTGTCTACCGTGTCAAATGCAGCCTTTAAATCTATAAATAGCGCCACTATCTTCCCTTTCTTTCTCGCTATCCCCCTATTTATAATAAAATTTAGTACGTATATATTGTCCAGCGTCCCCCTACCCCTCCTGAATCCCGTTTGGTTTTCCGGGATCATTTGTCCTATTTCCATTTCTCTGGCCAACCTCTCAGCTGTTACCGATGCGTACACCTTGTACATTGATTCCATTATCGTCACCCCTCTATAATCCTCCACTCTGACTCCCTCTCCCTTTTTTATTATAGGCACTATTATTCCTTCATTCCAATCCTTCGGCCATCCTTCTCCTCTCCATACCCTATTTATCACCTTCCATAACCACTCCTGCACCTGTAACCCTCCGTATTTCCATACCTCGTTAGGCACTTCATCCCGCCCCATCGCTTTTCCGTTTCTCAGCCTCTTTGCTATCTTTACCACCTCTTCCAGTTCTATTTCCTCTCCTGCTTCTATTTCCCGCTGTTTCTCTTGCCCTGCCACTACCCTTACCTCCACTCCTCCCAATATCCTCATAAAATATTCCTTCCACTCCTCTATTTCTATCTCCTCGCTTATCCTCTTTCTCCTTTTCCTCCCTCTATTCACCACCTCCCACACCTCTCTCTCACTTTTCGCCTGCTCTGCCTCTTTTACGTATTTCTCGGCCTCTTCTCTTTTTTTCTCTTCACATTTTCTTTGATACTTTCTCTTTTCCTCTTTATACTCTGTGGCCTCACCTCCACGCCTTCTCCATCTCCTCAGCGCTAATCTTGTGTTTTTCTTTGCTTCAGCACACTCTTCATCCCACCATCCTCTTCTTTTTCTTTCCTCCTTTCCTCCACTCGCCTTTAGTGCTGCCTTTATTTTTGTCTTTCCCTCTGCAATCTCTTCGTCCACCCCTTTGTTCCAATCTTTGTCCCTCCCCTCCCCTATCCCTTCCACCGCCTCCCTGAATTTCTCCTTACCCCTCTCAGTCCACTCGACTCTCGTTTGACCTTTCCTTCCTCCTTCTTCAATTACACTCCTTTCAGCCCTGCCCTTCAACGTCACAATCATCGGGTGATGATCCGAATCAACCTCCTCTCCTACATTCAGGCTTTCCAGTCTTTCCCCTATTCCTGCTTCTCCCATCACATAATCTATCACCGTCTCACTTCTTGGCCCCACGTATGTATACTCGCCATTTTCATCACCTTTCGTTATTCCGTTTAATATTCCCCATCCCTGCTCCTCTAGCCATCTTATTAGTTTTTTCCCCTCCGCATTTTCTACACTATCCTTCGACTCTCTTCTCACTTCACTACCCCCTTCCATTTCCCATCCTCCTTTCTTACCCGTCCTTGCGTTCAAGTCCCCACCTATTAACGTTTCCCACTCCTTCTCCTCTTTTTCCGTCCAGTCCTTCATCTTTTCTAGCTTTTTCTCTATGTCCCCATTTATGTATACTCCTACTATCCTCCATTTCTTGCCTCCTATTTTAATGTTTACTTCCATCACCCCTTCTCCACATTCTTTTATACACCCTGTCCCGCCCTCCATCAGTTCCTTTCTTACTCCTGCTACCATTCCTCCTTTTGCCCTCCCCTTCTTTTCATCCCTCTTCGCCGCTTGCATTTTCCATATATACCCTTTCGGCAGCTTACTTCTTACTATGTCCCATCCTTTTTCCTCTACCCACGTCTCCATCATTATTACCACATCCCACCTCTCCATTCTGTTCCAGAATTGCTTATCCTTTCTCGCTAATCCTGCCACGTTCCACCATGCTATCCTGTACCTTTCTTTCCCTTTTCTCTCCTCACTTTGTCTCTCTTCCTTTCTTCCTTTTATCCCCCTTTTCTTCCTCTTCCCCTCTGCCCTTCCCCCTGTTGCTCCACCTGTTCTGTCTCTTCCCTCCTTCCACTTTTTTCCCTTCCTGCTGCATCCCTTAGCACCTCGTTCCTTTCATCCCATTTCCACCATTGATCCTCTATCCTTATCCTACTATACCTTACCAGTACCCTTCTTCCCTTCTTTCTCTCCTCTCTCGCAATATCCTCTATTTCCCACCTCATTTTCCTTTCCCTCCATGTTAAGTCGTCCTCTATTCTCTCTTTTCTACCTGCTAGTTTCTTTTTTGCCTCCATCACCTTTCTTTTTGTCTCCTTATCTGCCATTCTTACTACCACCATCCCTTCCCCCTTCCCTATTCTTTTTACTGTCTCTATCTCTTCTTCTACTCCTATGCTTTTGAATAATTTTTCCACCTCCTCCTTCATCCTCTCCACTCCTCCTTGTAGCCCTTTCACAACCATATTATTCCTTCTCTCCACTCTGTCCTTTTCCTCCAGTCTCCACTCCAGCTCTTTTACCTTAACTTCTATCTTATCCTCACCTTTTTTTCCCATCCCTCCTTTCATTTCCATTTCTAGCTTCTCAATTCTTTCCATTATTCTTCCCTCTCCTTTCCCTCCTTCTTTCTCTATTTTTTCTACTCTCTCCTTCAGTTTCTCTAATTCCTGCCTCGTTTCCTTCCTTTCCTCCTCCCATATCTCATCTCTCCTTCTCAACTCTTCCTTTAATTCGTTTATTTCTGTTTTCAGTCTTTTTTCCTGCTCTCTCGCAACCTCCTTCACCTCCTGTCTCCCCTCCGCTATCTCTATCCTCATACTCTTTAATATCTCCAGCATCTCATCTTTTCCTTTTTCTTCCTCCTTCTCTCCTTTCCCCTGCCCTTGTGGTGATCTTACTACCACCTTACTGCTCCTGAATGCTTCCTCACTCTCTGTATCATTTTCCATCCTCCCCCTTTTTTTACCAAAGTAATCCTCCATCTTTCCCGTACTGTAACTCCTTTCCCTCTGCAGTCTCTCCACCTTCTTCTTTATCCCTTTTCCCGTCTCCTCTTCATCCCCCCTTTCGTCTCCCATTCTTACTCTTTCTATTATTCTTCCTACTCTCTTCTTATACCTTAGATTTCCTCTTGATATCCTTATCTACTTCTGCTATCTGCACACCAGCTCTCTTTCCCTTCCACTCTTCTCTCCCTACCTTACCGACTTACCTTCTTCTGCACCGGCGCTGTCGCCTGCGTCACCCTAACCTCCAAATTCTTTCCTCCTTCAATCCCACAACCCCTTTTCTCTTTTCTCCCTCACGATCCTGCTGCGCTCGAATCCTTCTTCCCCACTCCACTCCCTGCCTCTACACTTTCTCTTTCTCTCCTACCCTCTTTTTTTTCCACTTCTTTCACCCTAACCTCTCAATTCTTTTTACCTTCAATCCTCCTTCACCTTTTCTACCCACACGTACCTGTTGCTCTCTACAATTTCCTCACCTGCCACTGTACGCCTACACACTCTCTCTTTCTCTCTACACTTTTTCTCACTTCTTTAACCAACTACCAATTTCCTATGCTTCTTCCACACGCTCTCTCTCATTCACACCGGAAACGGAAGTTCTGTTGAGTTTTATTGATAGAGAAGCCTAATTTGAGTAATTTCAGTTGAAATTAACTTCGATTTTTTGGATTTTGTCACGATTTTTGTCAAATTTTAATAAATTTATTTGAAATCAACTTGGATTATTTTGGATTTTGTTGAGTATTTTTGTGGTAGGATCTATATTTGAGTAAATTTAGATGAAAATAACTTCAATTTTTTGGATTGTGAAAAAAATTTAGTTGGAAGTGTCAAATTTTAACAAATTTATTTGAAACCAACTTCGATTTTGTTGGATTTAGTAGAGTATTTTTGTTGTAGGATCCATATTTGAGTAAATTTAGATGAAAATAACTTCAATTTTTTGGATTGTGAAAAAAATTTTAGTTGGAAGTGTCAAATTTTAATAAATTTATTTGAAACCAACTTCGATTTTTTTGGATTTTGTTGCGTATTTTTGTTGTAGGGTCTATATTGGAGTAAATTTTGATGAAAATAACTTCAATTTTTAGGATTGTGAAAAAAAATTTAGTTGGAAGTGTCAAATTTTAATAAATTTATTTGAAACCAATTTCGATTTTTCTCGACTATGTTGAGTTTTTTTGATAGAGAAGCCTAATTTGAGTAATTTCAGTTGAAATTAACTTCGATTTTTTGGATTTTGTCACGATTTTTGCCAAATTTTAATAAATTTATTTGAAATCAACTTGGATTATTTTGGATTTTGTTGAGTATTTTTGTTGTAGGATCTATATTTGAATAAATTTAGATGAAAATAACTTCAATTTTTAGGAATGTGAAAAAAATTTTAGTTGGAAGTGTCAAATTTTAATAAATTTATTTGAAACCATCTTCGATTTTTTTGGATTTTGCCGAGTATTTTTGTTGTAGGATGTATATTTGAGAAAATTTAGTTGAAAATTACGACAATTTTTTTGGATTGTGAAAAAAAATTTTAGTTTGAAGTGTCAAATTTTAATAAATTTATTTGAAACCAGCTTCGATTTTTTTTTATTTTGTTGAGTATTTTTGTTGTAGGGTCTATATTAGAGTAAATTTTGATGAAAATAACTTCAATTTTTTGGATTGTGAAAAAAAATTTACTTGGAAGTGTCAAATTTTAATAAATTTATTTGAAACCAACTTCGATTTTTTTGGATTTTGTTGAGTATTTGTGTTGTAGGATATATAATTGAGTAAATTTAGATGAAAATAACGACAATTTTTTTGATTGTGAAAAAAAATTTTAGTTGGAAGTGTCAAATTTTAATAAATGTATTTGAAACCAACTTCGATTTTTTTTTATTTTGTTGCGTATTTTTGTTGTAGGGTCTATATTGGAGTAAATTTGGATGAAAATAACTTCAATTTTTTGGATTGTGAAAAAAAATTTTAGTTGGAAGTGTCAAATTTTAATAAATTTATTTGAAACCAACTTCGATTTTTTTGGATTTTGTTGCGTATTTTTGTTGTAGGGTCTATATTGGAGTAAATTTTGATGAAAATAACTTCAATTTTTAGGATTGTGAAAAAAATATAGTTGGAAGTGTCAAATTTTAATAAATTTATTTGAAACCAACTTCGATTTTTTTTTATTTTGATGAGTATTTTGTTGTAGGATCTATATTTGAGTAAATTTAGATGAAAATAAGTGAATTTTTTGGATTGTGAAAAAAATTTTAGTTGGAAGTGTCAAATTTTAATAAATTTATTTGAAACCAATTTCGATTTTTCTCGACTATGTTGAGTTTTTTTGATAGAGAAGCCTAATTTGAGTAATTTCAGATGAAATTAACTTCGATTTTTTGGATTTTGTCACGATTTTTGCCAAATTTTAATAAATTTATTTGAAATCAACTTGGATTATTTTGGATTTTGTTGAGTATTTTTGTTGTAGGATCTATATTTGAATAAATTTAGATGAAAATAACTTCAATTTTTAGGAATGTGAAAAAAATTTTAGTTGGAAGTGTCAAATTTTAATAAATTTATTTGAAACCATCTTCGATTTTTTTGGATTTTGCCGAGTATTTTTGTTGTAGGATGTATATTTGAAAGAATTTAGTTGAAAATTACGACAATTTTTTTGGATTGTGAAAAAAAATTTTAGTTTGAAGTGTCAAATTTTAATAAATTTATTTGAAACCAGCTTCGATTTTTTTTTATTTTGTTGAGTATTTTTGTTGTAGGGTCTATATTAGAGTAAATTTTGATGAAAATAACTTCAATTTTTAGGATTGTGAAAAAAAATTTAGTTGGAAGTGTCAAATTTTAATAAATTTATTTGAAACCAATTTCGATTTTTCTCGACTATGTTGAGTTTTTTTGATAGAGAAGCCTAATTTGAGTAATTTCAGTTGAAATTAACTTCGATTTTTAGGATTTTGTCACGATTTTTGCCAAATTTTAATAAATTTATTTGAAATCAACTTGGATTATTTTGGATTTAGTAGAGTATTTTTGTTGTAGGATCCATATTTGAGTAAATTTAGATGAAAATAACTTCAATTTTTTGGATTGTGAAAAAAATTTACTTGGAAGTGTCAAATTTTAATAAATTTATTTGAAACCAACTTGGATTATTTTGGATTTTGTTGAGTATTTTTGTGGTAGGATGTATAATTGAGTAAATTTAGATGAAAATAACTTCAATTTTTTGGATTGTGAAAAAAATTTAGTTGGAAGTGTCAAATTTTAACAAATTTATTTGAAACCAACTTCGATTTTGTTGGATTTAGTAGAGTATTTTTGTTGTAGGATCCATATTTGAGTAAATTTAGATGAAAATAACTTCAATTTTTAGGATTGTGAAAAAAAATTTAGTTGGAAGTGTCAAATTTTAATAAATTTATTTGAAACCAATTTCGATTTTTCTCGACTATGTTGAGTTTTTTTGATAGAGAAGCGTAATTTGAGTAATTTCAGTTGAAATTAACTTCGATTTTTTGGATTTTGTCACGATTTTTGCCAAATTTTAATAAATTTATTTGAAATCAACTTGGATTATTTTGGATTTTGTTTAGTATTTTTGTTGTAGGATCTATATTTGAATAAATTTAGATGAAAATAACTTCAATTTTTAGGAATGTGAAAAAAATTTTAGTTGGAAGTGTCAAATTTTAATAAATTTATTTGAAACCAACTTCGATTTTTTTGGATTTTGTTGCGTATTTTTGTTGTAGGGTCTATATTGGAGTAAATTTTGATGAAAATAACTTCAATTTTTAGGATTGTGAAAAAAAATTTAGTTGGAAGTGTCAAATTTTAATAAATTTATTTGAAACCAATTTCGATTTTTCTCGACTATGTTGAGTTTTTTTGATAGAGAAGCGTAATTTGAGTAATTTCAGTTGAAATTAACTTCGATTTTTTGGATTTTGTCACGATTTTTGCCAAATTTTAATAAATTTATTTGAAATCAACTTGGATTATTTTGGATTTTGTTGAGTATTTTTGTTGTAGGATCTATATTTGAATAAATTTAGATGAAAATAACTTCAATTTTTAGGAATGTGAAAAAAATTTTAGTTGGAAGTGTCAAATTTTAATAAATTTATTTGAAACCATCTTCGATTTTTTTGGATTTTGCCGAGTATTTTTGTTGTAGGATGTATATTTGAGAAAATTTAGTTGAAAATTACGACAATTTTTTTGGATTGTGAAAAAAAATTTTAGTTTGAAGTGTCAAATTTTAATAAATTTATTTGAAACCAGCTTCGATTTTTTTTTATTTTGTTGAGTATTTTTGTTGTAGGGTCTATATTAGAGTAAATTTTGATGAAAATAACTTCAATTTTTTGGATTGTGAAAAAAAATTTACTTGGAAGTGTCAAATTTTAATAAATTTATTTGAAACCAACTTCGATTTTTTTGGATTTTGTTGAGTATTTGTGTTGTAGGATATATAATTGAGTAAATTTAGATGAAAATAACGACAATTTTTTTGATTGTGAAAAAAAATTTTAGTTGGAAGTGTCAAATTTTAATAAATGTATTTGAAACCAACTTCGATTTTTTTTTATTTTGTTGCGTATTTTTGTTGTAGGGTCTATATTGGAGTAAATTTGGATGAAAATAACTTCAATTTTTTGGATTGTGAAAAAAAATTTTAGTTGGAAGTGTCAAATTTTAATAAATTTATTTGAAACCAACTTCGATTTTTTTGGATTTTGTTGCGTATTTTTGTTGTAGGGTCTATATTGGAGTAAATTTTGATGAAAATAACTTCAATTTTTAGGATTGTGAAAAAAATATAGTTGGAAGTGTCAAATTTTAATAAATTTATTTGAAACCAACTTCGATTTTTTTTTATTTTGATGAGTATTTTGTTGTAGGATCTATATTTGAGTAAATTTAGATGAAAATAAGTGAATTTTTTGGATTGTGAAAAAAATTTTAGTTGGAAGTGTCAAATTTTAATAAATTTATTTGAAACCAATTTCGATTTTTCTCGACTATGTTGAGTTTTTTTGATAGAGAAGCCTAATTTGAGTAATTTCAGATGAAATTAACTTCGATTTTTTGGATTTTGTCACGATTTTTGCCAAATTTTAATAAATTTATTTGAAATCAACTTGGATTATTTTGGATTTTGTTGAGTATTTTTGTTGTAGGATCTATATTTGAATAAATTTAGATGAAAATTACGACAATTTTTTTGGATTGTGAAAAAAAATTTTAGTTGGAAGTGTCAAATTTTAATAAATTTATTTGAAACCATCTTCGATTTTTTTGGATTTTGCCGAGTATTTTTGTTGTAGGATGTATATTTGAGAGAATTTAGTTGAAAATTACGACAATTTTTTTGGATTGTGAAAAAAAATTTTAGTTTGAAGTGTCAAATTTTAATAAATTTATTTGAAACCAGCTTCGATTTTTTTTTATTTTGTTGAGTATTTTTGTTGTAGGGTCTATATTAGAGTAAATTTTGATGAAAATAACTTCAATTTTTAGGATTGTGAAAAAAAATTTAGTTGGAAGTGTCAAATTTTAATAAATTTATTTGAAACCAATTTCGATTTTTCTCGACTATGTTGAGTTTTTTTGATAGAGAAGCCTAATTTGAGTAATTTCAGTTGAAATTAACTTCGATTTTTTGGATTTTGTCACGATTTTTGCCAAATTTTAATAAATTTATTTGAAATCAACTTGGATTATTTTGGATTTAGTAGAGTATTTTTGTTGTAGGATCCATATTTGAGTAAATTTAGATGAAAATAACTTCAATTTTTTGGATTGTGAAAAAAATTTACTTGGAAGTGTCAAATTTTAATAAATTTATTTGAAACCAACTTCGATTTTTTTGGATTTTGTTGAGTATTTGTGTTGTAGGATGTATAATTGAGTAAATTTAGATGAAAATAACGACAATTTTTTGGATTGTGAAAAAAAATTTTAGTTGGAAGTGTCAAATTTTAATAAATGTATTTGAAACCAACTTCGATTTTTTTTTATTTTGTTGCGTATTTTTGTTGTAGGGTCTATATTGGAGTAAATTTTGATGAAAATAACTTCAATTTTTAGGATTGTGAAAAAAATATAGTTGGAAGTGTCAAATTTTAATAAATTTATTTGAAACCAACTTCGATTTTTTTTTATTTTGATGAGTATTTTGTTGTAGGATCTATATTTGAGTAAATTTAGATGAAAATAAGTGAATTTTTTGGATTGTGAAAAAAATTTTAGTTGGAAGTGTCAAATTTTAATAAATTTATTTGAAACCAATTTCGATTTTTCTCGACTATGTTAAGTTTTTTTGATAGAGAAGCCTAATTTGAGTAATTTCAGTTGAAATTAACTTCGATTTTTTGGATTTTGTCACGATTTTTGCCAAATTTTAATAAATATATTTGAAATCAACTTGGATTATTTTGGATTTAGTAGAGTATTTTTGTTGTAGGATCCATATTTGAGTAAATTTAGATGAAAATAACTTCAATTTTTTGGATTGTGAAAAAAATTTACTTGGAAGTGTCAAATTTTAATAAATTTATTTGAAACCAACTTCGATTTTTTTGGATTTTGTTGAGTATTTGTGTTGTAGGATGTATAATTGAGTAAATTTAGATGAAAATAACGACAATTTTTTGGATTGTGAAAAAAAATTTTAGTTTGGAAGTGTCAAATTTTAATAAATGTATTTGAAACCAACTTCGATTTTTTTTTATTTTGTTGCGTATTTTTGTTGTAGGGTCTATATTGGAGTAAATTTGGATGAAAATAACTTCAATTTTTAGGATTGTGAAAAAAATTTTAGTTGGAAGTGTCAAATTTTAATAAATTTATTTGAAACCAACTTCGATTTTGTTGGATTTTGACGAGAATTTCTGTTGTAGGATGTATAATTGAGTAAATTTAGTTGAAAATAACGACAATTTTTTTGGATTGTGAAAAAAAAAATATAGTTGGAAGTGTCAAATTTTAATAAATTTGTTTGAATCCAACTTCGATTTTTTTTTATTTTGATGAGTATTTTGTTGTAGGATCTATATTTGAGTAAATTTAGATGAAAATAAGTTAATTTTTTTGGATTGTGAAAAAAAAATTTAGTTTGAAGTGTCAAATTTTAATAAATTTATTTGAAACCAGCTTCGATTTTTTTTTATTTTGTTGAGTATTTTTGTTGTAGGGTCTATATTAGAGTAAATTTTGATGAAAATAACCTCAATTTTAGGATTGTGAAAAAAATTTTAGTTGGAAGTGTCAAATTTTAATAAATTTATTTGAAACCAACTTCGATTTTTCTCGACTATGTTGAGTTTTTTTGATAGAGAAGCCTAATTTGATTTATTTCAGTTGAAATTAACTTCGATTTTTTGGATTTTGTCACGATTTCTGCCAAATTTTAATAAATTTATTTGAAATCAACTTGGATTATTTTGGATTTTGTTGAGTATTTTTGTGGTAGGATCTATATTTGAGTAAATTTAGATGAAAATAACTTCAATTTTTTGGATTGTGAAAAAAATTTAGTTGGAAGTGTCAAATTTTAACAAATTTATTTGAAACCAACTTCGATTTTGTTGGATTTAGTAGAGTATTTTTGTTGTAGGATCCATATTTGAGTAAATTTAGATGAAAATAACTTCAATTTTTTGGATTGTGAAAAAAATTTTAGTTGGAAGTGTCAAATTTTAATAAATTTATTTGAAACCAACTTCGATTTTTTTGGATTTTGTTGCGTATTTTTGTTGTAGGGTCTATATTGGAGTAAATTTTGATGAAAATAACTTCAATTTTTAGGATTGTGAAAAAAAATTTAGTTGGAAGTGTCAAATTTTAATAAATTTATTTGAAACCAATTTCGATTTTTCTCGACTATGTTGAGTTTTTTTGATAGAGAAGCCTAATTTGAGTAATTTCAGTTGAAATTAACTTCGATTTTTTGGATTTTGTCACGATTTTTGCCAAATTTTAATAAATTTATTTGAAATCAACTTGGATTATTTTGGATTTTGTTGAGTATTTTTGTTGTAGGATCTATATTTGAATAAATTTAGATGAAAATAACTTCAATTTTTAGGAATGTGAAAAAAATTTTAGTTGGAAGTGTCAAATTTTAATAAATGTATTTGAAACCAACTTCGATTTTTTTTTATTTTGTTGCGTATTTTTGTTGTAGGGTCTATATTGGAGTAAATTTGGATGAAAATAACTTCAATTTTTTGGATTGTGAAAAAAAATTTTAGTTGGAAGTGTCAAATTTTAATAAATTTATTTGAAACCAACTTCGATTTTTTTGGATTTTGTTGCGTATTTTTGTTGTAGGGTCTATATTGGAGTAAATTTTGATGAAAATAACTTCAATTTTTAGGATTGTGAAAAAAATATAGTTAGAAGTGTCAAATTTTAATAAATTTATTTGAAACCAACTTCGATTTTTTTTTATTTTGATGAGTATTTTGTTGTAGGATCTATATTTGAGTAAATTTAGATGAAAATAAGTGAATTTTTTGGATTGTGAAAAAAATTTTAGTTGGAAGTGTCAAATTTTAATAAATTTATTTGAAACCAATTTCGATTTTTCTCGACTATGTTGAGTTTTTTTGATAGAGAAGCCTAATTTGAGTAATTTCAGATGAAATTAACTTCGATTTTTTGGATTTTGTCACGATTTTTGCCAAATTTTAATAAATTTATTTGAAATCAACTTGGATTATTTTGGATTTTGTTGAGTATTTTTGTTGTAGGATCTATATTTGAATAAATTTAGATGAAAATAACTTCAATTTTTAGGAATGTGAAAAAAATTTTAGTTGGAAGTGTCAAATTTTAATAAATTTATTTGAAACCATCTTCGATTTTTTTGGATTTTGCCGAGTATTTTTGTTGTAGGATGTATATTTGAGAGAATTTAGTTGAAAATTACGACAATTTTTTTGGATTGTGAAAAAAAATTTTAGTTTGAAGTGTCAAATTTTAATAAATTTATTTGAAACCAGCTTCGATTTTTTTTTATTTTGTTGAGTATTTTTGTTGTAGGGTCTATATTAGAGTAAATTTTGATGAAAATAACTTCAATTTTTAGGATTGTGAAAAAAAATTTAGTTGGAAGTGTCAAATTTTAATAAATTTATTTGAAACCAATTTCGATTTTTCTCGACTATGTTGAGTTTTTTTGATAGAGAAGCCTAATTTGAGTAATTTCAGTTGAAATTAACTTCGATTTTTTGGATTTTGTCACGATTTTTGCCAAATTTTAATAAATTTATTTGAAATCAACTTGGATTATTTTGGATTTAGTAGAGTATTTTTGTTGTAGGATCCATATTTGAGTAAATTTAGATGAAAATAACTTCAATTTTTTGGATTGTGAAAAAAATTTACTTGGAAGTGTCAAATTTTAATAAATTTATTTGAAACCAACTTCGATTTTTTTGGATTTTGTTGAGTATTTGTGTTGTAGGATGTATAATTGAGTAAATTTAGATGAAAATAACGACAATTTTTTGGATTGTGAAAAAAAATTTTAGTTGGAAGTGTCAAATTTTAATAAATGTATTTGAAACCAACTTCGATTTTTTTTTATTTTGTTGCGTATTTTTGTTGTAGGGTCTATATTGGAGTAAATTTTGATGAAAATAACTTCAATTTTTAGGATTGTGAAAAAAATATAGTTGGAAGTGTCAAATTTTAATAAATTTATTTGAAACCAACTTCGATTTTTTTTTATTTTGATGAGTATTTTGTTGTAGGATCTATATTTGAGTAAATTTAGATGAAAATAAGTGAATTTTTTGGATTGTGAAAAAAATTTTAGTTGGAAGTGTCAAATTTTAATAAATTTATTTGAAACCAATTTCGATTTTTCTCGACTATGTTAAGTTTTTTTGATAGAGAAGCCTAATTTGAGTAATTTCAGTTGAAATTAACTTCGATTTTTTGGATTTTGTCACGATTTTTGCCAAATTTTAATAAATATATTTGAAATCAACTTGGATTATTTTGGATTTAGTAGAGTATTTTTGTTGTAGGATCCATATTTGAGTAAATTTAGATGAAAATAACTTCAATTTTTTGGATTGTGAAAAAAATTTACTTGGAAGTGTCAAATTTTAATAAATTTATTTGAAACCAACTTCGATTTTTTTGGATTTTGTTGAGTATTTGTGTTGTAGGATGTATAATTGAGTAAATTTAGATGAAAATAACGACAATTTTTTGGATTGTGAAAAAAAATTTTAGTTTGGAAGTGTCAAATTTTAATAAATGTATTTGAAACCAACTTCGATTTTTTTTTATTTTGTTGCGTATTTTTGTTGTAGGGTCTATATTGGAGTAAATTTGGATGAAAATAACTTCAATTTTTAGGATTGTGAAAAAAATTTTAGTTGGAAGTGTCAAATTTTAATAAATTTATTTGAAACCAACTTCGATTTTGTTGGATTTTGACGAGAATTTCTGTTGTAGGATGTATAATTGAGTAAATTTAGTTGAAAATAACGACAATTTTTTTGGATTGTGAAAAAAAAAATATAGTTGGAAGTGTCAAATTTTAATAAATTTGTTTGAATCCAACTTCGATTTTTTTTTATTTTGATGAGTATTTTGTTGTAGGATCTATATTTGAGTAAATTTAGATGAAAATAAGTTAATTTTTTTGGATTGTGAAAAAAAAATTTAGTTTGAAGTGTCAAATTTTAATAAATTTATTTGAAACCAGCTTCGATTTTTTTTTATTTTGTTGAGTATTTTTGTTGTAGGGTCTATATTAGAGTAAATTTTGATGAAAATAACCTCAATTTTAGGATTGTGAAAAAAATTTTAGTTGGAAGTGTCAAATTTTAATAAATTTATTTGAAACCAACTTCGATTTTTCTCGACTATGTTGAGTTTTTTTGATAGAGAAGCCTAATTTGATTTATTTCAGTTGAAATTAACTTCGATTTTTTGGATTTTGTCACGATTTCTGCCAAATTTTAATAAATTTATTTGAAATCAACTTGGATTATTTTGGATTTTGTTGAGTATTTTTGTGGTAGGATCTATATTTGAGTAAATTTAGATGAAAATAACTTCAATTTTTTGGATTGTGAAAAAAATTTAGTTGGAAGTGTCAAATTTTAACAAATTTATTTGAAACCAACTTCGATTTTGTTGGATTTAGTAGAGTATTTTTGTTGTAGGATCCATATTTGAGTAAATTTAGATGAAAATAACTTCAATTTTTTGGATTGTGAAAAAAATTTTAGTTGGAAGTGTCAAATTTTAATAAATTTATTTGAAACCAACTTCGATTTTTTTGGATTTTGTTGCGTATTTTTGTTGTAGGGTCTATATTGGAGTAAATTTTGATGAAAATAACTTCAATTTTTAGGATTGTGAAAAAAAATTTAGTTGGAAGTGTCAAATTTTAATAAATTTATTTGAAACCAATTTCGATTTTTCTCGACTATGTTGAGTTTTTTTGATAGAGAAGCCTAATTTGAGTAATTTCAGTTGAAATTAACTTCGATTTTTTGGATTTTGTCACGATTTTTGCCAAATTTTAATAAATTTATTTGAAATCAACTTGGATTATTTTGGATTTTGTTGAGTATTTTTGTTGTAGGATCTATATTTGAATAAATTTAGATGAAAATAACTTCAATTTTTAGGAATGTGAAAAAAATTTTAGTTGGAAGTGTCAAATTTTAATAAATGTATTTGAAACCAACTTCGATTTTTTTTTATTTTGTTGCGTATTTTTGTTGTAGGGTCTATATTGGAGTAAATTTGGATGAAAATAACTTCAATTTTTTGGATTGTGAAAAAAAATTTTAGTTGGAAGTGTCAAATTTTAATAAATTTATTTGAAACCAACTTCGATTTTTTTGGATTTTGTTGCGTATTTTTGTTGTAGGGTCTATATTGGAGTAAATTTTGATGAAAATAACTTCAATTTTTAGGATTGTGAAAAAAATATAGTTGGAAGTGTCAAATTTTAATAAATTTATTTGAAACCAACTTCGATTTTTTTTTATTTTGATGAGTATTTTGTTGTAGGATCTATATTTGAGTAAATTTAGATGAAAATAAGTGAATTTTTTGGATTGTGAAAAAAATTTTAGTTTGAAGTGTCAAATTTTAATAAATTTATTTGAAACCAGCTTCGATTTTTTTTTATTTTGTTGAGTATTTTTGTTGTAGGGTCTATATTAGAGTAAATTTTGATGAAAATAACCTCAATTTTAGGATTGTGAAAAAAATTTTAGTTGGAAGTGTCAAATTTTAATAAATTTATTTGAAACCAACTTCGATTTTTCTCGACTATGTTGAGTTTTTTTGATAGAGAAGCCTAATTTGATTTATTTCAGTTGAAATTAACTTCGATTTTTTGGATTTTGTCACGATTTCTGCCAAATTTTAATAAATTTATTTGAAATCAACTTGGATTATTTTGGATTTTGTTGAGTATTTTTGTGGTAGGATCTATATTTGAGTAAATTTAGATGAAAATAACTTCAATTTTTTGGATTGTGAAAAAAATTTAGTTGGAAGTGTCAAATTTTAACAAATTTATTTGAAACCAACTTCGATTTTGTTGGATTTAGTAGAGTATTTTTGTTGTAGGATCCATATTTGAGTAAATTTAGATGAAAATAACTTCAATTTTTTGGATTGTGAAAAAAATTTTAGTTGGAAGTGTCAAATTTTAATAAATTTATTTGAAACCAACTTCGATTTTTTTGGATTTTGTTGCGTATTTTTGTTGTAGGGTCTATATTGGAGTAAATTTTGATGAAAATAACTTCAATTTTTAGGATTGTGAAAAAAAATTTAGTTGGAAGTGTCAAATTTTAATAAATTTATTTGAAACCAATTTCGATTTTTCTCGACTATGTTGAGTTTTTTTGATAGAGAAGCCTAATTTGAGTAATTTCAGTTGAAATTAACTTCGATTTTTTGGATTTTGTCACGATTTTTGCCAAATTTTAATAAATTTATTTGAAATCAACTTGGATTATTTTGGATTTTGTTGAGTATTTTTGTTGTAGGATCTATATTTGAATAAATTTAGATGAAAATAACTTCAATTTTTAGGAATGTGAAAAAAATTTTAGTTGGAAGTGTCAAATTTTAATAAATGTATTTGAAACCAACTTCGATTTTTTTTTATTTTGTTGCGTATTTTTGTTGTAGGGTCTATATTGGAGTAAATTTGGATGAAAATAACTTCAATTTTTTGGATTGTGAAAAAAAATTTTAGTTGGAAGTGTCAAATTTTAATAAATTTATTTGAAACCAACTTCGATTTTTTTGGATTTTGTTGCGTATTTTTGTTGTAGGGTCTATATTGGAGTAAATTTTGATGAAAATAACTTCAATTTTTAGGATTGTGAAAAAAATATAGTTGGAAGTGTCAAATTTTAATAAATTTATTTGAAACCAACTTCGATTTTTTTTTATTTTGATGAGTATTTTGTTGTAGGATCTATATTTGAGTAAATTTAGATGAAAATAAGTGAATTTTTTGGATTGTGAAAAAAATTTTAGTTGGAAGTGTCAAATTTTAATAAATTTATTTGAAACCAATTTCGATTTTTCTCGACTATGTTGAGTTTTTTTGATAGAGAAGCCTAATTTGAGTAATTTCAGATGAAATTAACTTCGATTTTTTGGATTTTGTCACGATTTTTGCCAAATTTTAATAAATTTATTTGAAATCAACTTGGATTATTTTGGATTTTGTTGAGTATTTTTGTTGTAGGATCTATATTTGAATAAATTTAGATGAAAATAACTTCAATTTTTAGGAATGTGAAAAAAATTTTAGTTGGAAGTGTCAAATTTTAATAAATTTATTTGAAACCATCTTCGATTTTTTTGGATTTTGCCGAGTATTTTTGTTGTAGGATGTATATTTGAGAGAATTTAGTTGAAAATTACGACAATTTTTTTGGATTGTGAAAAAAAATTTTAGTTTGAAGTGTCAAATTTTAATAAATTTATTTGAAACCAGCTTCGATTTTTTTTTATTTTGTTGAGTATTTTTGTTGTAGGGTCTATATTAGAGTAAATTTTGATGAAAATAACTTCAATTTTTAGGATTGTGAAAAAAAATTTAGTTGGAAGTGTCAAATTTTAATAAATTTATTTGAAACCAATTTCGATTTTTCTCGACTATGTTGAGTTTTTTTGATAGAGAAGCCTAATTTGAGTAATTTCAGTTGAAATTAACTTCGATTTTTTGGATTTTGTCACGATTTTTGCCAAATTTTAATAAATTTATTTGAAATCAACTTGGATTATTTTGGATTTAGTAGAGTATTTTTGTTGTAGGATCCATATTTGAGTAAATTTAGATGAAAATAACTTCAATTTTTTGGATTGTGAAAAAAATTTACTTGGAAGTGTCAAATTTTAATAAATTTATTTGAAACCAATTTCGATTTTTCTCGACTATGTTAAGTTTTTTTGATAGAGAAGCCTAATTTGAGTAATTTCAGTTGAAATTAACTTCGATTTTTTGGATTTTGTCACGATTTTTGCCAAATTTTAATAAATATATTTGAAATCAACTTGGATTATTTTGGATTTAGTAGAGTATTTTTGTTGTAGGATCCATATTTGAGTAAATTTAGATGAAAATAACTTCAATTTTTTGGATTGTGAAAAAAATTTACTTGGAAGTGTCAAATTTTAATAAATTTATTTGAAACCAACTTCGATTTTTTTGGATTTTGTTGAGTATTTGTGTTGTAGGATGTATAATTGAGTAAATTTAGATGAAAATAACGACAATTTTTTGGATTGTGAAAAAAAATTTTAGTTTGGAAGTGTCAAATTTTAATAAATGTATTTGAAACCAACTTCGATTTTTTTTTATTTTGTTGCGTATTTTTGTTGTAGGGTCTATATTGGAGTAAATTTGGATGAAAATAACTTCAATTTTTAGGATTGTGAAAAAAATTTTAGTTGGAAGTGTCAAATTTTAATAAATTTATTTGAAACCAACTTCGATTTTGTTGGATTTTGACGAGAATTTCTGTTGTAGGATGTATAATTGAGTAAATTTAGTTGAAAATAACGACAATTTTTTTGGATTGTGAAAAAAAAAATATAGTTGGAAGTGTCAAATTTTAATAAATTTGTTTGAATCCAACTTCGATTTTTTTTTATTTTGATGAGTATTTTGTTGTAGGATCTATATTTGAGTAAATTTAGATGAAAATAAGTTAATTTTTTTGGATTGTGAAAAAAAAATTTAGTTTGAAGTGTCAAATTTTAATAAATTTATTTGAAACCAGCTTCGATTTTTTTTTATTTTGTTGAGTATTTTTGTTGTAGGGTCTATATTAGAGTAAATTTTGATGAAAATAACCTCAATTTTAGGATTGTGAAAAAAATTTTAGTTGGAAGTGTCAAATTTTAATAAATTTATTTGAAACCAACTTCGATTTTTCTCGACTATGTTGAGTTTTTTTGATAGAGAAGCCTAATTTGATTTATTTCAGTTGAAATTAACTTCGATTTTTTGGATTTTGTCACGATTTCTGCCAAATTTTAATAAATTTATTTGAAATCAACTTGGATTATTTTGGATTTTGTTGAGTATTTTTGTGGTAGGATCTATATTTGAGTAAATTTAGATGAAAATAACTTCAATTTTTTGGATTGTGAAAAAAATTTAGTTGGAAGTGTCAAATTTTAACAAATTTATTTGAAACCAACTTCGATTTTGTTGGATTTAGTAGAGTATTTTTGTTGTAGGATCCATATTTGAGTAAATTTAGATGAAAATAACTTCAATTTTTTGGATTGTGAAAAAAATTTTAGTTGGAAGTGTCAAATTTTAATAAATTTATTTGAAACCAACTTCGATTTTTTTGGATTTTGTTGCGTATTTTTGTTGTAGGGTCTATATTGGAGTAAATTTTGATGAAAATAACTTCAATTTTTAGGATTGTGAAAAAAAATTTAGTTGGAAGTGTCAAATTTTAATAAATTTATTTGAAACCAATTTCGATTTTTCTCGACTATGTTGAGTTTTTTTGATAGAGAAGCCTAATTTGAGTAATTTCAGTTGAAATTAACTTCGATTTTTTGGATTTTGTCACGATTTTTGCCAAATTTTAATAAATTTATTTGAAATCAACTTGGATTATTTTGGATTTTGTTGAGTATTTTTGTTGTAGGATCTATATTTGAATAAATTTAGATGAAAATAACTTCAATTTTTAGGAATGTGAAAAAAATTTTAGTTGGAAGTGTCAAATTTTAATAAATGTATTTGAAACCAACTTCGATTTTTTTTTATTTTGTTGCGTATTTTTGTTGTAGGGTCTATATTGGAGTAAATTTGGATGAAAATAACTTCAATTTTTTGGATTGTGAAAAAAAATTTTAGTTGGAAGTGTCAAATTTTAATAAATTTATTTGAAACCAACTTCGATTTTTTTGGATTTTGTTGCGTATTTTTGTTGTAGGGTCTATATTGGAGTAAATTTTGATGAAAATAACTTCAATTTTTAGGATTGTGAAAAAAATATAGTTGGAAGTGTCAAATTTTAATAAATTTATTTGAAACCAACTTCGATTTTTTTTTATTTTGATGAGTATTTTGTTGTAGGATCTATATTTGAGTAAATTTAGATGAAAATAAGTGAATTTTTTGGATTGTGAAAAAAATTTTAGTTTGAAGTGTCAAATTTTAATAAATTTATTTGAAACCAGCTTCGATTTTTTTTTATTTTGTTGAGTATTTTTGTTGTAGGGTCTATATTAGAGTAAATTTTGATGAAAATAACCTCAATTTTAGGATTGTGAAAAAAATTTTAGTTGGAAGTGTCAAATTTTAATAAATTTATTTGAAACCAACTTCGATTTTTCTCGACTATGTTGAGTTTTTTTGATAGAGAAGCCTAATTTGATTTATTTCAGTTGAAATTAACTTCGATTTTTTGGATTTTGTCACGATTTCTGCCAAATTTTAATAAATTTATTTGAAATCAACTTGGATTATTTTGGATTTTGTTGAGTATTTTTGTGGTAGGATCTATATTTGAGTAAATTTAGATGAAAATAACTTCAATTTTTTGGATTGTGAAAAAAATTTAGTTGGAAGTGTCAAATTTTAACAAATTTATTTGAAACCAACTTCGATTTTGTTGGATTTAGTAGAGTATTTTTGTTGTAGGATCCATATTTGAGTAAATTTAGATGAAAATAACTTCAATTTTTTGGATTGTGAAAAAAATTTTAGTTGGAAGTGTCAAATTTTAATAAATTTATTTGAAACCAACTTCGATTTTTTTGGATTTTGTTGCGTATTTTTGTTGTAGGGTCTATATTGGAGTAAATTTTGATGAAAATAACTTCAATTTTTAGGATTGTGAAAAAAAATTTAGTTGGAAGTGTCAAATTTTAATAAATTTATTTGAAACCAATTTCGATTTTTCTCGACTATGTTGAGTTTTTTTGATAGAGAAGCCTAATTTGAGTAATTTCAGTTGAAATTAACTTCGATTTTTTGGATTTTGTCACGATTTTTGCCAAATTTTAATAAATTTATTTGAAATCAACTTGGATTATTTTGGATTTTGTTGAGTATTTTTGTTGTAGGATCTATATTTGAATAAATTTAGATGAAAATAACTTCAATTTTTAGGAATGTGAAAAAAATTTTAGTTGGAAGTGTCAAATTTTAATAAATGTATTTGAAACCAACTTCGATTTTTTTTTATTTTGTTGCGTATTTTTGTTGTAGGGTCTATATTGGAGTAAATTTGGATGAAAATAACTTCAATTTTTTGGATTGTGAAAAAAAATTTTAGTTGGAAGTGTCAAATTTTAATAAATTTATTTGAAACCAACTTCGATTTTTTTGGATTTTGTTGCGTATTTTTGTTGTAGGGTCTATATTGGAGTAAATTTTGATGAAAATAACTTCAATTTTTAGGATTGTGAAAAAAATATAGTTGGAAGTGTCAAATTTTAATAAATTTATTTGAAACCAACTTCGATTTTTTTTTATTTTGATGAGTATTTTGTTGTAGGATCTATATTTGAGTAAATTTAGATGAAAATAAGTGAATTTTTTGGATTGTGAAAAAAATTTTAGTTGGAAGTGTCAAATTTTAATAAATTTATTTGAAACCAATTTCGATTTTTCTCGACTATGTTGAGTTTTTTTGATAGAGAAGCCTAATTTGAGTAATTTCAGATGAAATTAACTTCGATTTTTTGGATTTTGTCACGATTTTTGCCAAATTTTAATAAATTTATTTGAAATCAACTTGGATTATTTTGGATTTTGTTGAGTATTTTTGTTGTAGGATCTATATTTGAATAAATTTAGATGAAAATAACTTCAATTTTTAGGAATGTGAAAAAAATTTTAGTTGGAAGTGTCAAATTTTAATAAATTTATTTGAAACCATCTTCGATTTTTTTGGATTTTGCCGAGTATTTTTGTTGTAGGATGTATATTTGAGAGAATTTAGTTGAAAATTACGACAATTTTTTTGGATTGTGAAAAAAAATTTTAGTTTGAAGTGTCAAATTTTAATAAATTTATTTGAAACCAGCTTCGATTTTTTTTTATTTTGTTGAGTATTTTTGTTGTAGGGTCTATATTAGAGTAAATTTTGATGAAAATAACTTCAATTTTTAGGATTGTGAAAAAAAATTTAGTTGGAAGTGTCAAATTTTAATAAATTTATTTGAAACCAATTTCGATTTTTCTCGACTATGTTGAGTTTTTTTGATAGAGAAGCCTAATTTGAGTAATTTCAGTTGAAATTAACTTCGATTTTTTGGATTTTGTCACGATTTTTGCCAAATTTTAATAAATTTATTTGAAATCAACTTGGATTATTTTGGATTTAGTAGAGTATTTTTGTTGTAGGATCCATATTTGAGTAAATTTAGATGAAAATAACTTCAATTTTTTGGATTGTGAAAAAAATTTACTTGGAAGTGTCAAATTTTAATAAATTTATTTGAAACCAATTTCGATTTTTCTCGACTATGTTAAGTTTTTTTGATAGAGAAGCCTAATTTGAGTAATTTCAGTTGAAATTAACTTCGATTTTTTGGATTTTGTCACGATTTTTGCCAAATTTTAATAAATATATTTGAAATCAACTTGGATTATTTTGGATTTAGTAGAGTATTTTTGTTGTAGGATCCATATTTGAGTAAATTTAGATGAAAATAACTTCAATTTTTTGGATTGTGAAAAAAATTTACTTGGAAGTGTCAAATTTTAATAAATTTATTTGAAACCAACTTCGATTTTTTTGGATTTTGTTGAGTATTTGTGTTGTAGGATGTATAATTGAGTAAATTTAGATGAAAATAACGACAATTTTTTGGATTGTGAAAAAAAATTTTAGTTTGGAAGTGTCAAATTTTAATAAATGTATTTGAAACCAACTTCGATTTTTTTTTATTTTGTTGCGTATTTTTGTTGTAGGGTCTATATTGGAGTAAATTTGGATGAAAATAACTTCAATTTTTAGGATTGTGAAAAAAATTTTAGTTGGAAGTGTCAAATTTTAATAAATTTATTTGAAACCAACTTCGATTTTGTTGGATTTTGACGAGAATTTCTGTTGTAGGATGTATAATTGAGTAAATTTAGTTGAAAATAACGACAATTTTTTTGGATTGTGAAAAAAAAAATATAGTTGGAAGTGTCAAATTTTAATAAATTTGTTTGAATCCAACTTCGATTTTTTTTTATTTTGATGAGTATTTTGTTGTAGGATCTATATTTGAGTAAATTTAGATGAAAATAAGTTAATTTTTTTGGATTGTGAAAAAAAAATTTAGTTTGAAGTGTCAAATTTTAATAAATTTATTTGAAACCAGCTTCGATTTTTTTTTATTTTGTTGAGTATTTTTGTTGTAGGGTCTATATTAGAGTAAATTTTGATGAAAATAACCTCAATTTTAGGATTGTGAAAAAAATTTTAGTTGGAAGTGTCAAATTTTAATAAATTTATTTGAAACCAACTTCGATTTTTCTCGACTATGTTGAGTTTTTTTGATAGAGAAGCCTAATTTGATTTATTTCAGTTGAAATTAACTTCGATTTTTTGGATTTTGTCACGATTTCTGCCAAATTTTAATAAATTTATTTGAAATCAACTTGGATTATTTTGGATTTTGTTGAGTATTTTTGTGGTAGGATCTATATTTGAGTAAATTTAGATGAAAATAACTTCAATTTTTTGGATTGTGAAAAAAATTTAGTTGGAAGTGTCAAATTTTAACAAATTTATTTGAAACCAACTTCGATTTTGTTGGATTTAGTAGAGTATTTTTGTTGTAGGATCCATATTTGAGTAAATTTAGATGAAAATAACTTCAATTTTTTGGATTGTGAAAAAAATTTTAGTTGGAAGTGTCAAATTTTAATAAATTTATTTGAAACCAACTTCGATTTTTTTGGATTTTGTTGCGTATTTTTGTTGTAGGGTCTATATTGGAGTAAATTTTGATGAAAATAACTTCAATTTTTAGGATTGTGAAAAAAAATTTAGTTGGAAGTGTCAAATTTTAATAAATTTATTTGAAACCAATTTCGATTTTTCTCGACTATGTTGAGTTTTTTTGATAGAGAAGCCTAATTTGAGTAATTTCAGTTGAAATTAACTTCGATTTTTTGGATTTTGTCACGATTTTTGCCAAATTTTAATAAATTTATTTGAAATCAACTTGGATTATTTTGGATTTTGTTGAGTATTTTTGTTGTAGGATCTATATTTGAATAAATTTAGATGAAAATAACTTCAATTTTTAGGAATGTGAAAAAAATTTTAGTTGGAAGTGTCAAATTTTAATAAATGTATTTGAAACCAACTTCGATTTTTTTTTATTTTGTTGCGTATTTTTGTTGTAGGGTCTATATTGGAGTAAATTTGGATGAAAATAACTTCAATTTTTTGGATTGTGAAAAAAAATTTTAGTTGGAAGTGTCAAATTTTAATAAATTTATTTGAAACCAACTTCGATTTTTTTGGATTTTGTTGCGTATTTTTGTTGTAGGGTCTATATTGGAGTAAATTTTGATGAAAATAACTTCAATTTTTAGGATTGTGAAAAAAATATAGTTGGAAGTGTCAAATTTTAATAAATTTATTTGAAACCAACTTCGATTTTTTTTTATTTTGATGAGTATTTTGTTGTAGGATCTATATTTGAGTAAATTTAGATGAAAATAAGTGAATTTTTTGGATTGTGAAAAAAATTTTAGTTGGAAGTGTCAAATTTTAATAAATTTATTTGAAACCAATTTCGATTTTTCTCGACTATGTTGAGTTTTTTTGATAGAGAAGCCTAATTTGAGTAATTTCAGATGAAATTAACTTCGATTTTTTGGATTTTGTCACGATTTTTGCCAAATTTTAATAAATTTATTTGAAATCAACTTGGATTATTTTGGATTTAGTAGAGTATTTTTGTTGTAGGATCCATATTTGAGTAAATTTAGATGAAAATAACTTCAATTTTTTGGATTGTGAAAAAAATTTACTTGGAAGTGTCAAATTTTAATAAATTTATTTGAAACCAACTTGGATTATTTTGGATTTTGTTGAGTATTTTTGTGGTAGGATGTATAATTGAGTAAATTTAGATGAAAATAACTTCAATTTTTTGGATTGTGAAAAAAATTTAGTTGGAAGTGTCAAATTTTAACAAATTTATTTGAAACCAACTTCGATTTTGTTGGATTTAGTAGAGTATTTTTGTTGTAGGATCCATATTTGAGTAAATTTAGATGAAAATAACTTCAATTTTTTGGATTGTGAAAAAAATTTTAGTTGGAAGTGTCAAATTTTAATAAATTTATTTGAAACCAACTTCGATTTTTTTGGATTTTGTTGCGTATTTTTGTTGTAGGGTCTATATTGGAGTAAATTTTGATGAAAATAACTTCAATTTTTAGGATTGTGAAAAAAAATTTAGTTGGAAGTGTCAAATTTTAATAAATTTATTTGAAACCAATTTCGATTTTTCTCGACTATGTTGAGTTTTTTTGATAGAGAAGCGTAATTTGAGTAATTTCAGTTGAAATTAACTTCGATTTTTTGGATTTTGTCACGATTTTTGCCAAATTTTAATAAATTTATTTGAAATCAACTTGGATTATTTTGGATTTTGTTGAGTATTTTTGTTGTAGGATCTATATTTGAATAAATTTAGATGAAAATAACTTCAATTTTTAGGAATGTGAAAAAAATTTTAGTTGGAAGTGTCAAATTTTAATAAATTTATTTGAAACCATCTTCGATTTTTTTGGATTTTGCCGAGTATTTTTGTTGTAGGATGTATATTTGAGAAAATTTAGTTGAAAATTACGACAATTTTTTTGGATTGTGAAAAAAAATTTTAGTTTGAAGTGTCAAATTTTAATAAATTTATTTGAAACCAGCTTCGATTTTTTTTTATTTTGTTGAGTATTTTTGTTGTAGGGTCTATATTAGAGTAAATTTTGATGAAAATAACTTCAATTTTTTGGATTGTGAAAAAAAATTTACTTGGAAGTGTCAAATTATAATAAATTTATTTGAAACCAACTTCGATTTTTTTGGATTTTGTTGAGTATTTGTGTTGTAGGATATATAATTGAGTAAATTTAGATGAAAATAACGACAATTTTTTTGATTGTGAAAAAAAATTTTAGTTGGAAGTGTCAAATTTTAATAAATGTATTTGAAACCAACTTCGATTTTTTTTTATTTTGTTGCGTATTTTTGTTGTAGGGTCTATATTGGAGTAAATTTGGATGAAAATAACTTCAATTTTTTGGATTGTGAAAAAAAATTTTAGTTGGAAGTGTCAAATTTTAATAAATTTATTTGAAACCAACTTCGATTTTTTTGGATTTTGTTGCGTATTTTTGTTGTAGGGTCTATATTGGAGTAAATTTTGATGAAAATAACTTCAATTTTTAGGATTGTGAAAAAAATATAGTTGGAAGTGTCAAATTTTAATAAATTTATTTGAAACCAACTTCGATTTTTTTTTATTTTGATGAGTATTTTGTTGTAGGATCTATATTTGAGTAAATTTAGATGAAAATAAGTGAATTTTTTGGATTGTGAAAAAAATTTTAGTTGGAAGTGTCAAATTTTAATAAATTTATTTGAAACCAATTTCGATTTTTCTCGACTATGTTGAGTTTTTTTGATAGAGAAGCCTAATTTGAGTAATTTCAGATGAAATTAACTTCGATTTTTTGGATTTTGTCACGATTTTTGCCAAATTTTAATAAATTTATTTGAAATCAACTTGGATTATTTTGGATTTTGTTGAGTATTTTTGTTGTAGGATCTATATTTGAATAAATTTAGATGAAAATAACTTCAATTTTTAGGAATGTGAAAAAAATTTTAGTTGGAAGTGTCAAATTTTAATAAATTTATTTGAAACCATCTTCGATTTTTTTGGATTTTGCCGAGTATTTTTGTTGTAGGATGTATATTTGAGAGAATTTAGTTGAAAATTACGACAATTTTTTTGGATTGTGAAAAAAAATTTTAGTTTGAAGTGTCAAATTTTAATAAATTTATTTGAAACCAGCTTCGATTTTTTTTTATTTTGTTGAGTATTTTTGTTGTAGGGTCTATATTAGAGTAAATTTTGATGAAAATAACTTCAATTTTTAGGATTGTGAAAAAAAATTTAGTTGGAAGTGTCAAATTTTAATAAATTTATTTGAAACCAATTTCGATTTTTCTCGACTATGTTGAGTTTTTTTGATAGAGAAGCCTAATTTGAGTAATTTCAGTTGAAATTAACTTCGATTTTTTGGATTTTGTCACGATTTTTGCCAAATTTTAATAAATTTATTTGAAATCAACTTGGATTATTTTGGATTTAGTAGAGTATTTTTGTTGTAGGATCCATATTTGAGTAAATTTAGATGAAAATAACTTCAATTTTTTGGATTGTGAAAAAAATTTACTTGGAAGTGTCAAATTTTAATAAATTTATTTGAAACCAACTTCGATTTTTTTGGATTTTGTTGAGTATTTGTGTTGTAGGATGTATAATTGAGTAAATTTAGATGAAAATAACGACAATTTTTTGGATTGTGAAAAAAAATTTTAGTTGGAAGTGTCAAATTTTAATAAATGTATTTGAAACCAACTTCGATTTTTTTTTATTTTGTTGCGTATTTTTGTTGTAGGGTCTATATTGGAGTAAATTTGGATGAAAATAACTTCAATTTTTAGGATTGTGAAAAAAATTTTAGTTGGAAGTGTCAAATTTTAATAAATTTATTTGAAACCAACTTCGATTTTGTTGGATTTTGACGAGAATTTCTGTTGTAGGATGTATAATTGAGTAAATTTAGTTGAAAATAACGACAATTTTTTTGGATTGTGAAAAAAAAAATATAGTTGGAAGTGTCAAATTTTAATAAATTTGTTTGAATCCAACTTCGATTTTTTTTTATTTTGATGAGTATTTTGTTGTAGGATCTATATTTGAGTAAATTTAGATGAAAATAAGTTAATTTTTTTGGATTGTGAAAAAAAAATTTAGTTTGAAGTGTCAAATTTTAATAAATTTATTTGAAACCAGCTTCGATTTTTTTTTATTTTGTTGAGTATTTTTGTTGTAGGGTCTATATTAGAGTAAATTTTGATGAAAATAACCTCAATTTTAGGATTGTGAAAAAAATTTTAGTTGGAAGTGTCAAATTTTAATAAATTTATTTGAAACCAACTTCGATTTTTCTCGACTATGTTGAGTTTTTTTGATAGAGAAGCCTAATTTGATTTATTTCAGTTGAAATTAACTTCGATTTTTTGGATTTTGTCACGATTTCTGCCAAATTTTAATAAATTTATTTGAAATCAACTTGGATTATTTTGGATTTTGTTGAGTATTTTTGTGGTAGGATCTATATTTGAGTAAATTTAGATGAAAATAACTTCAATTTTTTGGATTGTGAAAAAAATTTAGTTGGAAGTGTCAAATTTTAACAAATTTATTTGAAACCAACTTCGATTTTGTTGGATTTAGTAGAGTATTTTTGTTGTAGGATCCATATTTGAGTAAATTTAGATGAAAATAACTTCAATTTTTTGGATTGTGAAAAAAATTTTAGTTGGAAGTGTCAAATTTTAATAAATTTATTTGAAACCAACTTCGATTTTTTTGGATTTTGTTGCGTATTTTTGTTGTAGGGTCTATATTGGAGTAAATTTTGATGAAAATAACTTCAATTTTTAGGATTGTGAAAAAAAATTTAGTTGGAAGTGTCAAATTTTAATAAATTTATTTGAAACCAATTTCGATTTTTCTCGACTATGTTGAGTTTTTTTGATAGAGAAGCCTAATTTGAGTAATTTCAGTTGAAATTAACTTCGATTTTTTGGATTTTGTCACGATTTTTGCCAAATTTTAATAAATTTATTTGAAATCAACTTGGATTATTTTGGATTTTGTTGAGTATTTTTGTTGTAGGATCTATATTTGAATAAATTTAGATGAAAATAACTTCAATTTTTAGGAATGTGAAAAAAATTTTAGTTGGAAGTGTCAAATTTTAATAAATGTATTTGAAACCAACTTCGATTTTTTTTTATTTTGTTGCGTATTTTTGTTGTAGGGTCTATATTGGAGTAAATTTGGATGAAAATAACTTCAATTTTTTGGATTGTGAAAAAAAATTTTAGTTGGAAGTGTCAAATTTTAATAAATTTATTTGAAACCAACTTCGATTTTTTTGGATTTTGTTGCGTATTTTTGTTGTAGGGTCTATATTGGAGTAAATTTTGATGAAAATAACTTCAATTTTTAGGATTGTGAAAAAAATATAGTTGGAAGTGTCAAATTTTAATAAATTTATTTGAAACCAACTTCGATTTTTTTTTATTTTGATGAGTATTTTGTTGTAGGATCTATATTTGAGTAAATTTAGATGAAAATAAGTGAATTTTTTGGATTGTGAAAAAAATTTTAGTTGGAAGTGTCAAATTTTAATAAATTTATTTGAAACCAATTTCGATTTTTCTCGACTATGTTGAGTTTTTTTGATAGAGAAGCCTAATTTGAGTAATTTCAGATGAAATTAACTTCGATTTTTTGGATTTTGTCACGATTTTTGCCAAATTTTAATAAATTTATTTGAAATCAACTTGGATTATTTTGGATTTTGTTGAGTATTTTTGTTGTAGGATCTATATTTGAATAAATTTAGATGAAAATAACTTCAATTTTTAGGAATGTGAAAAAAATTTTAGTTGGAAGTGTCAAATTTTAATAAATTTATTTGAAACCATCTTCGATTTTTTTGGATTTTGCCGAGTATTTTTGTTGTAGGATGTATATTTGAGAGAATTTAGTTGAAAATTACGACAATTTTTTTGGATTGTGAAAAAAAATTTTAGTTTGAAGTGTCAAATTTTAATAAATTTATTTGAAACCAGCTTCGATTTTTTTTTATTTTGTTGAGTATTTTTGTTGTAGGGTCTATATTAGAGTAAATTTTGATGAAAATAACTTCAATTTTTAGGATTGTGAAAAAAAATTTAGTTGGAAGTGTCAAATTTTAATAAATTTATTTGAAACCAATTTCGATTTTTCTCGACTATGTTGAGTTTTTTTGATAGAGAAGCCTAATTTGAGTAATTTCAGTTGAAATTAACTTCGATTTTTTGGATTTTGTCACGATTTTTGCCAAATTTTAATAAATTTATTTGAAATCAACTTGGATTATTTTGGATTTAGTAGAGTATTTTTGTTGTAGGATCCATATTTGAGTAAATTTAGATGAAAATAACTTCAATTTTTTGGATTGTGAAAAAAATTTACTTGGAAGTGTCAAATTTTAATAAATTTATTTGAAACCAACTTCGATTTTTTTGGATTTTGTTGAGTATTTGTGTTGTAGGATGTATAATTGAGTAAATTTAGATGAAAATAACGACAATTTTTTGGATTGTGAAAAAAAATTTTAGTTGGAAGTGTCAAATTTTAATAAATGTATTTGAAACCAACTTCGATTTTTTTTTATTTTGTTGCGTATTTTTGTTGTAGGGTCTATATTGGAGTAAATTTTGATGAAAATAACTTCAATTTTTAGGATTGTGAAAAAAATATAGTTGGAAGTGTCAAATTTTAATAAATTTATTTGAAACCAACTTCGATTTTTTTTTATTTTGATGAGTATTTTGTTGTAGGATCTATATTTGAGTAAATTTAGATGAAAATAAGTGAATTTTTTGGATTGTGAAAAAAATTTTAGTTGGAAGTGTCAAATTTTAATAAATTTATTTGAAACCAATTTCGATTTTTCTCGACTATGTTAAGTTTTTTTGATAGAGAAGCCTAATTTGAGTAATTTCAGTTGAAATTAACTTCGATTTTTTGGATTTTGTCACGATTTTTGCCAAATTTTAATAAATATATTTGAAATCAACTTGGATTATTTTGGATTTAGTAGAGTATTTTTGTTGTAGGATCCATATTTGAGTAAATTTAGATGAAAATAACTTCAATTTTTTGGATTGTGAAAAAAATTTACTTGGAAGTGTCAAATTTTAATAAATTTATTTGAAACCAACTTCGATTTTTTTGGATTTTGTTGAGTATTTGTGTTGTAGGATGTATAATTGAGTAAATTTAGATGAAAATAACGACAATTTTTTGGATTGTGAAAAAAAATTTTAGTTTGGAAGTGTCAAATTTTAATAAATGTATTTGAAACCAACTTCGATTTTTTTTTATTTTGTTGCGTATTTTTGTTGTAGGGTCTATATTGGAGTAAATTTGGATGAAAATAACTTCAATTTTTAGGATTGTGAAAAAAATTTTAGTTGGAAGTGTCAAATTTTAATAAATTTATTTGAAACCAACTTCGATTTTGTTGGATTTTGACGAGAATTTCTGTTGTAGGATGTATAATTGAGTAAATTTAGTTGAAAATAACGACAATTTTTTTGGATTGTGAAAAAAAAAATATAGTTGGAAGTGTCAAATTTTAATAAATTTGTTTGAATCCAACTTCGATTTTTTTTTATTTTGATGAGTATTTTGTTGTAGGATCTATATTTGAGTAAATTTAGATGAAAATAAGTTAATTTTTTTGGATTGTGAAAAAAAAATTTAGTTTGAAGTGTCAAATTTTAATAAATTTATTTGAAACCAGCTTCGATTTTTTTTTATTTTGTTGAGTATTTTTGTTGTAGGGTCTATATTAGAGTAAATTTTGATGAAAATAACCTCAATTTTAGGATTGTGAAAAAAATTTTAGTTGGAAGTGTCAAATTTTAATAAATTTATTTGAAACCAACTTCGATTTTTCTCGACTATGTTGAGTTTTTTTGATAGAGAAGCCTAATTTGATTTATTTCAGTTGAAATTAACTTCGATTTTTTGGATTTTGTCACGATTTCTGCCAAATTTTAATAAATTTATTTGAAATCAACTTGGATTATTTTGGATTTTGTTGAGTATTTTTGTGGTAGGATCTATATTTGAGTAAATTTAGATGAAAATAACTTCAATTTTTTGGATTGTGAAAAAAATTTAGTTGGAAGTGTCAAATTTTAACAAATTTATTTGAAACCAACTTCGATTTTGTTGGATTTAGTAGAGTATTTTTGTTGTAGGATCCATATTTGAGTAAATTTAGATGAAAATAACTTCAATTTTTTGGATTGTGAAAAAAATTTTAGTTGGAAGTGTCAAATTTTAATAAATTTATTTGAAACCAACTTCGATTTTTTTGGATTTTGTTGCGTATTTTTGTTGTAGGGTCTATATTGGAGTAAATTTTGATGAAAATAACTTCAATTTTTAGGATTGTGAAAAAAAATTTAGTTGGAAGTGTCAAATTTTAATAAATTTATTTGAAACCAATTTCGATTTTTCTCGACTATGTTGAGTTTTTTTGATAGAGAAGCCTAATTTGAGTAATTTCAGTTGAAATTAACTTCGATTTTTTGGATTTTGTCACGATTTTTGCCAAATTTTAATAAATTTATTTGAAATCAACTTGGATTATTTTGGATTTTGTTGAGTATTTTTGTTGTAGGATCTATATTTGAATAAATTTAGATGAAAATAACTTCAATTTTTAGGAATGTGAAAAAAATTTTAGTTGGAAGTGTCAAATTTTAATAAATGTATTTGAAACCAACTTCGATTTTTTTTTATTTTGTTGCGTATTTTTGTTGTAGGGTCTATATTGGAGTAAATTTGGATGAAAATAACTTCAATTTTTTGGATTGTGAAAAAAAATTTTAGTTGGAAGTGTCAAATTTTAATAAATTTATTTTAAACCAACTTCGATTTTTTTGGATTTTGTTGCGTATTTTTGTTGTAGGGTCTATATTGGAGTAAATTTTGATGAAAATAACTTCAATTTTTAGGATTGTGAAAAAAATATAGTTGGAAGTGTCAAATTTTAATAAATTTATTTGAAACCAACTTCGATTTTTTTTTATTTTGATGAGTATTTTGTTGTAGGATCTATATTTGAGTAAATTTAGATGAAAATAAGTGAATTTTTTGGATTGTGAAAAAAATTTTAGTTGGAAGTGTCAAATTTTAATAAATTTATTTGAAACCAATTTCGATTTTTCTCGACTATGTTGAGTTTTTTTGATAGAGAAGCCTAATTTGAGTAATTTCAGATGAAATTAACTTCGATTTTTTGGATTTTGTCACGATTTTTGCCAAATTTTAATAAATTTATTTGAAATCAACTTGGATTATTTTGGATTTTGTTGAGTATTTTTGTTGTAGGATCTATATTTGAATAAATTTAGATGAAAATAACTTCAATTTTTAGGAATGTGAAAAAAATTTTAGTTGGAAGTGTCAAATTTTAATAAATTTATTTGAAACCATCTTCGATTTTTTTGGATTTTGCCGAGTATTTTTGTTGTAGGATGTATATTTGAGAGAATTTAGTTGAAAATTACGACAATTTTTTTGGATTGTGAAAAAAAATTTTAGTTTGAAGTGTCAAATTTTAATAAATTTATTTGAAACCAGCTTCGATTTTTTTTTATTTTGTTGAGTATTTTTGTTGTAGGGTCTATATTAGAGTAAATTTTGATGAAAATAACTTCAATTTTTAGGATTGTGAAAAAAAATTTAGTTGGAAGTGTCAAATTTTAATAAATTTATTTGAAACCAATTTCGATTTTTCTCGACTATGTTGAGTTTTTTTGATAGAGAAGCCTAATTTGAGTAATTTCAGTTGAAATTAACTTCGATTTTTTGGATTTTGTCACGATTTTTGCCAAATTTTAATAAATTTATTTGAAATCAACTTGGATTATTTTGGATTTAGTAGAGTATTTTTGTTGTAGGATCCATATTTGAGTAAATTTAGATGAAAATAACTTCAATTTTTTGGATTGTGAAAAAAATTTACTTGGAAGTGTCAAATTTTAATAAATTTATTTGAAACCAACTTCGATTTTTTTGGATTTTGTTGAGTATTTGTGTTGTAGGATGTATAATTGAGTAAATTTAGATGAAAATAACGACAATTCTTTGGATTGTGAAAAAAAATTTTAGTTGGAAGTGTCAAATTTTAATAAATGTATTTGAAACCAACTTCGATTTTTTTTTATTTTGTTGCGTATTTTTGTTGTAGGGTCTATATTGGAGTAAATTTTGATGAAAATAACTTCAATTTTTAGGATTGTGAAAAAAATATAGTTGGAAGTGTCAAATTTTAATAAATTTATTTGAAACCAACTTCGATTTTTTTTTATTTTGATGAGTATTTTGTTGTAGGATCTATATTTGAGTAAATTTAGATGAAAATAAGTGAATTTTTTGGATTGTGAAAAAAATTTTAGTTGGAAGTGTCAAATTTTAATAAATTTATTTGAAACCAATTTCGATTTTTCTCGACTATGTTAAGTTTTTTTGATAGAGAAGCCTAATTTGAGTAATTTCAGTTGAAATTAACTTCGATTTTTTGGATTTTGTCACGATTTTTGCCAAATTTTAATAAATATATTTGAAATCAACTTGGATTATTTTGGATTTAGTAGAGTATTTTTGTTGTAGGATCCATATTTGAGTAAATTTAGATGAAAATAACTTCAATTTTTTGGATTGTGAAAAAAATTTACTTGGAAGTGTCAAATTTTAATAAATTTATTTGAAACCAACTTCGATTTTTTTGGATTTTGTTGAGTATTTGTGTTGTAGGATGTATAATTGAGTAAATTTAGATGAAAATAACGACAATTTTTTGGATTGTGAAAAAAAATTTTAGTTTGGAAGTGTCAAATTTTAATAAATGTATTTGAAACCAACTTCGATTTTTTTTTATTTTGTTGCGTATTTTTGTTGTAGGGTCTATATTGGAGTAAATTTGGATGAAAATAACTTCAATTTTTAGGATTGTGAAAAAAATTTTAGTTGGAAGTGTCAAATTTTAATAAATTTATTTGAAACCAACTTCGATTTTGTTGGATTTTGACGAGAATTTCTGTTGTAGGATGTATAATTGAGTAAATTTAGTTGAAAATAACGACAATTTTTTTGGATTGTGAAAAAAAAATATAGTTGGAAGTGTCAAATTTTAATAAATTTGTTTGAATCCAACTTCGATTTTTTTTTATTTTGATGAGTATTTTGTTGTAGGATCTATATTTGAGTAAATTTAGATGAAAATAAGTTAATTTTTTTGGATTGTGAAAAAAAAATTTAGTTTGAAGTGTCAAATTTTAATAAATTTATTTGAAACCAGCTTCGATTTTTTTTTATTTTGTTGAGTATTTTTGTTGTAGGGTCTATATTAGAGTAAATTTTGATGAAAATAACCTCAATTTTAGGATTGTGAAAAAAATTTTAGTTGGAAGTGTCAAATTTTAATAAATTTATTTGAAACCAACTTCGATTTTTCTCGACTATGTTGAGTTTTTTTGATAGAGAAGCCTAATTTGATTTATTTCAGTTGAAATTAACTTAGATTTTTAGGATTTTGTCACGATTTCTGCCAAATTTTAATAAATTTATTTGAAATCAACTTGGATTATTTTGGATTTTGTTGAGTATTTTTGTTGTAGGATCTATATTTGAGTAAATTTAGATGAAAATAACTTCAATTTGTTGGATTGTGAAAAAAATTTAGTTGGAAGTGTCAAATTTTAATAAATTTATTTGAAACCAACTTCGATTTTTTTGGATTTTGTTGCGTATTTTTGTTGTAGGGTCTATATTGGAGTAAATTTTGATGAAAATAACTTCAATTTTTAGGATTTTGAAAAAAAATTTAGTTGGAAGTGTCAAATTTTAATAAATTTATTTGAAACCAATTTCGATTTTTCTCGACTATGTTGAGTTTTATTGATAGAGAAGCCTAATTTGAGTAATTTCAGTTGAAATTAACTTCGATTTTTTGGATTTTGTCACGATTTTTGTCAAATTTTAATAAATTTATTTGAAATCAACTTGGATTATTTTGGATTTTGTTGAGTATTTTTGTGGTAGGATCTATATTTGAGTAAATTTAGATGAAAATAACTTCAATTTTTTGGATTGTGAAAAAAATTTAGTTGGAAGTGTCAAATTTTAACAAATTTATTTGAAACCAACTTCGATTTTGTTGGATTTAGTAGAGTATTTTTGTTGTAGGATCCATATTTGAGTAAATTTAGATGAAAATAACTTCAATTTTTTGGATTGTGAAAAAAATTTTAGTTGGAAGTGTCAAATTTTAATAAATTTATTTGAAACCAACTTCGATTTTTTTGGATTTTGTTGCGTATTTTTGTTGTAGGGTCTATATTGGAGTAAATTTTGATGAAAATAACTTCAATTTTTAGGATTGTGAAAAAAAATTTAGTTGGAAGTGTCAAATTTTAATAAATTTATTTGAAACCAATTTCGATTTTTCTCGACTATGTTGAGTTTTTTTGATAGAGAAGCCTAATTTGAGTAATTTCAGTTGAAATTAACTTCGATTTTTTGGATTTTGTCACGATTTTTGCCAAATTTTAATAAATTTATTTGAAATCAACTTGGATTATTTTGGATTTTGTTGAGTATTTTTGTTGTAGGATCTATATTTGAATAAATTTAGATGAAAATAACTTCAATTTTTAGGAATGTGAAAAAAATTTTAGTTGGAAGTGTCAAATTTTAATAAATTTATTTGAAACCATCTTCGATTTTTTTGGATTTTGCCGAGTATTTTTGTTGTAGGATGTATATTTGAGAAAATTTAGTTGAAAATTACGACAATTTTTTTGGATTGTGAAAAAAAATTTTAGTTTGAAGTGTCAAATTTTAATAAATTTATTTGAAACCAGCTTCGATTTTTTTTTATTTTGTTGAGTATTTTGGTTGTAGGGTCTATATTAGAGTAAATTTTGATGAAAATAACTTCAATTTTTTGGATTGTGAAAAAAAATTTACTTGGAAGTGTCAAATTTTAATAAATTTATTTGAAACCAACTTCGATTTTTTTGGATTTTGTTGAGTATTTGTGTTGTAGGATGTATAATTGAGTAAATTTAGATGAAAATAACGACAATTTTTTTGATTGTGAAAAAAAATTTTAGTTGGAAGTGTCAAATTTTAATAAATGTATTTGAAACCAACTTCGATTTTTTTTTATTTTGTTGCGTATTTTTGTTGTAGGGTCTATATTGGAGTAAATTTGGATGAAAATAACTTCAATTTTTTGGATTGTGAAAAAAAATTTTAGTTGGAACTGTCAAATTTTAATAAATTTATTTGAAACCAGCTTCGATTTTTTTTTTATTTTGTCGAGTATTTTTGTTGTAGGATGTATATTTGAGTAAATTTAGATGAAAATAACGACAATTTTTTGGATTGTGAAAAAAAATTTTAGTTGGAAGTGTAAAATTTTAATTAATTTATTTGAAACCAACTTCGATTTTTTTTGGATTTTGTCGAGTATTTTTGTTGCAGGATGTATATTTGAGTAAATTTAGTTGAAAATAACGACAATTTTTTGGATTGTGAAAAAAAATTTTAGTTGGAAGTGTCAAATTTTAATAAATTTATTTGAAACCAACTTCGATTTTTTTTTATTTTGTTTCGTATTTTTGTTGTAGGGTCTATATTGGAGTAAATTTTGATGAAAATAACTTCAATTTTTAGGATTGTGAAAAAAATATAGTTGGTAGTGTCAAATTTTAATAAATTTATTTGAAACCAACTTCGATTTTTTTTTATTTTGATGAGTATTTTGTTGTAGGATCTATATTTGAGTAAATTTAGATGAAAATAAGTGAATTTTTTGGATTGTGAAAAAAATTTTAGTTGGAAGTGTCAAATTTTAATAAATTTATTTGAAACCAATTTCGATTTTTCTCGACTATGTTGAGTTTTTTTGATAGAGAAGCCTAATTTGAGTAATTTCAGTTGAAATTAACTTCGATTTTTTGGATTTTGTCACGATTTTTGCCAAATTTTAATAAATTTATTTGAAATCAACTTGGATTATTTTGGATTTTGTTGAGTATTTTTGTTGTAGGATCTATATTTGAATAAATTTAGATGAAAATAACTTCAATTTTTAGGAATGTGAAAAAATTTTAGTTGGAAGTGTCAAATTTTAATAAATTTATTTGAAACCAATTTCGATTTTTCTCGACTATGTTGAGTTTTTTTGATAGAGAAGCCTAATTTGAGTAATTTCAGTTGAAATTAACTTCGATTTTTTGGATTTTGTCACGATTTTTGCCAAATTTTAATAAATTTATTTGAAATCAACTTGGATTATTTTGGATTTTGTTGAGTATTTTTGTTGTAGGATCTATATTTGAATAAATTTAGATGAAAATAACTTCAATTTTTAGGAATGTGAAAAAAATTTTAGTTGGAAGTGTCAAATTTTAATAAATTTATTTGAAACCATCTTCGATTTTTTTGGATTTTGCCGAGTATTTTTGTTGTAGGATGTATATTTGAGAAAATTTAGTTGAAAATTACGACAATTTTTTTGGATTGTGAAAAAAAATTTTAGTTTGAAGTGTCAAATTTTAATAAATTTATTTGAAACCAGCTTCGATTTTTTTTTATTTTGTTGAGTATTTTTGTTGTAGGGTCTATATTAGAGTAAATTTTAATGAAAATAACTTCAATTTTTAGGATTGTGAAAAAAAATTTAGTTGGAAGTGTCAAATTTTAATAAATTTATTTGAAACCAATTTCGATTTTTCTCGACTATGTTGAGTTTTTTTGATAGAGAAGCCTAATTTGAGTAATTTCAGTTGAAATTAACTTCGATTTTTTGGATTTTGTCACGATTTTTGCCAAATTTTAATAAATTTATTTGAAATCAACTTGGATTATTTTGGATTTAGTAGAGTATTTTTGTTGTAGGATCCATATTTGAGTAAATTTAGATGAAAATAACTTCAATTTTTTGGATTGTGAAAAAAATTTACTTGGAAGTGTCAAATTTTAATAAATTTATTTGAAACCAACTTCGATTTTTTTGGATTTTGTTGAGTATTTGTGTTGTAGGATGTATAATTGAGTAAATTTAGATGAAAATAACGACAATTTTTTGGATTGTGAAAAAAAATTTTAGTTGGAAGTGTCAAATTTTAATAAATGTATTTGAAACCAACTTCGATTTTTTTTTATTTTGTTGCGTATTTTTGTTGTAGGGTCTATATTGGAGTAAATTTGGATGAAAATAACTTCAATTTTTTGGATTGTGAAAAAAAATTTTAGTTGGAAGTGTCAAATTTTAATAAATTTTTTTGAATCCAACTTCGATTTTTTTGGATTTAGTTGAGTATTTTTGTTGTAGGATGTATATTTGAGTAAATTTAGATGAAAATAACGACAATTTTTTGGATTGTGAAAAAAAATTTTAGTTGGAAGTGTCAAATTTTAATAAATTTATTTGAAACCAACTTCGAGTTTTTTTGGATTTTGCCGAGTATTTTTGTTGTAGGATGTATATTTGAGTAAATTTAGATGAGAATAACGACAATTTTTTGGATTGTGAAAAAAAATTTTAGTTGGAACTGTCAAATTTTAATAAATTTATTTGAAACCAGCTTCGATTTTTTTTTTATTTTGTCGAGTATTTTTGTTGTAGGATGTATATTTGAGTAAATTTAGATGAAAATAACGACAATTTTTTGGATTGTGAAAAAAAATTTTAGTTGGAAGTGTCAAATTTTAATAAATTTATTTGAAACCAACTTCGATTTTGTTGGATTTTGACGAGAATTTCTGTTGTAGGATGTATATTTGAGTAAATTTAGTTGAAAATAACGACAATTTTTTTGGATTGTGAAAAAAAAATATAGTTGGAAGTGTCAAATTTTAATAAATTTGTTTGAATCCAACTTCGATTTTTTTTTATTTTGATGAGTATTTTGTTGTAGGATCTATATTTGAGTAAATTTAGATGAAAATAAGTTAATTTTTTGGATTGTGAAAAAAATTTTAGTTGGAAGTGTCAAATTTTAATAAATTTATTTGAAACCAATTTCGATTTTTCTCGACTATGTTAAGTTTTTTTGATGGGAGAAGCCTAATTTGAGTAATTTCAGTTGAAATTAACTTCGATTTTTTGGATTTTGTCACGATTTTTGCCAAATTTTAATAAATTTATTTGAAATCAACTTGGATTATTTTGGATTTTGTTGAGTATTTTTGTTGTAGGATCTATATTTGAATAAATTTAGATGAAAATAACTTCAATTTTTAGGAATGTGAAAAAATTTTAGTTGGAAGTGTCAAATTTTAATAAATTTATTTGAAACCATCTTCGATTTTTTTTGATATTGTCGAGTATTTTTGTTGTAGGATCTATATTTGAGTAAATTTAGATGAAAATAACTTCAATTTTTTGGATTGTGAAAAAAAATTTACTTGGAAGTGTCAAATTTTAATAAATTTATTTGAAACCAACTTCGATTTTTTTGGATTTTATTGAGTATTTGTGTTGTAGGATGTATAATTGAGTAAATTTAGATGAAAATAACGACAATTTTTTGGATTGTGAAAAAAAATTTTAGTTTGGAAGTGTCAAATTTTAATAAATGTATTCGAAACCAACTTCGATTTTTTTTTATTTTGTTGCGTATTTTTGTTGTAGGGTCTATATTGGAGTAAATTTGGATGAAAATAACTTCAATTTTTAGGATTGTGAAAAAAATTTTAGTTGGAAGTGTCAAATTTTAATAAATTTATTTGAAACCAACTTCGATTTTGTTGGATTTTGACGAGAATTTCTGTTGTAGGATGTATAATTGAGTAAATTTAGTTGAAAATAACGACAATTTTTTTGGATTGTGAAAAAAAAATATAGTTGGAAGTGTCAAATTTTAATAAATTTGTTTGAATCCAACTTCGATTTTTTTTTATTTTGATGAGTATTTTGTTGTAGGATCTATATTTGAGTAAATTTAGATGAAAATAAGTTAATTTTTTTGGATTGTGAAAAAAAAATTTAGTTTGAAGTGTCAAATTTTAATAAATTTATTTGAAACCAGCTTCGATTTTTTTTTATTTTGTTGAGTATTTTTGTTGTAGGGTCTATATTAGAGTAAATTTTGATGAAAATAACCTCAATTTTAGGATTGTGAAAAAAATTTTAGTTGGAAGTGTCAAATTTTAATAAATTTATTTGAAACCAACTTCGATTTTTCTCGACTATGTTGAGTTTTTTTGATAGAGAAGCCTAATTTGATTTATTTCAGTTGAAATTAACTTAGATTTTTAGGATTTTGTCACGATTTCTGCCAAATTTTAATAAATTTATTTGAAATCAACTTGGATTATTTTGGATTTTGTTGAGTATTTTTGTTGTAGGATCTATATTTGAGTAAATTTAGATGAAAATAACTTCAATTTGTTGGATTGTGAAAAAAATTTAGTTGGAAGTGTCAAATTTTAATAAATTTATTTGAAACCAACTTCGATTTTTTTGGATTTTGTTGCGTATTTTTGTTGTAGGGTCTATATTGGAGTAAATTTTGATGAAAATAACTTCAATTTTTAGGATTTTGAAAAAAAATTTAGTTGGAAGTGTCAAATTTTAATAAATTTATTTGAAACCAATTTCGATTTTTCTCGACTATGTTGAGTTTTATTGATAGAGAAGCCTAATTTGAGTAATTTCAGTTGAAATTAACTTCGATTTTTTGGATTTTGTCACGATTTTTGTCAAATTTTAATAAATTTATTTGAAATCAACTTGGATTATTTTGGATTTTGTTGAGTATTTTTGTGGTAGGATCTATATTTGAGTAAATTTAGATGAAAATAACTTCAATTTTTTGGATTGTGAAAAAAATTTAGTTGGAAGTGTCAAATTTTAACAAATTTATTTGAAACCAACTTCGATTTTGTTGGATTTAGTAGAGTATTTTTGTTGTAGGATCCATATTTGAGTAAATTTAGATGAAAATAACTTCAATTTTTTGGATTGTGAAAAAAATTTTAGTTGGAAGTGTCAAATTTTAATAAATGTATTTGAAACCAACTTCGATTTTTTTTTATTTTGTTGCGTATTTTTGTTGTAGGGTCTATATTGGAGTAAATTTGGATGAAAATAACTTCAATTTTTTGGATTGTGAAAAAAAATTTTAGTTGGAAGTGTCAAATTTTAATAAATTTATTTGAAACCAACTTCGATTTTTTTGGATTTTGTTGCGTATTTTTGTTGTAGGGTCTATATTGGAGTAAATTGTGATGAAAATAACTTCAATTTTTAGGATTGTGAAAAAAATATAGTTGGAAGTGTCAAATTTTAATAAATTTATTTGAAACCAACTTCGATTTTTTTTTATTTTGATGAGTATTTTGTTGTAGGATCTATATTTGAGTAAATTTAGATGAAAATAAGTGAATTTTTTGGATTGTGAAAAAAATTTTAGTTGGAAGTGTCAAATTTTAATAAATTTATTTGAAACCAATTTCGATTTTTCTCGACTATGTTGAGTTTTTTTGATAGAGAAGCCTAATTTGAGTAATTTCAGATGAAATTAACTTCGATTTTTTGGATTTTGTCACGATTTTTGCCAAATTTTAATAAATTTATTTGAAATCAACTTGGATTATTTTGGATTTTGTTGAGTATTTTTGTTGTAGGATCTATATTTGAATAAATTTAGATGAAAATAACTTCAATTTTTAGGAATGTGAAAAAAATTTTAGTTGGAAGTGTCAAATTTTAATAAATTTATTTGAAACCATCTTCGATTTTTTTGGATTTTGCCGAGTATTTTTGTTGTAGGATGTATATTTGAGAGAATTTAGTTGAAAATTACGACAATTTTTTTGGATTGTGAAAAAAAATTTTAGTTTGAAGTGTCAAATTTTAATAAATTTATTTGAAACCAGCTTCGATTTTTTTTTATTTTGTTGAGTATTTTTGTTGTAGGGTCTATATTAGAGTAAATTGTGATGAAAATAACTTCAATTTTTAGGATTGTGAAAAAAATTTTAGTTGGAAGTGTCAAATTTTAATAAATTTATTTGAAACCATCTTCGATTTTTTTGGATTTTGCCGAGTATTTTTGTTGTAGGATGTATATTTGAGAAAATTTAGTTGAAAATTACGACAATTTTTTTGGATTGTGAAAAAAAATTTTAGTTTGAAGTGTCAAATTTTAATAAATTTATTTGAAACCAGCTTCGATTTTTTTTTATTTTGTTGAGTATTTTTGTTGTAGCTATATTAGAGTAAATTTTGATGAAAATAACTTCAATTTTTTGGATTGTGAAAAAAAATTTACTTGGAAGTGTCAAATTTTAATAAATTTATTTGAAACCAACTTCGATTTTTTTGGATTTTGTTGAGTATTTGTGTTGTAGGATGTATAATTGAGTAAATTTAGATGAAAATAACGACAATTTTTTGGATTGTGAAAAAAAATTTTAGTTGGAAGTGTCAAATTTTAATAAATGTATTTGAAACCAACTTCGATTTTTTTTTATTTTGTTGCGTATTTTTGTTGTAGGGTCTATATTGGAGTAAATTTTGATGAAAATAACTTCAATTTTTAGGATTGTGAAAAAAATATAGTTGGAAGTGTCAAATTTTAATAAATTTATTTGAAACCAACTTCGATTTTTTTTTATTTTGATGAGTATTTTGTTGTAGGATCTATATTTGAGTAAATTTAGATGAAAATAAGTGAATTTTTTGGATTGTGAAAAAAATTTTAGTTGGAAGTGTCAAATTTTAATAAATTTATTTGAAACCAATTTCGATTTTTCTCGACTATGTTAAGTTTTTTTGATAGAGAAGCCTAATTTGAGTAATTTCAGTTGAAATTAACTTCGATTTTTTGGATTTTGTCACGATTTTTGCCAAATTTTAATAAATTTATTTGAAATCAACTTGGATTATTTTGGATTTTGTTGAGTATTTTTGTTGTAGGATCTATATTTGAATAAATTTAGATGAAAATAACTTCAATTTTTAGGAATGTGAAAAAATTTTAGTTGGAAGTGTCAAATTTTAATAAATTTATTTGAAACCATCTTCGATTTTTTTTTATATTGTCGAGTATTTTTGTTGTAGGATCTATATTTGAGTAAATTTAGATGAAAATAACTTCAATTTTTTGGATTGTGAAAAAAAATTTACTTGGAAGTGTCAAATTTTAATAAATTTATTTGAAACCAACTTCGATTTTTTTGGATTTTATTGAGTATTTGTGTTGTAGGATGTATAATTGAGTAAATTTAGATGAAAATAACGACAATTTTTTGGATTGTGAAAAAAAATTTTAGTTTGGATGTGTCAAATTTTAATAAATGTATTTGAAACCAACTTCGATTTTTTTTTATTTTGTTGCGTATTTTTGTTGTAGGGTCTATATTGGAGTAAATTTGGATGAAAATAACTTCAATTTTTAGGATTGTGAAAAAAATTTTAGTTGGAAGTGTCAAATTTTAATAAATTTATTTGAAACCAACTTCGATTTTGTTGGATTTTGACGAGAATTTCTGTTGTAGGATGTATAATTGAGTAAATTTAGTTGAAAATAACGACAATTTTTTTGGATTGTGAAAAAAAATATAGTTGGAAGTGTCAAATTTTAATAAATTTGTTTGAATCCAACTTCGATTTTTTTTTATTTTGATGAGTATTTTGTTGTAGGATCTATATTTGAGTAAATTTAGATGAAAATAAGTTAATTTTTTTGGATTGTGAAAAAAAAATTTAGTTTGAAGTGTCAAATTTTAATAAATTTATTTGAAACCAGCTTCGATTTTTTTTTATTTTGTTGAGTATTTTTGTTGTAGGGTCTATATTAGAGTAAATTTTGATGAAAATAACCTCAATTTTAGGATTGTGAAAAAAATTTTAGTTGGAAGTGTCAAATTTTAATAAATTTATTTGAAACCAACTTCGATTTTTCTCGACTATGTTGAGTTTTTTTGATAGAGAAGCCTAATTTGATTTATTTCAGTTGAAATTAACTTAGATTTTTAGGATTTTGTCACGATTTCTGCCAAATTTTAATAAATTTATTTGAAATCAACTTGGATTATTTTGGATTTTGTTGAGTATTTTTGTTGTAGGATCTATATTTGAGTAAATTTAGATGAAAATAACTTCAATTTGTTGGATTGTGAAAAAAATTTAGTTGGAAGTGTCAAATTTTAATAAATTTATTTGAAACCAACTTCGATTTTTTTGGATTTTGTTGCGTATTTTTGTTGTAGGGTCTATATTGGAGTAAATTTTGATGAAAATAACTTCAATTTTTAGGATTTTGAAAAAAAATTTAGTTGGAAGTGTCAAATTTTAATAAATTTATTTGAAACCAATTTCGATTTTTCTCGACTATGTTGAGTTTTATTGATAGAGAAGCCTAATTTGAGTAATTTCAGTTGAAATTAACTTCGATTTTTTGGATTTTGTCACGATTTTTGTCAAATTTTAATAAATTTATTTGAAATCAACTTGGATTATTTTGGATTTTGTTGAGTATTTTTGTGGTAGGATCTATATTTGAGTAAATTTAGATGAAAATAACTTCAATTTTTTGGATTGTGAAAAAAATTTAGTTGGAAGTGTCAAATTTTAACAAATTTATTTGAAACCAACTTCGATTTTGTTGGATTTAGTAGAGTATTTTTGTTGTAGGATCCATATTTGAGTAAATTTAGATGAAAATAACTTCAATTTTTTGGATTGTGAAAAAAATTTTAGTTGGAAGTGTCAAATTTTAATAAATGTATTTGAAACCAACTTCGATTTTTTTTTATTTTGTTGCGTATTTTTGTTGTAGGGTCTATATTGGAGTAAATTTGGATGAAAATAACTTCAATTTTTTGGATTGTGAAAAAAAATTTTAGTTGGAAGTGTCAAATTTTAATAAATTTATTTGAAACCAACTTCGATTTTTTTGGATTTTGTTGCGTATTTTTGTTGTAGGGTCTATATTGGAGTAAATTGTGATGAAAATAACTTCAATTTTTAGGATTGTGAAAAAAATATAGTTGGAAGTGTCAAATTTTAATAAATTTATTTGAAACCAACTTCGATTTTTTTTTATTTTGATGAGTATTTTGTTGTAGGATCTATATTTGAGTAAATTTAGATGAAAATAAGTGAATTTTTTGGATTGTGAAAAAAATTTTAGTTGGAAGTGTCAAATTTTAATAAATTTATTTGAAACCAATTTCGATTTTTCTCGACTATGTTGAGTTTTTTTGATAGAGAAGCCTAATTTGAGTAATTTCAGATGAAATTAACTTCGATTTTTTGGATTTTGTCACGATTTTTGCCAAATTTTAATAAATTTATTTGAAATCAACTTGGATTATTTTGGATTTTGTTGAGTATTTTTGTTGTAGGATCTATATTTGAATAAATTTAGATGAAAATAACTTCAATTTTTAGGAATGTGAAAAAAATTTTAGTTGGAAGTGTCAAATTTTAATAAATTTATTTGAAACCATCTTCGATTTTTTTGGATTTTGCCGAGTATTTTTGTTGTAGGATGTATATTTGAGAGAATTTAGTTGAAAATTACGACAATTTTTTTGGATTGTGAAAAAAAATTTTAGTTTGAAGTGTCAAATTTTAATAAATTTATTTGAAACCAGCTTCGATTTTTTTTTATTTTGTTGAGTATTTTTGTTGTAGGGTCTATATTAGAGTAAATTGTGATGAAAATAACTTCAATTTTTAGGATTGTGAAAAAAATTTTAGTTGGAAGTGTCAAATTTTAATAAATTTATTTGAAACCATCTTCGATTTTTTTGGATTTTGCCGAGTATTTTGGTTGTAGGATGTATATTTGAGAAAATTTAGTTGAAAATTACGACAATTTTTTTGGATTGTGAAAAAAAATTTTAGTTTGAAGTGTCAAATTTTAATAAATTTATTTGAAACCAGCTTCGATTTTTTTTTATTTTGTTGAGTATTTTTGTTGTAGCTATATTAGAGTAAATTTTGATGAAAATAACTTCAATTTTTTGGATTGTGAAAAAAAATTTACTTGGAAGTGTCAAATTTTAATAAATTTATTTGAAACCAACTTCGATTTTTTTGGATTTTGTTGAGTATTTGTGTTGTAGGATGTATAATTGAGTAAATTTAGATGAAAATAACGACAATTTTTTGGATTGTGAAAAAAAATTTTAGTTGGAAGTGTCAAATTTTAATAAATGTATTTGAAACCAACTTCGATTTTTTTTTATTTTGTTGCGTATTTTTGTTGTAGGGTCTATATTGGAGTAAATTTGGATGAAAATAACTTCAATTTTTTGGATTGTGAAAAAAAATTTTAGTTGGAAGTGTCAAATTTTAATAAATTTTTTTGAATCCAACTTCGATTTTTTTGGATTTAGTTGAGTATTTTTGTTGTAGGATGTATATTTGAGTAAATTTAGATGAAAATAACGACAATTTTTTGGATTGTGAAAAAAAATTTTAGTTGGAAGTGTCAAATTTTAATAAATTTATTTGAAACCAACTTCGAGTTTTTTTGGATTTTGCCGAGTATTTTTGTTGTAGGATGTATATTTGAGTAAATTTAGATGAGAATAACGACAATTTTTTGGATTGTGAAAAAAAATTTTAGTTGGAACTGTCAAATTTTAATAAATTTATTTGAAACCAGCTTCGATTTTTTTTTTATTTTGTCGAGTATTTTTGTTGTAGGATGTATATTTGAGTAAATTTAGATGAAAATAACGACAATTTTTTGGATTGTGAAAAAAAATTTTAGTTGGAAGTGTCAAATTTTAATAAATTTATTTGAAACCAACTTCGATTTTGTTGGATTTTGACGAGAATTTCTGTTGTAGGATGTATATTTGAGTAAATTTAGTTGAAAATAACGACAATTTTTTTGGATTGTGAAAAAAAAATATAGTTGGAAGTGTCAAATTTTAATAAATTTGTTTGAATCCAACTTCGATTTTTTTTTATTTTGATGAGTATTTTGTTGTAGGATCTATATTTGAGTAAATTTAGATGAAAATAAGTTAATTTTTTGGATTGTGAAAAAAATTTTAGTTGGAAGTGTCAAATTTTAATAAATTTATTTGAAACCAATTTCGATTTTTCTCGACTATGTTAAGTTTTTTTGATGGGAGAAGCCTAATTTGAGTAATTTCAGTTGAAATTAACTTCGATTTTTTGGATTTTGTCACGATTTTTGCCAAATTTTAATAAATTTATTTGAAATCAACTTGGATTATTTTGGATTTTGTTGAGTATTTTTGTTGTAGGATCTATATTTGAATAAATTTAGATGAAAATAACTTCAATTTTTAGGAATGTGAAAAAATTTTAGTTGGAAGTGTCAAATTTTAATAAATTTATTTGAAACCATCTTCGATTTTTTTTGATATTGTCGAGTATTTTTGTTGTAGGATCTATATTTGAGTAAATTTAGATGAAAATAACTTCAATTTTTTGGATTGTGAAAAAAAATTTACTTGGAAGTGTCAAATTTTAATAAATTTATTTGAAACCAACTTCGATTTTTTTGGATTTTATTGAGTATTTGTGTTGTAGGATGTATAATTGAGTAAATTTAGATGAAAATAACGACAATTTTTTGGATTGTGAAAAAAAATTTTAGTTTGGAAGTGTCAAATTTTAATAAATGTATTCGAAACCAACTTCGATTTTTTTTTATTTTGTTGCGTATTTTTGTTGTAGGGTCTATATTGGAGTAAATTTGGATGAAAATAACTTCAATTTTTAGGATTGTGAAAAAAATTTTAGTTGGAAGTGTCAAATTTTAATAAATTTATTTGAAACCAACTTCGATTTTGTTGGATTTTGACGAGAATTTCTGTTGTAGGATGTATAATTGAGTAAATTTAGTTGAAAATAACGACAATTTTTTTGGATTGTGAAAAAAAAATATAGTTGGAAGTGTCAAATTTTAATAAATTTGTTTGAATCCAACTTCGATTTTTTTTTATTTTGATGAGTATTTTGTTGTAGGATCTATATTTGAGTAAATTTAGATGAAAATAAGTTAATTTTTTTGGATTGTGAAAAAAAAATTTAGTTTGAAGTGTCAAATTTTAATAAATTTATTTGAAACCAGCTTCGATTTTTTTTTATTTTGTTGAGTATTTTTGTTGTAGGGTCTATATTAGAGTAAATTTTGATGAAAATAACCTCAATTTTAGGATTGTGAAAAAAATTTTAGTTGGAAGTGTCAAATTTTAATAAATTTATTTGAAACCAACTTCGATTTTTCTCGACTATGTTGAGTTTTTTTGATAGAGAAGCCTAATTTGATTTATTTCAGTTGAAATTAACTTAGATTTTTAGGATTTTGTCACGATTTCTGCCAAATTTTAATAAATTTATTTGAAATCAACTTGGATTATTTTGGATTTTGTTGAGTATTTTTGTTGTAGGATCTATATTTGAGTAAATTTAGATGAAAATAACTTCAATTTGTTGGATTGTGAAAAAAATTTAGTTGGAAGTGTCAAATTTTAATAAATTTATTTGAAACCAACTTCGATTTTTTTGGATTTTGTTGCGTATTTTTGTTGTAGGGTCTATATTGGAGTAAATTTTGATGAAAATAACTTCAATTTTTAGGATTTTGAAAAAAAATTTAGTTGGAAGTGTCAAATTTTAATAAATTTATTTGAAACCAATTTCGATTTTTCTCGACTATGTTGAGTTTTATTGATAGAGAAGCCTAATTTGAGTAATTTCAGTTGAAATTAACTTCGATTTTTTGGATTTTGTCACGATTTTTGTCAAATTTTAATAAATTTATTTGAAATCAACTTGGATTATTTTGGATTTTGTTGATTATTTTTGTGGTAGGATCTATATTTGAGTAAATTTAGATGAAAATAACTTCAATTTTTTGGATTGTGAAAAAAATTTAGTTGGAAGTGTCAAATTTTAACAAATTTATTTGAAACCAACTTCGATTTTGTTGGATTTAGTAGAGTATTTTTGTTGTAGGATCCATATTTGAGTAAATTTAGATGAAAATAACTTCAATTTTTTGGATTGTGAAAAAAATTTTAGTTGGAAGTGTCAAATTTTAATAAATGTATTTGAAACCAACTTCGATTTTTTTTTATTTTGTTGCGTATTTTTGTTGTAGGGTCTATATTGGAGTAAATTTGGATGAAAATAACTTCAATTTTTTGGATTGTGAAAAAAAATTTTAGTTGGAAGTGTCAAATTTTAATAAATTTATTTGAAACCAACTTCGATTTTTTTGGATTTTGTTGCGTATTTTTGTTGTAGGGTCTATATTGGAGTAAATTGTGATGAAAATAACTTCAATTTTTAGGATTGTGAAAAAAATATAGTTGGAAGTGTCAAATTTTAATAAATTTATTTGAAACCAACTTCGATTTTTTTTTATTTTGATGAGTATTTTGTTGTAGGATCTATATTTGAGTAAATTTAGATGAAAATAAGTGAATTTTTTGGATTGTGAAAAAAATTTTAGTTGGAAGTGTCAAATTTTAATAAATTTATTTGAAACCAATTTCGATTTTTCTCGACTATGTTGAGTTTTTTTGATAGAGAAGCCTAATTTGAGTAATTTCAGATGAAATTAACTTCGATTTTTTGGATTTTGTCACGATTTTTGCCAAATTTTAATAAATTTATTTGAAATCAACTTGGATTATTTTGGATTTTGTTGAGTATTTTTGTTGTAGGATCTATATTTGAATAAATTTAGATGAAAATAACTTCAATTTTTAGGAATGTGAAAAAAATTTTAGTTGGAAGTGTCAAATTTTAATAAATTTATTTGAAACCATCTTCGATTTTTTTGGATTTTGCCGAGTATTTTTGTTGTAGGATGTATATTTGAGAGAATTTAGTTGAAAATTACGACAATTTTTTTGGATTGTGAAAAAAAATTTTAGTTTGAAGTGTCAAATTTTAATAAATTTATTTGAAACCAGCTTCGATTTTTTTTTATTTTGTTGAGTATTTTTGTTGTAGGGTCTATATTAGAGTAAATTGTGATGAAAATAACTTCAATTTTTAGGATTGTGAAAAAAATTTTAGTTGGAAGTGTCAAATTTTAATAAATTTATTTGAAACCATCTTCGATTTTTTTGGATTTTGCCGAGTATTTTTGTTGTAGGATGTATATTTGAGAAAATTTAGTTGAAAATTACGACAATTTTTTTGGATTGTGAAAAAAAATTTTAGTTTGAAGTGTCAAATTTTAATAAATTTATTTGAAACCAGCTTCGATTTTTTTTTATTTTGTTGAGTATTTTTGTTCTAGCTATATTAGAGTAAATTTTGATGAAAATAACTTCAATTTTTTGGATTGTGAAAAAAAATTTACTTGGAAGTGTCAAATTTTAATAAATTTATTTGAAACCAACTTCGATTTTTTTGGATTTTGTTGAGTATTTGTGTTGTAGGATGTATAATTGAGTAAATTTAGATGAAAATAACGACAATTTTTTGGATTGTGAAAAAAAATTTTAGTTGGAAGTGTCAAATTTTAATAAATGTATTTGAAACCAACTTCGATTTTTTTTTATTTTGTTGCGTATTTTTGTTGTAGGGTCTATATTGGAGTAAATTTTGATGAAAATAACTTCAATTTTTAGGATTGTGAAAAAAATATAGTTGGAAGTGTCAAATTTTAATAAATTTATTTGAAACCAACTTCGATTTTTTTTTATTTTGATGAGTATTTTGTTGTAGGATCTATATTTGAGTAAATTTAGATGAAAATAAGTGAATTTTTTGGATTGTGAAAAAAATTTTAGTTGGAAGTGTCAAATTTTAATAAATTTATTTGAAACCAATTTCGATTTTTCTCGACTATGTTAAGTTTTTTTGATAGAGAAGCCTAATTTGAGTAATTTCAGTTGAAATTAACTTCGATTTTTTGGATTTTGTCACGATTTTTGCCAAATTTTAATAAATTTATTTGAAATCAACTTGGATTATTTTGGATTTTGTTGAGTATTTTTGTTGTAGGATCTATATTTGAATAAATTTAGATGAAAATAACTTCAATTTTTAGGAATGTGAAAAAATTTTAGTTGGAAGTGTCAAATTTTAATAAATTTATTTGAAACCATCTTCGATTTTTTTTTATATTGTCGAGTATTTTTGTTGTAGGATCTATATTTGAGTAAATTTAGATGAAAATAACTTCAATTTTTTGGATTGTGAAAAAAAATTTACTTGGAAGTGTCAAATTTTAATAAATTTATTTGAAACCAACTTCGATTTTTTTGGATTTTATTGAGTATTTGTGTTGTAGGATGTATAATTGAGTAAATTTAGATGAAAATAACGACAATTTTTTGGATTGTGAAAAAAAATTTTAGTTTGGAAGTGTCAAATTTTAATAAATGTATTTGAAACCAACTTCGATTTTTTTTTATTTTGTTGCGTATTTTTGTTGTAGGGTCTATATTGGAGTAAATTTGGATGAAAATAACTTCAATTTTTAGGATTGTGAAAAAAATTTTAGTTGGAAGTGTCAAATTTTAATAAATTTATTTGAAACCAACTTCGATTTTGTTGGATTTTGACGAGAATTTCTGTTGTAGGATGTATAATTGAGTAAATTTAGTTGAAAATAACGACAATTTTTTTGGATTGTGAAAAAAAAATATAGTTGGAAGTGTCAAATTTTAATAAATTTGTTTGAATCCAACTTCGATTTTTTTTTATTTTGATGAGTATTTTGTTGTAGGATCTATATTTGAGTAAATTTAGATGAAAATAAGTTAATTTTTTTGGATTGTGAAAAAAAAATTTAGTTTGAAGTGTCAAATTTTAATAAATTTATTTGAAACCAGCTTCGATTTTTTTTTATTTTGTTGAGTATTTTTGTTGTAGGGTCTATATTAGAGTAAATTTTGATGAAAATAACCTCAATTTTAGGATTGTGAAAAAAATTTTAGTTGGAAGTGTCAAATTTTAATAAATTTATTTGAAACCAACTTCGATTTTTCTCGACTATGTTGAGTTTTTTTGATAGAGAAGCCTAATTTGATTTATTTCAGTTGAAATTAACTTAGATTTTTAGGATTTTGTCACGATTTCTGCCAAATTTTAATAAATTTATTTGAAATCAACTTGGATTATTTTGGATTTTGTTGAGTATTTTTGTTGTAGGATCTATATTTGAGTAAATTTAGATGAAAATAACTTCAATTTGTTGGATTGTGAAAAAAATTTAGTTGGAAGTGTCAAATTTTAATAAATTTATTTGAAACCAACTTCGATTTTTTTGGATTTTGTTGCGTATTTTTGTTGTAGGGTCTATATTGGAGTAAATTTTGATGAAAATAACTTCAATTTTTAGGATTTTGAAAAAAAATTTAGTTGGAAGTGTCAAATTTTAATAAATTTATTTGAAACCAATTTCGATTTTTCTCGACTATGTTGAGTTTTATTGATAGAGAAGCCTAATTTGAGTAATTTCAGTTGAAATTAACTTCGATTTTTTGGATTTTGTCACGATTTTTGTCAAATTTTAATAAATTTATTTGAAATCAACTTGGATTATTTTGGATTTTGTTGAGTATTTTTGTGGTAGGATCTATATTTGAGTAAATTTAGATGAAAATAACTTCAATTTTTTGGATTGTGAAAAAAATTTAGTTGGAAGTGTCAAATTTTAACAAATTTATTTGAAACCAACTTCGATTTTGTTGGATTTAGTAGAGTATTTTTGTTGTAGGATCCATATTTGAGTAAATTTAGATGAAAATAACTTCAATTTTTTGGATTGTGAAAAAAATTTTAGTTGGAAGTGTCAAATTTTAATAAATGTATTTGAAACCAACTTCGATTTTTTTTTATTTTGTTGCGTATTTTTGTTGTAGGGTCTATATTGGAGTAAATTTGGATGAAAATAACTTCAATTTTTTGGATTGTGAAAAAAAATTTTAGTTGGAAGTGTCAAATTTTAATAAATTTATTTGAAACCAACTTCGATTTTTTTGGATTTTGTTGCGTATTTTTGTTGTAGGGTCTATATTGGAGTAAATTGTGATGAAAATAACTTCAATTTTTAGGATTGTGAAAAAAATATAGTTGGAAGTGTCAAATTTTAATAAATTTATTTGAAACCAACTTCGATTTTTTTTTATTTTGATGAGTATTTTGTTGTAGGATCTATATTTGAGTAAATTTAGATGAAAATAAGTGAATTTTTTGGATTGTGAAAAAAATTTTAGTTGGAAGTGTCAAATTTTAATAAATTTATTTGAAACCAATTTCGATTTTTCTCGACTATGTTGAGTTTTTTTGATAGAGAAGCCTAATTTGAGTAATTTCAGATGAAATTAACTTCGATTTTTTGGATTTTGTCACGATTTTTGCCAAATTTTAATAAATTTATTTGAAATCAACTTGGATTATTTTGGATTTTGTTGAGTATTTTTGTTGTAGGATCTATATTTGAATAAATTTAGATGAAAATAACTTCAATTTTTAGGAATGTGAAAAAAATTTTAGTTGGAAGTGTCAAATTTTAATAAATTTATTTGAAACCATCTTCGATTTTTTTGGATTTTGCCGAGTATTTTTGTTGTAGGATGTATATTTGAGAGAATTTAGTTGAAAATTACGACAATTTTTTTGGATTGTGAAAAAAAATTTTAGTTTGAAGTGTCAAATTTTAATAAATTTATTTGAAACCAGCTTCGATTTTTTTTTATTTTGTTGAGTATTTTTGTTGTAGGGTCTATATTAGAGTAAATTGTGATGAAAATAACTTCAATTTTTAGGATTGTGAAAAAAATTTTAGTTGGAAGTGTCAAATTTTAATAAATTTATTTGAAACCATCTTCGATTTTTTTGGATTTTGCCGAGTATTTTTGTTGTAGGATGTATATTTGAGAAAATTTAGTTGAAAATTACGACAATTTTTTTGGATTGTGAAAAAAAATTTTAGTTTGAAGTGTCAAATTTTAATAAATTTATTTGAAACCAGCTTCGATTTTTTTTTATTTTGTTGAGTATTTTTGTTGTAGCTATATTAGAGTAAATTTTGATGAAAATAACTTCAATTTTTTGGATTGTGAAAAAAAATTTACTTGGAAGTGTCAAATTTTAATAAATTTATTTGAAACCAACTTCGATTTTTTTGGATTTTGTTGAGTATTTGTGTTGTAGGATGTATAATTGAGTAAATTTAGATGAAAATAACGACAATTTTTTGGATTGTGAAAAAAAATTTTAGTTGGAAGTGTCAAATTTTAATAAATGTATTTGAAACCAACTTCGATTTTTTTTTATTTTGTTGCGTGTTTTTGTTGTAGGGTCTATATTGGAGTAAATTTTGATGAAAATAACTTCAATTTTTAGGATTGTGAAAAAAATATAGTTGGAAGTGTCAAATTTTAATAAATTTATTTGAAACCAACTTCGATTTTTTTTTATTTTGATGAGTATTTTGTTGTAGGATCTATATTTGAGTAAATTTAGATGAAAATAAGTGAATTTTTTGGATTGTGAAAAAAATTTTAGTTGGAAGTGTCAAATTTTAATAAATTTATTTGAAACCAATTTCGATTTTTCTCGACTATGTTAAGTTTTTTTGATAGAGAAGCCTAATTTGAGTAATTTCAGTTGAAATTAACTTCGATTTTTTGGATTTTGTCACGATTTTTGCCAAATTTTAATAAATTTATTTGAAATCAACTTGGATTATTTTGGATTTTGTTGAGTATTTTTGTTGTAGGATCTATATTTGAATAAATTTAGATGAAAATAACTTCAATTTTTAGGAATGTGAAAAAATTTTAGTTGGAAGTGTCAAATTTTAATAAATTTATTTGAAACCATCTTCGATTTTTTTTTATATTGTCGAGTATTTTTGTTGTAGGATCTATATTTGAGTAAATTTAGATGAAAATAACTTCAATTTTTTGGATTGTGAAAAAAAATTTACTTGGAAGTGTCAAATTTTAATAAATTTATTTGAAACCAACTTCGATTTTTTTGGATTTTATTGAGTATTTGTGTTGTAGGATGTATAATTGAGTAAATTTAGATGAAAATAACGACAATTTTTTGGATTGTGAAAAAAAATTTTAGTTTGGAAGTGTCAAATTTTAATAAATGTATTTGAAACCAACTTCGATTTTTTTTTATTTTGTTGCGTATTTTTGTTGTAGGGTCTATATTGGAGTAAATTTGGATGAAAATAACTTCAATTTTTAGGATTGTGAAAAAAATTTTAGTTGGAAGTGTCAAATTTTAATAAATTTATTTGAAACCAACTTCGATTTTGTTGGATTTTGACGAGAATTTCTGTTGTAGGATGTATAATTGAGTAAATTTAGTTGAAAATAACGACAATTTTTTTGGATTGTGAAAAAAAAATATAGTTGGAAGTGTCAAATTTTAATAAATTTGTTTGAATCCAACTTCGATTTTTTTTTATTTTGATGAGTATTTTGTTGTAGGATCTATATTTGAGTAAATTTAGATGAAAATAAGTTAATTTTTTTGGATTGTGAAAAAAAAATTTAGTTTGAAGTGTCAAATTTTAATAAATTTATTTGAAACCAGCTTCGATTTTTTTTTATTTTGTTGAGTATTTTTGTTGTAGGGTCTATATTAGAGTAAATTTTGATGAAAAGAACCTCAATTTTAGGATTGTGAAAAAAATTTTAGTTGGAAGTGTCAAATTTTAATAAATTTATTTGAAACCAACTTCGATTTTTCTCGACTATGTTGAGTTTTTTTGATAGAGAAGCCTAATTTGATTTATTTCAGTTGAAATTAACTTAGATTTTTAGGATTTTGTCACGATTTCTGCCAAATTTTAATAAATTTATTTGAAATCAACTTGGATTATTTTGGATTTTGTTGAGTATTTTTGTTGTAGGATCTATATTTGAGTAAATTTAGATGAAAATAACTTCAATTTGTTGGATTGTGAAAAAAATTTAGTTGGAAGTGTCAAATTTTAATAAATTTATTTGAAACCAACTTCGATTTTTTTGGATTTTGTTGCGTATTTTTGTTGTAGGGTCTATATTGGAGTAAATTTTGATGAAAATAACTTCAATTTTTAGGATTTTGAAAAAAAATTTAGTTGGAAGTGTCAAATTTTAATAAATTTATTTGAAACCAATTTCGATTTTTCTCGACTATGTTGAGTTTTATTGATAGAGAAGCCTAATTTGAGTAATTTCAGTTGAAATTAACTTCGATTTTTTGGATTTTGTCACGATTTTTGTCAAATTTTAATAAATTTATTTGAAATCAACTTGGATTATTTTGGATTTTGTTGAGTATTTTTGTGGTAGGATCTATATTTGAGTAAATTTAGATGAAAATAACTTCAATTTTTTGGATTGTGAAAAAAATTTAGTTGGAAGTGTCAAATTTTAACAAATTTATTTGAAACCAACTTCGATTTTGTTGGATTTAGTAGAGTATTTTTGTTGTAGGATCCATATTTGAGTAAATTTAGATGAAAATAACTTCAATTTTTTGGATTGTGAAAAAAATTTTAGTTGGAAGTGTCAAATTTTAATAAATTTATTTGAAACCAACTTCGATTTTTTTGGATTTTGTTGCGTATTTTTGTTGTAGGGTCTATATTGGAGTAAATTTTGATGAAAATAACTTCAATTTTTAGGATTGTGAAAAAAAATTTAGTTGGAAGTGTCAAATTTTAATAAATTTATTTGAAACCAATTTCGATTTTTCTCGACTATGTTGAGTTTTTTTGATAGAGAAGCCTAATTTGAGTAATTTCAGTTGAAATTAACTTCGATTTTTTGGATTTTGTCACGATTTTTGCCAAATTTTAATAAATTTATTTGAAATCAACTTGGATTATTTTGGATTTTGTTGAGTATTTTTGTTGTAGGATCTATATTTGAATAAATTTAGATGAAAATAACTTCAATTTTTAGGAATGTGAAAAAAATTTTAGTTGGAAGTGTCAAATTTTAATAAATTTATTTGAAACCATCTTCGATTTTTTTGGATTTTGCCGAGTATTTTTGTTGTAGGATGTATATTTGAGAAAATTTAGTTGAAAATTACGACAATTTTTTTGGATTGTGAAAAAAAATTTTAGTTTGAAGTGTCAAATTTTAATAAATTTATTTGAAACCAGCTTCGATTTTTTTTTATTTTGTTGAGTATTTTGGTTGTAGGGTCTATATTAGAGTAAATTTTGATGAAAATAACTTCAATTTTTTGGATTGTGAAAAAAAATTTACTTGGAAGTGTCAAATTTTAATAAATTTATTTGAAACCAACTTCGATTTTTTTGGATTTTGTTGAGTATTTGTGTTGTAGGATGTATAATTGAGTAAATTTAGATGAAAATAACGACAATTTTTTTGATTGTGAAAAAAAATTTTAGTTGGAAGTGTCAAATTTTAATAAATGTATTTGAAACCAACTTCGATTTTTTTTTATTTTGTTGCGTATTTTTGTTGTAGGGTCTATATTGGAGTAAATTTGGATGAAAATAACTTCAATTTTTTGGATTGTGAAAAAAAATTTTAGTTGGAACTGTCAAATTTTAATAAATTTATTTGAAACCAGCTTCGATTTTTTTTTATTTTGTCGAGTATTTTTGTTGTAGGATGTATATTTGAGTAAATTTAGATGAAAATAACGACAATTTTTTGGATTGTGAAAAAAAATTTTAGTTGGAAGTGTAAAATTTTAATTAATTTATTTGAAACCAACTTCGATTTTTTTTGGATTTTGTCGAGTATTTTTGTTGCAGGATGTATATTTGAGTAAATTTAGTTGAAAATAACGACAATTTTTTGGATTGTGAAAAAAAATTTTAGTTGGAAGTGTCAAATTTTAATAAATTTATTTGAAACCAACTTCGATTTTTTTTTATTTTGTTGCGTATTTTTGTTGTAGGGTCTATATTGGAGTAAATTTTGATGAAAATAACTTCAATTTTTAGGATTGTGAAAAAAATATAGTTGGAAGTGTCAAATTTTAATAAATTTATTTGAAACCAACTTCGATTTTTTTTTATTTTGATGAGTATTTTGTTGTAGGATCTATATTTGAGTAAATTTAGATGAAAATAAGTGAATTTTTTGGATTGTGAAAAAAATTTTAGTTGGAAGTGTCAAATTTTAATAAATTTATTTGAAACCAATTTCGATTTTTCTCGACTATGTTGAGTTTTTTTGATAGAGAAGCCTAATTTGAGTAATTTCAGTTGAAATTAACTTCGATTTTTTGGATTTTGTCACGATTTTTGCCAAATTTTAATAAATTTATTTGAAATCAACTTGGATTATTTTGGATTTTGTTGAGTATTTTTGTTGTAGGATCTATATTTGAATAAATTTAGATGAAAATAACTTCAATTTTTAGGAATGTGAAAAAATTTTAGTTGGAAGTGTCAAATTTTAATAAATTTATTTGAAACCAATTTCGATTTTTCTCGACTATGTTGAGTTTTTTTGATAGAGAAGCCTAATTTGAGTAATTTCAGTTGAAATTAACTTCGATTTTTTGGATTTTGTCACGATTTTTGCCAAATTTTAATAAATTTATTTGAAATCAACTTGGATTATTTTGGATTTTGTTGAGTATTTTTGTTGTAGGATCTATATTTGAATAAATTTAGATGAAAATAACTTCAATTTTTAGGAATGTGAAAAAAATTTTAGTTGGAAGTGTCAAATTTTAATAAATTTATTTGAAACCATCTTCGATTTTTTTGGATTTTGCCGAGTATTTTTGTTGTAGGATGTATATTTGAGAAAATTTAGTTGAAAATTACGACAATTTTTTTGGATTGTGAAAAAAAATTTTAGTTTGAAGTGTCAAATTTTAATAAATTTATTTGAAACCAGCTTCGATTTTTTTTTATTTTGTTGAGTATTTTTGTTGTAGGGTCTATATTAGAGTAAATTTTAATGAAAATAACTTCAATTTTTAGGATTGTGAAAAAAAATTTAGTTGGAAGTGTCAAATTTTAATAAATTTATTTGAAACCAATTTCGATTTTTCTCGACTATGTTGAGTTTTTTTGATAGAGAAGCCTAATTTGAGTAATTTCAGTTGAAATTAACTTCGATTTTTTTGATTTTGTCACGATTTTTGCCAAATTTTAATAAATTTATTTGAAATCAACTTGGATTATTTTGGATTTAGTAGAGTATTTTTGTTGTAGGATCCATATTTGAGTAAATTTAGATGAAAATAACTTCAATTTTTTGGATTGTGAAAAAAATTTACTTGGAAGTGTCAAATTTTAATAAATTTATTTGAAACCAACTTCGATTTTTTTGGATTTTGTTGAGTATTTGTGTTGTAGGATGTATAATTGAGTAAATTTAGATGAAAATAACGACAATTTTTTGGATTGTGAAAAAAAATTTTAGTTGGAAGTGTCAAATTTTAATAAATGTATTTGAAACCAACTTCGATTTTTTTTTATTTTGTTGCGTATTTTTGTTGTAGGGTCTATATTGGAGTAAATTTGGATGAAAATAACTTCAATTTTTTGGATTGTGAAAAAAAATTTTAGTTGGAAGTGTCAAATTTTAATAAATTTTTTTGAATCCAACTTCGATTTTTTTGGATTTAGTTGAGTATTTTTGTTGTAGGATGTATATTTGAGTAAATTTAGATGAAAATAACGACAATTTTTTGGATTGTGAAAAAAAATTTTAGTTGGAAGTGTCAAATTTTAATAAATTTATTTGAAACCAACTTCGAGTTTTTTTGGATTTTGCCGAGTATTTTTGTTGTAGGATGTATATTTGAGTAAATTTAGTTGAAAATAACGACAATTTTTTGGATTGTGAAAAAAAATTTTAGTTGGAAGTGTCAAATTTTAATAAATTTATTTGAAACCAACTTCGATTTTTTTGGATTTTGTTGCGTATTTTTGTTGTAGGGTCTATATTGGAGTAAATTTTGATGAAAATAACTTCAATTTTTAGGATTGTGAAAAAAATATAGTTGGAAGTGTCAAATTTTAATAAATTTATTTGAAACCAACTTCGATTTTTTTTTATTTTGATGAGTATTTTGTTGTAGGATCTATATTTGAGTAAATTTAGATGAAAATAAGTGAATTTTTTGGATTGTGAAAAAAATTTTAGTTGGAAGTGTCAAATTTTAATAAATTTATTTGAAACAAATTTCGATTTTTCTCGACTATGTTGAGTTTTTTTGATAGAGAAGACTAATTTGAGTAATTTCAGTTGAAATTAACTTCGACTTTTTGGATTTTGTCACGATTTTTACAAATTTTAATAAATTAAATTGAAATCAACTTGGATTATTTTGGATTTTGATGAGTATTTTTGTTGTAGGATCTATATTTGAATAAATTTAGATGAAAATAACTTCAATTTTTAGGAATGTGAAAAAAATTTAGTTGGAAGTGTCAAATTTTAATAAATTTATTTGAAACCAACTTCGATTTTGTTGGATTTTGACGAGAATTTCTGTTGTAGGATGTATATTTGAGTAAATTTAGTTGAAAATAACGACAATTTTTTTGGATTGTGAAAAAAAAATTTAGTTTGAAGTGTCAAATTTTAATAAATTTATTTGAAACCAGCTTCGATTTTTTTTTATTTTGTTGAGTATTTTTGTTGTAGGGTCTATATTAGAGTAAATTTTGATGAAAATAACCTCAATTTTAGGATTGTGAAAAAAATTTTAGTTGGAAGTGTCAAATTTTAATAAATTTATTTGAAACCAACTTCGATTTTTCTCGACTATGTTGAGTTTTTTTGATAGAGAAGCCTAATTTGAGTAATTTCAGTTGAAATTAACTTCGACTTTTTGGATTTTGTCACGATTTTTGCCAAATTTTAATAAATTTAATTGAAATCAACTTGGATTATTTTGGATTTTGATGAGTATTTTTGTTGTAGGATCTATATTTGAATAAATTTAGATGAAAATAACTTCAATTTTTAGGAATGTGAAAAAAATTTAGTTGGAAGTGTCAAATTTTAACAAATGTATTTGAAACCAACTTCGATTTTTTTTGATTTAGTTGAGTATTTTTGTTGTAGGATGTATATTTGAGTAAATTTAGATGAAAATAACGACAATTTTTTGGATTGTGAAAAAAAAATTTAGTTGGAAGTGTCAAATTTTAATTAATTTATTTGAAACCAACTTCGATTTTTTTTGGATTTTGTCGAGTATTTTTGTTGCAGGATGTATATTTGAGTAAATTTAGTTGAAAATAACGACAATTTTTTGGATTGTAAAAAAAAATTTTAGTTGGAAGTGTCAAATTTTAATAAATTTATTTGAAACCAACTTCGATTTTTTTGGATTTTGTTGCGTATTTTTGTTGTAGGGTCTATATTGGAGTAAATTTTGATGAAAATAACTTCAATTTTTAGGATTGTGAAAAAAATATAGTTGGAAGTGTCAAATTTTAATAAATTTATTTGAAACCAACTTCGATTTTTTTTTATTTTGATGAGTATTTTGTTGTAGGATCTATATTTGAGTAAATTTAGATGAAAATAAGTGAATTTTTTGGATTGTGAAAAAAATTTTAGTTGGAAGTGTCAAATTTTAATAAATTTATTTGAAACCAATTTCGATTTTTCTCGACTATGTTGAGTTTTTTTGATAGAGAAGCCTAATTTGAGTAATTTCAGTTGAAATTAACTTCGATTTTTTGGATTTTGTCACGATTTTTGCCAAATTTTAATAAATTTATTTGAAATCAACTTGGATTATTTTGGATTTTGTTGAGTATTTTTGTTGTAGGATCTATATTTGAATAAATTTAGATGAAAATAACTTCAATTTTTAGGAATGTGAAAAAATTTTAGTTGGAAGTGTCAAATTTTAATAAATTTATTTGAAACCATCTTCGATTTTTTTTGATATTGTCGAGTATTTTTGTTGTAGGATCTATAATTGAGTAAATTTAGATGAAAATAACTTCAATTTTTTGGATTGTGAAAAAAAATTTACTTGGAAGTGTCAAATTTTAATAAATTTATTTGAAACCAACTTCGATTTTTTTGGATTTTGTTGAGTATTTGTGTTGTAGGATGTATAATTGAGTAAATTTAGATGAAAATAACGACAATTTTTTGGATTGTGAAAAAAAATTTTAGTTGGAAGTGTCAAATTTTAATAAATGTATTTGAAACCAACTTCGATTTTTTTTTATTTTGTTGCGTATTTTTGTTGTAGGGTCTATATTGGAGTAAATTTGGATGAAAATAACTTCAATTTTTAGGATTGTGAAAAAAATTTTAGTTGGAAGTGTCAAATTTTAATAAATTTATTTGAATCCAACTTCGATTTTTTTGGATTTAGTTGAGTATTTTTGTTGTAGGATGTATATTTGAGTAAATTTAGATGAAAATAACGACAATTTTTTGGATTGTGAAAAAAAATTTTAGTTGGAAGTGTCAAATTTTAATAAATTTATTTGAAACCAACTTCGAGTTTTTTTGGATTTTGCCGAGTATTTTTGTTGTAGGATGTATATTTGAGTAAATTTAGATGAGAATAACGACAATTTTTTGGATTGTGAAAAAAAATTTTAGTTGGAACTGTCAAATTTTAATAAATTTATTTGAAACCAGCTTCGATTTTTTTTTTATTTTGTCGAGTATTTTTGTTGTAGGATGTATATTTGAGTAAATTTAGATGAAAATAACGACAATTTTTTGGATTGTGAAAAAAAATTTTAGTTGGAAGTGTCAAATTTTAATTAATTTATTTGAAACCAACTTCGATTTTTTTTTGATTTTGTCGAGTATTTTTGTTGCAGGATGTATATTTGAGTAAATTTAGTTGAAAATAACGACAATTTTTTGGATTGTGAAAAAAAATTTTAGTTGGAAGTGTCAAATTTTAATAAATTTATTTGAAACCAACTTCGATTTTTTTTTATTTTGTTGCGTATTTTTGTTGTAGGGTCTATATTGGAGTAAATTTTGATGAAAATAACTTCAATTTTTAGGATTGTGAAAAAAATATAGTTGGAAGTGTCAAATTTTAATAAATTTATTTGAAACCAACTTCGATTTTTTTTTATTTTGATGAGTATTTTGTTGTAGGATCTATATTTGAGTAAATTTAGATGAAAATAAGTGAATTTTTTGGATTGTGAAAAAAATTTTAGTTGGAAGTGTCAAATTTTAATAAATTTATTTGAAACCAATTTCGATTTTTCTCGACTATGTTGAGTTTTTTTGATAGAGAAGCCTAATTTGAGTAATTTCAGTTGAAATTAACTTCGATTTTTTGGATTTTGTCACGATTTTTGCCAAATTTTATTAAATTTATTTGAAATCAACTTGGATTATTTTGGATTTTGTTGAGTATTTTTGTTGTAGGATCTATATTTGAATAAATTTAGATGAAAATAACTTCAATTTTTAGGAATGTGAAAAAATTTCAGTTGGAAGTGTCAAATTTTAATAAATTTATTTGAAACCATCTTCGATTTTTTTTTATATTGTCGAGTATTTTTGTTGTAGGATCTATATTTGAGTAAATTTAGATGAAAATAACTTCAATTTTTTGGATTGTGAAAAAAAATTTACTTGGAAGTGTCAAATTTTAATAAATTTATTTGAAACCAACTTCGATTTTTTTGGATTTTGTTGAGTATTTGTGTTGTAGGATGTATAATTGAGTAAATTTAGATGAAAATAACGACAATTTTTTGGATTGTGAAAAAAAAATTTAGTTTGGAAGTGTCAAATTTTAATAAATGTATTTGAAACCAACTTCGATTTTTTTTTATTTTGTTGCGTATTTTTGTTGTAGGGTCTATATTGGAGTAAATTTGGATGAAAATAACTTCAATTTTTAGGATTGTGAAAAAAATTTTAGTTGGAAGTGTCAAATTTTAATAAATTTATTTGAAACCAACTTCGATTTTGTTGGATTTTGACGACAATTTCTGTTGTAGGATGTATAATTGAGTAAATTTAGTTGAAAATAACGACAATTTTTTTGGATTGTGAAAAAAAAATATAGTTGGAAGTGTCAAATTTTAATAAATTTGTTTGAATCCAACTTCGATTTTTTTTTATTTTGATGAGTATTTTGTTGTAGGATCTATATTTGAGTAAATTTAGATGAAAATAAGTGAATTTTTTGGATTGTGAAAAAAATTTTAGTTGGAAGTGTCAAATTTTAATAAATTTATTTGAAACCAATTTCGATTTTTCTCGACTATGTTGAGTTTTTTTGATAGAGAAGCCTAATTTGAGTAATTTCAGTTGAAATTAACTTCGATTTTTTGGATTTTGTCACGATTTTTGCCAAATTTTAATAAATTTATTTGAAATCAACTTGGATTATTTTGGATTTTGTTGAGTATTTTTGTTGTAGGATCTATATTTGAATAAATTTAGATGAAAATAACTTCAATTTTTAGGAATGTGAAAAAAATTTAGTTGGAAGTGTCAAATTTTAATAAATTTATTTGAAACCATCTTCGATTTTTTTTTATATTGTCGAGTATTTTTGTTGTAGGATCTATAATTGAGTAAATTTAGATGAAAATAACTTCAATTTTTTGGATTGTGAAAAAAAATTTACTTGGAAGTGTCAAATTTTAATAAATTTATTTGAAACCAACTTCGATTTTTTTGGATTTTGTTGAGTATTTGTGTTGTAGGATGTATAATTGAGTAAATTTAGATGAAAATAACGACAATTTTTTGGATTGTGAAAAAAAATTTTAGTTGGAAGTGTCAAACTTTAATAAATGTATTTGAAACCAACTTCGATTTTTTTTTATTTTGTTGCGTATTTTTGTTGTAGGGTCTATATTGGAGTAAATTTGGATGAAAATAACTTCAATTTTTAGGATTGTGAAAAAAATTTTAGTTGGAAGTGTCAAATTTTAATAAATTTATTTGAATCCAACTTCGATTTTTTTGGATTTAGTTGAGTATTTTTGTTGTAGGATGTATATTTGAGTAAATTTAGATGAAAATAAGTGAATTTTTTGGATTGTGAAAAAAATTTTAGTTGGAAGTGTCAAATTTTAATAAATTTATTTGAAACCAATTTCGATTTTTCTCGACTATGTTGAGTTTTTTTGATAGAGAAGCCTAATTTGAGTAATTTCAGTTGAAATTAACTTCGACTTTTTGGATTTTGTCACGATTTTTGCCAAATTTTAATAAATTTAATTGAAATCAACTTGGATTATTTTGGATTTTGATGAGTATTTTTGTTGTAGGATCTATATTTGAATAAATTTAGATGAAAATAACTTCAATTTTTAGGAATGTGAAAAAAATTTAGTTGGAAGTGTCAAATTTTAATAAATTTATTTGAAACCAACTTCGATTTTGTTGGATTTTGACGAGAATTTCTGTTGTAGGATGTATATTTGAGTAAATTTAGTTGAAAATAACGACAATTTTTTTGGATTGTGAAAAAAAAATTTAGTTTGAAGTGTCAAATTTTAATAAATTTATTTGAAACCAGCTTCGATTTTTTTTTATTTTGTTGAGTATTTTTGTTGTAGGGTCTATATTAGAGTAAATTTTGATGAAAATAACCTCAATTTTAGGATTGTGAAAAAAATTTTAGTTGGAAGTGTCAAATTTTAATAAATTTATTTGAAACCAACTTCGATTTTTCTCGACTATGTTGAGTTTTTTTGATAGAGAAGCCTAATTTGATTTATTTCAGTTGAAATTAACTTAGATTTTTAGGATTTTGTCACGATTTCTGCCAAATTTTAATAAATTTATTTGAAATCAACTTGGATTATTTTGGATTTTGTTGAGTATTTTTGTTGTAGGATCTATATTTGAGTAAATTTAGATGAAAATAACTTCAATTTTTTGGATTGTGAAAAAAATTTAGTTGGAAGTGTCAAATTTTAATAAATGTATTTGAAACCAACTTCGATTTTTTTTTATTTTGTTGCGTATTTTTGTTGTAGGGTCTATATTGGAGTAAATTTGGATGAAAATAACTACAATTTTTAGGATTGTGAAAAAAATTTTAGTTGGAAGTGTCAAATTTTAATAAATTTATTTGAAACCAACTTCGATTTTGTTGGATTTTGACGAGAATTTCTGTTGTAGGATGTATATTTGAGTAAATTTAGTTGAAAATAACGACAATTTTTTTGGATTGTGAAAAAAAAATATAGTTGGAAGTGTCAAATTTTAATAAATTTATTTGAAACCAACTTCGATTTTTTTGGATTTTGTTGAGTATTTGTGTTGTAGGATGTATAATTGAGTAAATTTAGATGAAAATAACGACAATTTTTTGGATTGTGAAAAAAAAATTTAGTTTGGAAGTGTCAAATTTTAATAAATGTATTTGAAACCAACTTCGATTTTTTTTTATTTTGTTGCGTATTTTTGTTGTAGGGTCTATATTGGAGTAAATTTGGATGAAAATAACTTCAATTTTTAGGATTGTGAAAAAAATTTTAGTTGGAAGTGTCAAATTTTAATAAATTTATTTGAAACCAACTTCGATTTTGTTGGATTTTGACGACAATTTCTGTTGTAGGATGTATAATTGAGTAAATTTAGTTGAAAATAACGACAATTTTTTTGGATTGTGAAAAAAAAATATAGTTGGAAGTGTCAAATTTTAATAAATTTGTTTGAATCCAACTTCGATTTTTTTTTATTTTGATGAGTATTTTGTTGTAGGATCTATATTTGAGTAAATTTAGATGAAAATAAGTGAATTTTTTGGATTGTGAAAAAAATTTTAGTTGGAAGTGTCAAATTTTAATAAATTTATTTGAAACCAATTTCGATTTTTCTCGACTATGTTGAGTTTTTTTGATAGAGAAGCCTAATTTGAGTAATTTCAGTTGAAATTAACTTCGATTTTTTGGATTTTGTCACGATTTTTGCCAAATTTTAATAAATTTATTTGAAATCAACTTGGATTATTTTGGATTTTGTTGAGTATTTTTGTTGTAGGATCTATATTTGAATAAATTTAGATGAAAATAACTTCAATTTTTAGGAATGTGAAAAAATTTTAGTTGGAAGTGTCAAATTTTAATAAATTTATTTGAAACCATCTTCGATTTTTTTTGATATTGTCGAGTATTTTTGTTGTAGGATCTATAATTGAGTAAATTTAGATGAAAATAACTTCAATTTTTTGGATTGTGAAAAAAAATTTACTTGGAAGTGTCAAATTTTAATAAATTTATTTGAAACCAACTTCGATTTTTTTGGATTTTGTTGAGTATTTGTGTTGTAGGATGTATAATTGAGTAAATTTAGATGAAAATAACGACAATTTTTTGGATTGTGAAAAAAAATTTTAGTTGGAAGTGTCAAACTTTAATAAATGTATTTGAAACCAACTTCGATTTTTTTTTATTTTGTTGCGTATTTTTGTTGTAGGGTCTATATTGGAGTAAATTTGGATGAAAATAACTTCAATTTTTAGGATTGTGAAAAAAATTTTAGTTGGAAGTGTCAAATTTTAATAAATTTATTTGAATCCAACTTCGATTTTTTTGGATTTAGTTGAGTATTTTTGTTGTAGGATGTATATTTGAGTAAATTTAGATGAAAATAAGTGAATTTTTTGGATTGTGAAAAAAATTTTAGTTGGAAGTGTCAAATTTTAATAAATTTATTTGAAACCAATTTCGATTTTTCTCGACTATGTTGAGTTTTTTTGATAGAGAAGCCTAATTTGAGTAATTTCAGTTGAAATTAACTTCGACTTTTTGGATTTTGTCACGATTTTTGCCAAATTTTAATAAATTTAATTGAAATCAACTTGGATTATTTTGGATTTTGATGAGTATTTTTGTTGTAGGATCTATATTTGAATAAATTTAGATGAAAATAACTTCAATTTTTAGGAATGTGAAAAAAATTTAGTTGGAAGTGTCAAATTTTAATAAATTTATTTGAAACCAACTTCGATTTTGTTGGATTTTGACGAGAATTTCTGTTGTAGGATGTATATTTGAGTAAATTTAGTTGAAAATAACGACAATTTTTTTGGATTGTGAAAAAAAAATTTAGTTTGAAGTGTCAAATTTTAATAAATTTATTTGAAACCAGCTTCGATTTTTTTTTATTTTGTTGAGTATTTTTGTTGTAGGGTCTATATTAGAGTAAATTTTGATGAAAATAACCTCAATTTTAGGATTGTGAAAAAAATTTTAGTTGGAAGTGTCAAATTTTAATAAATTTATTTGAAACCAACTTCGATTTTTCTCGACTATGTTGAGTTTTTTTGATAGAGAAGCCTAATTTGATTTATTTCAGTTGAAATTAACTTAGATTTTTAGGATTTTGTCACGATTTCTGCCAAATTTTAATAAATTTATTTGAAATCAACTTGGATTATTTTGGATTTTGTTGAGTATTTTTGTTGTAGGATCTATATTTGAGTAAATTTAGATGAAAATAACTTCAATTTTTTGGATTGTGAAAAAAATTTAGTTGGAAGTGTCAAATTTTAATAAATGTATTTGAAACCAACTTCGATTTTTTTTTATTTTGTTGCGTATTTTTGTTGTAGGGTCTATATTGGAGTAAATTTGGATGAAAATAACTACAATTTTTAGGATTGTGAAAAAAATTTTAGTTGGAAGTGTCAAATTTTAATAAATTTATTTGAAACCAACTTCGATTTTGTTGGATTTTGACGAGAATTTCTGTTGTAGGATGTATATTTGAGTAAATTTAGTTGAAAATAACGACAAATTTTTTGGATTGTGAAAAAAAAATATAGTTGGAAGTGTCAAATTTTAATAAATTTGTTTGAATCCAACTTCGATTTTTTTTTATTTTGATGAGTATTTTGTTGTAGGATCTATATTTGAGTAAATTTAGATGAAAATAAGTTAATTTTTTGGATTGTGAAAAAAATTTTAGTTGGAAGTGTCAAATTTTAATAAATTTATTTGAAACCAATTTCGATTTTTCTCGACTATGTTGAGTTTTTTTGATAGAGAAGCCTAATTTGAGTAATTTCAGTTGAAATTAACTTCGACTTTTTGGATTTTGTCACGATTTTTGCCAAATTTTAATAAATTTAATTGAAATCAACTTGGATTATTTTGGATTTTGATGAGTATTTTTGTTGTAGGATCTATATTTGAATAAATTTAGATGAAAATAACTTCAATTTTTAGGAATGTGAAAAAAATTTAGTTGGAAGTGTCAAATTTTAATAAATTTATTTGAAACCAACTTCGATTTTGTTGGATTTTGACGAGAATTTCTGTTGTAGGATGTATATTTGAGTAAATTTAGTTGAAAATAACGACAATTTTTTTGGATTGTGAAAAAAAAATTTAGTTTGAAGTGTCAAATTTTAATAAATTTATTTGAAACCAGCTTCGATTTTTTTTTATTTTGTTGAGTATTTTTGTTGTAGGGTCTATATTAGAGTAAATTTTGATGAAAATAACCTCAATTTTAGGATTGTGAAAAAAATTTTAGTTGGAAGTGTCAAATTTTAATAAATTTATTTGAAACCAACTTCGATTTTTCTCGACTATGTTGAGTTTTTTTGATAGAGAAGCCTAATTTGATTTATTTCAGTTGAAATTAACTTAGATTTTTAGGATTTTGTCACGATTTCTGCCAAATTTTAATAAATTTATTTGAAATCAACTTGGATTATTTTGGATTTTGTTGAGTATTTTTGTTGTAGGATCTATATTTGAGTAAATTTAGATGAAAATAACTTCAATTTTTTGGATTGTGAAAAAAATTTAGTTGGAAGTGTCAAATTTTAATAAATTTATTTGAAACCAACTTCGATTTTTTTGGATTTTGTTGCGTATTTTTGTTGTAGGGTCTATATTGGAGTAAATTTTGATGAAAATAACTTCAATTTTTAGGATTTTGAAAAAAAATTTAGTTGGAAGTGTCAAATTTTAATAAATTTATTTGAAACCAATTTCGATTTTTCTCGACTATGTTGAGTTTTATTGATAGAGAAGCCTAATTTGAGTAATTTCAGTTGAAATTAACTTCGATTTTTTGGATTTTGTCACGATTTTTGCCAAATTTTAATAAATTTAATTGAAATCGACTTGGATTATTTTGGATTTTGATGAGTATTTTTGTTGTAGGATCTATATTTGAATAAATTTAGATGAAAATAACTTCAATTTTTAGGAATGTGAAAAAATTTTAGTTGGAAGTGTCAAATTTTAATAAATTTATTTGAAACCATCTTCGTTTTTTCTTGGATTTTGTGGAGTATTTTTGTTGTAGGATCTATATTTGAGTAAATTTAGATGAAAATAACTTCAATTTTTTGGATTGTGAAAAAAATTTACTTGGCAGTGTAAAATTTTAATAAATTTATTTGAAACCAACTTCGATTTTTTTGGATTTTGCTGAGTATTTTTGTTGTAGGATCTATATTTGATTAAATTTAGATGAAAATAACTTCAATTTTAAGGATTGAGAAAAAATTTTTAGTTGGAAGTGTCAAATTTTAATAAATTTATTTGAAACCAACTTCGATTTTTTTCTTATTTTCATGAGTATTTTGTTGTAGGATCTATATTTGAGTAAATTTAGATGAAAATAACGACAATTTTTTTGATAGTGAAAAAAAATTTTAGTTGGAAGTGTCAAATTTTAATAAATTTATTTGAAACCAACTTCGATTTTGTTGGATTTTGACGAGAATTTCTGTTGTAGGATGTATATTTGAGTAAATTTAGTTGAAAATAACGACAATTTTTTTGGATTGTGAAAAAAAAATATAGTTGGAAGTGTCAAATTTTAATAAATTTGTTTGAATCCAACTTCGATTTTTTTTTATTTTGATGAGTATTTTGTTGTAGGATCTATATTTGAGTAAATTTAGATGAAAATAAGTTAATTTTTTGGATTGTGAAAAAAATTTTAGTTGGAAGTGTCAAATTTTAATAAATTTATTTGAAACCAGCTTCGATTTTTTTTTATTTTGTTGAGTATTTTTGTTGTAGGGTCTATATTAGAGTAAATTTTAATGAAAATAACCTCAATTTTAGGATTGTGAAAAAAATTTTAGTTGGAAGTGTCAAATTTTAATAAATTTATTTGAAACCAACTTCGATTTTGGTGGATTTTGACGAGAATTTCTGTTGTAGGATGTATATTTGAGTAAATTTAGTTGAAAATAACGACAATTTTTTTGGATTGTGAAAAAAAAATTTAGTTTGAAGTGTCAAATTTTAATAAATTTATTTGAAACCAGCTTCGATTTTTTTTTATTTTGTTGAGTATTTTTGTTGTAGGGTCTATATTAGAGTAAATTTTGATGAAAATAACCTCAATTTTAGGATTGTGAAAAAAATTTTAGTTGGAAGTGTCAAATTTTAATAAATTTATTTGAAACCAACTTCGATTTTTCTCGACTATGTTGAGTTTTTTTGATAGAGAAGCCTAATTTGATTTATTTCAGTTGAAATTAACTTAGATTTTTAGGATTTTGTCACGATTTCTGCTAAATTTTAATAAATTTATTTGAAATCAACTTGGATTATTTTGGATTTTGTTGAGTATTTTTGTTGTAGGATCTATATTTGAGTAAATTTAGATGAAAATAACTTCAATTTTTTGGATTGTGAAAAAAATTTAGTTGGAAATGTCAAATTTTAATAAATTTATTTGAAACCAACTTCGATTTTTTTGGATTTTGTTGCGTATTTTTGTTGTAGGGTCTATATTGCAGTAAATTTTGATGAAAATAACTTCAATTTTTAGGATTGTTACGAGCCGGGGCTGCGGCAACGCGCGAGGCCGGCGAGAAGGGTATTTCCCAAGGAATACGGTTTATGAGTTTGTTAGTTAGGTGCGCGGACGAACCTGATGCGAAATGAGGGAGCCGCTAGGATTATTGACGGCGAGGACGAACCTGATGCGGAATCAGGGAGCCTCTAGGAATGGAGTCACACGCGGACGAACCTGATGCGAAATCAGGGAGCCGCTAGGATTATTGACGGCGAGGACGAACCTGATGCGAAATCAGGGAGCCTCTAGGAATGGTGAAACGTCGTGAACGAACCCAATGCGAAATCGGGGAGTCACTAGGATAAAGTTCACAGACGAACCTGGTGCTAAACCAGGGAGCTGTTCGGAAGTTGGTAGATTTACAGACGAACCTGATGCGAAATCAGGGAGCTGTAGGATACGGACGAACCTGATGCGAAATCAGGGAGCCGTAGGAGGGTGAGGTTTCGTGGACGAACCCAACGCGAAATCGGGGAGCCACTGGGTTGGGAAATATACCTTGTTTTGGATGAAAGGTTGCGAACGAACCTGATGCTTAATCAGGGAGTCGCGGGAAATGTTAGTAATGCCTCGTAACTCTTAATTAATATTTGATACAACTCGAGCGGTAAAGTTGTATCAGTGGGTGAATGCTACTAATATTATAAGGATCGCTGGGTAAGAGATGGGTTTAACGAATCTACTCGATTTACACGTGAACACCATTCGTATATTCAATAATAGGTTATTGTACAAATGTAAGTGTCGCGATTAAATAAAGAATAAAAGTGTGTGAGTTACCACTAGCTGCACGGTGTTGACGCACTGGCGATGCGGGGCGTAAGAGTGGCTATTTCAAAGTGCCCAATAGAATATAACCCGGACTCGCGGATTCTATGAGGTTAACTATGATTCTGACGGAGACTTTAGCTCGATCTTACTGAATATGACCAACTCTGTACGAGCGTGACACGACGTTGCTCTACGCGTGACTGTACTGCTTTTAACCAACGAGGGTTGAAACCAAAGGGTTTATATAGTCCCAAAAATGAGTGGGGGTTCGTTAGGAGATTTCCATATAAGGAAATCCTTCGGGGTCGTCGTCGTGTCACTCCCGTTCCCATGGTCGTGTTCCAGATGGTCAAGATCACGACCCCCTGAGTGGTATGTGATAAACAAAAAGATTCTTAGGGCGTTTTCCCTTCGCAGACGCGAGCTCGAAAAATTGTTGAGAGCGGCGTATGGGAATATTCCACATACGTAACATCTCCCCCCTAAGATAAAACATCGCGATTCTCGTGATGCTTTTCAAAAGAAGGAAAAAACGCCCCAAAAATCTTTTTATAAGCAAAAATGTAGAAGAGAATTGTCGGGTGTAGGTGTATTAGTGTACTTATCGCTAGGTGTTGTGAGGAGTAAGTGTTTTAATCGTCGCTAGGCACTACGTAGCCGAGCTGCAGCCAGTGCTCAATGATGTCCACTGGTGGTTGTCCGGGTAGTTTTTCGTAGAAGAGTCCAACGTTTGCTTCGAGTGGCGTAATAATTTGGTCGTCGCCAGTGACAGCGAGAGGTAACAGGAGCCAATATGCAAAAATCATGGTTGATTTTCAACTACGTTAAACGTTGCTGGTTTTGCATGGATATCGTAATAGTTTTTCGAACGGATTTTTGCTTTGTTTAGATTATCGGAGGCTATATTGCGAATATTAGTCATGTGCGTTATTAATTCTATTAAATAATCTCCATACGACTTTAGTTTTTCACCGGTTGGAAACGAGGTTGGTTCTCGGGCTGGTTTTCCAAAGATTAATTCGTATGGGGTGAAATTTGTTGCTTCGTGAACGGATGTATTGTAAGAGAACATTGCGAACGGTATTAATAAATCCCAGTCTTCGTAACTATCCATGTAATGCTTGAGGTATTCAGTGAGGACGATGTGGCTTCGTTCCAGAGATCCATTGGTTTGTGGTCTATATCCTGAGGTTGTGATTTGCTTGATTTTGAATATTTCGGAGAGATTGGTCATGAGCGTTCCGATGAAGCTAGTTCCTTTGTCTGTTAGTATTGCGCGAGGTGTACCGTATATTGCGATGAAGTGTCTAGCGAAAGCATCTGCAATTGTAGCAGCTCGAATGTTAGGTATTGCTATGGCTACGCAATATTTCGTTAAGTTATCTTGAATGGTGAGAATATGTCTATTCCCACTGGGTGTAATTGGTAAAGGTCCTACTGTATCCAAGGAAATTTTGTCAAAGGCTCCTATAGGTGTGTCGGTGATTAACATCGGTTGACGAGTTTTTGCTCGAACTAATTTCTGTTCCTGACAACTTTGGCATCTTCGAATGTAGTCTTGAATGTCGTTGCGCATTTGTGACCAATGGAATTTTGATCGGATGCGTTTATATGTTTTCGTTACTCCTTTATGTCCTCCAATTAAACTATCGTGAGCCTCGCAAATGATGTGCTGTCTGTCTTCTTCGGATGGTGTTGTGATGGTACAATTGCATAGGATAATCTGCATGCCCGTTCCTATGAAAACCTCTTCTAAAATTTTGACGAATTCGTTGGATGGTATTTTGTGAAGGTCTCCCGTGGCAGAAATTCGAAATGATTTAATCTGATTTTGATCTAAGGTGTGTCGAAGAGTTTTCAATCCGTTGAGCACATCTACTCTTTTAATATTATCGAAGAAATTGTCTGAGATTATTATACTGAAGGTTTTAAATAATCCATTGTCCGTAGTTATCACATTTCCCTTTTTTGGTTCTTCTGCTAGAAGGTTTGGTTGATTGATTAGTTCAGTGTCTACCAGTAATTTTCCAACGGGGTTTATTAAATTGCAGTCGGCAGAAATGAAGTGTACGTAATGTCCTTCTTCAGCGGTAAAAGTATTTGAAGAAACGATGATTTTATGTGGTCGATCTAATGGGGTTTCTTCCAGATCGTCAAGGTCATTTGGATCCTCGATTTCGGTAGTGGAGAAAGGGTAGGAGTCGATCGTGTGGTCAGGGACCCTAGGTTCGGTTGACCTGTTGTCAGGTGGTTGTCCCACACTTGCTTCGGGCGTTGTACCTGCAGGTAGCTGGTTTATTGAGGGTTGTAAAGGTTCTTCCATGACTTCCGATGGTACTTGCGGGGTACTGAGTAAATCTAGTTGAGTATTTCTTGCATTTTCTATTACAGTATTTTCGAGCGGCTCCTCAAACGATATTAAATTGTCAAATACGGTCTGGTCCTTATCTAAAGGGGCAATTTGTGTAGAATTAGCTGCGGGCGAAAAACTGTTTATGGTTTCCTGGCGTTCATCTGGCATGGTTACCTCTTGAGATAAGCTGGGAAAAGATCGGTTCTTGTATATTATTGGAGAATGTTGAATGTTCCCACGTGCGGTTTCTTCTTCTGAGCTGCTGCTTGTCTCTTGGTACTTGGGTCGGCTTTCTCTATCTCGTCGTAACTGTCGTATGCGGTGCCCGATTGTTTCGATATTGGCATCTGTTTTCGGTATCTGGGCTTTGAAGTCGGGGTCCTGGAGCTCTCGTGGAATAAGTGGTAAGCAGGTAGACGTAGGGTTGCGCGATAATGCGTCTGCGTTCTTATTCGTCTTTCCGGATTTATGGACAACCTGGTACTCGTATTCCAAAAGACGTAGCTTCCACTTCATAAGTCTAGAAGTTGGGTCCTTGACAGAATGTAACCAGACAAGTGGTCTGTGGTCTGTAACAAGGGTGAATGGGGTTCCATAGATGTAGGGCCTGAAGTATCTTACTGCGTAAACCATGGCCAAACATTCCTTTTCCGTAGCTGAATAATTCTTCTCAGGTTTATTTAGGCTGCGGGAGGCATAAGCAATCGGTAGGTCGTTTCCTATCTCCCCTTGGCTAAGTACGGCTCCAATAGCGTAATCAGATGCATCTGTGGTTACAATGAAAGGTTTACTGAAATCAGGGTATTGCAATATGGGCTGTTGACAAAGTTCGTTGCGTAATTGCTTAAAACTCTGGTCTTGTTCTTCTGTCCATTTGAATTTGATGCCTTTTCCTAATAAGTTAATTAATGGTTTTGCTTTTGTGGTAAAATTAGGTACGAATCTTCGGTAATATCCAACAAGTCCCAAGAATTGTTGAATGTTCTTCTGCGATGTGGGTGTTGGAAAATCTTGAACAGCTTTTAATTTCCTAGGATCAGGTCTTACCCCTTCCTTTGAAATAATGTGTCCAAGGTATGCGACTTCCTTTCGCAGGAATTGGCACTTGTTGGTCTGAAGGGTTAATCCGTGTTCTCGAAGGCGGTTTAACAATTTTTTGACTTTGATATTGTGCTCCTGTAACGATGATGCGTAAATCACTATGTCGTCCAAGTAGACAAAGAGGTCTGTTCCTTGAAGTCCAGTGAGTGCTTGGTCCATCAGGCGTTGAAAGGTGGGTGGTGCATTTTTTAATCCGAAAGGCATTCGAGAAAATTCGTAATGTCCATTTGGAGTGGTGAATGCTGTTTTTGCCTTATCCTTCGGGTCCATCTCTATTTGATGAAATCCACTTGCGAGATCAAAAACTGAGAAATATTTGGCTCCTCCTAATCGATCTAAGATCTCTGTGATTTGAGGTAATGGATACCTATCAGAAATGGTTATTTCGTTGAGGCCGCGGAAATCTATTACCAGGCGCCAACGTTTCACTCCGTTTTCGTCTTCTTTCTTCGGTACAATCCATAAGGGTGAATTGTACGGAGATTTTGAAGGCGTAATTATACCGTTTGATAATAGCGCGCTGATTTGTTTTTGAATTTCCTTTTGATGAATGAGAGGATAACGATATTGTCTTGTGTTGATTGGAATATCATTGGATGTATGGATTGAGTGTTTAAAGTCGCGGGCCTTCCCAAGTTTATCTCCAGAAAGATAAAATCGGTCGGGAAAATCTCTAACTAGATTAGTAACGAAATCTAGTTCCTCCTTGTTCAAATGTTTAGTGTTTAGGGCTTCTAAAATTTTTTGTATCCTATCTTCGTGTGTTTTGAATTTTGACGGGTGTTCTGCAGCTGGGTAAGAATCTTCGTCTGATGACCCGAAGATATCGAATGACTCTAATGTTTGTGGTTCTATCTCTACGTCTAGGGGTTCATCGCTGGTATTTGTTGCCATAACGTAGCACTTCCCTTTATTATTCCTCACAACTGCTTCTCCTATGTAAAGATGTTCAAGGGTCTTGATACGCGGTAAATATCCTTCCTTAATCTTCGAGTTTGTAATTGTTATAGCAATCTGTTGCGACGTCCTAGGCTCGATACGATGTTTGGTCGATGTCAATAGTTCTTTCATTTGAGGTAGATCTTGATAATTTGAAAAACGTAGAGGTCGGGTTGGTTTATTTTTTAATACCAGAGTCCCATGATAATAGGAGATTTCAGCCTCTTCCTGTTTTAAAAATGGGCTTCCTATAAGTCCATCTGCTTCTATGGCCAGCTCTTTTACTACATAGAAAAGTGCAGGAGCTTCGTGGATATGAAGAATTGTTGTTCCTAAAGTATGAATTGGATTAGTGGTAATTCCGGTTAACTCGATTTCTTCCCGAGAGTTTATCGCGGCTTTTTCTCCCAGGGCGTTAATGACTACTAAATTAACGGATGCTCCACCGTCGATTAGGAATTCTCCCGTTCCTGACTCCAATTCTGGAACCTTGATGTTGATGCGTGGGGCAGGTGCTTCCTTGATGAGGGTTCCTCTTCGAAGCGGACTGTCCTTTGGCGAGCTTCCTTGTTTCCGCTCATCGTGTCGCCTATACGTTGAGCGCGATTGAAGTTTAAAGACTTGTTTGATTCAACGGACGAATCTCGCGAGTCTCGTTGATATCTAGGGTTACGCGGTTGTTTCCTACAGGACTTTCCGTCATGTCCGGCTGTGCCGCAATGCCAGCAATATAAACTCGGCTTGCGATCTTTATCGGGATTTTTTAAAATAGAATAGTGTTTTTCTCTATCATCTGCGTACGATGAGTCGGAGCGATAAGAAGGGGATTTCGAGGGGCTTCGGTGACGCAAGGTCCAGGCCGTCGTACGTGTCCGTCCTTCTCGTTCTTCTTCAAACCCAGATGTTCTAAGAGGCCGATCCCTGTTCTGGTCGTATCTACTCGGAGAAAGTGGGTACGACACTTCGCGGTCGTGGTGGCGAGAGTTTTCGGTGTAATTATCTCGGCGAGACCACCTGGAGGGTGATTCATTACGGGGCGACTGTCGTCGATTCCTTAATTTCCTATCTATCTGTAGCACGGCGTCGTAAGCTTGTTCAAGTGTTTGAATATCTTGAGTCTGAGCCGACACTTTCCAAGAAATTCGATCCGGTAAACCATCGATGAAGTTTTCCTTAACGTCCTTTTCCATTTCTTTGACGAAATCTTCAGCGTGATCCAGATACCTTTCCCGAATAGCTCCGCGCGCACAATAAACGAGATGGCTAGTTCTGTCGACGTACTGTCGCAGACTTTCTCCTTCGCGTATGCTTAGTTTCGCGATTTCGACTTGAAAATATGACAAACTTCTTCCCGGCGCGAATCTCTTTTTCAGATGTTGGACTAATTTCTTAATAGATTCGAATTTATGTTCTAACGTGCACCTGCGTGCCGGACCGATCAGTTTCGTTAGTATTATCGCAAGATACTCAGCTTCCGTACCCTCAGGAATCAAAGTTAACCCGTCTTCAACATTTTGTGCAAAGCGCGTCAAGGGTGGACTTTCACCGTCGAAGGTTGGAATTGACATAGTAATATTTTGTATACATGTCCGTTGCGTCAAGAGCGACATTGAGTTTGCAATTGAAACTGTCAGGTTCATTATATCATTAGAAGAGACGTTCGCCTGTGCGGTTGCCATCATAAAATTACTAAGTGACTTGACTAGAGAAAACTAGTATATCGTCGATAAAAATTACGAGTGATTTTAACGTATTTAAAAACCCAAATTTACGGCGATTCTAATGCAGTAGCATCCCACCGCTGTCACCAGTTCTGTTACGAGCCGGGGCTGCGGCAACGCGCGAGGCCGGCGAGAAGGGTATTTCCCAAGGAATACGGTTTATGAGTTTGTTAGTTAGGTGCGCGGACGAACCTGATGCGAAATGAGGGAGCCGCTAGGATTATTGACGGCGAGGACGAACCTGATGCGGAATCAGGGAGCCTCTAGGAATGGAGTCACACGCGGACGAACCTGATGCGAAATCAGGGAGCCTCTAGGAATGGTGAAACGTCGTGAACGAACCCAATGCGAAATCGGGGAGTCACTAGGATAAAGTTCACAGACGAACCTGGTGCTAAACCAGGGAGCTGTTCGGAAGTTGGTAGATTTACAGACGAACCTGATGCGAAATCAGGGAGCTGTAGGATACGGACGAACCTGATGCGAAATCAGGGAGCCGTAGGAGGGTGAGGTTTCGTGGACGAACCCAACGCGAAATCGGGGAGCCACTGGGTTGGGAAATATACCTTGTTTTGGATGAAAGGTTGCGAACGAACCTGATGCTTAATCAGGGAGTCGCGGGAAATGTTAGTAATGCCTCGTAACTCTTAATTAATATTTGATACAACTCGAGCGGTAAAGTTGTATCAGTGGGTGAATGCTACTAATATTATAAGGATCGCTGGGTAAGAGATGGGTTTAACGAATCTACTCGATTTACACGTGAACACCATTCGTATATTCAATAATAGGTTATTGTACAAATGTAAGTGTCGCGATTAAATAAAGAATAAAAGTGTGTGAGTTACCACTAGCTGCACGGTGTTGACGCACTGGCGATGCGGGGCGTAAGAGTGGCTATTTCAAAGTGCCCAATAGAATATAACCCGGACTCGCGGATTCTATGAGGTTAACTATGATTCTGACGGAGACTTTAGCTCGATCTTACTGAATATGACCAACTCTGTACGAGCGTGACACGACGTTGCTCTACGCGTGACTGTACTGCTTTTAACCAACGAGGGTTGAAACCAAAGGGTTTATATAGTCCCAAAAATGAGTGGGGGTTCGTTAGGAGATTTCCATATAAGGAAATCCTTCGGGGTCGTCGTCGTGTCACTCCCGTTCCCATGGTCGTGTTCCAGATGGTCAAGATCACGACCCCCTGAGTGGTATGTGATAAACAAAAAGATTCTTAGGGCGTTTTCCCTTCGCAGACGCGAGCTCGAAAAATTGTTGAGAGCGGCGTATGGGAATATTCCACATACGTAACAGGATTTTGAAAAAAAATTTAGTTGGAAGTGTCAAATTTTAATAAATTTATTTGAAACCATCTTCGATTTTTTTGGATTTTGCCGAGTATTTTTGTTGTAGGATGTATATTTGAGAAAATTTAGTTGAAAATTACGACAATTTTTTTGGATTGTGAAAAAAAATTTTAGTTTGAAGTGTCAAATTTTAATAAATTTATTTGAAACCATCTTCGATTTTTTTGGATTTTGCCGAGTATTTTTGTTGTAGGATGTATATTTAAGAAAATTTAGTTGAAAATTACGACAATTTTTTTGGATTGTGAAAAAAAATTTTAGTTTGAAGTGTCAAATTTTAATAAATTTATTTGAAACCAGCTTCGATTTTTTTTTATTTTGTTGAGTATTTTTGTTGTAGGGTCTATATTAGAGTAAATTTGGATGAAAATAACTTCAATTTTTTGGATTGTGAAAAAAAATTTTAGTTGGAAGTGTCAAATTTTAATCAATTTATTTGAATCCAACTTCGATTTTTTTGGATTTAGTTGAGTATTTTTGTTGTAGGATGTATATTTGAGTAAATTTAGATGAAAATAACGACAATTTTTTGGATTGTGAAAAAAAATTTTAGTTGGAAGTGTCAAATTTTAATAAATTTATTTGAAACCAACTTCGAGTTTTTTTGGATTTTGCCGAGTATTTTTGTTGTAGGATGTATATTTGAGTAAATTTAGATGAGAATAACGACAATTTTTTGGATTGTGAAAAAAAATTTTAGTTGGAACTGTCAAATTTTAATAAATTTATTTGAAACCAGCTTCGGTTTTTTTTTTATTTTGTCGAGTATTTTTGTTGCAGGATGTATATTTGAGTAAATTTAGTTGAAAATAACGACAATTTTTTGGATTGTGAAAAAAAATTTTAGTTGGAAGTGTCAAATTTTAATAAATTTATTTGAAACCAACTTCGATTTTTTTTTATTTTGATGAGTATTTTGTTGTAGGATCTATATTTGAGTAAATTTAGATGAAAATAAGTGAATTTTTTGGATTGTGAAAAAAATTTTAGTTGGAAGTGTCAAATTTTAATAAATTTATTTGAAACCAATTTCGATTTTTCTCGACTATGTTGAATTTTTTTGATAGAGAAGCCTAATTTGAGTAATTTCAGTTGAAATTAACTTCGATTTTTTGGATTTTGTCACGATTTTTGCCAAATTTTAATAAATGTAATTGAAATCGACTTGGATTATTTTGGATTTTGATGAGTATTTTTGTTGTAGGATCTATATTTGAATAAATTTAGATGAAAATAACTTCAATTTTTAGGAATGTGAAAAAATTTTAGTTGGAAGTGTCAAATTTTAATAAATTTATTTGAAACCAGCTTCGATTTTTTTTTATTTTGTTGAGTATTTTTGTTGTAGGGTCTATATTAGAGTAAATTTTTATGAAAATAACCTCAATTTTAGGATTGTGAAAAAAATTTTAGTTGGAAGTGTCAAATTTTAATAAATTTATTTGAAACCAACTTCGATTTTTCTCGACTATGTTGAGTTTTTTTGATAGAGAAGCCTAATTTGATTTATTTCAGTTGAAATTAACTTAGATTTTTAGGATTTTGTCACGATTTCTGCTAAATTTTAATAAATTTATTTGAAATCAACTTGGATTATTTTGGATTTTGTTGAGTATTTTTGTTGTAGGATCTATATTTGAGTAAATTTAGATGAAAATAACTTCAATTTTTTGGATTGTGAAAAAAATTTAGTTGGAAGTGTCAAATTTTAATAAATTTATTTGAAACCAACTTCGATTTTTTTGGATTTTGTTGCGTATTTTTGTTGTAGGGTCTATATTGCAGTAAATTTTGATGAAAATAACTTCAATTTTTAGGATTTTGAAAAAAAATTTAGTTGGAAGTGTCAAATTTTAATAAATTTATTTGAAACCAACTTCGATTTTTTTGGATTTAGTTGAGTATTTTTGTTGTAGGATGTATATTTGAGTAAATTTAGATGAAAATAACGACAATTTTTTGGATTGTGAAAAAAAATTTTAGTTGGAAGTGTCAAATTTTAATAAATTTATTTGAAACCAACTTCGAGTTTTTTTGGATTTTGCCGAGTATTTTTGTTGTAGGATGTATATTTGAGTAAATTTAGATGAGAATAACGACAATTTTTTGGATTGTGAAAAAAAATTTTAGTTGGAACTGTCAAATTTTAATAAATTTATTTGAAACCAGCTTCGGTTTTTTTTTTATTTTGTCGAGTATTTTTGTTGTAGGATGTATATTTGAGTAAATTTAGATGAAAATAACGACAATTTTTTGGATTGTGAAAAAAAATTTTAGTTGGAAGTGTCAAATTTTAATTAATTTATTTGAAACCAACTTCGATTTTTTTTGGATTTTGTCGAGTATTTTTGTTGCCGGATGTATATTTGAGAAAATTTAGTTGAAAATAACGACAATTTTTTGGATTGTGAAAAAAAATTTTAGTTGGAAGTGTCAAATTTTAATAAATTTATTTGAAACCAACATCGATTTTTTTGGATTTTGTTGCGTATTTTTGTTGTAGGATCTATATTTGAATAAATTTAGATGAAAATAACTTCAATTTTTTGGATTGTGAAAAAAAATTTACTTGGAAGTGTCAAATTTTAATAAATTTATTTGAAACCAACTTCGATTTTTTTGGATTTTGTTGAGTATTTGTGTTGTAGGATGTATAATTGAGTAAATTTAGATGAAAATAACGACAATTTTTTGGATTGTGAAAAAAAATTTTAGTTTGGAAGTGTCAAATTTTAATAAATGTATTTGAAACCAACTTCGATTTTTTTTTATTTTGTTGCGTATTTTTGTTGTAGGGTCTATATTGGAGTAAATTTGGATGAAAATAACTTCAATTTTTAGGATTGTGAAAAAAAATTTAGTTGGAAGTGACAAATTTTAATAAATTTATTTGAAACCAACTTCGATTTTGTTGGATTTTGACGAGAATTTCTGTTGTAGGATGTATAATTGAGTAAATTTAGTTGAAAATAACGACAATTTTTTTGGATTGTGAAAAAAAAATATAGTTGGAAGTGTCAAATTTTAATAAATTTGTTTGAATCCAACTTCGATTTTTTTTTATTTTGATGAGTATTTTGTTGTAGGATCTATATTTGAGTAAATTTAGATGAAAATAAGTTAATTTTTTGGATTGTGAAAAAAATTTTAGTTGGAAGTGTCAAATTTTAATAAATTTATTTGAAACCAATTTCGATTTTTCTCGACTATGTTGAGTTTTTTTGATAGAGAAGCCTAATTTGAGTAATTTCAGTTGAAATTAACTTCGACTTTTTGGATTTTGTCACGATTTTTGCCAAATTTTAATAAATTTAATTGAAATCAACTTGGATTATTTTGGATTTTGATGAGTATTTTTGTTGTAGGATCTATATTTGAATAAATTTAGATGAAAATAACTTCAATTTTTAGGAATGTGAAAAAAATTTAGTTGGAAGTGTCAAATTTTAATAAATTTATTTGAAACCAACTTCGATTTTGTTGGATTTTGCCGAGTATTTTTGTTGTAGGATGTATATTTGAGTAAATTTAGATGAGAATAACGACAATTTTTTGGATTGTGAAAAAAAATTTTAGTTGGAACTGTCAAATTTTAATAAATTTATTTGAAACCAGCTTCGGTTTTTTTTTTATTTTGTCGAGTATTTTTGTTGTAGGATGTATATTTGAGTAAATTTAGATGAAAATAACGACAATTTTTTGGATTGTGAAAAAAAATTTTAGTTGGAAGTGTCAAATTTTAATTAATTTATTTGAAACCAACTTCGATTTTTTTTGGATTTTGTCGAGTATTTTTGTTGCAGGATGTATATTTGAGAAAATTTAGTTGAAAATAACGACAATTTTTTGGATTGTGAAAAAAAATTTTAGTTGGAAGTGTCAAATTTTAATAAATTTATTTGAAACCAACATCGATTTTTTTGGATTTTGTTGCGTATTTTTGTTGTAGGATCTATATTTGAATAAATTTAGATGAAAATAACTTCAATTTTTTGGATTGTGAAAAAAAATTTACTTGGAAGTGTCAAATTTTAATAAATTTATTTGAAACCAACTTCGATTTTTTTGGATTTTGTTGAGTATTTGTGTTGTAGGATGTATAATTGAGTAAATTTAGATGAAAATAACGACAATTTTTTGGATTGTGAAAAAAAATTTTAGTTTGGAAGTGTCAAATTTTAATAAATGTATTTGAAACCAACTTCGATTTTTTTTTATTTTGTTGCGTATTTTTGTTGTAGGGTCTATATTGGAGTAAATTTGGATGAAAATAACTTCAATTTTTAGGATTGTGAAAAAAAATTTAGTTGGAAGTGTCAAATTTTAATAAATTTATTTGAAACCAACTTCGATTTTGTTGGATTTTGACGAGAATTTCTGTTGTAGGATGTATAATTGAGTAAATTTAGTTGAAAATAACGACAATTTTTTTGGATTGTGAAAAAAAAATATAGTTGGAAGTGTCAAATTTTAATAAATTTGTTTGAATCCAACTTCGATTTTTTTTTATTTTGATGAGTATTTTGTTGTAGGATCTATATTTGAGTAAATTTAGATGAAAATAAGTTAATTTTTTGGATTGTGAAAAAAATTTTAGTTGGAAGTGTCAAATTTTAATAAATTTATTTGAAACCAATTTCGATTTTTCTCGACTATGTTGAGTTTTTTTGATAGAGAAGCCTAATTTGAGTAATTTCAGTTGAAATTAACTTCGACTTTTTGGATTTTGTCACGATTTTTGCCAAATTTTAATAAATTTAATTGAAATCAACTTGGATTATTTTGGATTTTGATGAGTATTTTTGTTGTAGGATCTATATTTGAATAAATTTAGATGAAAATAACTTCAATTTTTAGGAATGTGAAAAAAATTTAGTTGGAAGTGTCAAATTTTAATAAATTTATTTGAAACCAACTTCGATTTTGTTGGATTTTGACGAGAATTTCTGTTGTAGGATGTATATTTGAGTAAATTTAGTTGAAAATAACGACAATTTTTTTGGATTGTGAAAAAAAAATTTAGTTTGAAGTGTCAAATTTTAATAAATTTATTTGAAACCAGCTTCGATTTTTTTTTATTTTGTTGAGTATTTTTGTTGTAGGGTCTATATTAGAGTAAATTTTGATGAAGATAACCTCAATTTTAGGATTGTGAAAAAAATTTTAGTTGGAAGTGTCAAATTTTAATAAATTTATTTGAAACCAACTTCGATTTTTCTCGACTATGTTGAGTTTTTTTGATAGAGAAGCCTAATTTGATTTATTTCAGTTGAAATTAACTTAGATTTTTAGGATTTTGTCACGATTTCTGCCAAATTTTAATAAATTTATTTGAAATCAACTTGGATTATTTTGGATTTTGTTGAGTATTTTTGTTGTAGGATCTATATTTGAGTAAATTTAGATGAAAATAACTTCAATTTTTTGGATTGTGAAAAAAATTTAGTTGGAAGTGTCAAATTTTAATAAATTTATTTGAAACCAACTTCGATTTTTTTGGATTTTGTTGTGTATTTTTGTTGTAGGGTCTATATTGGAGTAAATTTTGATGAAAATAACTTCAATTTTTAGGATTTTGAAAAAAAATTTAGTTGGAATTGTCAAATTTTAATAAATTTATTTGAAACCAATTTCGATTTTTCTCGACTATGTTGAGTTTTATTGATAGAGAAGCCTAATTTGAGTAATTTCAGTTGAAATTAACTTCGATTTTTTGGATTTTGTCACGATTTTTGTCAAATTTTAATAAATTTATTTGAAATCAACTTGGATTATTTTGGATTTTGTTGAGTATTTTTGTGGTAGGATCTATATTTGAATAAATTTAGATGAAAATAACTTCAATTTTTAGGAATGTGAAAAAATTTTAGTTGGAAGTGTCAAATTTTAATAAATTTATTTGAAACCATCTTCGTTTTTTCTTGGATTTTGTGGAGTATTTTTGTTGTAGGATCTATATTTGAGTAAATTTAGATGAAAATAACTTCAATTTTTTGGATTGTGAAAAAAATTTACTTGGCAGTGTAAAATTTTAATAAATTTATTTGAAACCAACTTCGATTTTTTTGGATTTTGCTGAGTATTTTTGTTGTAGGATCTATATTTGAGTAAATTTAGATGAAAATAACTTCAATTTTAAGGATTGAGAAAAAATTTTTAGTTGGAAGTGTCAAATTTTAATAAATTTATTTGAAACCAACTTCGATTTTTTTCTTATTTTCATGAGTATTTTGTTGTAGGATCTATATTTGAGTAAATTTAGATGAAAATAACGACAATTTTTTTGATAGTGAAAAAAAATTTTAGTTGGAAGTGTCAAATTTTAATAAATTTATTTGAAACCAACTTCGATTTTTTTTGGATTTTGTTGTGTATTTTTGTTGTAGGGTCTATATTAGAGTAAATTTTAATGAAAAAACCTTCAATTTTTAGGATTGTGAAAAAAATTTTACTTGGAAGTGTCAAATTTTAATAAATTTATTTGAAACCAACTTCGATTTTTTTGGATTTTGTTGAGTATTTGTGTTGTAGGATGTATATTTGAGTAAATTTAGAAGAAAATAACGACAATTTATTGGATTGTGAAAAAAAATTTTACTTGGAAGTGTCAAATTTTAATAAATTTATTTGAAACCAACTTCGATTTTTTTGGATTTTGTTGAGTATTTGTGTTGTAGGATGTATAATTGAGTAAATTTAGATGAAAATAACGACAATTTTTTTGATTGTGAAAAAAAATTTTAGTTGGAAGTGTCAAATTTTAATAAATGTATTTGAAACCAACTTCGATTTTTTTGGATTTTGTTGAGTATTTGTGTTGTAGGATGTATAATTGAGTAAATTTAGATGAAAATAACGACAACTTTTTGGACTGTGAAAAAAAATTTTAGTTGGAAGTGTCAAATTTTAATAAATGTATTTGAAACCAACTTCGATTTTTTTTTATTTTGTTGCGTATTTTTGTTGTAGGGTCTATATTGGAGTAAATTTGGATGAAAATAACGACAATTTTTTTGGATTGTGAAAAAAAAATATAGTTGGAAGTGTCAAATTTTAATAAATTTGTTTGAATCCAACTTCGATTTTTTTTTATTTTGATGAGTATTTTGTTGTAGGATCTATATTTGAGTAAATTTAGATGAAAATAAGTTAATTTTTTGGATTGTGAAAAAAATTTTAGTTGGAAGTGTCAAATTTTAATAAATTTATTTGAAACCAATTTCGATTTTTCTCGACTATGTTGAGTTTTTTTGATAGAGAAGTCTAATTTGAGTAATTTCAGTTGAAATTATCTTCGACTTTTTGGATTTTGTCACGATTTTTGCCAAATTTTAATAAATTTAATTGAAATCAACTTGGATTATTTTGGATTTTGATGAGTATTTTTGTTGTAGGATCTATATTTGAATAAATTTAGATGAAAATAACTTCAATTTTTAGGAATGTGAAAAAAATTTAGTTGGAAGTGTCAAATTTTAATAAATTTATTTGAAACCAACTTCGATTTTGGTGCATTTTGACGAGAATTTCTGTTGTAGGATGTATATTTGAGTAAATTTAGTTGAAAATAACGACAATTTTTTTGGATTGTGAAAAAAAAATTTAGTTTGAAGTGTCACATTTTAATAAATTTATTTGAAACCAGCTTCGATTTTTTTTTATTTTGTTGAGTATTTTTGTTGTAGGGTCTATATTAGAGTAAATTTTGATGAAAATAACCTCAATTTTAGGATTGTGAAAAAAATTTTAGTTGGAAGTGTCAAATTTTAATAAATTTATTTGAAACCAACTTCGATTTTTTTGGATTTTGTTGCGTATTTTTGTTGTAGGATCTATATTTGAATAAATTTAGATGAAAATAACTTCAATTTTTTGGATTGTGAAAAAAAATTTACTTGGAAGTGTCAAATTTTAATAAATTTATTTGAAACCAACTTCGATTTTTTTGGATTTTGTTGAGTATTTGTGTTGTAGGATGTATAATTGAGTAAATTTAGATGAAAATAACGACAATTTTTTGGATTGTGAAAAAAAATTTTAGTTTGGAAGTGTCAAATTTTAATAAATGTATTTGAAACCAACTTCGATTTTTTTTTATTTTGTTGCGTATTTTTGTTGTAGGGTCTATATTGGAGTAAATTTGGATGAAAATAACTTCAATTTTTAGGATTGTGAAAAAAAATTTAGTTGGAAGTGTCAAATTTTAATAAATTTATTTGAAACCAACTTCGATTTTGTTGGATTTTGACGAGAATTTCTGTTGTAGGATGTATAATTGAGTAAATTTAGTTGAAAATAACGACAATTTTTTTGGATTGTGAAAAAAAAATATAGTTTGAAGTGTCAAATTTTAATAAATTTATTTGAAACCATCTTCGATTTTTTTGGATTTTGCCGAGTATTTTTGTTGTAGGATGTATATTTAAGAAAATTTAGTTGAAAATTACGACAATTTTTTTGGATTGTGAAAAAAATTTTTAGTTTGAAGTGTCAAATTTTAATAAATTTATTTGAAACCAGCTTCGATTTTTTTTTATTTTGTTGAGTATTTTTGTTGTAGGGTCTATATTAGAGTAAATTTGGATGAAAATAACTTCAATTTTTTGGATTGTGAAAAAAAATTTTAGTTGGAAGTGTCAAATTTTAATAAATTTATTTGAATCCAACTTCGATTTTTTTGGATTTAGTTGAGTATTTTTGTTGTAGGATGTATATTTGAGTAAATTTAGATGAAAATAACGACAATTTTTTGGATTGTGAAAAAAATTTAGTTGGAAGTGTCAAATTTTAACAAATTTATTTGAAACCAACTTCGATTTTGTTGGATTTAGTAGAGTATTTTTGTTGTAGGATCCATATTTGAGTAAATTTAGATGAAAATAACTTCAATTTTTTGGATTGTGAAAAAAATTTTAGTTGGAAGTGTCAAATTTTAATAAATTTATTTGAAACCAACTTCGATTTTTTTGGATTTTGTTGCGTATTTTTGTTGTAGGGTCTATATTGGAGTAAATTTTGATGAAAATAACTTCAATTTTTAGGATTGTGAAAAAAAATTTAGTTGGAAGTGTCAAATTTTAATAAATTTATTTGAAACCAATTTCGATTTTTCTCGACTATGTTGAGTTTTTTTGATAGAGAAGCCTAATTTGAGTAATTTCAGTTGAAATTAACTTCGATTTTTTGGATTTTGTCACGATTTTTGCCAAATTTTAATAAATTTATTTGAAATCAACTTGGATTATTTTGGATTTTGTTGAGTATTTTTGTTGTAGGATCTATATTTGAATAAATTTAGATGAAAATAACTTCAATTTTTAGGAATGTGAAAAAAATTTTAGTTGGAAGTGTCAAATTTTAATAAATTTATTTGAAACCATCTTCGATTTTTTTGGATTTTGCCGAGTATTTTTGTTGTAGGATGTATATTTGAGAAAATTTAGTTGAAAATTACGACAATTTTTTTGGATTGTGAAAAAAAATTTTAGTTTGAAGTGTCAAATTTTAATAAATTTATTTGAAACCAGCTTCGATTTTTTTTTATTTTGTTGAGTATTTTTGTTGTAGGGTCTATATTAGAGTAAATTTTGATGAAAATAACGACAATTTTTTGGATTGTGAAAAAAAATTTTAGTTGGAAGTGTCAAATTTTAATAAATTTATTTGAAACCAACTTCGAGTTTTTTTGGATTTTGCCGAGTATTTTTGTTGTAGGATGTATATTTGAGTAAATTTAGATGAGAATAACGACAATTTTTTGGATTGTGAAAAAAAATTTTAGTTGGAACTGTCAAATTTTAATAAATTTATTTGAAACCAGCTTCGATTTTTTTTTTATTTTGTCGAGTATTTTTGTTGTAGGATGTATATTTGAGTAAATTTAGATGAAAATAACGACAATTTTTTGGATTGTGAAAAAAAATTTTAGTTGGAAGTGTCAAATTTTAATAAATTTATTTGAAACCAACTTCGATTTTTTTGGATTTTGTTGCGTATTTTTGTTGTAGGGTCTATATTGGAGTAAATTTTGATGAAAATAACTTCAATTTTTAGGATTGTGAAAAAAATATAGTTGGAAGTGTCAAATTTTAATAAATTTATTTGAAACCAACTTCGATTTTTTTTTATTTTGATGAGTATTTTGTTGTAGGATCTATATTTGAGTAAATTTAGATGAAAATAAGTGAATTTTTTGGATTGTGAAAAAAATTTTAGTTGGAAGTGTCAAATTTTAATAAATTTATTTGATACCAATTTCGATTTTTCTCGACTATGTTGAGTTTTTTTGATAGAGAAGCCTAATTTGAGTAATTTCATTTGAAATTAACTTCGATTTTTTGGATTTTGTCTCGATTTTTGCCAAATTTTAATAAATTTAATAGAAATCGACTTGGATTATTTTGGATTTTGATGAGTATTTTTGTTGTAGGATCTATATTTGAATAAATTTAGATGAAAATAACTTCAATTTTTAGGAATGTGAAAAAATTTTAGTTGGAAGTGTCAAATTTTAATAAATTTATTTGAAACCATCTTCGTTTTTTCTTGGATTTTGTGGAGTATTTTTGTTGTAGGATCTATATTTGAGTAAATTTAGATGAAAATAACTTCAATTTTTTGGATTGTGAAAAAAATTTACTTGGCAGTGTAAAATTTTAATAAATTTATTTGAAACCAACTTCGATTTTTTTGGATTTTGCTGAGTATTTTTGTTGTAGGATCTATATTTGAGTAAATTTAGATGAAAATAACTTCAATTTTAAGGATTGAGAAAAAATTTTTAGTTGGAAGTGTCAAATTTTAATAAATTTATTTGAAACCAACTTCGATTTTTTTCTTATTTTCATGAGTATTTTGTTGTAGGATCTATATTTGAGTAAATTTAGATGAAAATAACGACAATTTTTTTGATAGTGAAAAAAAATTTTAGTTGGAAGTGTCAAATTTTAATAAATTTATTTGAAACCAACTTCGATTTTTTTTGGATTTTGTTGTGTATTTTTGTTGTAGGGTCTATATTAGAGTAAATTTTGATGAAAAAACCTTCAATTTTTAGGATTGTCAAAAAAATTTTACTTGGAAGTGTCAAATTTTAATAAATTTATTTGAAACCAACTTCGATTTTTTTTGATTTTGTTGCGTATTTTTGTTGTAGGGTCTATATTGGAGTAAATTTGGATGAAAATAACGACAATTTTTTTGGATTGTGAAAAAAAAATATAGTTGGAAGTGTCAAATTTTAATAAATTTGTTTGAATCCAACTTCGATTTTTTTTTATTTTGATGAGTATTTTGTTGTAGGATCTATATTTGAGTAAATTTAGATGAAAATAAGTTAATTTTTTGGATTGTGAAAAAAATTTTAGTTGGAAGTGTCAAATTTTAATAAATTTATTTGAAACCAATTTCGATTTTTCTCGACTATGTTGAGTTTTTTTGATAGAGAAGTCTAATTTGAGTAATTTCAGTTGAAATTATCTTCGACTTTTTGGATTTTGTCACGATTTTTGCCAAATTTTAATAAATTTAATTGAAATCAACTTGGATTATTTTGGATTTTGATGAGTATTTTTGTTGTAGGATCTATATTTGAATAAATTTAGATGAAAATAACTTCAATTTTTAGGAATGTGAAAAAAATTTAGTTGGAAGTGTCAAATTTTAATAAATTTATTTGAAACCAACTTCGATTTTGGTGCATTTTGACGAGAATTTCTGTTGTAGGATGTATATTTGAGTAAATTTAGTTGAAAATAACGACAATTTTTTTGGATTGTGAAAAAAAAATTTAGTTTGAAGTGTCACATTTTAATAAATTTATTTGAAACCAGCTTCGATTTTTTTTTATTTTGTTGAGTATTTTTGTTGTAGGGTCTATATTAGAGTAAATTTTGATGAAAATAACCTCAATTTTAGGATTGTGAAAAAAATTTTAGTTGGAAGTGTCAAATTTTAATAAATTTATTTGAAACCAACTTCGATTTTTTTGGATTTTGTTGCGTATTTTTGTTGTAGGATCTATATTTGAATAAATTTAGATGAAAATAACTTCAATTTTTTGGATTGTGAAAAAAAATTTACTTGGAAGTGTCAAATTTTAATAAATTTATTTGAAACCAACTTCGATTTTGTTGGATTTTGACGAGAATTTCTGTTGTAGGATGTATAATTGAGTAAATTTAGTTGAAAATAACGACAATTTTTTTGGATTGTGAAAAAAAAATATAGTTGGAAGTGTCAAATTTTAATAAATTTGTTTGAATCCAACTTCGATTTTTTTTTATTTTGATGAGTATTTTGTTGTAGGATCTATATTTGAGTAAATTTAGATGAAAATAAGTTAATTTTTTGGATTGTGAAAAAAATTTTAGTTGGAAGTGTCAAATTTTAATAAATTTATTTGAAACCAATTTCGATTTTTCTCGACTATGTTGAGTTTTTTTGATAGAGAAGCCTAATTTGAGTAATTTCAGTTGAAATTAACTTCGACTTTTTGGATTTTGTCACCATTTTTGCCAAATTTTAATAAATTTAATTGAAATCAACTTGGATTATTTTGGATTTTGATGAGTATTTTTGTTGTAGGATCTATATTTGAATAAATTTAGATGAAAATAACTTCAATTTTTAGGAATGTGAAAAAAATTTAGTTGGAAGTGTCAAATTTTAATAAATTTATTTGAAACCAACTTCGATTTTGTTGGATTTTGACGAGAATTTCTGTTGTAGGATGTATATTTGAGTAAATTTAGTTGAAAATAACGACAATTTTTTTGGATTGTGAAAAAAAAATTTAGTTTGAAGTGTCAAATTTTAATAAATTTATTTGAAACCAGCTTCGATTTTTTTTTATTTTGTTGAGTATTTTTGTTGTAGGGTCTATATTAGAGTAAATTTTGATGAAGATAACCTCAATTTTAGGATTGTGAAAAAAATTTTAGTTGGAAGTGTCAAATTTTAATAAATTTATTTGAAACCAACTTCGATTTTTCTCGACTATGTTGAGTTTTTTTGATAGAGAAGCCTAATTTGATTTATTTCAGTTGAAATTAACTTAGATTTTTAGGATTTTGTCACGATTTCTGCCAAATTTTAATAAATTTATTTGAAATCAACTTGGATTATTTTGGATTTTGTTGAGTATTTTTGTTGTAGGATCTATATTTGAGTAAATTTAGATGAAAATAACTTCAATTTTTTGGATTGTGAAAAAAATTTAGTTGGAAGTGTCAAATTTTAATAAATTTATTTGAAACCAACTTCGATTTTTTTGGATTTTGTTGCGTATTTTTGTTGTAGGGTCTATATTGGAGTAAATTTTGATGAAAATAACTTCAATTTTTAGGATTTTGAAAAAAAATTTAGTTGGAAGTGTCAAATTTTAATAAATTTATTTGAAACCAATTTCGATTTTTCTCGACTATGTTGAGTTTTATTGATAGAGAAGCCTAATTTGAGTAATTTCAGTTGAAATTAACTTCGATTTTTTGGATTTTGTCACGATTTTTGTCAAATTTTAATAAATTTATTTGAAATCAACTTGGATTATTTTGGATTTTGTTGAGTATTTTTGTGGTAGGATCTATATTTGAGTAAATTTAGATGAAAATAACTTCAATTTTTTGGATTGTGAAAAAAATTTAGTTGGGAGTGTCAAATTTTAACAAATTTATTTGAAACCAACTTCGATTTTTTTGGATTTAGTAGAGTATTTTTGTTGTAGGATCCATATTTGAGTAAATTTAGATGAAAATAACTTCAATTTTTTGGATTGTGAAAAAAATTTTAGTTGGAAGTGTCAAATTTTAATAAATTTATTTGAAACCAACTTCGATTTTTTTGGATTTTGTTGCGTATTTTTGTTGTAGGGTCTATATTGGAGTAAATTTTGATGAAAATAACTTCAATTTTTAGGATTGTGAAAAAAAATTTAGTTGGAAGTGTCAAATTTTAATAAATTTATTTGAAACCAATTTCGAGTTTTCTCGACTATGTTGAGTTTTTTTGATAGAGAAGCCTAATTTGAGTAATTTCAGTTGAAATTAACTTTGATTTTTTGGATTTTGTCACGATTTTTGCCAAATTTTAATAAATTTATTTGAAATCAACTTGGATTATTTTGGATTTTGTTGAGTATTTTTGTTGTAGGATCTATATTTGAATAAATTTAGATGAAAATAACTTCAATTTTTAGGAATGTGAAAAAAATTTTAGTTGGAAGTGTCAAATTTTAATAAATTTATTTGAAACCATCTTCGATTTTTTTGGATTTTGCCGAGTATTTTTGTTGTAGGATGTATATTTGAGAAAATTTAGTTGAAAATTACGACAATTTTTTTGGATTGTGAAAAAAAATTTTAGTTTGAAGTGTCAAATTTTAATAAATTTATTTGAAACCAGCTTCGATTTTTTTTTATTTTGTTGAGTATTTTTGTTGTAGGGTCTATATTAGAGTAAATTTTGATGAAAATAACTTCAATTTTTAGGATTGTGAAAAAAAATTTAGTTGGAAGTGTCAAATTTTAATAAATTTATTTGAAACCAATTTCGATTTTTCTCGACTATGTTGAGTTTTTTTGATAGAGAAGCCTAATTTGAGTAATTTCAGTTGAAATTAACTTCGATTTTTTGGATTTTGTCACGATTTTTGCCAAATTTTAATAAATTTATTTGAAATCAACTTGGATTATTTTGGATTTAGTAGAGTATTTTTGTTGTAGGATCCATATTTGAGTAAATTTAGATGAAAATAACTTCAATTTTTTGGATTGTGAAAAAAATTTACTTGGAAGTGTCAAATTTTAATAAATTTATTTGAAACCAACTTCGATTTTTTTGGATTTTGTTGAGTATTTGTGTTGTAGGATGTATAATTGAGTACATTTAGATGAAAATAACGACAATTTTTTGGATTGTGAAAAAAAATTTTAGTTGGATGTGTCAAATTTTAATAAATGTATTTGAAACCAACTTCGATTTTTTTTTATTTTGTTGCGTATTTTTGTTGTAGGGTCTATATTGGAGTAAATTTGGATGAAAATAACTTCAATTTTTTGGATTGTGAAAAAAAATTTTAGTTGGAAGTGTCAAATTTTAATAAATTTATATGAATCCAACTTCGATTTTTTTGGATTTAGTTGAGTATTTTTGTTGTAGGATGTATATTTGAGTAAATTTAGATGAAAATAACGACAATTTTTTGGATTGTAAAAAAAAATTTTAGTTGGAAGTGTCAAATTTTAATAAATTTATTTGAACCCAACTTCGAGTTTTTTTGGATTTTGCCGAGTATTTTTGTTGTAGGATGTATATTTGAGTAAATTTAGATGAGAATAACGACAATTTTTTGGATTGTGAAAAAAAATTTTAGTTGGAACTGTCAAATTTTAATAAATTTATTTGAAACCAGCTTCGGTTTTTTTTTTATTTTGTAGAGTATTTTTGTTGTAGGATGTATATTTGAGTAAATTTAGATGAAAATAACGACAATTTTTTGGATTGTGAAAAAAAATTTTAGTTGGAAGTGTCAAATTTTAATTAATTTATTTGAAACCAACTTCGATTTTTTTTGGATTTTGTCGAGTATTTTTGTTGCAGGATGTATATTTGAGTAAATTTAGTTGAAAATAACGACAATTTTTTGGATTGTGAAAAAAAATTTTAGTTGGAAGTGTCAAATTTTAATAAATTTATTTGAAACCAACTTCGATTTTTTTGGATTTTGTTGCGTATTTTTGTTGTAGGGTCTATATTGGAGTAAATTTTGATGAAAATAACTTCAATTTTTAGGATTGTGAAAAAAATATAGTTGGAAGTGTCAAATTTTAATAAATTTATATGAAACCAACTTCGATTTTTTTTTATTTTGATGAGTATTTTGTTGTAGGATCTATATTTGAGTAAATTTAGATGAAAATAAGTGAATTTTTTGGATTGTGAAAAAAATTTTAGTTGGAAGTGTCAAATTTTAATAAATTTATTTGAAACCAATTTCGATTTTTCTCGACTATGTTGAGTTTTTTTGATAGAGAAGCCTAATTTGAGTAATTTCAGTTGAAATTAACTTCGATTTTTTGGATTTTGTCACGATTTTTGCCAAATTTTAATAAATTTAATTGAAATCGACTTGGATTATTTTGGATTTTGATGAGTATTTTTGTTGTAGGATCTATATTTGAATAAATTTAGATGAAAATAACTTCAATTTTTAGGAATGTGAAAAAATTTTAGTTGGAAGTGTCAAATTTTAATAAATTTATTTGAAACCATCTTCGTTTTTTCTTGGATTTTGTGGAGTATTTTTGTTGTAGGATCTATATTTGAGTAAATTTAGATGAAAATAACTTCAATTTTTTGGATTGTGAAAAAAATTTACTTGGCAGTGTAAAATTTTAATAAATTTATTTGAAACCAACTTCGATTTTTTTGGATTTTGCTGAGTATTTTTGTTGTAGGATCAATATTTGAGTAAATTTAGATGAAAATAACTTCAATTTTAAGGATTGAGAAAAAATTTTTAGTTGGAAGTGTCAAATTTTAATAAATTTATTTGAAACCAACTTCGATTTTTTTCTTATTTTCATGAGTATTTTGTTGTAGGATCTATATTTGAGTAAATTTAGATAAAAATAACGACAATTTTTTGGATAGTGAAAAAAAATTTTAGTTGGAAGTGTCAACTTTTAATAAATTTATTTGAAACCAACTTCGATTTTTTTTGGATTTTGTTGTGTATTTTTGTTGTAGGGTCTATATTAGAGTAAATTTTGATGAAAAAACCTTCAATTTTTAGGATTGTGAAAAAAATTTTACTTGGAAGTGTCAAATTTTAATAAATTTATTTGAAACCAACTTCGATTTTTTTGGATTTTGTTGAGTATTTGTGTTGTAGGATGTATATTTGAGTAAATTTAGATGAAAATAACGACAATTTATTGGATTGTGAAAAAAAATATTAGTTGGAAGTGTCAAATTTTAATAAATTTATTTGAAACCAACTTCGATTTTTTTGGATTTTGTTGCGTATTTTTGTTGTAGGGTCTATATTGGAGTAAATTTTGATGAAAATAACTTCAATTTTTAGGATTGTGAAAAAAATTTTAGTTGGAAGTGTCAAATTTTAATAAATTTATTTGAAACCAACTTCGATTTTTTTGGATTTTGTTGCGTATTTTTGTTGTAGGGTCTATATTGGAGTAAATTTTGATGAAAATAACTTCAATTTTTAGGATTGTGAAAAAAATTTTAGTTGGAAGTGTCAAATTGTAACAAATTTATTTGAAACCAACTTCGATTTTTTTTTATTTTGTCAAGTATTTTTGTTGTAGGATCTATATTTGAGTAACTTTAGATGAAAATAACTTCAATTTTTTGGATTGTGAAAAAAATTTTAGTTGGAAGTGTCAAATTTTAATAAATTTATTTGAAACCAACTTCGATTTTTTTGGATTTTGTTGCGTATTTTTGTTGTAGGGTCTATATTGGAGTAAATTTTGATGAAAATAACTTCAATTTTTAGGATTTTGTCACGATTTTTGCCAAATTTTAATAAATTTATTTGAAATCAACTTGGATTATTTTGGATTTTGTTGAGTATTGTTGTTGTAGGATCTATATTTGAATAAATTTAGATGAAAATAACTTCAATTTTTGGAATGTGAAAAAAATTTTAGTTGGAAGTGTCAAATTTTAATAAATTTATTTGAAACCATCTTCGATTTTTTTGGATTTTGCCGAGTATTTTTGTTGTAGGATGTATATTTGAGAAAATTTAGTTGAAAATTACGACAATTTTTTTGGATTGTGAAAAAAAATTTTAGTTTGAAGTGTCAAATTTTAATAAATTTATTTGAAACCAGCTTCGATTTTTTTTTATTTTGTTGAGTATTTTTGTTGTAGGGTCTATATTAGAGTAAATTTTGATGAAAATAACTTCAATTTTTTGGATTGTGAAAAAAAATTTACTTGGAAGTGTCAAATTTTAATAAATTTATTTGAAACCAACTTCGATTTTTTTGGATTTTGTTGAGTATTTGTGTTGTAGGATGTATAATTGAGTAAATTTAGATGAAAATAACGACAATTTTTTGGATTGTGAAAAAAAATTTTAGTTGGAAGTGTCAAATTTTAATAAATTTATTTGAATCCAACTTCGATTTTTTTGGATTTAGTTGAGTATTTTTGTTGTAGGATGTATATTTGAGTAAATTTAGATGAAAATAACGACAATTTTTTGGATTGTGAAAAAAAATTTTAGTTGGAAGTGTCAAATTTTAATAAATTTATTTGAAACCAACTTCGAGTTTTTTTGGATTTTGCCGAGTATTTTTGTTGTAGGATGTATATTTGAGTAAATTTAGATGAGAATAACGACAATTTTTTGGATTGTGAAAAAAAATTTTAGTTGGAAGTGTCAAATTTTAATTAATTTATTTGAAACCAACTTCGATTTTTTTTTTATTTTGTCGAGTATTTTTGTTGCAGGATGTATATTTGAGTAAATTTAGTTGAAAATAACGACAATTTTTTGGATTGTGAAAAAAAATTTTAGTTGGAAGTGTCAAATTTTAATAAATTTATTTGAAACCAACTTCGATTTTTTTGGATTTTGTTGCGTATTTTTGTTGTAGGGTCTATATTGGAGTAAATTTTGATGAAAATAACTTCAATTTTTAGGATTGTGAAAAAAATATAGTTGGAAGTGTCAAATTTTAATAAATTTATTTGAAACCAACTTCGATTTTTTTGGATTTTGCTGAGTATTTTTGTTGTAGGATCTATATTTGAGTAAATTTAGATGAAAATAACTTCAATTTTAAGGATTGAGAAAAAATTTTTAGTTGGAAGTGTCAAATTTTAATAAATTTATTTGAAACCAACTTCGATTTTTTTCTTATTTTCATGAGTATTTTGTTGTAGGATCTATATTTGAGTAAATTTAGATAAAAATAACGACAATTTTTTGGATAGTGAAAAAAAATTTTAGTTGGAAGTGTCAAATTTTAATAAATTTATTTGAAACCAACTTCGATTTTTTTTGGATTTTGTTGTGTATTTTTGTTGTAGGGTCTATATTAGAGTAAATTTTGATGAAAAAACCTTCAATTTTTAGGATTGTGAAAAAAATTTTACTTGGAAGTGTCAAATTTTAATAAATTTATTTGAAACCAACTTCGATTTTTTTGGATTTTGTTGCGTATTTTTGTTGTAGGGTCTATATTGGAGTAAATTTTGATGAAAATAACTTCAATTTTTAGGATTGTGAAAAAAAATTTAGTTGGAAGTGTCAAATTTTAATAAATTTATTTGAAACCAATTTCGATTTTTCTCGACTATGTTGAGTTTTTTTGATAGAGAAGCCTAATTTGAGTAATTTCAGTTGAAATTAACTTCGATTTTTTGGATTTTGTCACGATTTTTGCCAAATTTTAATAAATTTAATTGAAATCGACTTGGATTATTTTGGATTTTGATGAGTATTTTTGTTGTAGGATCTATATTTGAATAAATTTAGATGAAAATAACTTCAATTTTTAGGAATGTGAAAAAATTTTAGTTGGAAGTGTCAAATTTTAATAAATTTATTTGAAACCATCTTCGTTTTTTCTTGGATTTTGTGGAGTATTTTTGTTGTAGGATCTATATTTGAGTAAATTTAGATGAAAATAACTTCAATTTTTTGGATTGTGAAAAAAATTTACTTGGCAGTGTAAAATTTTAATAAATTTATTTGAAACCAATTTCGATTTTTCTCGACTATGTTGAGTTTTTTTGATAGAGAAGCCTAATTTGAGTAATTTCAGTTGAAATTAACTTCGATTTTTTGGATTTTGTCACGATTTTTGCCAAATTTTAATAAATTTAATTGAAATCGACTTGGATTATTTTGGATTTTGATGAGTATTTTTGTTGTAGGATCTATATTTGAATAAATTTAGATGAAAATAACTTCAATTTTTAGGAATGTGAAAAAATTTTAGTTGGAAGTGTCAAATTTTAATAAATTTATTTGAAACCATCTTCGTTTTTTCTTGGATTTTGTGGAGTATTTTTGTTGTAGGATCTATATTTGAGTAAATTTAGATGAAAATAACTTCAATTTTTTGGATTGTGAAAAAAATTTACTTGGCAGTGTAAAATTTTAATAAATTTATTTGAAACCAACTTCGATTTTTTTGGATTTTGCTGAGTATTTTTGTTGTAGGATCTATATTTGAGTAAATTTAGATGAAAATAACTTCAATTTTAAGGATTGAGAAAAAATTTTTAGTTGGAAGTGTCAAATTTTAATAAATTTATTTGAAACCAACTTCGATTTTTTTCTTATTTTCATGAGTATTTTGTTGTAGGATCTATATTTGAGTAAATTTAGATAAAAATAACGACAATTTTTTGGATAGTGAAAAAAAATTTTAGTTGGAAGTGTCAAATTTTAATAAATTTATTTGAAACCAACTTCGATTTTTTTTGGATTTTGTTGTGTATTTTTGTTGTAGGGTCTATATTAGAGTAAATTTTGATGAAAAAACCTTCAATTTTTAGGATTGTGAAAAAAATTTTACTTGGAAGTGTTAAATTTTAATAAATTTATTTGAAACCAACTTCGATTTTTTTGGATTTTGTTGAGTATTTGTGTTGTAGGATGTATATTTGAGTAAATTTAGATGAAAATAACGACAATTTATTGGATTGTGAAAAAAAATATTAGTTGGAAGTGTCAAATTTTAATAAATTTATTTGAAACCAACTTCGATTTTTTTGGATTTTGTTGCGTATTTTTGTTGTAGGGTCTATATTGGAGTAAATTTTGATGAAAATAACTTCAATTTTTAGGATTGTGAAAAAAATTTTAGTTGGAAGTGTCAAATTTTAATAAATTTATTTGAAACCAACTTCGATTTTTTTGGATTTTGTTGCGTATTTTTGTTGTAGGGTCTATATTGGAGTAAATTTTGATGAAAATAACTTCAATTTTTAGGATCGTGAAAAAAATTTTAGTTGGAAGTGTCAAATTTTAACAAATTTATTTGAAACCAACTTCGATTTTTTTTTATTTTGTCAAGTATTTTTGTTGTAGGATCTATATTTGAGTAAATTTAGATGAAAATAACTTCAATTTTTTGGATTGTGAAAAAAATTTAGTTGGAAGTGTCAAATTTTAATAAATTTATTTGAAACCAACTTCGATTTTTTTGGATTTTGTTGCGTATTTTTGTTGTAGGGTCTATATTGGAGTAAATTTTGATGAAAATAACTTCAATTTTTAGGATTGTGAAAAAAAATTTAGTTGGAAGTGTCAAATTTTAATAAATTTATTTGAAACCAATTTCGATTTTTCTCGACTATGTTGAGTTTTTTTGATAGAGAAGCCTAATTTGAGTAATTTCAGTTGAAATTAACTTCGATTTTTTGGATTTTGTCACGATTTTTGCCAAATTTTAATAAATTTAATTGAAATCGACTTGGATTATTTTGGATTTTGATGAGTATTTTTGTTGTAGGATCTATATTTGAATAAATTTAGATGAAAATAACTTCAATTTTTTGGAATGTGAAAAAATTTTAGTTGGAAGTGTCAAATTTTAATAAATTTATTTGAAACCATCTTCGTTTTTTCTTGGATTTTGTGGAGTATTTTTGTTGTAGGATCTATATTTGAGTAAATTTAGATGAAAATAACTTCAATTTTTTGGATTGTGAAAAAAATTTACTTGGCAGTGTAAAATTTTAATAAATTTATTTGAAACCAACTTCGATTTTTTTGGATTTTGCTGAGTATTTTTGTTGTAGGATCTATATTTGAGTAAATTTAGATGAAAATAACTTCAATTTTAAGGATTGAGAAAAAATTTTTAGTTGGAAGTGTCAAATTTTAATAAATTTATTTGAAACCAACTTCGATTTTTTTCTTATTTTCATGAGTATTTTGTTGTAGGATCTATATTTGAGTAAATTTAGATAAAAATAACGACAATTTTTTGGATAGTGAAAAAAAATTTTAGTTGGAAGTGTCAAATTTTAATAAATTTATTTGAAACCAACTTCGATTTTTTTTGGATTTTGTTGTGTATTTTTGTTGTAGGGTCTATATTAGAGTAAATTTTGATGAAAAAACCTTCAATTTTTAGGATTGTGAAAAAAATTTTACTTGGAAGTGTCAAATTTTAATAAATTTATTTGAAACCAACTTCGATTTTTTTGGATTTTGTTGCGTATTTTTGTTGTAGGGTCTATATTGGAGTAAATTTTGATGAAAATAACTTCAATTTTTAGGATTGTGAAAAAAAATTTAGTTGGAAGTGTCAAATTTTAATAAATTTATTTGAAACCAATTTCGATTTTTCTCGACTATGTTGAGTTTTTTTGATAGAGAAGCCTAATTTGAGTAATTTCAGTTGAAATTAACTTCGATTTTTTGGATTTTGTCACGATTTTTGCCAAATTTTAATAAATTTAATTGAAATCGACTTGGATTATTTTGGATTTTGATGAGTATTTTTGTTGTAGGATCTATATTTGAATAAATTTAGATGAAAATAACTTCAATTTTTAGGAATGTGAAAAAATTTTAGTTGGAAGTGTCAAATTTTAATAAATTTATTTGAAACCATCTTCGTTTTTTCTTGGATTTTGTGGAGTATTTTTGTTGTAGGATCTATATTTGAGTAAATTTAGATGAAAATAACTTCAATTTTTTGGATTGTGAAAAAAATTTACTTGGCAGTGTAAAATTTTAATAAATTTATTTGAAACCAACTTCGATTTTTTTGGATTTTGCTGAGTATTTTTGTTGTAGGATCTATATTTGAGTAAATTTAGATGAAAATAACTTCAATTTTAAGGATTGAGAAAAAATTTTTAGTTGGAAGTGTCAAATTTTAATAAATTTATTTGAAACCAACTTCGATTTTTTTCTTATTTTCATGAGTATTTTGTTGTAGGATCTATATTTGAGTAAATTTAGATAAAAATAACGACAATTTTTTGGATAGTGAAAAAAAATTTTAGTTGGAAGTGTCAAATTTTAATAAATTTATTTGAAACCAACTTCGATTTTTTTTGGATTTTGTTGTGTATTTTTGTTGTAGGGTCTATATTAGAGTAAATTTTGATGAAAAAACCTTCAATTTTTAGGATTGTGAAAAAAATTTTACTTGGAAGTGTTAAATTTTAATAAATTTATTTGAAACCAACTTCGATTTTTTTGGATTTTGTTGAGTATTTGTGTTGTAGGATGTATATTTGAGTAAATTTAGATGAAAATAACGACAATTTATTGGATTGTGAAAAAAAATATTAGTTGGAAGTGTCAAATTTTAATAAATTTATTTGAAACCAACTTCGATTTTTTTGGATTTTGTTGCGTATTTTTGTTGTAGGGTCTATATTGGAGTAAATTTTGATGAAAATAACTTCAATTTTTAGGATTGTGAAAAAAATTTTAGTTGGAAGTGTCAAATTTTAATAAATTTATTTGAAACCAACTTCGATTTTTTTGGATTTTGTTGCGTATTTTTGTTGTAGGGTCTATATTGGAGTAAATTTTGATGAAAATAACTTCAATTTTTAGGATTGTGAAAAAAATTTTAGTTGGAAGTGTCAAATTTTAATAAATTTATTTGAAACCAACTTCGATTTTTTTTTATTTTGATGAGTATTTTGTTGTAGGATCTATATTTGAGTAAATTTAGATGAAAATAAGTCAATTTTTTGGATTGTGAAAAAAATTTAGTTGGAAGTGTCAAATTTTAACAAATTTATTTGAAACCAACTTCGATTTTTTTTTATTTTGTCAATTATTTTTGTTGTAGGATGTATATTTGAGTAAATTTAGATGAAAATAACGACAATTTATTGGATTGTGAATAAAAATTTTTGTTGTAAGTGTCAAATTTTAATAAATTTATTTGAAACCAGCTTCGATTTTGTTGGATTTTGACGAGAATTTCTGTTGTAGGATGTATATTTGAGTAAATTTAGTTGAAAATAACGACAATTTTTTTGGATTGTGAAAAAAAAATTTAGTTTGAAGTGTCAAATTTTAATAAATTTATTTGAAACCAGCTTCGATTTTTTTTTATTTTGTTGAGTATTTTTGTTGTAGGGTCTATATTAGAGTAAATTTTGATGAAAATAACCTCAATTTTAGGATCGTGAAAAAAAATTTAGTTGGAAGTGTCAAATTTTAACAAATTTATTTGAAACCAACTTCGATTTTTTTTTATTTTGTCAAGTATTTTTGTTGTAGGATCTATATTTGAGTAAATTTAGATGAAAATAACTTCAATTTTTTGGATTGTGAAAAAAATTTAGTTGGAAGTGTCAAATTTTAATAAATTTATTTGAAACCAACTTCGATTTTTTTGGATTTTGTTGCGTATTTTTGTTGTAGGGTCTATATTGGAGTAAATTTTGATGAAAATAACTTCAATTTTTAGGATTTTGAAAAAAAAATTAGTTGGAAGTGTCAAATTTTAATAAATTTATTTGAAACCAATTTCGATTTTTCTCGACTATGTTGAGTTTTATTGATAGAGAAGCCTAATTTGAGTAATTTCAGTTGAAATTAACTTCGATTTTTTGGATTTTGTCACGATTTTTGCCAAATTTTAATAAATTTATTTGAAATCAACTTGGATTATTTTGGATTTTGTTGAGTATTTTTGTTGTAGGATCTATATTTGAATAAATTTAGATGAAAATAACATCAATTTTTAGGAATGTGAAAAAAATTTTAGTTGGAAGTGTCAAATTTTAATAAATTTATTTGAAACCATCTTCGATTTTTTTGGATTTTGCCGAGTATTTTTGTTGTAGGATGTATATTTGAGAAAATTTAGTTGAAAATTACGACAATTTTTTTGGATTGTGAAAAAAAATTTTAGTTTGAAGTGTCAAATTTTAATAAATTTATTTGAAACCAGCTTCGATTTTTTTTTTATTTTGTTGAGTATTTTTGTTGTAGGGTCTATATTAGAGTAAATTTTGATGAAAATAACTTCAATTTTTTGGATTGTGAAAAAAAATTTACTTGGAAGTGTCAAATTTTAATAAATTTATTTGAAACCAACTTCGATTTTTTTGGATTTTGTTGAGTATTTGTGTTGTAGGATGTATAATTGAGTAAATTTAGTTGAAAATAACGACAATTTTTTGGATTGTGAAAAAAAAATTTAGTTGGAAGTGTCAAATTTTAATAAATGTATTTGAAACCAACTTCGATTTTTTTTTATTTTGTTGCGTATTTTTGTTGTAGGGTCTATATTGGAGTAAATTTGGATGAAAATAACTTCAATTTTTTGGATTGTGAAAAAAAATTTTAGTTGGAAGTGTCAAATTTTAATAAATTTATTTGAATCCAACTTCGATTTTTTTGGATTTAGTTGAGTATTTTTGTTGTAGGATGTATATTTGAGTAAATTTAGATGAAAATAACGACAATTTTTTGGATTGTGAAAAAAAATTTTAGTTGGAAGTGTCAAATTTTAATAAATTTATTTGAAACCAACTTCGATTTTTTTGGATTTTGTTGCGTATTTTTGTTGTAGGGTCTATATTGGAGTAAATTTTGATGAAAATAACTTCAATTTTTAGGATTGTGAAAAAAATATAGTTGGAAGTGTCAAATTTTAATAAATTTATTTGGAACCAACTTCGATTTTTTTGGATTTTGTTGCGTATTTTTGTTGTAGGGTCTATATTGGAGTAAATTTTGATGAAAATAACTTCAATTTTTAGGATCGTGAAAAAAATTTTAGTTGGAAGTGTCAAATTTTAACAAATTTATTTGAAACCAACTTCGATTTTTTTTGATTTTGTCAAGTATTTTTGTTGTAGGATCTATATTTGAGTAAATTTAGATGAAAATAACTTCAATTTTTTGGATTGCGAAAAAAATTTAGTTGGAAGTGTCAAATTTTAATAAATTTATTTGAAACCAACTTCGATTTTTTTGGATTTTGTTGCGTATTTTTGTTGTAGGGTCTATATTGGAGTAAATTTTGATGAAAATAACTTCAATTTTTAGGATTTTGAAAAAAAAATTAGTTGGAAGTGTCAAATTTTAATAAATTTATTTGAAACCAATTTCGATTTTTCTCGACTATGTTGAGTTTTATTGATAGAGAAGCCTAATTTGAGTAATTTCAGTTGAAATTAACTTCGATTTTTTGGATTTTGTCACGATTTTTGCCAAATTTTAATAAATTTATTTGAAATCAACTTGGATTATTTTGGATTTTGTTGAGTATTTTTGTTGTAGGATCTATATTTGAATAAATTTAGATGAAAATAACATCAATTTTTAGGAATGTGAAAAAAATTTTAGTTGGAAGTGTCAAATTTTAATAAATTTATTTGAAACCAGCTTCGATTTTGTTGGATTTTGACGAGAATTTCTGTTGTAGGATGTATATTTGAGTAAATTTAGTTGAAAATAACGACAATTTTTTTGGATTGTGAAAAAAAAATTTAGTTTGAAGTGTCAAATTTTAATAAATTTATTTGAAACCAGCTTCGATTTTTTTTTATTTTGTTGAGTATTTTTGTTGTAGGGTCTATATTAGAGTAAATTTTGATGAAAATAACCTCAATTTTAGGATCGTGAAAAAAAATTTAGTTGGAAGTGTCAAATTTTAACAAATTTATTTGAAACCAACTTCGATTTTTTTTTATTTTGTCAAGTATTTTTGTTGTAGGATCTATATTTGAGTAAATTTAGATGAAAATAACTTCAATTTTTTGGATTGTGAAAAAAATTTAGTTGGAAGTGTCAAATTTTAATAAATTTATTTGAAACCAACTTCGATTTTTTTGGATTTTGTTGCGTATTTTTGTTGTAGGGTCTATATTGGAGTAAATTTTGATGAAAATAACTTCAATTTTTAGGATTTTGAAAAAAAAATTAGTTGGAAGTGTCAAATTTTAATAAATTTATTTGAAACCAATTTCGATTTTTCTCGACTATGTTGAGTTTTATTGATAGAGAAGCCTAATTTGAGTAATTTCAGTTGAAATTAACTTCGATTTTTTGGATTTTGTCACGATTTTTGCCAAATTTTAATAAATTTATTTGAAATCAACTTGGATTATTTTGGATTTTGTTGAGTATTTTTGTTGTAGGATCTATATTTGAATAAATTTAGATGAAAATAACATCAATTTTTAGGAATGTGAAAAAAATTTTAGTTGGAAGTGTCAAATTTTAATAAATTTATTTGAAACCATCTTCGATTTTTTTGGATTTTGCCGAGTATTTTTGTTGTAGGATGTATATTTGAGAAAATTTAGTTGAAAATTACGACAATTTTTTTGGATTGTGAAAAAAAATTTTAGTTTGAAGTGTCAAATTTTAATAAATTTATTTGAAACCAGCTTCGATTTTTTTTTTATTTTGTTGAGTATTTTTGTTGTAGGGTCTATATTAGAGTAAATTTTGATGAAAATAACTTCAATTTTTTGGATTGTGAAAAAAAATTTACTTGGAAGTGTCAAATTTTAATAAATTTATTTGAAACCAACTTCGATTTTTTTGGATTTTGTTGAGTATTTGTGTTGTAGGATGTATAATTGAGTAAATTTAGTTGAAAATAACGACAATTTTTTGGATTGTGAAAAAAAAATTTAGTTGGAAGTGTCAAATTTTAATAAATGTATTTGAAACCAACTTCGATTTTTTTTTATTTTGTTGCGTATTTTTGTTGTAGGGTCTATATTGGAGTAAATTTGGATGAAAATAACTTCAATTTTTTGGATTGTGAAAAAAAATTTTAGTTGGAAGTGTCAAATTTTAATAAATTTATTTGAATCCAACTTCGATTTTTTTGGATTTAGTTGAGTATTTTTGTTGTAGGATGTATATTTGAGTAAATTTAGATGAAAATAACGACAATTTTTTGGATTGTGAAAAAAAATTTTAGTTGGAAGTGTCAAATTTTAATAAATTTATTTGAAACCAACTTCGATTTTTTTGGATTTTGTTGCGTATTTTTGTTGTAGGGTCTATATTGGAGTAAATTTTGATGAAAATAACTTCAATTTTTAGGATTGTGAAAAAAATATAGTTGGAAGTGTCAAATTTTAATAAATTTATTTGGAACCAACTTCGATTTTTTTGGATTTTGTTGCGTATTTTTGTTGTAGGGTCTATATTGGAGTAAATTTTGATGAAAATAACTTCAATTTTTAGGATCGTGAAAAAAATTTTAGTTGGAAGTGTCAAATTTTAACAAATTTATTTGAAACCAACTTCGATTTTTTTTGATTTTGTCAAGTATTTTTGTTGTAGGATCTATATTTGAGTAAATTTAGATGAAAATAACTTCAATTTTTTGGATTGTGAAAAAAATTTAGTTGGAAGTGTCAAATTTTAATAAATTTATTTGAAACCAACTTCGATTTTTTTGGATTTTGTTGCGTATTTTTGTTGTAGGGTCTATATTGGAGTAAATTTTGATGAAAATAACTTCAATTTTTAGGATTTTGAAAAAAAAATTAGTTGGAAGTGTCAAATTTTAATAAATTTATTTGAAACCAATTTCGATTTTTCTCGACTATGTTGAGTTTTATTGATAGAGAAGCCTAATTTGAGTAATTTCAGTTGAAATTAACTTCGATTTTTTGGATTTTGTCACGATTTTTGCCAAATTTTAATAAATTTATTTGAAATCAACTTGGATTATTTTGGATTTTGTTGAGTATTTTTGTTGTAGGATCTATATTTGAATAAATTTAGATGAAAATAACATCAATTTTTAGGAATGTGAAAAAAATTTTAGTTGGAAGTGTCAAATTTTAATAAATTTATTTGAAACCATCTTCGATTTTTTTGGATTTTGCCGAGTATTTTTGTTGTAGGATGTATATTTGAGAAAATTTAGTTGAAAATTACGACAATTTTTTTGGATTGTGAAAAAAAATTTTAGTTTGAAGTGTCAAATTTTAATAAATTTATTTGAAACCAGCTTCGATTTTTTTTTATTTTGTTGAGTATTTTTGTTGTAGGGTCTATATTAGAGTAAATTTTGATGAAAATAACTTCAATTTTTTGGATTGTGAAAAAAAATTTACTTGGAAGTGTCAAATTTTAATAAATTTATTTGAAACCAACTTCGATTTTTTTGGATTTTGTTGAGTATTTGTGTTGTAGGATGTATAATTGAGTAAATTTAGATGAAAATAACGACAATTTTTTGGATTGTGAAAAAAAATTTTAGTTGGAAGTGTCAAATTTTAATAAATGTATTTGAAACCAACTTCGATTTTTTTTTATTTTGTTGCGTATTTTTGTTGTAGGGTCTATATTGGAGTAAATTTGGATGAAAATAACTTCAATTTTTTGGATTGTGAAAAAAAATTTTAGTTGGAAGTGTCAAATTTTAATAAATTTATTTGAATCCAACTTCGATTTTTTTGGATTTAGTTGAGTATTTTTGTTGTAGGATGTATATTTGAGTAAATTTAGATGAAAATAACGACAATTTTTTGGATTGTGAAAAAAAATTTTAGTTGGAAGTGTCAAATTTTAATAAATTTATTTGAAACCAACTTCGATTTTTTTGGATTTTGTTGCGTATTTTTGTTGTAGGGTCTATATTGGAGTAAATTTTGATGAAAATAACTTCAATTTTTAGGATTGTGAAAAAAATATAGTTGGAAGTGTCAAATTTTAATAAATTTATTTGAAACCAACTTCGATTTTTTTTTATTTTGATGAGTATTTTGTTGTAGGATCTATATTTGAGTAAATTTAGATGAAAATAAGTGAATTTTTGGGATTGTGAAAAAAATTTTAGTTGGAAGTGTCAAATTTTAATAAATTTATTTGAAACCAATTTCGATTTTTCTCGACTATGTTGAGTTTTTTTGATAGAGAAGCCTAATTTGAGTAATTTCAGTTGAAATTAACTTCGATTTTTTGGATTTTGTCACGATTTTTGCCAAATTTTAATAAATTTAATTGAAATCGACTTGGATTATTTTGGATTTTGATGAGTATTTTTGTTGTAGGATCTATATTTGAATAAATTTAGATGAAAATAACTTCAATTTTTAGGAATGTGAAAAAATTTTAGTTGGAAGTGTCAAATTTTAATAAATTTATTTGAAACCATCTTCGATTTTTTTGGATTTTGCCGAGTATTTTTGTTGTAGGATGTATATTTGAGAAAATTTAGTTGAAAATTACGACAATTTTTTTGGATTGTGAAAAAAAATTTTAGTTTGAAGTGTCAAATTTTAATAAATTTATTTGAAACCAGCTTCGATTTTTTTTTTATTTTGTTGAGTATTTTTGTTGTAGGGTCTATATTAGAGTAAATTTTGATGAAAATAACTTCAATTTTTTGGATTGTGAAAAAAAATTTACTTGGAAGTGTCAAATTTTAATAAATTTATTTGAAACCAACTTCGATTTTTTTGGATTTTGTTGAGTATTTGTGTTGTAGGATGTATAATTGAGTAAATTTAGTTGAAAATAACGACAATTTTTTGGATTGTGAAAAAAAAATTTAGTTGGAAGTGTCAAATTTTAATAAATGTATTTGAAACCAACTTCGATTTTTTTTTATTTTGTTGCGTATTTTTGTTGTAGGGTCTATATTGGAGTAAATTTGGATGAAAATAACTTCAATTTTTTGGATTGTGAAAAAAAATTTTAGTTGGAAGTGTCAAATTTTAATAAATTTATTTGAATCCAACTTCGATTTTTTTGGATTTAGTTGAGTATTTTTGTTGTAGGATGTATATTTGAGTAAATTTAGATGAAAATAACGACAATTTTTTGGATTGTGAAAAAAAATTTTAGTTGGAAGTGTCAAATTTTAATAAATTTATTTGAAACCAACTTCGATTTTTTTGGATTTTGTTGCGTATTTTTGTTGTAGGGTCTATATTGGAGTAAATTTTGATGAAAATAACTTCAATTTTTAGGATTGTGAAAAAAATATAGTTGGAAGTGTCAAATTTTAATAAATTTATTTGGAACCAACTTCGATTTTTTTGGATTTTGTTGCGTATTTTTGTTGTAGGGTCTATATTGGAGTAAATTTTGATGAAAATAACTTCAATTTTTAGGATCGTGAAAAAAATTTTAGTTGGAAGTGTCAAATTTTAACAAATTTATTTGAAACCAACTTCGATTTTTTTTGATTTTGTCAAGTATTTTTGTTGTAGGATCTATATTTGAGTAAATTTAGATGAAAATAACTTCAATTTTTTGGATTGTGAAAAAAATTTAGTTGGAAGTGTCAAATTTTAATAAATTTATTTGAAACCAACTTCGATTTTTTTGGATTTTGTTGCGTATTTTTGTTGTAGGGTCTATATTGGAGTAAATTTTGATGAAAATAACTTCAATTTTTAGGATTTTGAAAAAAAAATTAGTTGGAAGTGTCAAATTTTAATAAATTTATTTGAAACCAATTTCGATTTTTCTCGACTATGTTGAGTTTTATTGATAGAGAAGCCTAATTTGAGTAATTTCAGTTGAAATTAACTTCGATTTTTTGGATTTTGTCACGATTTTTGCCAAATTTTAATAAATTTATTTGAAATCAACTTGGATTATTTTGGATTTTGTTGAGTATTTTTGTTGTAGGATCTATATTTGAATAAATTTAGATGAAAATAACATCAATTTTTAGGAATGTGAAAAAAATTTTAGTTGGAAGTGTCAAATTTTAATAAATTTATTTGAAACCATCTTCGATTTTTTTGGATTTTGCCGAGTATTTTTGTTGTAGGATGTATATTTGAGAAAATTTAGTTGAAAATTACGACAATTTTTTTGGATTGTGAAAAAAAATTTTAGTTTGAAGTGTCAAATTTTAATAAATTTATTTGAAACCAGCTTCGATTTTTTTTTATTTTGTTGAGTATTTTTGTTGTAGGGTCTATATTAGAGTAAATTTTGATGAAAATAACTTCAATTTTTTGGATTGTGAAAAAAAATTTACTTGGAAGTGTCAAATTTTAATAAATTTATTTGAAACCAACTTCGATTTTTTTGGATTTTGTTGCGTATTTTTGTTGTAGGGTCTATATTGGAGTAAATTTTGATGAAAATAACTTCAATTTTTAGGATCGTGAAAAAAATTTTAGTTGGAAGTGTCAAATTTTAACAAATTTATTTGAAACCAACTTCGATTTTTTTTGATTTTGTCAAGTATTTTTGTTGTAGGATCTATATTTGAGTAAATTTAGATGAAAATAACTTCAATTTTTTGGATTGTGAAAAAAATTTAGTTGGAAGTGTCAAATTTTAATAAATTTATTTGAAACCAACTTCGATTTTTTTGGATTTTGTTGCGTATTTTTGTTGTAGGGTCTATATTGGAGTAAATTTTGATGAAAATAACTTCAATTTTTAGGATTTTGAAAAAAAAATTAGTTGGAAGTGTCAAATTTTAATAAATTTATTTGAAACCAATTTCGATTTTTCTCGACTATGTTGAGTTTTATTGATAGAGAAGCCTAATTTGAGTAATTTCAGTTGAAATTAACTTCGATTTTTTGGATTTTGTCACGATTTTTGCCAAATTTTAATAAATTTATTTGAAATCAACTTGGATTATTTTGGATTTTGTTGAGTATTTTTGTTGTAGGATCTATATTTGAATAAATTTAGATGAAAATAACATCAATTTTTAGGAATGTGAAAAAAATTTTAGTTGGAAGTGTCAAATTTTAATAAATTTATTTGAAACCATCTTCGATTTTTTTGGATTTTGCCGAGTATTTTTGTTGTAGGATGTATATTTGAGAAAATTTAGTTGAAAATTACGACAATTTTTTTGGATTGTGAAAAAAAATTTTAGTTTGAAGTGTCAAATTTTAATAAATTTATTTGAAACCAGCTTCGATTTTTTTTTATTTTGTTGAGTATTTTTGTTGTAGGGTCTATATTAGAGTAAATTTTGATGAAAATAACTTCAATTTTTTGGATTGTGAAAAAAAATTTACTTGGAAGTGTCAAATTTTAATAAATTTATTTGAAACCAACTTCGATTTTTTTGGATTTTGTTGAGTATTTGTGTTGTAGGATGTATAATTGAGTAAATTTAGATGAAAATAACGACAATTTTTTGGATTGTGAAAAAAAATTTTAGTTGGAAGTGTCAAATTTTAATAAATGTATTTGAAACCAACTTCGATTTTTTTTTATTTTGTTGCGTATTTTTGTTGTAGGGTCTATATTGGAGTAAATTTGGATGAAAATAACTTCAATTTTTTGGATTGTGAAAAAAAATTTTAGTTGGAAGTGTCAAATTTTAATAAATTTATTTGAATCCAACTTCGATTTTTTTGGATTTAGTTGAGTATTTTTGTTGTAGGATGTATATTTGAGTAAATTTAGATGAAAATAACGACAATTTTTTGGATTGTGAAAAAAAATTTTAGTTGGAAGTGTCAAATTTTAATAAATTTATTTGAAACCAACTTCGATTTTTTTGGATTTTGTTGCGTATTTTTGTTGTAGGGTCTATATTGGAGTAAATTTTGATGAAAATAACTTCAATTTTTAGGATTGTGAAAAAAATATAGTTGGAAGTGTCAAATTTTAATAAATTTATTTGAAACCAACTTCGATTTTTTTTTATTTTGATGAGTATTTTGTTGTAGGATCTATATTTGAGTAAATTTAGATGAAAATAAGTGAATTTTTGGGATTGTGAAAAAAATTTTAGTTGGAAGTGTCAAATTTTAATAAATTTATTTGAAACCAATTTCGATTTTTCTCGACTATGTTGAGTTTTTTTGATAGAGAAGCCTAATTTGAGTAATTTCAGTTGAAATTAACTTCGATTTTTTGGATTTTGTCACGATTTTTGCCAAATTTTAATAAATTTAATTGAAATCGACTTGGATTATTTTGGATTTTGATGAGTATTTTTGTTGTAGGATCTATATTTGAATAAATTTAGATGAAAATAACTTCAATTTTTAGGAATGTGAAAAAATTTTAGTTGGAAGTGTCAAATTTTAATAAATTTATTTGAAACCATCTTCGATTTTTTTGGATTTTGCCGAGTATTTTTGTTGTAGGATGTATATTTGAGAAAATTTAGTTGAAAATTACGACAATTTTTTTGGATTGTGAAAAAAAATTTTAGTTTGAAGTGTCAAATTTTAATAAATTTATTTGAAACCAGCTTCGATTTTTTTTTTATTTTGTTGAGTATTTTTGTTGTAGGGTCTATATTAGAGTAAATTTTGATGAAAATAACTTCAATTTTTTGGATTGTGAAAAAAAATTTACTTGGAAGTGTCAAATTTTAATAAATTTATTTGAAACCAACTTCGATTTTTTTGGATTTTGTTGAGTATTTGTGTTGTAGGATGTATAATTGAGTAAATTTAGTTGAAAATAACGACAATTTTTTGGATTGTGAAAAAAAAATTTAGTTGGAAGTGTCAAATTTTAATAAATGTATTTGAAACCAACTTCGATTTTTTTTTATTTTGTTGCGTATTTTTGTTGTAGGGTCTATATTGGAGTAAATTTGGATGAAAATAACTTCAATTTTTTGGATTGTGAAAAAAAATTTTAGTTGGAAGTGTCAAATTTTAATAAATTTATTTGAATCCAACTTCGATTTTTTTGGATTTAGTTGAGTATTTTTGTTGTAGGATGTATATTTGAGTAAATTTAGATGAAAATAACGACAATTTTTTGGATTGTGAAAAAAAATTTTAGTTGGAAGTGTCAAATTTTAATAAATTTATTTGAAACCAACTTCGATTTTTTTGGATTTTGTTGCGTATTTTTGTTGTAGGGTCTATATTGGAGTAAATTTTGATGAAAATAACTTCAATTTTTAGGATTGTGAAAAAAATATAGTTGGAAGTGTCAAATTTTAATAAATTTATTTGGAACCAACTTCGATTTTTTTGGATTTTGTTGCGTATTTTTGTTGTAGGGTCTATATTGGAGTAAATTTTGATGAAAATAACTTCAATTTTTAGGATCGTGAAAAAAATTTTAGTTGGAAGTGTCAAATTTTAACAAATTTATTTGAAACCAACTTCGATTTTTTTTGATTTTGTCAAGTATTTTTGTTGTAGGATCTATATTTGAGTAAATTTAGATGAAAATAACTTCAATTTTTTGGATTGTGAAAAAAATTTAGTTGGAAGTGTCAAATTTTAATAAATTTATTTGAAACCAACTTCGATTTTTTTGGATTTTGTTGCGTATTTTTGTTGTAGGGTCTATATTGGAGTAAATTTTGATGAAAATAACTTCAATTTTTAGGATTTTGAAAAAAAAATTAGTTGGAAGTGTCAAATTTTAATAAATTTATTTGAAACCAATTTCGATTTTTCTCGACTATGTTGAGTTTTATTGATAGAGAAGCCTAATTTGAGTAATTTCAGTTGAAATTAACTTCGATTTTTTGGATTTTGTCACGATTTTTGCCAAATTTTAATAAATTTATTTGAAATCAACTTGGATTATTTTGGATTTTGTTGAGTATTTTTGTTGTAGGATCTATATTTGAATAAATTTAGATGAAAATAACATCAATTTTTAGGAATGTGAAAAAAATTTTAGTTGGAAGTGTCAAATTTTAATAAATTTATTTGAAACCATCTTCGATTTTTTTGGATTTTGCCGAGTATTTTTGTTGTAGGATGTATATTTGAGAAAATTTAGTTGAAAATTACGACAATTTTTTTGGATTGTGAAAAAAAATTTTAGTTTGAAGTGTCAAATTTTAATAAATTTATTTGAAACCAGCTTCGATTTTTTTTTATTTTGTTGAGTATTTTTGTTGTAGGGTCTATATTAGAGTAAATTTTGATGAAAATAACTTCAATTTTTTGGATTGTGAAAAAAAATTTACTTGGAAGTGTCAAATTTTAATAAATTTATTTGAAACCAACTTCGATTTTTTTGGATTTTGTTGAGTATTTGTGTTGTAGGATGTATAATTGAGTAAATTTAGATGAAAATAACGACAATTTTTTGGATTGTGAAAAAAAATTTTAGTTGGAAGTGTCAAATTTTAATAAATGTATTTGAAACCAACTTCGATTTTTTTTTATTTTGTTGCGTATTTTTGTTGTAGGGTCTATATTGGAGTAAATTTGGATGAAAATAACTTCAATTTTTTGGATTGTGAAAAAAAATTTTAGTTGGAAGTGTCAAATTTTAATAAATTTATTTGAATCCAACTTCGATTTTTTTGGATTTAGTTGAGTATTTTTGTTGTAGGATGTATATTTGAGTAAATTTAGATGAAAATAACGACAATTTTTTGGATTGTGAAAAAAAATTTTAGTTGGAAGTGTCAAATTTTAATAAATTTATTTGAAACCAACTTCGATTTTTTTGGATTTTGTTGCGTATTTTTGTTGTAGGGTCTATATTGGAGTAAATTTTGATGAAAATAACTTCAATTTTTAGGATTGTGAAAAAAATATAGTTGGAAGTGTCAAATTTTAATAAATTTATTTGAAACCAACTTCGATTTTTTTTTATTTTGATGAGTATTTTGTTGTAGGATCTATATTTGAGTAAATTTAGATGAAAATAAGTGAATTTTTGGGATTGTGAAAAAAATTTTAGTTGGAAGTGTCAAATTTTAATAAATTTATTTGAAACCAATTTCGATTTTTCTCGACTATGTTGAGTTTTTTTGATAGAGAAGCCTAATTTGAGTAATTTCAGTTGAAATTAACTTCGATTTTTTGGATTTTGTCACGATTTTTGCCAAATTTTAATAAATTTAATTGAAATCGACTTGGATTATTTTGGATTTTGATGAGTATTTTTGTTGTAGGATCTATATTTGAATAAATTTAGATGAAAATAACTTCAATTTTTAGGAATGTGAAAAAATTTTAGTTGGAAGTGTCAAATTTTAATAAATTTATTTGAAACCATCTTCGTTTTTTCTTGGATTTTGTGGAGTATTTTTGTTGTAGGATCTATATTTGAGTAAATTTAGATGAAAATAACTTCAATTTTTTGGATTGTGAAAAAAATTTACTTGGCAGTGTAAAATTTTAATAAATTTATTTGAAACCAGCTTCGATTTTTTTGGATTTTGCTGAGTATTTTTGTTGTAGGATCTATATTTGAGTAAATTTAGATGAAAATAACTTCAATTTTAAGGATTGAGAAAAAATTTTTAGTTGGAAGTGTCAAATTTTAATAAAGTTATTTGAAACCAACTTCGATTTTTTTCTTATTTTCATGAGTATTTTGTTGTAGGATCTATATTTGAGTAAATTTAGATGAAAATAACGACAATTTTTTGGATAGTGAAAAAAAATTTTAGTTGGAAGTGTCAAATTTTAATAAATTTATTTGAAACCAACTTCGATTTTTTTTGGATTTTGTTGTGTATTTTTGTTGTAGGTTCTATATTAGAGTAAATTTTGATGAAAAAACCTTCAATTTTTAGGATTGTGAAAAAAATTTTACTTGGAAGTGTCAAATTTTAATAAATTTATTTGAAACCAACTTCGATTTTTTTGGATTTTGTTGAGTATTTGTGTTGTAGGATGTATATTTGAGTAAATTTAGATGAAAATAACGACAATTTATTGGATTCTGAAAAAAAATTTTAGTTGGAAGTGTCAAATTTTAATAAATTTATTTGAAACCAACTTCGATTTTTTTTTATTTTGATGAGTATTTTGTTGTAGGATCTATATTTGAGTAAATTTAGATGAAAATAAGTCAATTTTTTGGATTGTGAAAAAAATTTAGTTGGAAGTGTCAAATTTTAACAAATTTATTTGAAACCAACTTCGATTTTTTTTTATTTTGTCAAGTATTTTTGTTGTAGGATGTATATTTGAGTAAATTTAGATGAAAATAACGACAATTTATTGGATTGTGAAAAAAAATTTTTGTTGTAAGTGTCAAATTTTAATAAATTTATTTGAAACCAGCTTCGATTTTTTTTTATTCTGTTGAGTATTTTTGTTGTGGGGTCTATATTAGAGTAAATTTTGATGAAAATAACTTCAATTTTAGGATTGTGAAAAAAATTTTAGTTGGAAGTGTCAAATTTTAATAAATATATTTGAAACCAACTTCGATTTTTTTTTATTTTGTTGCGTATTTTTGTTGTAGGGTCTATATTGGAGTAAATTTGGATGAAAATAACTTCAATTTTTAGGATTGTGAAAAAAATTTTAGTTGGAAGTGTCAAATTTTAATAAATTTATTTGAAACCAACTTCGATTTTGTTGGATTTTGACGAGAATTTCTGTTGTAGGATGTATATTTGAGTAAATTTAGTTGAAAATAACGACAATCTTTTTGGATTGTGAAAAAAAAATCTAGTTGGAAGTGTCAAATTTTAATAAATTTGTTTGAAACCAACTTCGATTTTTTTTTATTTTGAAGAGTATTTTGTTGTAGGATCTATATTTGAGTAAATTTAGATGAAAATAAGTTAATTTTTTGGATTGTGAAAAAAATTTTAGTTGGAAGTGTCAAATTTTAATAAATTTATTTGAAACCAATTTCGATTTTTCTCGACTATGTTGAGTTTTTTTGATAGAGAAGCCTAATTTGAGTAATTTCAGTTGAAATTAACTTCGACTTTTTGGATTTTGTCACGATTTTTGCCAAATTTTAATAAATTTAATTGAAATCAACTTGGATTATTTTGGATTTTGATGAGTATTTTTGTTGTAGGATCTATATTTGAATGAATTTAGATGAAAATAACTTCAATTTTTAGGAATGTGAAAAAAATTTAGTTGGAAGTGTCAAATTTTAATAAATTTATTTGAAACCAACTTCGATTTTGTTGGATTTTGACGAGAATTTCTGTTGTAGGATGTATATTTGAGTAAATTTAGTTGAAAATAACGTCAATTTTTTTGGATTGTGAAAAAAAATTTAGTTTGAAGTGTCAAATTTTAATAAATTTATTTGAAACCAGCTTCGATTTTTTTTTATTTTGTTGAGTATTTTTGTTGTAGGGTCTATATTAGAGTAAATTTTGATGAAAATAACCTCAATTTTAGGATTGTGAAAAAATTTTTAGTTGGAAGTGTCAAATTTTAATAAATTTATTTGAAACCATCTTCGATTTTTTTGGATTTTGCCGAGTATTTTTGTTGTAGGATGTATATTTGAGAAAATTTAGTTGAAAATTACGACAATTTTTTTGGATTGTGAAAAAAAATTTTAGTTTGAAGTGTCAAATTTTAATAAATTTATTTGAAACCAGCTTCGATTTTTTTTTATTTTGTTGAGTATTTTTGTTGTAGGGTCTATATTAGAGTAAATTTTGATGAAAATAACTTCAATTTTTAGGATTGTGAAAAAAAATTTAGTTGGAAGTGTCAAATTTTAATAAATTTATTTGAAACCAATTTCGATTTTTCTCGACTATGTTGAGTTTTTTTGATAGAGAAGCCTAATTTGAGTAATTTCAGTTGAAATTAACTTCGATTTTTTGGATTTTGTCACGATTTTTGCCAAATTTTAATAAATTTATTTGAAATCAACTTGGATTATTTTGGATTTAGTAGAGTATTTTTGTTGTAGGATCCATATTTGAGTAAATTTAGATGAAAATAACTTCAATTTTTTGGATTGTGAAAAAAATTTACTTGGAAGTGTCAAATTTTAATAAATTTATTTGAAACCAACTTCGATTTTTTTGGATTTTGTTGAGTATTTGTGTTGTAGGATGTATAATTGAGTACATTTAGATGAAAATAACGACAATTTTTTGGATTGTGAAAAAAAATTTTAGTTGGATGTGTCAAATTTTAATAAATGTATTTGAAACCAACTTCGATTTTTTTTTATTTTGTTGCGTATTTTTGTTGTAGGGTCTATATTGGAGTAAATTTGGATGAAAATAACTTCAATTTTTTGGATTGTGAAAAAAAATTTTAGTTGGAAGTGTCAAATTTTAATAAATTTATATGAATCCAACTTCGATTTTTTTGGATTTAGTTGAGTATTTTTGTTGTAGGATGTATATTTGAGTAAATTTAGATGAAAATAACGACAATTTTTTGGATTGTAAAAAAAAATTTTAGTTGGAAGTGTCAAATTTTAATAAATTTATTTGAAACCAACTTCGAGTTTTTTTGGATTTTGCCGAGTATTTTTGTTGTAGGATGTATATTTGAGTAAATTTAGATGAGAATAACGACAATTTTTTGGATTGTGAAAAAAAATTTTAGTTGGAACTGTCAAATTTTAATAAATTTATTTGAAACCAGCTTCGGTTTTTTTTTTATTTTGTAGAGTATTTTTGTTGTAGGATGTATATTTGAGTAAATTTAGATGAAAATAACGACAATTTTTTGGATTGTGAAAAAAAATTTTAGTTGGAAGTGTCAAATTTTAATTAATTTATTTGAAACCAACTTCGATTTTTTTTGGATTTTGTCGAGTATTTTTGTTGCAGGATGTATATTTGAGTAAATTTAGTTGAAAATAACGACAATTTTTTGGATTGTGAAAAAAAATTTTAGTTGGAAGTGTCAAATTTTAATAAATTTATTTGAAACCAACTTCGATTTTTTTGGATTTTGTTGCGTATTTTTGTTGTAGGGTCTATATTGGAGTAAATTTTGATGAAAATAACTTCAATTTTTAGGATTGTGAAAAAAATATAGTTGGAAGTGTCAAATTTTAATAAATTTATATGAAACCAACTTCGATTTTTTTTTATTTTGATGAGTATTTTGTTGTAGGATCTATATTTGAGTAAATTTAGATGAAAATAAGTGAATTTTTTGGATTGTGAAAAAAATTTTAGTTGGAAGTGTCAAATTTTAATAAATTTATTTGAAACCAATTTCGATTTTTCTCGACTATGTTGAGTTTTTTTGATAGAGAAGCCTAATTTGAGTAATTTCAGTTGAAATTAACTTCGATTTTTTGGATTTTGTCACGATTTTTGCCAAATTTTAATAAATTTAATTGAAATCGACTTGGATTATTTTGGATTTTGATGAGTATTTTTGTTGTAGGATCTATATTTGAATAAATTTAGATGAAAATAACTTCAATTTTTAGGAATGTGAAAAAATTTTAGTTGGAAGTGTCAAATTTTAATAAATTTATTTGAAACCATCTTCGTTTTTTCTTGGATTTTGTGGAGTATTTTTGTTGTAGGATCTATATTTGAGTAAATTTAGATGAAAATAACTTCAATTTTTTGGATTGTGAAAAAAATTTACTTGGCAGTGTAAAATTTTAATAAATTTATTTGAAACCAACTTCGATTTTTTTGGATTTTGCTGAGTATTTTTGTTGTAGGATCAATATTTGAGTAAATTTAGATGAAAATAACTTCAATTTTAAGGATTGAGAAAAAATTTTTAGTTGGAAGTGTCAAATTTTAATAAATTTATTTGAAACCAACTTCGATTTTTTTCTTATTTTCATGAGTATTTTGTTGTAGGATCTATATTTGAGTAAATTTAGATAAAAATAACGACAATTTTTTGGATAGTGAAAAAAAATTTTAGTTGGAAGTGTCAACTTTTAATAAATTTATTTGAAACCAACTTCGATTTTTTTTGGATTTTGTTGTGTATTTTTGTTGTAGGGTCTATATTAGAGTAAATTTTGATGAAAAAACCTTCAATTTTTAGGATTGTGAAAAAAATTTTACTTGGAAGTGTCAAATTTTAATAAATTTATTTGAAACCAACTTCGATTTTTTTGGATTTTGTTGAGTATTTGTGTTGTAGGATGTATATTTGAGTAAATTTAGATGAAAATAACGACAATTTATTGGATTGTGAAAAAAAATATTAGTTGGAAGTGTCAAATTTTAATAAATTTATTTGAAACCAACTTCGATTTTTTTGGATTTTGTTGCGTATTTTTGTTGTAGGGTCTATATTGGAGTAAATTTTGATGAAAATAACTTCAATTTTTAGGATTGTGAAAAAAATTTTAGTTGGAAGTGTCAAATTTTAATAAATTTATTTGAAACCAACTTCGATTTTTTTGGATTTTGTTGCGTATTTTTGTTGTAGGGTCTATATTGGAGTAAATTTTGATGAAAATAACTTCAATTTTTAGGATTGTGAAAAAAATTTTAGTTGGAAGTGTCAAATTGTAACAAATTTATTTGAAACCAACTTCGATTTTTTTTTATTTTGTCAAGTATTTTTGTTGTAGGATCTATATTTGAGTAACTTTAGATGAAAATAACTTCAATTTTTTGGATTGTGAAAAAAATTTTAGTTGGAAGTGTCAAATTTTAATAAATTTATTTGAAACCAACTTCGATTTTTTTGGATTTTGTTGCGTATTTTTGTTGTAGGGTCTATATTGGAGTAAATTTTGATGAAAATAACTTCAATTTTTAGGATTTTGTCACGATTTTTGCCAAATTTTAATAAATTTATTTGAAATCAACTTGGATTATTTTGGATTTTGTTGAGTATTGTTGTTGTAGGATCTATATTTGAATAAATTTAGATGAAAATAACTTCAATTTTTGGAATGTGAAAAAAATTTTAGTTGGAAGTGTCAAATTTTAATAAATTTATTTGAAACCATCTTCGATTTTTTTGGATTTTGCCGAGTATTTTTGTTGTAGGATGTATATTTGAGAAAATTTAGTTGAAAATTACGACAATTTTTTTGGATTGTGAAAAAAAATTTTAGTTTGAAGTGTCAAATTTTAATAAATTTATTTGAAACCAGCTTCGATTTTTTTTTATTTTGTTGAGTATTTTTGTTGTAGGGTCTATATTAGAGTAAATTTTGATGAAAATAACTTCAATTTTTTGGATTGTGAAAAAAAATTTACTTGGAAGTGTCAAATTTTAATAAATTTATTTGAAACCAACTTCGATTTTTTTGGATTTTGTTGAGTATTTGTGTTGTAGGATGTATAATTGAGTAAATTTAGATGAAAATAACGACAATTTTTTGGATTGTGAAAAAAAATTTTAGTTGGAAGTGTCAAATTTTAATAAATTTATTTGAATCCAACTTCGATTTTTTTGGATTTAGTTGAGTATTTTTGTTGTAGGATGTATATTTGAGTAAATTTAGATGAAAATAACGACAATTTTTTGGATTGTGAAAAAAAATTTTAGTTGGAAGTGTCAAATTTTAATAAATTTATTTGAAACCAACTTCGAGTTTTTTTGGATTTTGCCGAGTATTTTTGTTGTAGGATGTATATTTGAGTAAATTTAGATGAGAATAACGACAATTTTTTGGATTGTGAAAAAAAATTTTAGTTGGAAGTGTCAAATTTTAATTAATTTATTTGAAACCAACTTCGATTTTTTTTTTATTTTGTCGAGTATTTTTGTTGCAGGATGTATATTTGAGTAAATTTAGTTGAAAATAACGACAATTTTTTGGATTGTGAAAAAAAATTTTAGTTGGAAGTGTCAAATTTTAATAAATTTATTTGAAACCAACTTCGATTTTTTTGGATTTTGTTGCGTATTTTTGTTGTAGGGTCTATATTGGAGTAAATTTTGATGAAAATAACTTCAATTTTTAGGATTGTGAAAAAAATATAGTTGGAAGTGTCAAATTTTAATAAATTTATTTGAAACCAACTTCGATTTTTTTGGATTTTGCTGAGTATTTTTGTTGTAGGATCTATATTTGAGTAAATTTAGATGAAAATAACTTCAATTTTAAGGATTGAGAAAAAATTTTTAGTTGGAAGTGTCAAATTTTAATAAATTTATTTGAAACCAACTTCGATTTTTTTCTTATTTTCATGAGTATTTTGTTGTAGGATCTATATTTGAGTAAATTTAGATAAAAATAACGACAATTTTTTGGATAGTGAAAAAAAATTTTAGTTGGAAGTGTCAAATTTTAATAAATTTATTTGAAACCAACTTCGATTTTTTTTGGATTTTGTTGTGTATTTTTGTTGTAGGGTCTATATTAGAGTAAATTTTGATGAAAAAACCTTCAATTTTTAGGATTGTGAAAAAAATTTTACTTGGAAGTGTCAAATTTTAATAAATTTATTTGAAACCAACTTCGATTTTTTTGGATTTTGTTGCGTATTTTTGTTGTAGGGTCTATATTGGAGTAAATTTTGATGAAAATAACTTCAATTTTTAGGATTGTGAAAAAAAATTTAGTTGGAAGTGTCAAATTTTAATAAATTTATTTGAAACCAATTTCGATTTTTCTCGACTATGTTGAGTTTTTTTGATAGAGAAGCCTAATTTGAGTAATTTCAGTTGAAATTAACTTCGATTTTTTGGATTTTGTCACGATTTTTGCCAAATTTTAATAAATTTAATTGAAATCGACTTGGATTATTTTGGATTTTGATGAGTATTTTTGTTGTAGGATCTATATTTGAATAAATTTAGATGAAAATAACTTCAATTTTTAGGAATGTGAAAAAATTTTAGTTGGAAGTGTCAAATTTTAATAAATTTATTTGAAACCATCTTCGTTTTTTCTTGGATTTTGTGGAGTATTTTTGTTGTAGGATCTATATTTGAGTAAATTTAGATGAAAATAACTTCAATTTTTTGGATTGTGAAAAAAATTTACTTGGCAGTGTAAAATTTTAATAAATTTATTTGAAACCAATTTCGATTTTTCTCGACTATGTTGAGTTTTTTTGATAGAGAAGCCTAATTTGAGTAATTTCAGTTGAAATTAACTTCGATTTTTTGGATTTTGTCACGATTTTTGCCAAATTTTAATAAATTTAATTGAAATCGACTTGGATTATTTTGGATTTTGATGAGTATTTTTGTTGTAGGATCTATATTTGAATAAATTTAGATGAAAATAACTTCAATTTTTAGGAATGTGAAAAAATTTTAGTTGGAAGTGTCAAATTTTAATAAATTTATTTGAAACCATCTTCGTTTTTTCTTGGATTTTGTGGAGTATTTTTGTTGTAGGATCTATATTTGAGTAAATTTAGATGAAAATAACTTCAATTTTTTGGATTGTGAAAAAAATTTACTTGGCAGTGTAAAATTTTAATAAATTTATTTGAAACCAACTTCGATTTTTTTGGATTTTGCTGAGTATTTTTGTTGTAGGATCTATATTTGAGTAAATTTAGATGAAAATAACTTCAATTTTAAGGATTGAGAAAAAATTTTTAGTTGGAAGTGTCAAATTTTAATAAATTTATTTGAAACCAACTTCGATTTTTTTCTTATTTTCATGAGTATTTTGTTGTAGGATCTATATTTGAGTAAATTTAGATAAAAATAACGACAATTTTTTGGATAGTGAAAAAAAATTTTAGTTGGAAGTGTCAAATTTTAATAAATTTATTTGAAACCAACTTCGATTTTTTTTGGATTTTGTTGTGTATTTTTGTTGTAGGGTCTATATTAGAGTAAATTTTGATGAAAAAACCTTCAATTTTTAGGATTGTGAAAAAAATTTTACTTGGAAGTGTTAAATTTTAATAAATTTATTTGAAACCAACTTCGATTTTTTTGGATTTTGTTGAGTATTTGTGTTGTAGGATGTATATTTGAGTAAATTTTGATGAAAATAACTTCAATTTTTAGGATTGTGAAAAAAATTTTAGTTGGAAGTGTCAAATTTTAATAAATTTATTTGAAACCAACTTCGATTTTTTTGGATTTTGTTGCGTATTTTTGTTGTAGGGTCTATATTGGAGTAAATTTTGATGAAAATAACTTCAATTTTTAGGATCGTGAAAAAAATTTTAGTTGGAAGTGTCAAATTTTAACAAATTTATTTGAAACCAACTTCGATTTTTTTTTATTTTGTCAAGTATTTTTGTTGTAGGATCTATATTTGAGTAAATTTAGATGAAAATAACTTCAATTTTTTGGATTGTGAAAAAAATTTAGTTGGAAGTGTCAAATTTTAATAAATTTATTTGAAACCAACTTCGATTTTTTTGGATTTTGTTGCGTATTTTTGTTGTAGGGTCTATATTGGAGTAAATTTTGATGAAAATAACTTCAATTTTTAGGATTGTGAAAAAAAATTTAGTTGGAAGTGTCAAATTTTAATAAATTTATTTGAAACCAATTTCGATTTTTCTCGACTATGTTGAGTTTTTTTGATAGAGAAGCCTAATTTGAGTAATTTCAGTTGAAATTAACTTCGATTTTTTGGATTTTGTCACGATTTTTGCCAAATTTTAATAAATTTAATTGAAATCGACTTGGATTATTTTGGATTTTGATGAGTATTTTTGTTGTAGGATCTATATTTGAATAAATTTAGATGAAAATAACTTCAATTTTTTGGAATGTGAAAAAATTTTAGTTGGAAGTGTCAAATTTTAATAAATTTATTTGAAACCATCTTCGTTTTTTCTTGGATTTTGTGGAGTATTTTTGTTGTAGGATCTATATTTGAGTAAATTTAGATGAAAATAACTTCAATTTTTTGGATTGTGAAAAAAATTTACTTGGCAGTGTAAAATTTTAATAAATTTATTTGAAACCAACTTCGATTTTTTTGGATTTTGCTGAGTATTTTTGTTGTAGGATCTATATTTGAGTAAATTTAGATGAAAATAACTTCAATTTTAAGGATTGAGAAAAAATTTTTAGTTGGAAGTGTCAAATTTTAATAAATTTATTTGAAACCAACTTCGATTTTTTTCTTATTTTCATGAGTATTTTGTTGTAGGATCTATATTTGAGTAAATTTAGATAAAAATAACGACAATTTTTTGGATAGTGAAAAAAAATTTTAGTTGGAAGTGTCAAATTTTAATAAATTTATTTGAAACCAACTTCGATTTTTTTTGGATTTTGTTGTGTATTTTTGTTGTAGGGTCTATATTAGAGTAAATTTTGATGAAAAAACCTTCAATTTTTAGGATTGTGAAAAAAATTTTACTTGGAAGTGTCAAATTTTAATAAATTTATTTGAAACCAACTTCGATTTTTTTGGATTTTGTTGCGTATTTTTGTTGTAGGGTCTATATTGGAGTAAATTTTGATGAAAATAACTTCAATTTTTAGGATTGTGAAAAAAAATTTAGTTGGAAGTGTCAAATTTTAATAAATTTATTTGAAACCAATTTCGATTTTTCTCGACTATGTTGAGTTTTTTTGATAGAGAAGCCTAATTTGAGTAATTTCAGTTGAAATTAACTTCGATTTTTTGGATTTTGTCACGATTTTTGCCAAATTTTAATAAATTTAATTGAAATCGACTTGGATTATTTTGGATTTTGATGAGTATTTTTGTTGTAGGATCTATATTTGAATAAATTTAGATGAAAATAACTTCAATTTTTAGGAATGTGAAAAAATTTTAGTTGGAAGTGTCAAATTTTAATAAATTTATTTGAAACCATCTTCGTTTTTTCTTGGATTTTGTGGAGTATTTTTGTTGTAGGATCTATATTTGAGTAAATTTAGATGAAAATAACTTCAATTTTTTGGATTGTGAAAAAAATTTACTTGGCAGTGTAAAATTTTAATAAATTTATTTGAAACCAACTTCGATTTTTTTGGATTTTGCTGAGTATTTTTGTTGTAGGATCTATATTTGAGTAAATTTAGATGAAAATAACTTCAATTTTAAGGATTGAGAAAAAATTTTTAGTTGGAAGTGTCAAATTTTAATAAATTTATTTGAAACCAACTTCGATTTTTTTCTTATTTTCATGAGTATTTTGTTGTAGGATCTATATTTGAGTAAATTTAGATAAAAATAACGACAATTTTTTGGATAGTGAAAAAAAATTTTAGTTGGAAGTGTCAAATTTTAATAAATTTATTTGAAACCAACTTCGATTTTTTTTGGATTTTGTTGTGTATTTTTGTTGTAGGGTCTATATTAGAGTAAATTTTGATGAAAAAACCTTCAATTTTTAGGATTGTGAAAAAAATTTTACTTGGAAGTGTTAAATTTTAATAAATTTATTTGAAACCAACTTCGATTTTTTTGGATTTTGTTGAGTATTTGTGTTGTAGGATGTATATTTGAGTAAATTTAGATGAAAATAACGACAATTTATTGGATTGTGAAAAAAAATATTAGTTGGAAGTGTCAAATTTTAATAAATTTATTTGAAACCAACTTCGATTTTTTTGGATTTTGTTGCGTATTTTTGTTGTAGGGTCTATATTGGAGTAAATTTTGATGAAAATAACTTCAATTTTTAGGATTGTGAAAAAAATTTTAGTTGGAAGTGTCAAATTTTAATAAATTTATTTGAAACCAACTTCGATTTTTTTGGATTTTGTTGCGTATTTTTGTTGTAGGGTCTATATTGGAGTAAATTTTGATGAAAATAACTTCAATTTTTAGGATTGTGAAAAAAATTTTAGTTGGAAGTGTCAAATTTTAATAAATTTATTTGAAACCAACTTCGATTTTTTTTTATTTTGATGAGTATTTTGTTGTAGGATCTATATTTGAGTAAATTTAGATGAAAATAAGTCAATTTTTTGGATTGTGAAAAAAATTTAGTTGGAAGTGTCAAATTTTAACAAATTTATTTGAAACCAACTTCGATTTTTTTTTATTTTGTCAATTATTTTTGTTGTAGGATGTATATTTGAGTAAATTTAGATGAAAATAACGACAATTTATTGGATTGTGAATAAAAATTTTTGTTGTAAGTGTCAAATTTTAATAAATTTATTTGAAACCAGCTTCGATTTTGTTGGATTTTGACGAGAATTTCTGTTGTAGGATGTATATTTGAGTAAATTTAGTTGAAAATAACGACAATTTTTTTGGATTGTGAAAAAAAAATTTAGTTTGAAGTGTCAAATTTTAATAAATTTATTTGAAACCAGCTTCGATTTTTTTTTATTTTGTTGAGTATTTTTGTTGTAGGGTCTATATTAGAGTAAATTTTGATGAAAATAACCTCAATTTTAGGATCGTGAAAAAAAATTTAGTTGGAAGTGTCAAATTTTAACAAATTTATTTGAAACCAACTTCGATTTTTTTTTATTTTGTCAAGTATTTTTGTTGTAGGATCTATATTTGAGTAAATTTAGATGAAAATAACTTCAATTTTTTGGATTGTGAAAAAAATTTAGTTGGAAGTGTCAAATTTTAATAAATTTATTTGAAACCAACTTCGATTTTTTTGGATTTTGTTGCGTATTTTTGTTGTAGGGTCTATATTGGAGTAAATTTTGATGAAAATAACTTCAATTTTTAGGATTTTGAAAAAAAAATTAGTTGGAAGTGTCAAATTTTAATAAATTTATTTGAAACCAATTTCGATTTTTCTCGACTATGTTGAGTTTTATTGATAGAGAAGCCTAATTTGAGTAATTTCAGTTGAAATTAACTTCGATTTTTTGGATTTTGTCACGATTTTTGCCAAATTTTAATAAATTTATTTGAAATCAACTTGGATTATTTTGGATTTTGTTGAGTATTTTTGTTGTAGGATCTATATTTGAATAAATTTAGATGAAAATAACATCAATTTTTAGGAATGTGAAAAAAATTTTAGTTGGAAGTGTCAAATTTTAATAAATTTATTTGAAACCATCTTCGATTTTTTTGGATTTTGCCGAGTATTTTTGTTGTAGGATGTATATTTGAGAAAATTTAGTTGAAAATTACGACAATTTTTTTGGATTGTGAAAAAAAATTTTAGTTTGAAGTGTCAAATTTTAATAAATTTATTTGAAACCAGCTTCGATTTTTTTTTTATTTTGTTGAGTATTTTTGTTGTAGGGTCTATATTAGAGTAAATTTTGATGAAAATAACTTCAATTTTTTGGATTGTGAAAAAAAATTTACTTGGAAGTGTCAAATTTTAATAAATTTATTTGAAACCAACTTCGATTTTTTTGGATTTTGTTGAGTATTTGTGTTGTAGGATGTATAATTGAGTAAATTTAGTTGAAAATAACGACAATTTTTTGGATTGTGAAAAAAAAATTTAGTTGGAAGTGTCAAATTTTAATAAATGTATTTGAAACCAACTTCGATTTTTTTTTATTTTGTTGCGTATTTTTGTTGTAGGGTCTATATTGGAGTAAATTTGGATGAAAATAACTTCAATTTTTTGGATTGTGAAAAAAAATTTTAGTTGGAAGTGTCAAATTTTAATAAATTTATTTGAATCCAACTTCGATTTTTTTGGATTTAGTTGAGTATTTTTGTTGTAGGATGTATATTTGAGTAAATTTAGATGAAAATAACGACAATTTTTTGGATTGTGAAAAAAAATTTTAGTTGGAAGTGTCAAATTTTAATAAATTTATTTGAAACCAACTTCGATTTTTTTGGATTTTGTTGCGTATTTTTGTTGTAGGGTCTATATTGGAGTAAATTTTGATGAAAATAACTTCAATTTTTAGGATTGTGAAAAAAATATAGTTGGAAGTGTCAAATTTTAATAAATTTATTTGGAACCAACTTCGATTTTTTTGGATTTTGTTGCGTATTTTTGTTGTAGGGTCTATATTGGAGTAAATTTTGATGAAAATAACTTCAATTTTTAGGATCGTGAAAAAAATTTTAGTTGGAAGTGTCAAATTTTAACAAATTTATTTGAAACCAACTTCGATTTTTTTTGATTTTGTCAAGTATTTTTGTTGTAGGATCTATATTTGAGTAAATTTAGATGAAAATAACTTCAATTTTTTGGATTGCGAAAAAAATTTAGTTGGAAGTGTCAAATTTTAATAAATTTATTTGAAACCAACTTCGATTTTTTTGGATTTTGTTGCGTATTTTTGTTGTAGGGTCTATATTGGAGTAAATTTTGATGAAAATAACTTCAATTTTTAGGATTTTGAAAAAAAAATTAGTTGGAAGTGTCAAATTTTAATAAATTTATTTGAAACCAATTTCGATTTTTCTCGACTATGTTGAGTTTTATTGATAGAGAAGCCTAATTTGAGTAATTTCAGTTGAAATTAACTTCGATTTTTTGGATTTTGTCACGATTTTTGCCAAATTTTAATAAATTTATTTGAAATCAACTTGGATTATTTTGGATTTTGTTGAGTATTTTTGTTGTAGGATCTATATTTGAATAAATTTAGATGAAAATAACATCAATTTTTAGGAATGTGAAAAAAATTTTAGTTGGAAGTGTCAAATTTTAATAAATTTATTTGAAACCAGCTTCGATTTTGTTGGATTTTGACGAGAATTTCTGTTGTAGGATGTATATTTGAGTAAATTTAGTTGAAAATAACGACAATTTTTTTGGATTGTGAAAAAAAAATTTAGTTTGAAGTGTCAAATTTTAATAAATTTATTTGAAACCAGCTTCGATTTTTTTTTATTTTGTTGAGTATTTTTGTTGTAGGGTCTATATTAGAGTAAATTTTGATGAAAATAACCTCAATTTTAGGATCGTGAAAAAAAATTTAGTTGGAAGTGTCAAATTTTAACAAATTTATTTGAAACCAACTTCGATTTTTTTTTATTTTGTCAAGTATTTTTGTTGTAGGATCTATATTTGAGTAAATTTAGATGAAAATAACTTCAATTTTTTGGATTGTGAAAAAAATTTAGTTGGAAGTGTCAAATTTTAATAAATTTATTTGAAACCAACTTCGATTTTTTTGGATTTTGTTGCGTATTTTTGTTGTAGGGTCTATATTGGAGTAAATTTTGATGAAAATAACTTCAATTTTTAGGATTTTGAAAAAAAAATTAGTTGGAAGTGTCAAATTTTAATAAATTTATTTGAAACCAATTTCGATTTTTCTCGACTATGTTGAGTTTTATTGATAGAGAAGCCTAATTTGAGTAATTTCAGTTGAAATTAACTTCGATTTTTTGGATTTTGTCACGATTTTTGCCAAATTTTAATAAATTTATTTGAAATCAACTTGGATTATTTTGGATTTTGTTGAGTATTTTTGTTGTAGGATCTATATTTGAATAAATTTAGATGAAAATAACATCAATTTTTAGGAATGTGAAAAAAATTTTAGTTGGAAGTGTCAAATTTTAATAAATTTATTTGAAACCATCTTCGATTTTTTTGGATTTTGCCGAGTATTTTTGTTGTAGGATGTATATTTGAGAAAATTTAGTTGAAAATTACGACAATTTTTTTGGATTGTGAAAAAAAATTTTAGTTTGAAGTGTCAAATTTTAATAAATTTATTTGAAACCAGCTTCGATTTTTTTTTTATTTTGTTGAGTATTTTTGTTGTAGGGTCTATATTAGAGTAAATTTTGATGAAAATAACTTCAATTTTTTGGATTGTGAAAAAAAATTTACTTGGAAGTGTCAAATTTTAATAAATTTATTTGAAACCAACTTCGATTTTTTTGGATTTTGTTGAGTATTTGTGTTGTAGGATGTATAATTGAGTAAATTTAGTTGAAAATAACGACAATTTTTTGGATTGTGAAAAAAAAATTTAGTTGGAAGTGTCAAATTTTAATAAATGTATTTGAAACCAACTTCGATTTTTTTTTATTTTGTTGCGTATTTTTGTTGTAGGGTCTATATTGGAGTAAATTTGGATGAAAATAACTTCAATTTTTTGGATTGTGAAAAAAAATTTTAGTTGGAAGTGTCAAATTTTAATAAATTTATTTGAATCCAACTTCGATTTTTTTGGATTTAGTTGAGTATTTTTGTTGTAGGATGTATATTTGAGTAAATTTAGATGAAAATAACGACAATTTTTTGGATTGTGAAAAAAAATTTTAGTTGGAAGTGTCAAATTTTAATAAATTTATTTGAAACCAACTTCGATTTTTTTGGATTTTGTTGCGTATTTTTGTTGTAGGGTCTATATTGGAGTAAATTTTGATGAAAATAACTTCAATTTTTAGGATTGTGAAAAAAATATAGTTGGAAGTGTCAAATTTTAATAAATTTATTTGGAACCAACTTCGATTTTTTTGGATTTTGTTGCGTATTTTTGTTGTAGGGTCTATATTGGAGTAAATTTTGATGAAAATAACTTCAATTTTTAGGATCGTGAAAAAAATTTTAGTTGGAAGTGTCAAATTTTAACAAATTTATTTGAAACCAACTTCGATTTTTTTTGATTTTGTCAAGTATTTTTGTTGTAGGATCTATATTTGAGTAAATTTAGATGAAAATAACTTCAATTTTTTGGATTGTGAAAAAAATTTAGTTGGAAGTGTCAAATTTTAATAAATTTATTTGAAACCAACTTCGATTTTTTTGGATTTTGTTGCGTATTTTTGTTGTAGGGTCTATATTGGAGTAAATTTTGATGAAAATAACTTCAATTTTTAGGATTTTGAAAAAAAAATTAGTTGGAAGTGTCAAATTTTAATAAATTTATTTGAAACCAATTTCGATTTTTCTCGACTATGTTGAGTTTTATTGATAGAGAAGCCTAATTTGAGTAATTTCAGTTGAAATTAACTTCGATTTTTTGGATTTTGTCACGATTTTTGCCAAATTTTAATAAATTTATTTGAAATCAACTTGGATTATTTTGGATTTTGTTGAGTATTTTTGTTGTAGGATCTATATTTGAATAAATTTAGATGAAAATAACATCAATTTTTAGGAATGTGAAAAAAATTTTAGTTGGAAGTGTCAAATTTTAATAAATTTATTTGAAACCATCTTCGATTTTTTTGGATTTTGCCGAGTATTTTTGTTGTAGGATGTATATTTGAGAAAATTTAGTTGAAAATTACGACAATTTTTTTGGATTGTGAAAAAAAATTTTAGTTTGAAGTGTCAAATTTTAATAAATTTATTTGAAACCAGCTTCGATTTTTTTTTATTTTGTTGAGTATTTTTGTTGTAGGGTCTATATTAGAGTAAATTTTGATGAAAATAACTTCAATTTTTTGGATTGTGAAAAAAAATTTACTTGGAAGTGTCAAATTTTAATAAATTTATTTGAAACCAACTTCGATTTTTTTGGATTTTGTTGAGTATTTGTGTTGTAGGATGTATAATTGAGTAAATTTAGATGAAAATAACGACAATTTTTTGGATTGTGAAAAAAAATTTTAGTTGGAAGTGTCAAATTTTAATAAATGTATTTGAAACCAACTTCGATTTTTTTTTATTTTGTTGCGTATTTTTGTTGTAGGGTCTATATTGGAGTAAATTTGGATGAAAATAACTTCAATTTTTTGGATTGTGAAAAAAAATTTTAGTTGGAAGTGTCAAATTTTAATAAATTTATTTGAATCCAACTTCGATTTTTTTGGATTTAGTTGAGTATTTTTGTTGTAGGATGTATATTTGAGTAAATTTAGATGAAAATAACGACAATTTTTTGGATTGTGAAAAAAAATTTTAGTTGGAAGTGTCAAATTTTAATAAATTTATTTGAAACCAACTTCGATTTTTTTGGATTTTGTTGCGTATTTTTGTTGTAGGGTCTATATTGGAGTAAATTTTGATGAAAATAACTTCAATTTTTAGGATTGTGAAAAAAATATAGTTGGAAGTGTCAAATTTTAATAAATTTATTTGAAACCAACTTCGATTTTTTTTTATTTTGATGAGTATTTTGTTGTAGGATCTATATTTGAGTAAATTTAGATGAAAATAAGTGAATTTTTGGGATTGTGAAAAAAATTTTAGTTGGAAGTGTCAAATTTTAATAAATTTATTTGAAACCAATTTCGATTTTTCTCGACTATGTTGAGTTTTTTTGATAGAGAAGCCTAATTTGAGTAATTTCAGTTGAAATTAACTTCGATTTTTTGGATTTTGTCACGATTTTTGCCAAATTTTAATAAATTTAATTGAAATCGACTTGGATTATTTTGGATTTTGATGAGTATTTTTGTTGTAGGATCTATATTTGAATAAATTTAGATGAAAATAACTTCAATTTTTAGGAATGTGAAAAAATTTTAGTTGGAAGTGTCAAATTTTAATAAATTTATTTGAAACCATCTTCGTTTTTTCTTGGATTTTGTGGAGTATTTTTGTTGTAGGATCTATATTTGAGTAAATTTAGATGAAAATAACTTCAATTTTTTGGATTGTGAAAAAAATTTACTTGGCAGTGTAAAATTTTAATAAATTTATTTGAAACCAGCTTCGATTTTTTTGGATTTTGCTGAGTATTTTTGTTGTAGGATCTATATTTGAGTAAATTTAGATGAAAATAACTTCAATTTTAAGGATTGAGAAAAAATTTTTAGTTGGAAGTGTCAAATTTTAATAAAGTTATTTGAAACCAACTTCGATTTTTTTCTTATTTTCATGAGTATTTTGTTGTAGGATCTATATTTGAGTAAATTTAGATGAAAATAACGACAATTTTTTGGATAGTGAAAAAAAATTTTAGTTGGAAGTGTCAAATTTTAATAAATTTATTTGAAACCAACTTCGATTTTTTTTGGATTTTGTTGTGTATTTTTGTTGTAGGTTCTATATTAGAGTAAATTTTGATGAAAAAACCTTCAATTTTTAGGATTGTGAAAAAAATTTTACTTGGAAGTGTCAAATTTTAATAAATTTATTTGAAACCAACTTCGATTTTTTTGGATTTTGTTGAGTATTTGTGTTGTAGGATGTATATTTGAGTAAATTTAGATGAAAATAACGACAATTTATTGGATTCTGAAAAAAAATTTTAGTTGGAAGTGTCAAATTTTAATAAATTTATTTGAAACCAACTTCGATTTTTTTTTATTTTGATGAGTATTTTGTTGTAGGATCTATATTTGAGTAAATTTAGATGAAAATAAGTCAATTTTTTGGATTGTGAAAAAAATTTAGTTGGAAGTGTCAAATTTTAACAAATTTATTTGAAACCAACTTCGATTTTTTTTTATTTTGTCAAGTATTTTTGTTGTAGGATGTATATTTGAGTAAATTTAGATGAAAATAACGACAATTTATTGGATTGTGAAAAAAAATTTTTGTTGTAAGTGTCAAATTTTAATAAATTTATTTGAAACCAGCTTCGATTTTTTTTTATTCTGTTGAGTATTTTTGTTGTGGGGTCTATATTAGAGTAAATTTTGATGAAAATAACTTCAATTTTAGGATTGTGAAAAAAATTTTAGTTGGAAGTGTCAAATTTTAATAAATATATTTGAAACCAACTTCGATTTTTTTTTATTTTGTTGCGTATTTTTGTTGTAGGGTCTATATTGGAGTAAATTTGGATGAAAATAACTTCAATTTTTAGGATTGTGAAAAAAATTTTAGTTGGAAGTGTCAAATTTTAATAAATTTATTTGAAACCAACTTCGATTTTGTTGGATTTTGACGAGAATTTCTGTTGTAGGATGTATATTTGAGTAAATTTAGTTGAAAATAACGACAATCTTTTTGGATTGTGAAAAAAAAATCTAGTTGGAAGTGTCAAATTTTAATAAATTTGTTTGAAACCAACTTCGATTTTTTTTTATTTTGAAGAGTATTTTGTTGTAGGATCTATATTTGAGTAAATTTAGATGAAAATAAGTTAATTTTTTGGATTGTGAAAAAAATTTTAGTTGGAAGTGTCAAATTTTAATAAATTTATTTGAAACCAATTTCGATTTTTCTCGACTATGTTGAGTTTTTTTGATAGAGAAGCCTAATTTGAGTAATTTCAGTTGAAATTAACTTCGACTTTTTGGATTTTGTCACGATTTTTGCCAAATTTTAATAAATTTAATTGAAATCAACTTGGATTATTTTGGATTTTGATGAGTATTTTTGTTGTAGGATCTATATTTGAATGAATTTAGATGAAAATAACTTCAATTTTTAGGAATGTGAAAAAAATTTAGTTGGAAGTGTCAAATTTTAATAAATTTATTTGAAACCAACTTCGATTTTGTTGGATTTTGACGAGAATTTCTGTTGTAGGATGTATATTTGAGTAAATTTAGTTGAAAATAACGTCAATTTTTTTGGATTGTGAAAAAAAATTTAGTTTGAAGTGTCAAATTTTAATAAATTTATTTGAAACCAGCTTCGATTTTTTTTTATTTTGTTGAGTATTTTTGTTGTAGGGTCTATATTAGAGTAAATTTTGATGAAAATAACCTCAATTTTAGGATTGTGAAAAAATTTTTAGTTGGAAGTGTCAAATTTTAATAAATTTATTTGAAACCAACTTCGATTTTTCTCGACTATGTTGAGTTTTTTTGATAGAGAAGCCTAATTTGATTTATTTCAGTTGAAATTAACTTAGATTTTTAGGATTTTGTCACGATTTCTGCCAAATTTTAATAAATTTATTTGAAATCAACTTGGATTATTTTGGATTTTGTTGAGTATTTTTGTTGTAGGATCTATATTTGAGTAAATTTAGATGAAAATAACTTCAATTTTTTGGATTGTGAAAAAAATTTAGTTGGAAGTGTCAAATTTTAATAAATTTATTTGAAACCAACTTCGATTTTTTTGGATTTTGTTGCGTATTTTTGTTGTAGGGTCTATATTGGAGTAAATTTTGATGAAAATAACTTCAATTTTTAGGATTTTGAAAAAAAATTTAGTTGGAAGTGTCAAATTTTAATAAATTTATTTGAAACCAATTTCGATTTTTCTCGACTATGTTGAGTTTTATTGATAGAGAAGCCTAATTTGAGTAATTTCAGTTGAAATTAACTTCGATTTTTTGGATTTTGTCAAGATTTTTGCCAAATTTTAATAAATTTAATTGAAATCGACTTGGATTATTTTGGATTTTGATGAGTATTTTTGTTGTAGGATCTATATTTGAATAAATTTAGATGAAAATAACTTCAATTTTTAGGAATGTGAAAAAATTTTAGTTGGAAGTGTCAAATTTTAATAAATTTATTTGAAACCATCTTCGTTTTTTCTTGGATTTTGTGGAGTATTTTTGTTGTAGGATCTATATTTGAGTAAATTTAGAAGAAAATAACTTCAATTTTTTGGATTGTGAAAAAAATTTACTTGGCAGTGTAAAATTTTAATATATTTATTTGAAACCAACTTCGATTTTTTTGGATTTTGCTGAGTATTTTTGTTGTAGGGTCTATATTTGAGTAAATTTAGATGAAAATAACTTCAATTTTAAGGATTGAGAAAAAATTTTTAGTTGGAAGTGTCAAATTTTAATAAATTTATTTGAAACCAACTTCGATTTTTTTCTTATTTTCATGAGTATTTTGTTGTAGGATCTATATTTGAGTAAATTTAGATGAAAATAACGACAATTTTTTGGATAGTGAAAAAAAATTTTAGTTGGAAGTGTCAAATTTTAATAAATTTATTTGAAACCAACTTCGATTTTTTTTTGATTTTGTTGTGTATTTTTGTTGTAGGGTCTATATTAGAGTAAATTTTGATGAAAAAACCTTCAATTTTTAGGATTGTGAAAAAAATTTTACTTGGAAGTGTCAAATTTTAATAAATTTATTTGAAACCAACTTCGATTTTTTTGGATTTTGTTGAGTATTTGTGTTGTAGGATGTATATTTGAGTAAATTTAGATGAAAATAACGACAATTTATTGGATTGTGAAAAAAAATTTTAGTTGGAAGTGTCAAATTTTAATAAATTTATTTGAAACCAACTTCGATTTTTTTGGATTTTGTTGCGTATTTTTGTTGTAGGGTCTATATTGGAGTAAATTTTGATGAAAATAACTTCAATTTTTAGGATTGTGAAAAAAATTTTAGTTGGAAGTGTCAAATTTTAATAAATTTATTTGAAACCAACTTCGATTTTTTTTTATTTTGATGAGTATTTTGTTGTAGGATCTATATTTGAGTAAATTTAGATGAAAATAAGTCAATTTTTTGGATTGTGAAAAAAATTTAGTTGGAAGTGTCAAATTTTAACAAATTTATTTGAAACCAACTTCGATTTTTTTTTATTTTGTCAATTATTTTTGTTGTAGGATGTATATTTGAGTAAATTTAGATGAAAATAACGACAATTTATTGGATTGTGAATAAAAATTTTTGTTGTAAGTGTCAAATTTTAATAAATTTATTTGAAACCAGCTTCGATTTTGTTGGATTTTGACGAGAATTTCTGTTGTAGGATGTATATTTGAGTAAATTTAGTTGAAAATAACGACAATTTTTTTGGATTGTGAAAAAAAAATTTAGTTTGAAGTGTCAAATTTTAATAAATTTATTTGAAACCAGCTTCGATTTTTTTTTATTTTGTTGAGTTTTTTGTTGTAGGGTCTATATTAGAGTAAATTTTGATGAAAATAACCTCAATTTTAGGATTGTGAAAAAAATTTTAGTTGGAAGTGTCAAATTTTAATAAATTTATTTGAAACCAACTTCGATTTTTCTCGACTATGTTGAGTTTTTTTGATAGAGAAGCCTAATTTGATTTATTTCAGTTGAAATTTACTTAGATTTTTAGGATTTTGTCACGATTTCTGCCAAATTTTAATAAATTTATTTGAAATCAACTTGGATTATTTTGGATTTTGTTGAGTATTTTTGTGGTAGGATCTATATTTGAGTAAATTTAGATGAAAATAACTTCAATTTTTTGGATTGTGAAAAAAATTTAGTTGGAAGTGTCAAATTTTAATAAATTTATTTGAAACCAACTTCGATTTTTTTGGATTTTGTTGCGTATTTTTGTTGTAGGGTCTATATTGGAGTAAATTTTGATGAAAATAACTTCAATTTTTAGGATTTTGAAAAAAAATTTAGTTGGAAGTGTCAAATTTTAATAAATTTATTTGAAACCAATTTCGATTTTTCTCGACTATGTTGAGTTTTATTGATAGAGAAGCCTAATTTGAGTAATTTCAGTTGAAATTAACTTCGATTTTTTGGATTTTGTCACGATTTTTGTCAAATTTTAATAAATTTATTTGAAATCAACTTGGATTATTTTGGATTTTGTTGAGTATTTTTGTGGTAGGATCTATATTTGAGTAAATTTAGATGAAAATAACTTCAATTTTTTGGATTGTGAAAAAAATTTAGTTGGAAGTGTCAAATTTTAACAAATTTATTTGAAACCAACTTCGATTTTTTTGGATTTAGTAGAGTATTTTTTTTGTTGGATCCATATTTGAGTAAATTTAGATGAAAATAACGACAATTTTTTGGATTGTGAAAAAAAATTTTAGTTGGAAGTGTCAAATTTTAATAAATGTATTTGAAACCAACTTCGATTTTTTTTTATTTTGTTGCGTATTTTTGTTGTAGGGTCTATATTGGAGTAAATTTGGATGAAAATAACTTCAATTTTTTGGATTGTGAAAAAAAATTTTAGTTGGTAGTGTCAAATTTTAATAAATTTATTTGAATCCAACTTCGATTTTTTTGGATTTAGTTGAGTATTTTTGTTGTAGGATGTATATTTGAGTAAATTTAGATGAAAATAACGACAATTTTTTGGATTGTGAAAAAAAATTTTAGTTGGAAGTGTCAAATTTTAATAAATTTATTTGAAACCAACTTCGTGTTTTTTTTTATTTTGCCGAGTATTTTTGTTGTAGGATGTATATTTGAGTAAATTTAGATGAGAATAACGACAATTTTTTGGATTGTGAAAAAAAATTTTAGTTGGAACTGTCAAATTTTAATAAATTTATTTGAAACCAGCTTCGATTTTTGTTTTATTTTGTCGAGTATTTTTGTTGTAGGATGTATATTTGAGTAAATTTAGATGAAAATAACGACAATTTTTTGGATTGTGAAAAAAAATTTTAGTTGGAAGTGTCAAATTTTAATTAATTTATTTGAAACCAACTTCGATTTTTTTTGGATTTTGTCGAGTATTTTTGTTGCAGGATGTATATTTGAGTAAATTTAGTTGAAAATAACGACAATTTATTGGATTGTGAAAAAAAAATTTTGTTGTAAGTGTCAAATTTTAATAAATTTATTTGAAACCAGCTTCGATTTTTTTTTATTCTGTTGAGTATTTTTGTTGTGGGGTCTATATTAGAGTAAATTTTGATGAAAATAACTTCAATTTTAGGATTGTGAAAAAAATTTTAGTTGGAAGTGTCAAATTTTAATAAATATATTTGAAATCAACTTCGATTTTTCTCGACTATGTTGAGTTTTTTTGATAGAGAAGCCTAATTTGAGTAATTTCAGTTGAAATTAACTTCGATTTTTTGGATTTTGTCACGATTTTTGCCAAATTTTAATAAATTTATTTGAAATCAACTTGGATTATTTTGGATTTTGTTGAGTATTTTTGTTGTAGGATCTATATTTGAATAAATTTAGATGAAAATAACTTCAATTTTTAGGAATGTGAAAAAATTTTAGTTGGAAGTGTCAAATTTTAATAAATTTATTTGAAACCATCTTCGATTTTTTTTGATATTGTCGAGTATTTTTGTTGTAGGATCTATATTTGAGTAAATTTAGATGAAAATAACTTCAATTTTTTGGATTGTGAAAAAAAATTTACTTGGAAGTGTCAAATTTTAATAAATTTATTTGAAACCAACTTCGATTTTTTTGGATTTTGTTGAGTATTTGTGTTGTAGGATGTATAATTGAGTAAATTTAGATGAAAATAACGACAATTTTTTGGATTGTGAAAAAAAATTTTAGTTGGAAGTGTCAAATTTTAATAAATTTATTTGAAACCAGCTTCGATTTTGTTGGATTTTGACGAGAATTTCTGTTGTAGGATGTATATTTGAGTAAATTTAGTTGAAAATAACGACAATTTTTTTGGATTGTGAAAAAAAAATTTAGTTTGAAGTGTCACATTTTAATAAATTTATTTGAAACCAGCTTCGATTTTTTTTTATTTTGTTGAGTATTTTTGTTGTAGGGTCTATATTAGAGTAAATTTTGATGAAAATAACCTCAATTTTAGGATTGTGAAAAAAATTTTAGTTGGAAGTGTCAAATTTTAATAAATTTATTTGAAACCAACTTCGATTTTTTTGGATTTTGTTGCGTATTTTTGTTGTAGGATCTATATTTGAATAAATTTAGATGAAAATAACTTCAATTTTTTGGATTGTGAAAAAAAATTTACTTGGAAGTGTCAAATTTTAATAAATTTATTTGAAACCAACTTCGATTTTTTTGGATTTTGTTGAGTATTTGTGTTGTAGGATGTATAATTGAGTAAATTTAGATGAAAATAACGACAATTTTTTGGATTGTGAAAAAAAATTTTAGTTTGGAAGTGTCAAATTTTAATAAATGTATTTGAAACCAACTTCGATTTTTTTTTATTTTGTTGCGTATTTTTGTTGTAGGGTCTATATTGGAGTAAATTTGGATGAAAATAACTTCAATTTTTAGGATTGTGAAAAAAAATTTAGTTGGAAGTGTCAAATTTTAATAAATTTATTTGAAACCAACTTCGATTTTGTTGGATTTTGACGAGAATTTCTGTTGTAGGATGTATAATTGAGTAAATTTAGTTGAAAATAACGACAATTTTTTTGGATTGTGAAAAAAAAATATAGTTTGAAGTGTCAAATTTTAATAAATTTATTTGAAACCATCTTCGATTTTTTTGGATTTTGCCGAGTATTTTTGTTGTAGGATGTATATTTAAGAAAATTTAGTTGAAAATTACGACAATTTTTTTGGATTGTGAAAAAAATTTTTAGTTTGAAGTGTCAAATTTTAATAAATTTATTTGAAACCAGCTTCGATTTTTTTTTATTTTGTTGAGTATTTTTGTTGTAGGGTCTATATTAGAGTAAATTTGGATGAAAATAACTTCAATTTTTTGGATTGTGAAAAAAAATTTTAGTTGGAAGTGTCAAATTTTAATAAATTTATTTGAATCCAACTTCGATTTTTTTGGATTTAGTTGAGTATTTTTGTTGTAGGATGTATATTTGAGTAAATTTAGATGAAAATAACGACAATTTTTTGGATTGTGAAAAAAATTTAGTTGGAAGTGTCAAATTTTAACAAATTTATTTGAAACCAACTTCGATTTTGTTGGATTTAGTAGAGTATTTTTGTTGTAGGATCCATATTTGAGTAAATTTAGATGAAAATAACTTCAATTTTTTGGATTGTGAAAAAAATTTTAGTTGGAAGTGTCAAATTTTAATAAATTTATTTGAAACCAACTTCGATTTTTTTGGATTTTGTTGCGTATTTTTGTTGTAGGGTCTATATTGGAGTAAATTTTGATGAAAATAACTTCAATTTTTAGGATTGTGAAAAAAAATTTAGTTGGAAGTGTCAAATTTTAATAAATTTATTTGAAACCAATTTCGATTTTTCTCGACTATGTTGAGTTTTTTTGATAGAGAAGCCTAATTTGAGTAATTTCAGTTGAAATTAACTTCGATTTTTTGGATTTTGTCACGATTTTTGCCAAATTTTAATAAATTTATTTGAAATCAACTTGGATTATTTTGGATTTTGTTGAGTATTTTTGTTGTAGGATCTATATTTGAATAAATTTAGATGAAAATAACTTCAATTTTTAGGAATGTGAAAAAAATTTTAGTTGGAAGTGTCAAATTTTAATAAATTTATTTGAAACCATCTTCGATTTTTTTGGATTTTGCCGAGTATTTTTGTTGTAGGATGTATATTTGAGAAAATTTAGTTGAAAATTACGACAATTTTTTTGGATTGTGAAAAAAAATTTTAGTTTGAAGTGTCAAATTTTAATAAATTTATTTGAAACCAGCTTCGATTTTTTTTTATTTTGTTGAGTATTTTTGTTGTAGGGTCTATATTAGAGTAAATTTTGATGAAAATAACGACAATTTTTTGGATTGTGAAAAAAAATTTTAGTTGGAAGTGTCAAATTTTAATAAATTTATTTGAAACCAACTTCGAGTTTTTTTGGATTTTGCCGAGTATTTTTGTTGTAGGATGTATATTTGAGTAAATTTAGATGAGAATAACGACAATTTTTTGGATTGTGAAAAAAAATTTTAGTTGGAACTGTCAAATTTTAATAAATTTATTTGAAACCAGCTTCGATTTTTTTTTTATTTTGTCGAGTATTTTTGTTGTAGGATGTATATTTGAGTAAATTTAGATGAAAATAACGACAATTTTTTGGATTGTGAAAAAAAATTTTAGTTGGAAGTGTCAAATTTTAATAAATTTATTTGAAACCAACTTCGATTTTTTTGGATTTTGTTGCGTATTTTTGTTGTAGGGTCTATATTGGAGTAAATTTTGATGAAAATAACTTCAATTTTTAGGATTGTGAAAAAAATATAGTTGGAAGTGTCAAATTTTAATAAATTTATTTGAAACCAACTTCGATTTTTTTTTATTTTGATGAGTATTTTGTTGTAGGATCTATATTTGAGTAAATTTAGATGAAAATAAGTGAATTTTTTGGATTGTGAAAAAAATTTTAGTTGGAAGTGTCAAATTTTAATAAATTTATTTGATACCAATTTCGATTTTTCTCGACTATGTTGAGTTTTTTTGATAGAGAAGCCTAATTTGAGTAATTTCATTTGAAATTAACTTCGATTTTTTGGATTTTGTCTCGATTTTTGCCAAATTTTAATAAATTTAATAGAAATCGACTTGGATTATTTTGGATTTTGATGAGTATTTTTGTTGTAGGATCTATATTTGAATAAATTTAGATGAAAATAACTTCAATTTTTAGGAATGTGAAAAAATTTTAGTTGGAAGTGTCAAATTTTAATAAATTTATTTGAAACCATCTTCGTTTTTTCTTGGATTTTGTGGAGTATTTTTGTTGTAGGATCTATATTTGAGTAAATTTAGATGAAAATAACTTCAATTTTTTGGATTGTGAAAAAAATTTACTTGGCAGTGTAAAATTTTAATAAATTTATTTGAAACCAACTTCGATTTTTTTGGATTTTGCTGAGTATTTTTGTTGTAGGATCTATATTTGAGTAAATTTAGATGAAAATAACTTCAATTTTAAGGATTGAGAAAAAATTTTTAGTTGGAAGTGTCAAATTTTAATAAATTTATTTGAAACCAACTTCGATTTTTTTCTTATTTTCATGAGTATTTTGTTGTAGGATCTATATTTGAGTAAATTTAGATGAAAATAACGACAATTTTTTTGATAGTGAAAAAAAATTTTAGTTGGAAGTGTCAAATTTTAATAAATTTATTTGAAACCAACTTCGATTTTTTTTGGATTTTGTTGTGTATTTTTGTTGTAGGGTCTATATTAGAGTAAATTTTGATGAAAAAACCTTCAATTTTTAGGATTGTCAAAAAAATTTTACTTGGAAGTGTCAAATTTTAATAAATTTATTTGAAACCAACTTCGATTTTTTTTGATTTTGTTGCGTATTTTTGTTGTAGGGTCTATATTGGAGTAAATTTGGATGAAAATAACGACAATTTTTTTGGATTGTGAAAAAAAAATATAGTTGGAAGTGTCAAATTTTAATAAATTTGTTTGAATCCAACTTCGATTTTTTTTTATTTTGATGAGTATTTTGTTGTAGGATCTATATTTGAGTAAATTTAGATGAAAATAAGTTAATTTTTTGGATTGTGAAAAAAATTTTAGTTGGAAGTGTCAAATTTTAATAAATTTATTTGAAACCAATTTCGATTTTTCTCGACTATGTTGAGTTTTTTTGATAGAGAAGTCTAATTTGAGTAATTTCAGTTGAAATTATCTTCGACTTTTTGGATTTTGTCACGATTTTTGCCAAATTTTAATAAATTTAATTGAAATCAACTTGGATTATTTTGGATTTTGATGAGTATTTTTGTTGTAGGATCTATATTTGAATAAATTTAGATGAAAATAACTTCAATTTTTAGGAATGTGAAAAAAATTTAGTTGGAAGTGTCAAATTTTAATAAATTTATTTGAAACCAACTTCGATTTTGGTGCATTTTGACGAGAATTTCTGTTGTAGGATGTATATTTGAGTAAATTTAGTTGAAAATAACGACAATTTTTTTGGATTGTGAAAAAAAAATTTAGTTTGAAGTGTCACATTTTAATAAATTTATTTGAAACCAGCTTCGATTTTTTTTTATTTTGTTGAGTATTTTTGTTGTAGGGTCTATATTAGAGTAAATTTTGATGAAAATAACCTCAATTTTAGGATTGTGAAAAAAATTTTAGTTGGAAGTGTCAAATTTTAATAAATTTATTTGAAACCAACTTCGATTTTTTTGGATTTTGTTGCGTATTTTTGTTGTAGGATCTATATTTGAATAAATTTAGATGAAAATAACTTCAATTTTTTGGATTGTGAAAAAAAATTTACTTGGAAGTGTCAAATTTTAATAAATTTATTTGAAACCAACTTCGATTTTGTTGGATTTTGACGAGAATTTCTGTTGTAGGATGTATAATTGAGTAAATTTAGTTGAAAATAACGACAATTTTTTTGGATTGTGAAAAAAAAATATAGTTGGAAGTGTCAAATTTTAATAAATTTGTTTGAATCCAACTTCGATTTTTTTTTATTTTGATGAGTATTTTGTTGTAGGATCTATATTTGAGTAAATTTAGATGAAAATAAGTTAATTTTTTGGATTGTGAAAAAAATTTTAGTTGGAAGTGTCAAATTTTAATAAATTTATTTGAAACCAATTTCGATTTTTCTCGACTATGTTGAGTTTTTTTGATAGAGAAGCCTAATTTGAGTAATTTCAGTTGAAATTAACTTCGACTTTTTGGATTTTGTCACCATTTTTGCCAAATTTTAATAAATTTAATTGAAATCAACTTGGATTATTTTGGATTTTGATGAGTATTTTTGTTGTAGGATCTATATTTGAATAAATTTAGATGAAAATAACTTCAATTTTTAGGAATGTGAAAAAAATTTAGTTGGAAGTGTCAAATTTTAATAAATTTATTTGAAACCAACTTCGATTTTGTTGGATTTTGACGAGAATTTCTGTTGTAGGATGTATATTTGAGTAAATTTAGTTGAAAATAACGACAATTTTTTTGGATTGTGAAAAAAAAATTTAGTTTGAAGTGTCAAATTTTAATAAATTTATTTGAAACCAGCTTCGATTTTTTTTTATTTTGTTGAGTATTTTTGTTGTAGGGTCTATATTAGAGTAAATTTTGATGAAGATAACCTCAATTTTAGGATTGTGAAAAAAATTTTAGTTGGAAGTGTCAAATTTTAATAAATTTATTTGAAACCAACTTCGATTTTTCTCGACTATGTTGAGTTTTTTTGATAGAGAAGCCTAATTTGATTTATTTCAGTTGAAATTAACTTAGATTTTTAGGATTTTGTCACGATTTCTGCCAAATTTTAATAAATTTATTTGAAATCAACTTGGATTATTTTGGATTTTGTTGAGTATTTTTGTTGTAGGATCTATATTTGAGTAAATTTAGATGAAAATAACTTCAATTTTTTGGATTGTGAAAAAAATTTAGTTGGAAGTGTCAAATTTTAATAAATTTATTTGAAACCAACTTCGATTTTTTTGGATTTTGTTGCGTATTTTTGTTGTAGGGTCTATATTGGAGTAAATTTTGATGAAAATAACTTCAATTTATAGGATTTTGAAAAAAAATTTAGTTGGAATTGTCAAATTTTAATAAATTTATTTGAAACCAATTTCGATTTTTCTCGACTATGTTGAGTTTTATTGATAGAGAAGCCTAATTTGAGTAATTTCAGTTGAAATTAACTTCGATTTTTTGGATTTTGTCACGATTTTTGTCAAATTTTAATAAATTTATTTGAAATCAACTTGGATTATTTTGGATTTTGTTGAGTATTTTTGTGGTAGGATCTATATTTGAGTAAATTTAGATGAAAATAACTTCAATTTTTTGGATTGTGAAAAAAATTTAGTTGGAAGTGTCAAATTTTAACAAATTTATTTGAAACCAACTTCGATTTTGTTGGATTTAGTAGAGTATTTTTGTTGTAGGATCCATATTTGAGTAAATTTAGATGAAAATAACTTCAATTTTTTGGATTGTGAAAAAAATTTTAGTTGGAAGTGTCAAATTTTAATAAATTTATTTGAAACCAACTTCGATTTTTTTGGATTTTGTTGCGTATTTTTGTTGTAAAGTCTATATTGGAGTAAATTTTGATGAAAATAACTTCAATTTTTAGGATTGTGAAAAAAAATTTAGTTGGAAGTGTCAAATTTTAATAAATTTATTTGAAACCAATTTCGATTTTTCTCGACTATGTTGAGTTTTTTTGATAGAGAAGCCTAATTTGAGTAATTTCAGTTGAAATTAACTTCGATTTTTTGGATTTTGTCACGATTTTTGCCAAATTTTAATAAATTTATTTGAAATCAACTTGGATTATTTTGGATTTTGTTGAGTATTTTTGTTGTAGGATCTATATTTGAATAAATTTAGATGAAAATAACTTCAATTTTTAGGAATGTGAAAAAAATTTTAGTTGGAAGTGTCAAATTTTAATAAATTTATTTGAAACCATCTTCGATTTTTTTGGATTTTGCCGAGTATTTTTGTTGTAGGATGTATATTTGAGAAAATTTAGTTGAAAATTACGACAATTTTTTTGGATTGTGAAAAAAAATTTTAGTTTGAAGTGTCAAATTTTAATAAATTTATTTGAAACCAGCTTCGATTTTTTTTTATTTTGTTGAGTATTTTTGTTGTAGGGTCTATATTAGAGTAAATTTTGATGAAAATAACGACAATTTTTTGGATTGTGAAAAAAAATTTTAGTTGGAAGTGTCAAATTTTAATAAATTTATTTGAAACCAACTTCGAGTTTTTTTGGATTTTGCCGAGTATTTTTGTTGTAGGATGTATATTTGAGTAAATTTAGATGAGAATAACGACAATTTTTTGGATTGTGAAAAAAAATTTTAGTTGGAACTGTCAAATTTTAATAAGTTTATTTGAAACCAGCTTCGATTTTTTTTTTATTTTGTCGAGTATTTTTGTTGTAGGATGTATATTTGAGTAAATTTAGATGAAAATAACGACAATTTTTTGGATTGTGAAAAAAAATTTTAGTTGGAAGTGTCAAATTTTAATAAATTTATTTGAAACCAACTTCGATTTTTTTGGATTTTGTTGCGTATTTTTGTTGTAGGGTCTATATTGGAGTAAATTTTGATGAAAATAACTTCAATTTTTAGGATTGTGAAAAAAATATAGTTGGAAGTGTCAAATTTTAATAAATTTATTTGAAACCAACTTCGATTTTTTTTTATTTTGATGAGTATTTTGTTGTAGGATCTATATTTGAGTAAATTTAGATGAAAATAAGTGAATTTTTTGGATTGTGAAAAAAATTTTAGTTGGAAGTGTCAAATTTTAATAAATTTATTTGAAACCAATTTCGATTTTTCTCGACTATGTTGAGTTTTTTTGATAGAGAAGCCTAATTTGAGTAATTTCAGTTGAAATTAACTTCGATTTTTTGGATTTTGTCTCGATTTTTGCCAAATTTTAATAAATTTAATTGAAATCGACTTGGATTATTTTGGATTTTGATGAGTATTTTTGTTGTAGGATCTATATTTGAATAAATTTAGATGAAAATAACTTCAATTTTTAGGAATGTGAAAAAATTTTAGTTGGAAGTGTCAAATTTTAATAAATTTATTTGAAACCATCTTCGTTTTTTCTTGGATTTTGTGGAGTATTTTTGTTGTAGGATCTATATTTGAGTAAATTTAGATGAAAATAACTTCAATTTTTTGGATTGTGAAAAAAATTTACTTGGCAGTGTAAAATTTTAATAAAATTATTTGAAACCAACTTCGATTTTTTTGGATTTTGCTGAGTATTTTTGTTGTAGGATCTATATTTGAGTAAATTTAGATGAAAATAACTTCAATTTTAAGGATTGAGAAAAAATTTTTAGTTGGAAGTGTCAAATTTTAATAAATTTATTTGAAACCAACTTCGATTTTTTTCTTATTTTCATGAGTATTTTGTTGTAGGATCTATATTTGAGTAAATTTAGATGAAAATAACGACAATTTTTTTGATAGTGAAAAAAAATTTTAGTTGGAAGTGTCAAATTTTAATAAATTTATTTGAAACCAACTTCGATTTTTTTTTGGATTTTGTTGTGTATTTTTGTTGTAGGGTCTATATTAGAGTAAATTTTGATGAAAAAACCTTCAATTTTTAGGATTGTGAAAAAAATTTTACTTGGAAGTGTCAAATTTTAATAAATTTATTTGAAACCAACTTCGATTTTTTTGGATTTTGTTGAGTATTTGTGTTGTAGGATGTATAATTGAGTAAATTTAGATGAAAATAACGACAATTTTTTTGATTGTGAAAAAAAATTTTAGTTGGAAGTGTCAAATTTTAATAAATGTATTTGAAACCAACTTCGATTTTTTTGGATTTTGTTGAGTATTTGTGTTGTAGGATGTATAATTGAGTAAATTTAGATGAAAATAACGACAATTTTTTGGATTGTGAAAAAAAATTTTAGTTGGAAGTGTCAAATTTTAATAAATGTATTTGAAACCAACTTCGATTTTTTTTGATTTTGTTGCGTATTTTTGTTGTAGGGTCTATATTGGAGTAAATTTGGATGAAAATAACGACAATTTTTTTGGATTGTGAAAAAAAAATATAGTTGGAAGTGTCAAATTTTAATAAATTTGTTTGAATCCAACTTCGATTTTTTTTTATTTTGATGAGTATTTTGTTGTAGGATCTATATTTGAGTAAATTTAGATGAAAATAAGTTAATTTTTTGGATTGTGAAAAAAATTTTAGTTGGAAGTGTCAAATTTTAATAAATTTATTTGAAACCAATTTCGATTTTTCTCGACTATGTTGAGTTTTTTTGATAGAGAAGCCTAATTTGAGTAATTTCAGTTGAAATTAACTTCGATTTTTTGGATTTTGTCACGATTTTTGCCAAATTTTAATAAATTTATTTGAAATCAACTTGGATTATTTTGGATTTTGTTGAGTATTTTTGTTGTAGGATCTATATTTGAATAAATTTAGATGAAAATAACTTCAATTTTTAGGAATGTGAAAAAAATTTTAGTTGGAAGTGTCAAATTTTAATAAATTTATTTGAAACCATCTTCGATTTTTTTGGATTTTGCCGAGTATTTTTGTTGTAGGATGTATATTTGAGAAAATTTAGTTGAAAATTACGACAATTTTTTTGGATTGTGAAAAAAAATTTTAGTTTGAAGTGTCAAATTTTAATAAATTTATTTGAAACCAGCTTCGATTTTTTTTTATTTTGTTGAGTATTTTTGTTGTAGGGTCTATATTAGAGTAAATTTTGATGAAAATAACGACAATTTTTTGGATTGTGAAAAAAAATTTTAGTTGGAAGTGTCAAATTTTAATAAATTTATTTGAAACCAACTTCGAGTTTTTTTGGATTTTGCCGAGTATTTTTGTTGTAGGATGTATATTTGAGTAAATTTAGATGAGAATAACGACAATTTTTTGGATTGTGAAAAAAAATTTTAGTTGGAACTGTCAAATTTTAATAAATTTATTTGAAACCAGCTTCGATTTTTTTTTTATTTTGTCGAGTATTTTTGTTGTAGGATGTATATTTGAGTAAATTTAGATGAAAATAACGACAATTTTTTGGATTGTGAAAAAAAATTTTAGTTGGAAGTGTCAAATTTTAATAAATTTATTTGAAACCAACTTCGATTTTTTTGGATTTTGTTGCGTATTTTTGTTGTAGGGTCTATATTGGAGTAAATTTTGATGAAAATAACTTCAATTTTTAGGATTGTGAAAAAAATATAGTTGGAAGTGTCAAATTTTAATAAATTTATTTGAAACCAACTTCGATTTTTTTTTATTTTGATGAGTATTTTGTTGTAGGATCTATATTTGAGTAAATTTAGATGAAAATAAGTGAATTTTTTGGATTGTGAAAAAAATTTTAGTTGGAAGTGTCAAATTTTAATAAATTTATTTGATACCAATTTCGATTTTTCTCGACTATGTTGAGTTTTTTTGATAGAGAAGCCTAATTTGAGTAATTTCATTTGAAATTAACTTCGATTTTTTGGATTTTGTCTCGATTTTTGCCAAATTTTAATAAATTTAATAGAAATCGACTTGGATTATTTTGGATTTTGATGAGTATTTTTGTTGTAGGATCTATATTTGAATAAATTTAGATGAAAATAACTTCAATTTTTAGGAATGTGAAAAAATTTTAGTTGGAAGTGTCAAATTTTAATAAATTTATTTGAAACCATCTTCGTTTTTTCTTGGATTTTGTGGAGTATTTTTGTTGTAGGATCTATATTTGAGTAAATTTAGATGAAAATAACTTCAATTTTTTGGATTGTGAAAAAAATTTACTTGGCAGTGTAAAATTTTAATAAATTTATTTGAAACCAACTTCGATTTTTTTGGATTTTGCTGAGTATTTTTGTTGTAGGATCTATATTTGAGTAAATTTAGATGAAAATAACTTCAATTTTAAGGATTGAGAAAAAATTTTTAGTTGGAAGTGTCAAATTTTAATAAATTTATTTGAAACCAACTTCGATTTTTTTCTTATTTTCATGAGTATTTTGTTGTAGGATCTATATTTGAGTAAATTTAGATGAAAATAACGACAATTTTTTTGATAGTGAAAAAAAATTTTAGCTGGAAGTGTCAAATTTTAATAAATTTATTTGAAACCAACTTCGATTTTTTTTGGATTTTGTTGTGTATTTTTGTTGTAGGGTCTATATTAGAGTAAATTTTGATGAAAAAACCTTCAATTTTTAGGATTGTCAAAAAAATTTTACTTGGAAGTGTCAAATTTTAATAAATTTATTTGAAACCAACTTCGATTTTTTTTGATTTTGTTGCGTATTTTTGTTGTAGGGTCTATATTGGAGTAAATTTGGATGAAAATAACGACAATTTTTTTGGATTGTGAAAAAAAAATATAGTTGGAAGTGTCAAATTTTAATAAATTTGTTTGAATCCAACTTCGATTTTTTTTTATTTTGATGAGTATTTTGTTGTAGGATCTATATTTGAGTAAATTTAGATGAAAATAAGTTAATTTTTTGGATTGTGAAAAAAATTTTAGTTGGAAGTGTCAAATTTTAATAAATTTATTTGAAACCAATTTCGATTTTTCTCGACTATGTTGAGTTTTTTTGATAGAGAAGTCTAATTTGAGTAATTTCAGTTGAAATTATCTTCGACTTTTTGGATTTTGTCACGATTTTTGCCAAATTTTAATAAATTTAATTGAAATCAACTTGGATTATTTTGGATTTTGATGAGTATTTTTGTTGTAGGATCTATATTTGAATAAATTTAGATGAAAATAACTTCAATTTTTAGGAATGTGAAAAAAATTTAGTTGGAAGTGTCAAATTTTAATAAATTTATTTGAAACCAACTTCGATTTTGGTGCATTTTGACGAGAATTTCTGTTGTAGGATGTATATTTGAGTAAATTTAGTTGAAAATAACGACAATTTTTTTGGATTGTGAAAAAAAAATTTAGTTTGAAGTGTCACATTTTAATAAATTTATTTGAAACCAGCTTCGATTTTTTTTTATTTTGTTGAGTATTTTTGTTGTAGGGTCTATATTAGAGTAAATTTTGATGAAAATAACCTCAATTTTAGGATTGTGAAAAAAATTTTAGTTGGAAGTGTCAAATTTTAATAAATTTATTTGAAACCAACTTCGATTTTTTTGGATTTTGTTGCGTATTTTTGTTGTAGGATCTATATTTGAATAAATTTAGATGAAAATAACTTCAATTTTTTGGATTGTGAAAAAAAATTTACTTGGAAGTGTCAAATTTTAATAAATTTATTTGAAACCAACTTCGATTTTGTTGGATTTTGACGAGAATTTCTGTTGTAGGATGTATAATTGAGTAAATTTAGTTGAAAATAACGACAATTTTTTTGGATTGTGAAAAAAAAATATAGTTGGAAGTGTCAAATTTTAATAAATTTGTTTGAATCCAACTTCGATTTTTTTTTATTTTGATGAGTATTTTGTTGTAGGATCTATATTTGAGTAAATTTAGATGAAAATAAGTTAATTTTTTGGATTGTGAAAAAAATTTTAGTTGGAAGTGTCAAATTTTAATAAATTTATTTGAAACCAATTTCGATTTTTCTCGACTATGTTGAGTTTTTTTGATAGAGAAGCCTAATTTGAGTAATTTCAGTTGAAATTAACTTCGACTTTTTGGATTTTGTCACCATTTTTGCCAAATTTTAATAAATTTAATTGAAATCAACTTGGATTATTTTGGATTTTGATGAGTATTTTTTGTTGTAGGATCTATATTTGAATAAATTTAGATGAAAATAACTTCAATTTTTAGGAATGTGAAAAAAATTTAGTTGGAAGTGTCAAATTTTAATAAATTTATTTGAAACCAACTTCGATTTTGTTGGATTTTGACGAGAATTTCTGTTGTAGGATGTATATTTGAGTAAATTTAGTTGAAAATAACGACAATTTTTTTGGATTGTGAAAAAAAAATTTAGTTTGAAGTGTCAAATTTTAATAAATTTATTTGAAACCAGCTTCGATTTTTTTTTATTTTGTTGAGTATTTTTGTTGTAGGGTCTATATTAGAGTAAATTTTGATGAAGATAACCTCAATTTTAGGATTGTGAAAAAAATTTTAGTTGGAAGTGTCAAATTTTAATAAATTTATTTGAAACCAACTTCGATTTTTCTCGACTATGTTGAGTTTTTTTGATAGAGAAGCCTAATTTGATTTATTTCAGTTGAAATTAACTTAGATTTTTAGGATTTTGTCACGATTTCTGCCAAATTTTAATAAATTTATTTGAAATCAACTTGGATTATTTTGGATTTGATTTTGTTGAGTATTTTTGTTGTAGGATCTATATTTGAGTAAATTTAGATGAAAATAACTTCAATTTTTTGGATTGTGAAAAAAATTTAGTTGGAAGTGTCAAATTTTAATAAATTTATTTGAAACCAACTTCGATTTTTTTGGATTTTGTTGCGTATTTTTGTTGTAGGGTCTATATTGGAGTAAATTTTGATGAAAATAACTTCAATTTATAGGATTTTGAAAAAAAATTTAGTTGGAATTGTCAAATTTTAATAAATTTATTTGAAACCAATTTCGATTTTTCTCGACTATGTTGAGTTTTATTGATAGAGAAGCCTAATTTGAGTAATTTCAGTTGAAATTAACTTCGATTTTTTGGATTTTGTCACGATTTTTGTCAAATTTTAATAAATTTATTTGAAATCAACTTGGATTATTTTGGATTTTGTTGAGTATTTTTGTGGTAGGATCTATATTTGAGTAAATTTAGATGAAAATAACTTCAATTTTTTGGATTGTGAAAAAAATTTAGTTGGAAGTGTCAAATTTTAACAAATTTATTTGAAACCAACTTCGATTTTGTTGGATTTAGTAGAGTATTTTTGTTGTAGGATCCATATTTGAGTAAATTTAGATGAAAATAACTTCAATTTTTTGGATTGTGAAAAAAATTTTAGTTGGAAGTGTCAAATTTTAATAAATTTATTTGAAACCAACTTCGATTTTTTTGGATTTTGTTGCGTATTTTTGTTGTAAAGTCTATATTGGAGTAAATTTTGATGAAAATAACTTCAATTTTTAGGATTGTGAAAAAAAATTTAGTTGGAAGTGTCAAATTTTAATAAATTTATTTGAAACCAATTTCGATTTTTCTCGACTATGTTGAGTTTTTTTGATAGAGAAGCCTAATTTGAGTAATTTCAGTTGAAATTAACTTCGATTTTTTGGATTTTGTCACGATTTTTGCCAAATTTTAATAAATTTATTTGAAATCAACTTGGATTATTTTGGATTTTGTTGAGTATTTTTGTTGTAGGATCTATATTTGAATAAATTTAGATGAAAATAACTTCAATTTTTAGGAATGTGAAAAAAATTTTAGTTGGAAGTGTCAAATTTTAATAAATTTATTTGAAACCATCTTCGATTTTTTTGGATTTTGCCGAGTATTTTTGTTGTAGGATGTATATTTGAGAAAATTTAGTTGAAAATTACGACAATTTTTTTGGATTGTGAAAAAAAATTTTAGTTTGAAGTGTCAAATTTTAATAAATTTATTTGAAACCAGCTTCGATTTTTTTTTATTTTGTTGAGTATTTTTGTTGTAGGGTCTATATTAGAGTAAATTTTGATGAAAATAACGACAATTTTTTGGATTGTGAAAAAAAATTTTAGTTGGAAGTGTCAAATTTTAATAAATTTATTTGAAACCAACTTCGAGTTTTTTTGGATTTTGCCGAGTATTTTTGTTGTAGGATGTATATTTGAGTAAATTTAGATGAGAATAACGACAATTTTTTGGATTGTGAAAAAAAATTTTAGTTGGAACTGTCAAATTTTAATAAGTTTATTTGAAACCAGCTTCGATTTTTTTTTTATTTTGTCGAGTATTTTTGTTGTAGGATGTATATTTGAGTAAATTTAGATGAAAATAACGACAATTTTTTGGATTGTGAAAAAAAATTTTAGTTGGAAGTGTCAAATTTTAATAAATTTATTTGAAACCAACTTCGATTTTTTTGGATTTTGTTGCGTATTTTTGTTGTAGGGTCTATATTGGAGTAAATTTTGATGAAAATAACTTCAATTTTTAGGATTGTGAAAAAAATATAGTTGGAAGTGTCAAATTTTAATAAATTTATTTGAAACCAACTTCGATTTTTTTTTATTTTGATGAGTATTTTGTTGTAGGATCTATATTTGAGTAAATTTAGATGAAAATAAGTGAATTTTTTGGATTGTGAAAAAAATTTTAGTTGGAAGTGTCAAATTTTAATAAATTTATTTGAAACCAATTTCGATTTTTCTCGACTATGTTGAGTTTTTTTGATAGAGAAGCCTAATTTGAGTAATTTCAGTTGAAATTAACTTCGATTTTTTGGATTTTGTCTCGATTTTTGCCAAATTTTAATAAATTTAATTGAAATCGACTTGGATTATTTTGGATTTTGATGAGTATTTTTGTTGTAGGATCTATATTTGAATAAATTTAGATGAAAATAACTTCAATTTTTAGGAATGTGAAAAAATTTTAGTTGGAAGTGTCAAATTTTAATAAATTTATTTGAAACCATCTTCGTTTTTTCTTGGATTTTGTGGAGTATTTTTGTTGTAGGATCTATATTTGAGTAAATTTAGATGAAAATAACTTCAATTTTTTGGATTGTGAAAAAAATTTACTTGGCAGTGTAAAATTTTAATAAAATTATTTGAAACCAACTTCGATTTTTTTGGATTTTGCTGAGTATTTTTGTTGTAGGATCTATATTTGAGTAAATTTAGATGAAAATAACTTCAATTTTAAGGATTGAGAAAAAATTTTTAGTTGGAAGTGTCAAATTTTAATAAATTTATTTGAAACCAACTTCGATTTTTTTCTTATTTTCATGAGTATTTTGTTGTAGGATCTATATTTGAGTAAATTTAGATGAAAATAACGACAATTTTTTTGATAGTGAAAAAAAATTTTAGTTGGAAGTGTCAAATTTTAATAAATTTATTTGAAACCAACTTCGATTTTTTTTTGGATTTTGTTGTGTATTTTTGTTGTAGGGTCTATATTAGAGTAAATTTTGATGAAAAAACCTTCAATTTTTAGGATTGTGAAAAAAATTTTACTTGGAAGTGTCAAATTTTAATAAATTTATTTGAAACCAACTTCGATTTTTTTGGATTTTGTTGAGTATTTGTGTTGTAGGATGTATAATTGAGTAAATTTAGATGAAAATAACGACAATTTTTTTGATTGTGAAAAAAAATTTTAGTTGGAAGTGTCAAATTTTAATAAATGTATTTGAAACCAACTTCGATTTTTTTGGATTTTGTTGAGTATTTGTGTTGTAGGATGTATAATTGAGTAAATTTAGATGAAAATAACGACAATTTTTTGGATTGTGAAAAAAAATTTTAGTTGGAAGTGTCAAATTTTAATAAATGTATTTGAAACCAACTTCGATTTTTTTTGATTTTGTTGCGTATTTTTGTTGTAGGGTCTATATTGGAGTAAATTTGGATGAAAATAACGACAATTTTTTTGGATTGTGAAAAAAAAATATAGTTGGAAGTGTCAAATTTTAATAAATTTGTTTGAATCCAACTTCGATTTTTTTTTATTTTGATGAGTATTTTGTTGTAGGATCTATATTTGAGTAAATTTAGATGAAAATAAGTTAATTTTTTGGATTGTGAAAAAAATTTTAGTTGGAAGTGTCAAATTTTAATAAATTTATTTGAAACCAATTTCGATTTTTCTCGACTATGTTGAGTTTTTTTGATAGAGAAGTCTAATTTGAGTAATTTCAGTTGAAATTATCTTCGACTTTTTGGATTTTGTCACGATTTTTGCCAAATTTTAATAAATTTAATTGAAATCAACTTGGATTATTTTGGATTTTGATGAGTATTTTTGTTGTAGGGTCTATATTAGAGTAAATTTTGATGAAAATAACCTCAATTTTAGGATTGTGAAAAAAATTTTAGTTGGAAGTGTCAAATTTTAATAAATTTATTTGAAACCAACTTCGATTTTTCTCGACTATGTTGAGTTTTTTTGATAGAGAAGCCTAATTTGATTTATTTCAGTTGAAATTAACTTAGATTTTTAGGATTTTGTCACGATTTCTGCTAAATTTTAATAAATTTATTTGAAATCAACTTGGATTATTTTGGATTTTGTTGAGTATTTTTGTTGTAGGATCTATATTTGAGTAAATTTAGATGAAAATAACTTCAATTTTTTGGATTGTGAAAAAAATTTAGTTGGAAGTGTCAAATTTTAATAAATTTATTTGAAACCAACTTCGATTTTTTTGGATTTTGTTGCGTATTTTTGTTGTAGGGTCTATATTGGAGTAAATTTTGATGAAAATAACTTCAATTTTTAGGATTTTGAAAAAAAATTTAGTTGGAAGTGTCAAATTTTAATAAATTTATTTGAAACCAATTTCGATTTTTCTCGACTATGTTGAGTTTTATTGATAGAGAAGCCTAATTTGAGTAATTTCAGTTGAAATTAACTTCGATTTTTTGGATTTTGTCACGATTTTTGTCAAATTTTAATAAATTTATTTGAAATCAACTTGGATTATTTTGGATTTTGTTGAGTATTTTTGTGGTAGGATCTATATTTGAGTAAATTTAGATGAAAATAACTTCAATTTTTTGGATTGTGAAAAAAATTTAGTTGGGAGTGTCAAATTTTAACAAATTTATTTGAAACCAACTTCGATTTTTTTGGATTTAGTAGAGTATTTTTGTTGTAGGATCCATATTTGAGTAAATTTAGATGAAAATAACTTCAATTTTTTGGATTGTGAAAAAAATTTTAGTTGGAAGTGTCAAATTTTAATAAATTTATTTGAAACCAACTTCGATTTTTTTGGATTTTGTTGCGTATTTTTGTTGTAGGGTCTATATTGGAGTAAATTTTGATGAAAATAACTTCAATTTTTAGGATTGTGAAAAAAAATTTAGTTGGAAGTGTCAAATTTTAATAAATTTATTTGAAACCAATTTCGAGTTTTCTCGACTATGTTGAGTTTTTTTGATAGAGAAGCCTAATTTGAGTAATTTCAGTTGAAATTAACTTTGATTTTTTGGATTTTGTCACGATTTTTGCCAAATTTTAATAAATTTATTTGAAATCAACTTGGATTATTTTGGATTTTGTTGAGTATTTTTGTTGTAGGATCTATATTTGAATAAATTTAGATGAAAATAACTTCAATTTTTAGGAATGTGAAAAAAATTTTAGTTGGAAGTGTCAAATTTTAATAAATTTATTTGAAACCATCTTCGATTTTTTTGGATTTTGCCGAGTATTTTTGTTGTAGGATGTATATTTGAGAAAATTTAGTTGAAAATTACGACAATTTTTTTGGATTGTGAAAAAAAATTTTAGTTTGAAGTGTCAAATTTTAATAAATTTATTTGAAACCAGCTTCGATTTTTTTTTATTTTGTTGAGTATTTTTGTTGTAGGGTCTATATTAGAGTAAATTTTGATGAAAATAACTTCAATTTTTAGGATTGTGAAAAAAAATTTAGTTGGAAGTGTCAAATTTTAATAAATTTATTTGAAACCAATTTCGATTTTTCTCGACTATGTTGAGTTTTTTTGATAGAGAAGCCTAATTTGAGTAATTTCAGTTGAAATTAACTTCGATTTTTTGGATTTTGTCACGATTTTTGCCAAATTTTAATAAATTTATTTGAAATCAACTTGGATTATTTTGGATTTAGTAGAGTATTTTTGTTGTAGGATCCATATTTGAGTAAATTTAGATGAAAATAACTTCAATTTTTTGGATTGTGAAAAAAATTTACTTGGAAGTGTCAAATTTTAATAAATTTATTTGAAACCAACTTCGATTTTTTTGGATTTTGTTGAGTATTTGTGTTGTAGGATGTATAATTGAGTACATTTAGATGAAAATAACGACAATTTTTTGGATTGTGAAAAAAAATTTTAGTTGGATGTGTCAAATTTTAATAAATGTATTTGAAACCAACTTCGATTTTTTTTTATTTTGTTGCGTATTTTTGTTGTAGGGTCTATATTGGAGTAAATTTGGATGAAAATAACTTCAATTTTTTGGATTGTGAAAAAAAATTTTAGTTGGAAGTGTCAAATTTTAATAAATTTATATGAATCCAACTTCGATTTTTTTGGATTTAGTTGAGTATTTTTGTTGTAGGATGTATATTTGAGTAAATTTAGATGAAAATAACGACAATTTTTTGGATTGTAAAAAAAAATTTTAGTTGGAAGTGTCAAATTTTAATAAATTTATTTGAAACCAACTTCGAGTTTTTTTGGATTTTGCCGAGTATTTTTGTTGTAGGATGTATATTTGAGTAAATTTAGATGAGAATAACGACAATTTTTTGGATTGTGAAAAAAAATTTTAGTTGGAACTGTCAAATTTTAATAAATTTATTTGAAACCAGCTTCGGTTTTTTTTTTATTTTGTAGAGTATTTTTGTTGTAGGATGTATATTTGAGTAAATTTAGATGAAAATAACGACAATTTTTTGGATTGTGAAAAAAAATTTTAGTTGGAAGTGTCAAATTTTAATTAATTTATTTGAAACCAACTTCGATTTTTTTTGGATTTTGTCGAGTATTTTTGTTGCAGGATGTATATTTGAGTAAATTTAGTTGAAAATAACGACAATTTTTTGGATTGTGAAAAAAAATTTTAGTTGGAAGTGTCAAATTTTAATAAATTTATTTGAAACCAACTTCGATTTTTTTGGATTTTGTTGCGTATTTTTGTTGTAGGGTCTATATTGGAGTAAATTTTGATGAAAATAACTTCAATTTTTAGGATTGTGAAAAAAATATAGTTGGAAGTGTCAAATTTTAATAAATTTATATGAAACCAACTTCGATTTTTTTTTATTTTGATGAGTATTTTGTTGTAGGATCTATATTTGAGTAAATTTAGATGAAAATAAGTGAATTTTTTGGATTGTGAAAAAAATTTTAGTTGGAAGTGTCAAATTTTAATAAATTTATTTGAAACCAATTTCGATTTTTCTCGACTATGTTGAGTTTTTTTGATAGAGAAGCCTAATTTGAGTAATTTCAGTTGAAATTAACTTCGATTTTTTGGATTTTGTCACGATTTTTGCCAAATTTTAATAAATTTAATTGAAATCGACTTGGATTATTTTGGATTTTGATGAGTATTTTTGTTGTAGGATCTATATTTGAATAAATTTAGATGAAAATAACTTCAATTTTTAGGAATGTGAAAAAATTTTAGTTGGAAGTGTCAAATTTTAATAAATTTATTTGAAACCATCTTCGTTTTTTCTTGGATTTTGTGGAGTATTTTTGTTGTAGGATCTATATTTGAGTAAATTTAGATGAAAATAACTTCAATTTTTTGGATTGTGAAAAAAATTTACTTGGCAGTGTAAAATTTTAATAAATTTATTTGAAACCAACTTCGATTTTTTTGGATTTTGCTGAGTATTTTTGTTGTAGGATCAATATTTGAGTAAATTTAGATGAAAATAACTTCAATTTTAAGGATTGAGAAAAAATTTTTAGTTGGAAGTGTCAAATTTTAATAAATTTATTTGAAACCAACTTCGATTTTTTTCTTATTTTCATGAGTATTTTGTTGTAGGATCTATATTTGAGTAAATTTAGATAAAAATAACGACAATTTTTTGGATAGTGAAAAAAAATTTTAGTTGGAAGTGTCAACTTTTAATAAATTTATTTGAAACCAACTTCGATTTTTTTTTGATTTTGTTGTGTATTTTTGTTGTAGGGTCTATATTAGAGTAAATTTTGATGAAAAAACCTTCAATTTTTAGGATTGTGAAAAAAATTTTACTTGGAAGTGTCAAATTTTAATAAATTTATTTGAAACCAACTTCGATTTTTTTGGATTTTGTTGAGTATTTGTGTTGTAGGATGTATATTTGAGTAAATTTAGATGAAAATAACGACAATTTATTGGATTGTGAAAAAAAATATTAGTTGGAAGTGTCAAATTTTAATAAATTTATTTGAAACCAACTTCGATTTTTTTGGATTTTGTTGCGTATTTTTGTTGTAGGGTCTATATTGGAGTAAATTTTGATGAAAATAACTTCAATTTTTAGGATTGTGAAAAAAATTTTAGTTGGAAGTGTCAAATTTTAATAAATTTATTTGAAACCAACTTCGATTTTTTTGGATTTTGTTGCGTATTTTTGTTGTAGGGTCTATATTGGAGTAAATTTTGATGAAAATAACTTCAATTTTTAGGATTGTGAAAAAAATTTTAGTTGGAAGTGTCAAATTGTAACAAATTTATTTGAAACCAACTTCGATTTTTTTTTATTTTGTCAAGTATTTTTGTTGTAGGATCTATATTTGAGTAACTTTAGATGAAAATAACTTCAATTTTTTGGATTGTGAAAAAAATTTTAGTTGGAAGTGTCAAATTTTAATAAATTTATTTGAAACCAACTTCGATTTTTTTGGATTTTGTTGCGTATTTTTGTTGTAGGGTCTATATTGGAGTAAATTTTGATGAAAATAACTTCAATTTTTAGGATTTTGTCACGATTTTTGCCAAATTTTAATAAATTTATTTGAAATCAACTTGGATTATTTTGGATTTTGTTGAGTATTGTTGTTGTAGGATCTATATTTGAATAAATTTAGATGAAAATAACTTCAATTTTTGGAATGTGAAAAAAATTTTAGTTGGAAGTGTCAAATTTTAATAAATTTATTTGAAACCATCTTCGATTTTTTTGGATTTTGCCGAGTATTTTTGTTGTAGGATGTATATTTGAGAAAATTTAGTTGAAAATTACGACAATTTTTTTGGATTGTGAAAAAAAATTTTAGTTTGAAGTGTCAAATTTTAATAAATTTATTTGAAACCAGCTTCGATTTTTTTTTATTTTGTTGAGTATTTTTGTTGTAGGGTCTATATTAGAGTAAATTTTGATGAAAATAACTTCAATTTTTTGGATTGTGAAAAAAAATTTACTTGGAAGTGTCAAATTTTAATAAATTTATTTGAAACCAACTTCGATTTTTTTGGATTTTGTTGAGTATTTGTGTTGTAGGATGTATAATTGAGTAAATTTAGATGAAAATAACGACAATTTTTTGGATTGTGAAAAAAAATTTTAGTTGGAAGTGTCAAATTTTAATAAATTTATTTGAATCCAACTTCGATTTTTTTGGATTTAGTTGAGTATTTTTGTTGTAGGATGTATATTTGAGTAAATTTAGATGAAAATAACGACAATTTTTTGGATTGTGAAAAAAAATTTTAGTTGGAAGTGTCAAATTTTAATAAATTTATTTGAAACCAACTTCGAGTTTTTTTGGATTTTGCCGAGTATTTTTGTTGTAGGATGTATATTTGAGTAAATTTAGATGAGAATAACGACAATTTTTTGGATTGTGAAAAAAAATTTTAGTTGGAAGTGTCAAATTTTAATTAATTTATTTGAAACCAACTTCGATTTTTTTTTTATTTTGTCGAGTATTTTTGTTGCAGGATGTATATTTGAGTAAATTTAGTTGAAAATAACGACAATTTTTTGGATTGTGAAAAAAAATTTTAGTTGGAAGTGTCAAATTTTAATAAATTTATTTGAAACCAACTTCGATTTTTTTGGATTTTGTTGCGTATTTTTGTTGTAGGGTCTATATTGGAGTAAATTTTGATGAAAATAACTTCAATTTTTAGGATTGTGAAAAAAATATAGTTGGAAGTGTCAAATTTTAATAAATTTATTTGAAACCAACTTCGATTTTTTTGGATTTTGCTGAGTATTTTTGTTGTAGGATCTATATTTGAGTAAATTTAGATGAAAATAACTTCAATTTTAAGGATTGAGAAAAAATTTTTAGTTGGAAGTGTCAAATTTTAATAAATTTATTTGAAACCAACTTCGATTTTTTTCTTATTTTCATGAGTATTTTGTTGTAGGATCTATATTTGAGTAAATTTAGATAAAAATAACGACAATTTTTTGGATAGTGAAAAAAAATTTTAGTTGGAAGTGTCAAATTTTAATAAATTTATTTGAAACCAACTTCGATTTTTTTTGGATTTTGTTGTGTATTTTTGTTGTAGGGTCTATATTAGAGTAAATTTTGATGAAAAAACCTTCAATTTTTAGGATTGTGAAAAAAATTTTACTTGGAAGTGTCAAATTTTAATAAATTTATTTGAAACCAACTTCGATTTTTTTGGATTTTGTTGCGTATTTTTGTTGTAGGGTCTATATTGGAGTAAATTTTGATGAAAATAACTTCAATTTTTAGGATTGTGAAAAAAAATTTAGTTGGAAGTGTCAAATTTTAATAAATTTATTTGAAACCAATTTCGATTTTTCTCGACTATGTTGAGTTTTTTTGATAGAGAAGCCTAATTTGAGTAATTTCAGTTGAAATTAACTTCGATTTTTTGGATTTTGTCACGATTTTTGCCAAATTTTAATAAATTTAATTGAAATCGACTTGGATTATTTTGGATTTTGATGAGTATTTTTGTTGTAGGATCTATATTTGAATAAATTTAGATGAAAATAACTTCAATTTTTAGGAATGTGAAAAAATTTTAGTTGGAAGTGTCAAATTTTAATAAATTTATTTGAAACCATCTTCGTTTTTTCTTGGATTTTGTGGAGTATTTTTGTTGTAGGATCTATATTTGAGTAAATTTAGATGAAAATAACTTCAATTTTTTGGATTGTGAAAAAAATTTACTTGGCAGTGTAAAATTTTAATAAATTTATTTGAAACCAATTTCGATTTTTCTCGACTATGTTGGGTTTTTTTGATAGAGAAGCCTAATTTGAGTAATTTCAGTTGAAATTAACTTCGATTTTTTGGATTTTGTCACGATTTTTGCCAAATTTTAATAAATTTAATTGAAATCGACTTGGATTATTTTGGATTTTGATGAGTATTTTTGTTGTAGGATCTATATTTGAATAAATTTAGATGAAAATAACTTCAATTTTTAGGAATGTGAAAAAATTTTAGTTGGAAGTGTCAAATTTTAATAAATTTATTTGAAACCATCTTCGTTTTTTCTTGGATTTTGTGGAGTATTTTTGTTGTAGGATCTATATTTGAGTAAATTTAGATGAAAATAACTTCAATTTTTTGGATTGTGAAAAAAATTTACTTGGCAGTGTAAAATTTTAATAAATTTATTTGAAACCAACTTCGATTTTTTTGGATTTTGCTGAGTATTTTTGTTGTAGGATCTATATTTGAGTAAATTTAGATGAAAATAACTTCAATTTTAAGGATTGAGAAAAAATTTTTAGTTGGAAGTGTCAAATTTTAATAAATTTATTTGAAACCAACTTCGATTTTTTTCTTATTTTCATGAGTATTTTGTTGTAGGATCTATATTTGAGTAAATTTAGATAAAAATAACGACAATTTTTTGGATAGTGAAAAAAAATTTTAGTTGGAAGTGTCAAATTTTAATAAATTTATTTGAAACCAACTTCGATTTTTTTTGGATTTTGTTGTGTATTTTTGTTGTAGGGTCTATATTAGAGTAAATTTTGATGAAAAAACCTTCAATTTTTAGGATTGTGAAAAAAATTTTACTTGGAAGTGTTAAATTTTAATAAATTTATTTGAAACCAACTTCGATTTTTTTGGATTTTGTTGAGTATTTGTGTTGTAGGATGTATATTTGAGTAAATTTAGATGAAAATAACGACAATTTATTGGATTGTGAAAAAAAATATTAGTTGGAAGTGTCAAATTTTAATAAATTTATTTGAAACCAACTTCGATTTTTTTGGATTTTGTTGCGTATTTTTGTTGTAGGGTCTATATTGGAGTAAATTTTGATGAAAATAACTTCAATTTTTAGGATTGTGAAAAAAATTTTAGTTGGAAGTGTCAAATTTTAATAAATTTATTTGAAACCAACTTCGATTTTTTTGGATTTTGTGGCGTATTTTTGTTGTAGGGTCTATATTGGAGTAAATTTTGATGAAAATAACTTCAATTTTTAGGATCGTGAAAAAAATTTTAGTTGGAAGTGTCAAATTTTAACAAATTTATTTGAAACCAACTTCGATTTTTTTTTATTTTGTCAAGTATTTTTGTTGTAGGATCTATATTTGAGTAAATTTAGATGAAAATAACTTCAATTTTTTGGATTGTGAAAAAAATTTAGTTGGAAGTGTCAAATTTTAATAAATTTATTTGAAACCAACTTCGATTTTTTTGGATTTTGTTGCGTATTTTTGTTGTAGGGTCTATATTGGAGTAAATTTTGATGAAAATAACTTCAATTTTTAGGATTGTGAAAAAAAATTTAGTTGGAAGTGTCAAATTTTAATAAATTTATTTGAAACCAATTTCGATTTTTCTCGACTATGTTGAGTTTTTTTGATAGAGAAGCCTAATTTGAGTAATTTCAGTTGAAATTAACTTCGATTTTTTGGATTTTGTCACGATTTTTGCCAAATTTTAATAAATTTAATTGAAATCGACTTGGATTATTTTGGATTTTGATGAGTATTTTTGTTGTGGGATCTATATTTGAATAAATTTAGATGAAAATAACTTCAATTTTTTGGAATGTGAAAAAATTTTAGTTGGAAGTGTCAAATTTTAATAAATTTATTTGAAACCATCTTCGTTTTTTCTTGGATTTTGTGGAGTATTTTTGTTGTAGGATCTATATTTGAGGAAATTTAGATGAAAATAACTTCAATTTTTTGGATTGTGAAAAAAATTTACTTGGCAGTGTAAAATTTTAATAAATTTATTTGAAACCAACTTCGATTTTTTTGGATTTTGCTGAGTATTTTTGTTGTAGGATCTATATTTGAGTAAATTTAGATGAAAATAACTTCAATTTTAAGGATTGAGAAAAAATTTTTAGTTGGAAGTGTCAAATTTTAATAAATTTATTTGAAACCAACTTCGATTTTTTTCTTATTTTCATGAGTATTTTGTTGTAGGATCTATATTTGAGTAAATTTAGATAAAAATAACGACAATTTTTTGGATAGTGAAAAAAAATTTTAGTTGGAAGTGTCAAATTTTAATAAATTTATTTGAAACCAACTTCGATTTTTTTTGGATTTTGTTGTGTATTTTTGTTGTAGGGTCTATATTAGAGTAAATTTTGATGAAAAAACCTTCAATTTTTAGGATTGTGAAAAAAATTTTACTTGGAAGTGTCAAATTTTAATAAATTTATTTGAAACCAACTTCGATTTTTTTGGATTTTGTTGCGTATTTTTGTTGTAGGGTCTATATTAGAGTAAATTTTGATGAAAAAACCTTCAATTTTTAGGATTGTGAAAAAAATTTTACTTGGAAGTGTCAAATTTTAATAAATTTATTTGAAACCAACTTCGATTTTTTTGGATTTTGTTGAGTATTTGTGTTGTAGGATGTATATTTGAGTAAATTTAGATGAAAATAACGACAATTTATTGGATTGTGAAAAAAAATATTAGTTGGAAGTGTCAAATTTTAATAAATTTATTTGAAACCAACTTCGATTTTTTTGGATTTTGTTGCGTATTTTTGTTGTAGGGTCTATATTGGAGTAAATTTTGATGAAAATAACTTCAATTTTTAGGATTGTGAAAAAAATTTTAGTTGGAAGTGTCAAATTTTAATAAATTTATTTGAAACCAACTTCGATTTTTTTGGATTTTGTTGCGTATTTTTGTTGTAGGGTCTATATTGGAGTAAATTTTGATGAAAATAACTTCAATTTTTAGGATTGTGAAAAAAATTTTAGTTGGAAGTGTCAAATTGTAACAAATTTATTTGAAACCAACTTCGATTTTTTTTTATTTTGTCAAGTATTTTTGTTGTAGGATCTATATTTGAGTAACTTTAGATGAAAATAACTTCAATTTTTTGGATTGTGAAAAAAATTTTAGTTGGAAGTGTCAAATTTTAATAAATTTATTTGAAACCAACTTCGATTTTTTTGGATTTTGTTGCGTATTTTTGTTGTAGGGTCTATATTGGAGTAAATTTTGATGAAAATAACTTCAATTTTTAGGATTTTGTCACGATTTTTGCCAAATTTTAATAAATTTATTTGAAATCAACTTGGATTATTTTGGATTTTGTTGAGTATTGTTGTTGTAGGATCTATATTTGAATAAATTTAGATGAAAATAACTTCAATTTTTGGAATGTGAAAAAAATTTTAGTTGGAAGTGTCAAATTTTAATAAATTTATTTGAAACCATCTTCGATTTTTTTGGATTTTGCCGAGTATTTTTGTTGTAGGATGTATATTTGAGAAAATTTAGTTGAAAATTACGACAATTTTTTTGGATTGTGAAAAAAAATTTTAGTTTGAAGTGTCAAATTTTAATAAATTTATTTGAAACCAGCTTCGATTTTTTTTTATTTTGTTGAGTATTTTTGTTGTAGGGTCTATATTAGAGTAAATTTTGATGAAAATAACTTCAATTTTTTGGATTGTGAAAAAAAATTTACTTGGAAGTGTCAAATTTTAATAAATTTATTTGAAACCAACTTCGATTTTTTTGGATTTTGTTGAGTATTTGTGTTGTAGGATGTATAATTGAGTAAATTTAGATGAAAATAACGACAATTTTTTGGATTGTGAAAAAAAATTTTAGTTGGAAGTGTCAAATTTTAATAAATTTATTTGAATCCAACTTCGATTTTTTTGGATTTAGTTGAGTATTTTTGTTGTAGGATGTATATTTGAGTAAATTTAGATGAAAATAACGACAATTTTTTGGATTGTGAAAAAAAATTTTAGTTGGAAGTGTCAAATTTTAATAAATTTATTTGAAACCAACTTCGAGTTTTTTTGGATTTTGCCGAGTATTTTTGTTGTAGGATGTATATTTGAGTAAATTTAGATGAGAATAACGACAATTTTTTGGATTGTGAAAAAAAATATTAGTTGGAAGTGTCAAATTTTAATTAATTTATTTGAAACCAACTTCGATTTTTTTTTTATTTTGTCGAGTATTTTTGTTGCAGGATGTATATTTGAGTAAATTTAGTTGAAAATAACGACAATTTTTTGGATTGTGAAAAAAAATTTTAGTTGGAAGTGTCAAATTTTAATAAATTTATTTGAAACCAACTTCGATTTTTTTGGATTTTGTTGCGTATTTTTGTTGTAGGGTCTATATTGGAGTAAATTTTGATGAAAATAACTTCAATTTTTAGGATTGTGAAAAAAATATAGTTGGAAGTGTCAAATTTTAATAAATTTATTTGAAACCAACTTCGATTTTTTTGGATTTTGCTGAGTATTTTTGTTGTAGGATCTATATTTGAGTAAATTTAGATGAAAATAACTTCAATTTTAAGGATTGAGAAAAAATTTTTAGTTGGAAGTGTCAAATTTTAATAAATTTATTTGAAACCAACTTCGATTTTTTTCTTATTTTCATGAGTATTTTGTTGTAGGATCTATATTTGAGTAAATTTAGATAAAAATAACGACAATTTTTTGGATAGTGAAAAAAAATTTTAGTTGGAAGTGTCAAATTTTAATAAATTTATTTGAAACCAACTTCGATTTTTTTTGGATTTTGTTGTGTATTTTTGTTGTAGGGTCTATATTAGAGTAAATTTTGATGAAAAAACCTTCAATTTTTAGGATTGTGAAAAAAATTTTACTTGGAAGTGTCAAATTTTAATAAATTTATTTGAAACCAACTTCGATTTTTTTGGATTTTGTTGCGTATTTTTGTTGTAGGGTCTATATTGGAGTAAATTTTGATGAAAATAACTTCAATTTTTAGGATTGTGAAAAAAAATTTAGTTGGAAGTGTCAAATTTTAATAAATTTATTTGAAACCAATTTCGATTTTTCTCGACTATGTTGAGTTTTTTTGATAGAGAAGCCTAATTTGAGTAATTTCAGTTGAAATTAACTTCGATTTTTTGGATTTTGTCACGATTTTTGCCAAATTTTAATAAATTTAATTGAAATCGACTTGGATTATTTTGGATTTTGATGAGTGTTTTTGTTGTAGGATCTATATTTGAATAAATTTAGATGAAAATAACTTCAATTTTTAGGAATGTGAAAAAATTTTAGTTGGAAGTGTCAAATTTTAATAAATTTATTTGAAACCATCTTCGTTTTTTCTTGGATTTTGTGGAGTATTTTTGTTGTAGGATCTATATTTGAGTAAATTTAGATGAAAATAACTTCAATTTTTTGGATTGTGAAAAAAATTTACTTGGCAGTGTAAAATTTTAATAAATTTATTTGAAACCAATTTCGATTTTTCTCGACTATGTTGGGTTTTTTTGATAGAGAAGCCTAATTTGAGTAATTTCAGTTGAAATTAACTTCGATTTTTTGGATTTTGTCACGATTTTTGCCAAATTTTAATAAATTTAATTGAAATCGACTTGGATTATTTTGGATTTTGATGAGTATTTTTGTTGTAGGATCTATATTTGAATAAATTTAGATGAAAATAACTTCAATTTTTAGGAATGTGAAAAAATTTTAGTTGGAAGTGTCAAATTTTAATAAATTTATTTGAAACCATCTTCGTTTTTTCTTGGATTTTGTGGAGTATTTTTGTTGTAGGATCTATATTTGAGTAAATTTAGATGAAAATAACTTCAATTTTTTGGATTGTGAAAAAAATTTACTTGGCAGTGTAAAATTTTAATAAATTTATTTGAAACCAACTTCGATTTTTTTGGATTTTGCTGAGTATTTTTGTTGTAGGATCTATATTTGAGTAAATTTAGATGAAAATAACTTCAATTTTAAGGATTGAGAAAAAATTTTTAGTTGGAAGTGTCAAATTTTAATAAATTTATTTGAAACCAACTTCGATTTTTTTCTTATTTTCATGAGTATTTTGTTGTAGGATCTATATTTGAGTAAATTTAGATAAAAATAACGACAATTTTTTGGATAGTGAAAAAAAATTTTAGTTGGAAGTGTCAAATTTTAATAAATTTATTTGAAACCAACTTCGATTTTTTTTGGATTTTGTTGTGTATTTTTGTTGTAGGGTCTATATTAGAGTAAATTTTGATGAAAAAACCTTCAATTTTTAGGATTGTGAAAAAAATTTTACTTGGAAGTGTTAAATTTTAATAAATTTATTTGAAACCAACTTCGATTTTTTTGGATTTTGTTGAGTATTTGTGTTGTAGGATGTATATTTGAGTAAATTTAGATGAAAATAACGACAATTTATTGGATTGTGAAAAAAAATATTAGTTGGAAGTGTCAAATTTTAATAAATTTATTTGAAACCAACTTCGATTTTTTTGGATTTTGTTGCGTATTTTTGTTGTAGGGTCTATATTGGAGTAAATTTTGATGAAAATAACTTCAATTTTTAGGATTGTGAAAAAAATTTTAGTTGGAAGTGTCAAATTTTAATAAATTTATTTGAAACCAACTTCGATTTTTTTGGATTTTGTGGCGTATTTTTGTTGTAGGGTCTATATTGGAGTAAATTTTGATGAAAATAACTTCAATTTTTAGGATCGTGAAAAAAATTTTAGTTGGAAGTGTCAAATTTTAACAAATTTATTTGAAACCAACTTCGATTTTTTTTTATTTTGTCAAGTATTTTTGTTGTAGGATCTATATTTGAGTAAATTTAGATGAAAATAACTTCAATTTTTTGGATTGTGAAAAAAATTTAGTTGGAAGTGTCAAATTTTAATAAATTTATTTGAAACCAACTTCGATTTTTTTGGATTTTGTTGCGTATTTTTGTTGTAGGGTCTATATTGGAGTAAATTTTGATGAAAATAACTTCAATTTTTAGGATTGTGAAAAAAAATTTAGTTGGAAGTGTCAAATTTTAATAAATTTATTTGAAACCAATTTCGATTTTTCTCGACTATGTTGAGTTTTTTTGATAGAGAAGCCTAATTTGAGTAATTTCAGTTGAAATTAACTTCGATTTTTTGGATTTTGTCACGATTTTTGCCAAATTTTAATAAATTTAATTGAAATCGACTTGGATTATTTTGGATTTTGATGAGTATTTTTGTTGTGGGATCTATATTTGAATAAATTTAGATGAAAATAACTTCAATTTTTTGGAATGTGAAAAAATTTTAGTTGGAAGTGTCAAATTTTAATAAATTTATTTGAAACCATCTTCGTTTTTTCTTGGATTTTGTGGAGTATTTTTGTTGTAGGATCTATATTTGAGGAAATTTAGATGAAAATAACTTCAATTTTTTGGATTGTGAAAAAAATTTACTTGGCAGTGTAAAATTTTAATAAATTTATTTGAAACCAACTTCGATTTTTTTGGATTTTGCTGAGTATTTTTGTTGTAGGATCTATATTTGAGTAAATTTAGATGAAAATAACTTCAATTTTAAGGATTGAGAAAAAATTTTTAGTTGGAAGTGTCAAATTTTAATAAATTTATTTGAAACCAACTTCGATTTTTTTCTTATTTTCATGAGTATTTTGTTGTAGGATCTATATTTGAGTAAATTTAGATAAAAATAACGACAATTTTTTGGATAGTGAAAAAAAATTTTAGTTGGAAGTGTCAAATTTTAATAAATTTATTTGAAACCAACTTCGATTTTTTTTGGATTTTGTTGTGTATTTTTGTTGTAGGGTCTATATTAGAGTAAATTTTGATGAAAAAACCTTCAATTTTTAGGATTGTGAAAAAAATTTTACTTGGAAGTGTCAAATTTTAATAAATTTATTTGAAACCAACTTCGATTTTTTTGGATTTTGTTGCGTATTTTTGTTGTAGGGTCTATATTGGAGTAAATTTTGATGAAAATAACTTCAATTTTTAGGATTGTGAAAAAAAATTTAGTTGGAAGTGTCAAATTTTAATAAATTTATTTGAAACCAATTTCGATTTTTCTCGACTATGTTGAGTTTTTTTGATAGAGAAGCCTAATTTGAGTAATTTCAGTTGAAATTAACTTCGATTTTTTGGATTTTGTCACGATTTTTGCCAAATTTTAATAAATTTAATTGAAATCGACTTGGATTATTTTGGATTTTGATGAGTATTTTTGTTGTAGGATCTATATTTGAATAAATTTAGATGAAAATAACTTCAATTTTTAGGAATGTGAAAAAATTTTAGTTGGAAGTGTCAAATTTTAATAAATTTATTTGAAACCATCTTCGTTTTTTCTTGGATTTTGTGGAGTATTTTTGTTGTAGGATCTATATTTGAGTAAATTTAGATGAAAATAACTTCAATTTTTTGGATTGTGAAAAAAATTTACTTGGCAGTGTAAAATTTTAATAAATTTATTTGAAACCAACTTCGATTTTTTTGGATTTTGCTGAGTATTTTTGTTGTAGGATCTATATTTGAGTAAATTTAGATGAAAATAACTTCAATTTTAAGGATTGAGAAAAAATTTTTAGTTGGAAGTGTCAAATTTTAATAAATTTATTTGAAACCAACTTCGATTTTTTTCTTATTTTCATGAGTATTTTGTTGTAGGATCTATATTTGAGTAAATTTAGATAAAAATAACGACAATTTTTTGGATAGTGAAAAAAAATTTTAGTTGGAAGTGTCAAATTTTAATAAATTTATTTGAAACCAACTTCGATTTTTTTTGGATTTTGTTGTGTATTTTTGTTGTAGGGTCTATATTAGAGTAAATTTTGATGAAAAAACCTTCAATTTTTAGGATTGTGAAAAAAATTTTACTTGGAAGTGTTAAATTTTAATAAATTTATTTGAAACCAACTTCGATTTTTTTGGATTTTGTTGAGTATTTGTGTTGTAGGATGTATATTTGAGTAAATTTAGATGAAAATAACGACAATTTATTGGATTGTGAAAAAAAATATTAGTTGGAAGTGTCAAATTTTAATAAATTTATTTGAAACCAACTTCGATTTTTTTGGATTTTGTTGCGTATTTTTGTTGTAGGGTCTATATTGGAGTAAATTTTGATGAAAATAACTTCAATTTTTAGGATTGTGAAAAAAATTTTAGTTGGAAGTGTCAAATTTTAATAAATTTATTTGAAACCAACTTCGATTTTTTTGGATTTTGTTGCGTATTTTTGTTGTAGGGTCTATATTGGAGTAAATTTTGATGAAAATAACTTCAATTTTTAGGATTGTGAAAAAAATTTTAGTTGGAAGTGTCAAATTTTAATAAATTTATTTGAAACCAACTTCGATTTTTTTTTATTTTGATGAGTATTTTGTTGTAGGATCTATATTTGAGTAAATTTAGATGAAAATAAGTCAATTTTTTGGATTGTGAAAAAAATTTAGTTGGAAGTGTCAAATTTTAACAAATTTATTTGAAACCAACTTCGATTTTTTTTTATTTTGTCAATTATTTTTGTTGTAGGATGTATATTTGAGTAAATTTAGATGAAAATAACGACAATTTATTGGATTGTGAATAAAAATTTTTGTTGTAAGTGTCAAATTTTAATAAATTTATTTGAAACCAGCTTCGATTTTGTTGGATTTTGACGAGAATTTCTGTTGTAGGATGTATATTTGACTAAATTTAGTTGAAAATAACGACAATTTTTTTGGATTGTGAAAAAAAAATTTAGTTTGAAGTGTCAAATTTTAATAAATTTATTTGAAACCAGCTTCGATTTTTTTTTATTTTGTTGAGTATTTTTGTTGTAGGGTCTATATTAGAGTAAATTTTGATGAAAATAACCTCAATTTTAGGATCGTGAAAAAAAATTTAGTTGGAAGTGTCAAATTTTAACAAATTTATTTGAAACCAACTTCGATTTTTTTTTATTTTGTCAAGTATTTTTGTTGTAGGATCTATATTTGAGTAAATTTAGATGAAAATAACTTCAATTTTTTGGATTGTGAAAAAAATTTAGTTGGAAGTGTCAAATTTTAATAAATTTATTTGAAACCAACTTCGATTTTTTTGGATTTTGTTGCGTATTTTTGTTGTAGGGTCTATATTGGAGTAAATTTTGATGAAAATAACTTCAATTTTTAGGATTTTGAAAAAAAAATTAGTTGGAAGTGTCAAATTTTAATAAATTTATTTGAAACCAATTTCGATTTTTCTCGACTATGTTGAGTTTTATTGATAGAGAAGCCTAATTTGAGTAATTTCAGTTGAAATTAACTTCGATTTTTTGGATTTTGTCACGATTTTTGCCAAATTTTAATAAATTTATTTGAAATCAACTTGGATTATTTTGGATTTTGTTGAGTATTTTTGTTGTAGGATCTATATTTGAATAAATTTAGATGAAAATAACATCAATTTTTAGGAATGTGAAAAAAATTTTAGTTGGAAGTGTCAAATTTTAATAAATTTATTTGAAACCATCTTCGATTTTTTTGGATTTTGCCGAGTATTTTTGTTGTAGGATGTATATTTGAGAAAATTTAGTTGAAAATTACGACAATTTTTTTGGATTGTGAAAAAAAATTTTAGTTTGAAGTGTCAAATTTTAATAAATTTATTTGAAACCAGCTTCGATTTTTTTTTTATTTTGTTGAGTATTTTTGTTGTAGGGTCTATATTAGAGTAAATTTTGATGAAAATAACTTCAATTTTTTGGATTGTGAAAAAAAATTTACTTGGAAGTGTCAAATTTTAATAAATTTATTTGAAACCAACTTCGATTTTTTTGGATTTTGTTGAGTATTTGTGTTGTAGGATGTATAATTGAGTAAATTTAGTTGAAAATAACGACAATTTTTTGGATTGTGAAAAAAAAATTTAGTTGGAAGTGTCAAATTTTAATAAATGTATTTGAAACCAACTTCGATTTTTTTTTATTTTGTTGCGTATTTTTGTTGTAGGGTCTATATTGGAGTAAATTTGGATGAAAATAACTTCAATTTTTTGGATTGTGAAAAAAAATTTTAGTTGGAAGTGTCAAATTTTAATAAATTTATTTGAATCCAACTTCGATTTTTTTGGATTTAGTTGAGTATTTTTGTTGTAGGATGTATATTTGAGTAAATTTAGATGAAAATAACGACAATTTTTTGGATTGTGAAAAAAAATTTTAGTTGGAAGTGTCAAATTTTAATAAATTTATTTGAAACCAACTTCGATTTTTTTGGATTTTGTTGCGTATTTTTGTTGTAGGGTCTATATTGGAGTAAATTTTGATGAAAATAACTTCAATTTTTAGGATTGTGAAAAAAATATAGTTGGAAGTGTCAAATTTTAATAAATTTATTTGGAACCAACTTCGATTTTTTTGGATTTTGTTGCGTATTTTTGTTGTAGGGTCTATATTGGAGTAAATTTTGATGAAAATAACTTCAATTTTTAGGATCGTGAAAAAAATTTTAGTTGGAAGTGTCAAATTTTAACAAATTTATTTGAAACCAACTTCGATTTTTTTTGATTTTGTCAAGTATTTTTGTTGTAGGATCTATATTTGAGTAAATTTAGATGAAAATAACTTCAATTTTTTGGATTGTGAAAAAAATTTAGTTGGAAGTGTCAAATTTTAATAAATTTATTTGAAACCAACTTCGATTTTTTTGGATTTTGTTGCGTATTTTTGTTGTAGGGTCTATATTGGAGTAAATTTTGATGAAAATAACTTCAATTTTTAGGATTTTGAAAAAAAAATTAGTTGGAAGTGTCAAATTTTAATAAATTTATTTGAAACCAATTTCGATTTTTCTCGACTATGTTGAGTTTTATTGATAGAGAAGCCTAATTTGAGTAATTTCAGTTGAAATTAACTTCGATTTTTTGGATTTTGTCACGATTTTTGCCAAATTTTAATAAATTTATTTGAAATCAACTTGGATTATTTTGGATTTTGTTGAGTATTTTTGTTGTAGGATCTATATTTGAATAAATTTAGATGAAAATAACATCAATTTTTAGGAATGTGAAAAAAATTTTAGTTGGAAGTGTCAAATTTTAATAAATTTATTTGAAACCATCTTCGATTTTTTTGGATTTTGCCGAGTATTTTTGTTGTAGGATGTATATTTGAGAAAATTTAGTTGAAAATTACGACAATTTTTTTGGATTGTGAAAAAAAATTTTAGTTTGAAGTGTCAAATTTTAATAAATTTATTTGAAACCAGCTTCGATTTTTTTTTATTTTGTTGAGTATTTTTGTTGTAGGGTCTATATTAGAGTAAATTTTGATGAAAATAACTTCAATTTTTTGGATTGTGAAAAAAAATTTACTTGGAAGTGTCAAATTTTAATAAATTTATTTGAAACCAACTTCGATTTTTTTGGATTTTGTTGAGTATTTGTGTTGTAGGATGTATAATTGAGTAAATTTAGATGAAAATAACGACAATTTTTTGGATTGTGAAAAAAAATTTTAGTTGGAAGTGTCAAATTTTAATAAATGTATTTGAAACCAACTTCGATTTTTTTTTATTTTGTTGCGTATTTTTGTTGTAGGGTCTATATTGGAGTAAATTTGGATGAAAATAACTTCAATTTTTTGGATTGTGAAAAAAAATTTTAGTTGGAAGTGTCAAATTTTAATAAATTTATTTGAATCCAACTTCGATTTTTTTGGATTTAGTTGAGTATTTTTGTTGTAGGATGTATATTTGAGTAAATTTAGATGAAAATAACGACAATTTTTTGGATTGTGAAAAAAAATTTTAGTTGGAAGTGTCAAATTTTAATAAATTTATTTGAAACCAACTTCGATTTTTTTGGATTTTGTTGCGTATTTTTGTTGTAGGGTCTATATTGGAGTAAATTTTGATGAAAATAACTTCAATTTTTAGGATTGTGAAGAAAATATAGTTGGAAGTGTCAAATTTTAATAAATTTATTTGAAACCAACTTCGATTTTTTTTTATTTTGATGAGTATTTTGTTGTAGGATCTATATTTGAGTAAATTTAGATGAAAATAAGTGAATTTTTGGGATTGTGAAAAAAATTTTAGTTGGAAGTGTCAAATTTTAATAAATTTATTTGAAACCAATTTCGATTTTTCTCGACTATGTTGAGTTTTTTTGATAGAGAAGCCTAATTTGAGTAATTTCAGTTGAAATTAACTTCGATTTTTTGGATTTTGTCACGATTTTTGCCAAATTTTAATAAATTTAATTGAAATCGACTTGGATTATTTTGGATTTTGATGAGTATTTTTGTTGTAGGATCTATATTTGAATAAATTTAGATGAAAATAACTTCAATTTTTAGGAATGTGAAAAAATTTTAGTTGGAAGTGTCAAATTTTAATAAATTTATTTGAAACCATCTTCGTTTTTTCTTGGATTTTGTGGAGTATTTTTGTTGTAGGATCTATATTTGAGTAAATTTAGATGAAAATAACTTCAATTTTTTGGATTGTGAAAAAAATTTACTTGGCAGTGTAAAATTTTAATAAATTTATTTGAAACCAGCTTCGATTTTTTTGGATTTTGCTGAGTATTTTTGTTGTAGGATCTATATTTGAGTAAATTTAGATGAAAATAACTTCAATTTTAAGGATTGAGAAAAAATTTTTAGTTGGAAGTGTCAAATTTTAATAAAGTTATTTGAAACCAACTTCGATTTTTTTCTTATTTTCATGAGTATTTTGTTGTAGGATCTATATTTGAGTAAATTTAGATGAAAATAACGACAATTTTTTGGATAGTGAAAAAAAATTTTAGTTGGAAGTGTCAAATTTTAATAAATTTATTTGAAACCAACTTCGATTTTTTTTGGATTTTGTTGTGTATTTTTGTTGTAGGTTCTATATTAGAGTAAATTTTGATGAAAAAACCTTCAATTTTTAGGATTGTGAAAAAAATTTTACTTGGAAGTGTCAAATTTTAATAAATTTATTTGAAACCAACTTCGATTTTTTTGGATTTTGTTGAGTATTTGTGTTGTAGGATGTATATTTGAGTAAATTTAGATGAAAATAACGACAATTTATTGGATTCTGAAAAAAAATTTTAGTTGGAAGTGTCAAATTTTAATAAATTTATTTGAAACCAACTTCGATTTTTTTTTATTTTGATGAGTATTTTGTTGTAGGATCTATATTTGAGTAAATTTAGATGAAAATAAGTCAATTTTTTGGATTGTGAAAAAAATTTAGTTGGAAGTGTCAAATTTTAACAAATTTATTTGAAACCAACTTCGATTTTTTTTTATTTTGTCAAGTATTTTTGTTGTAGGATGTATATTTGAGTAAATTTAGATGAAAATAACGACAATTTATTGGATTGTGAAAAAAAATTTTTGTTGTAAGTGTCAAATTTTAATAAATTTATTTGAAACCAGCTTCGATTTTTTTTTATTCTGTTGAGTATTTTTGTTGTGGGGTCTATATTAGAGTAAATTTTGATGAAAATAACTTCAATTTTAGGATTGTGAAAAAAATTTTAGTTGGAAGTGTCAAATTTTAATAAATATATTTGAAACCAACTTCGATTTTTTTTTATTTTGTTGCGTATTTTTGTTGTAGGGTCTATATTGGAGTAAATTTGGATGAAAATAACTTCAATTTTTAGGATTGTGAAAAAAATTTTAGTTGGAAGTGTCAAATTTTAATAAATTTATTTGAAACCAACTTCGATTTTGTTGGATTTTGACGAGAATTTCTGTTGTAGGATGTATATTTGAGTAAATTTAGTTGAAAATAACGACAATCTTTTTGGATTGTGAAAAAAAAATCTAGTTGGAAGTGTCAAATTTTAATAAATTTGTTTGAAACCAACTTCGATTTTTTTTTATTTTGAAGAGTATTTTGTTGTAGGATCTATATTTGAGTAAATTTAGATGAAAATAAGTTAATTTTTTGGATTGTGAAAAAAATTTTAGTTGGAAGTGTCAAATTTTAATAAATTTATTTGAAACCAATTTCGATTTTTCTCGACTATGTTGAGTTTTTTTGATAGAGAAGCCTAATTTGAGTAATTTCAGTTGAAATTAACTTCGACTTTTTGGATTTTGTCACGATTTTTGCCAAATTTTAATAAATTTAATTGAAATCAACTTGGATTATTTTGGATTTTGATGAGTATTTTTGTTGTAGGATCTATATTTGAATGAATTTAGATGAAAATAACTTCAATTTTTAGGAATGTGAAAAAAATTTAGTTGGAAGTGTCAAATTTTAATAAATTTATTTGAAACCAACTTCGATTTTGTTGGATTTTGACGAGAATTTCTGTTGTAGGATGTATATTTGAGTAAATTTAGTTGAAAATAACGTCAATTTTTTTGGATTGTGAAAAAAAATTTAGTTTGAAGTGTCAAATTTTAATAAATTTATTTGAAACCAGCTTCGATTTTTTTTTATTTTGTTGAGTATTTTTGTTGTAGGGTCTATATTAGAGTAAATTTTGATGAAAATAACCTCAATTTTAGGATTGTGAAAAAATTTTTAGTTGGAAGTGTCAAATTTTAATAAATTTATTTGAAACCAACTTCGATTTTTCTCGACTATGTTGAGTTTTTTTGATAGAGAAGCCTAATTTGATTTATTTCAGTTGAAATTAACTTAGATTTTTAGGATTTTGTCACGATTTCTGCCAAATTTTAATAAATTTATTTGAAATCAACTTGGATTATTTTGGATTTTGTTGAGTATTTTTGTTGTAGGATCTATATTTGAGTAAATTTAGATGAAAATAACTTCAATTTTTTGGATTGTGAAAAAAATTTAGTTGGAAGTGTCAAATTTTAATAAATTTATTTGAAACCAACTTCGATTTTTTTGGATTTTGTTGCGTATTTTTGTTGTAGGGTCTATATTGGAGTAAATTTTGATGAAAATAACTTCAATTTTTAGGATTTTGAAAAAAAATTTAGTTGGAAGTGTCAAATTTTAATAAATTTATTTGAAACCAATTTCGATTTTTCTCGACTATGTTGAGTTTTATTGATAGAGAAGCCTAATTTGAGTAATTTCAGTTGAAATTAACTTCGATTTTTTGGATTTTGTCAAGATTTTTGCCAAATTTTAATAAATTTAATTGAAATCGACTTGGATTATTTTGGATTTTGATGAGTATTTTTGTTGTAGGATCTATATTTGAATAAATTTAGATGAAAATAACTTCAATTTTTAGGAATGTGAAAAAATTTTAGTTGGAAGTGTCAAATTTTAATAAATTTATTTGAAACCATCTTCGTTTTTTCTTGGATTTTGTGGAGTATTTTTGTTGTAGGATCTATATTTGAGTAAATTTAGAAGAAAATAACTTCAATTTTTTGGATTGTGAAAAAAATTTACTTGGCAGTGTAAAATTTTAATATATTTATTTGAAACCAACTTCGATTTTTTTGGATTTTGCTGAGTATTTTTGTTGTAGGGTCTATATTTGAGTAAATTTAGATGAAAATAACTTCAATTTTAAGGATTGAGAAAAAATTTTTAGTTGGAAGTGTCAAATTTTAATAAATTTATTTGAAACCAACTTCGATTTTTTTCTTATTTTCATGAGTATTTTGTTGTAGGATCTATATTTGAGTAAATTTAGATGAAAATAACGACAATTTTTTGGATAGTGAAAAAAAATTTTAGTTGGAAGTGTCAAATTTTAATAAATTTATTTGAAACCAACTTCGATTTTTTTTTGATTTTGTTGTGTATTTTTGTTGTAGGGTCTATATTAGAGTAAATTTTGATGAAAAAACCTTCAATTTTTAGGATTGTGAAAAAAATTTTACTTGGAAGTGTCAAATTTTAATAAATTTATTTGAAACCAACTTCGATTTTTTTGGATTTTGTTGAGTATTTGTGTTGTAGGATGTATATTTGAGTAAATTTAGATGAAAATAACGACAATTTATTGGATTGTGAAAAAAAATTTTAGTTGGAAGTGTCAAATTTTAATAAATTTATTTGAAACCAACTTCGATTTTTTTGGATTTTGTTGCGTATTTTTGTTGTAGGGTCTATATTGGAGTAAATTTTGATGAAAATAACTTCAATTTTTAGGATTGTGAAAAAAATTTTAGTTGGAAGTGTCAAATTTTAATAAATTTATTTGAAACCAACTTCGATTTTTTTTTATTTTGATGAGTATTTTGTTGTAGGATCTATATTTGAGTAAATTTAGATGAAAATAAGTCAATTTTTTGGATTGTGAAAAAAATTTAGTTGGAAGTGTCAAATTTTAACAAATTTATTTGAAACCAACTTCGATTTTTTTTTATTTTGTCAATTATTTTTGTTGTAGGATGTATATTTGAGTAAATTTAGATGAAAATAACGACAATTTATTGGATTGTGAATAAAAATTTTTGTTGTAAGTGTCAAATTTTAATAAATTTATTTGAAACCAGCTTCGATTTTGTTGGATTTTGACGAGAATTTCTGTTGTAGGATGTATATTTGAGTAAATTTAGTTGAAAATAACGACAATTTTTTTGGATTGTGAAAAAAAAATTTAGTTTGAAGTGTCAAATTTTAATAAATTTATTTGAAACCAGCTTCGATTTTTTTTTATTTTGTTGAGTTTTTTGTTGTAGGGTCTATATTAGAGTAAATTTTGATGAAAATAACCTCAATTTTAGGATTGTGAAAAAAATTTTAGTTGGAAGTGTCAAATTTTAATAAATTTATTTGAAACCAACTTCGATTTTTCTCGACTATGTTGAGTTTTTTTGATAGAGAAGCCTAATTTGATTTATTTCAGTTGAAATTTACTTAGATTTTTAGGATTTTGTCACGATTTCTGCCAAATTTTAATAAATTTATTTGAAATCAACTTGGATTATTTTGGATTTTGTTGAGTATTTTTGTTGTAGGATCTATATTTGAGTAAATTTAGATGAAAATAACTTCAATTTTTTGGATTGTGAAAAAAAATTTACTTGGAAGTGTCAAATTTTAATAAATTTATTTGAAACCAACTTCGATTTTTTTGGATTTTGTTGAGTATTTGTGTTGTAGGATGTATAATTGAGTAAATTTAGATGAAAATAACGACAATTTATTGGATTGTGAAAAAAATTTTAGTTGGAAGTGTCAAATTTTAATAAATATATTTGAAACCAACTTCGATTTTTCTCGACTATGTTGAGTTTTTTTGATAGAGAAGCCTAATTTGAGTAATTTCAGTTGAAATTAACTTCGATTTTTTGGATTTTGTCACGATTTTTGCCAAATTTTAATAAATTTATTTGAAATCAACTTGGATTATTTTGGATTTTGTTGAGTATTTTTGTTGTAGGATCTATATTTGAATAAATTTAGATGAAAATAACTTCAATTTTTAGGAATGTGAAAAAAAATTTTAGTTGGAAGTGTCAAATTTTAATAAATTTATTTGAAACCAACTTCGATTTTTTTTGGATATTGTTGAGTATTTTGGTGTAGGATGTATATTTGAGTAAATTTAGATGAAAATAACGACCATTTTTTGGATTGTGAAGAAAATTTTAGTTGGAAGTGTCAAATTTTAATAAATTTATTTGAAATCAACTTCGATTTTTTTTTATTTTGTCGAGTATTTTTGGTGTAGGATGTATATTTGAGTAAATTTAGATGAAAATAACTTCAATTTTTAGGATTGTGAAAAAATGTTAGTTCGAAGTGTCAAATTTTAATAAATTTATTTGAAACCAACTTCGATTTTTCTCGACTATGTTGAGTTTTTTTGATAGAGAAGCCTAATTTGATTTATTTCAGTTGAAATTAACTTAGATTTTTAGGATTTTGTCACGATTTCTGCCAAATTTTAATAAATTTATTCGAAATCAACTTGGATTATTTTGGATTTTGTTGAGTATTTTTGTTGTAGGATCTATATTTGAGTAAATTTAGATGAAAATAACTTCAATTTTTTGGATTGTGAAAAAAATTTAGTTGGAAGTGTCAAATTTTAATAAATTTATTTGAAACCAACTTCGATTTTTTTGGATTTTGTTGCGTATTTTTGTTGTAGGGTCTATATTGGAGTAAATTTTGATGAAAATAACTTCAATTTTTAGGATTTTGAAAAAAAATTTAGTTGGAAGTGTCAAATTTTAATAAATTTATTTGAAACCAATTTCGATTTTTCTCGACTATGTTGAGTTTTATTGATAGAGAAGCCTAATTTGAGTAATTTCAGTTGAAATTAACTTCGATTTTTTGGATTTTGTCACGATTTTTGTCAAATTTTAATAAATTTATTTGAAATCAACTTGGATTATTTTGGATTTTGTTGAGTATTTTTGTGGTAGGATCTATATTTGAGTAAATTTAGATGAAAATAACTTCAATTTTTTGGATTGTGAAAAAAATTTAGTTGGAAGTGTCAAATTTTAACAAATTTATTTGAAACCAACTTCGATTTTTTTGGATTTAGTAGAGTATTTTTGTTGTAGGATCCATATTTGAGTAAATTTAGATGAAAATAACTTCAATTTTTTGGATTGTGAAAAGAATTTTAGTTGGAAGTGTCAAATTTTAATAAATTTATTTGAAACCAACTTCGATTTTTTTTGATTATGTTGCGTATTTTTGTTGTAGGGTCTATATTGGAGTAAATTTTGATGAAAATAACTTCAATTTTTAGGATTGTGAAAAAAAATTTAGTTGGAAGTGTCAAATTTTAATAAATTTATTTGAAACCAATTTCGATTTTTCTCGACTATGTTGAGTTTTTTTGATAGAGAAGCCTAATTTGAGTAATTTCAGTTGAAATTAACTTCGATTTTTTGGATTTTGTCACGATTTTTGCCAAATTTTAATAAATTTAATTGAAATCGACTTGGATTATTTTGGATTTTGATGAGTATTTTTGTTGTAGGATCTATATTTGAATAAATTTAGATGAAAATAACTTCAATTTTTAGGAATGTGAAAAAATTTTAGTTGGAAGTGTCAAATTTTAATAAATTTATTTGAAACCATCTTCGTTTTTTCTTGGATTTTGTGGAGTATTTTTGTTGTAGGATCTATATTTGAGTAAATTTAGAAGAAAATAACTTCAAATTTTTGGATTGTGAAAAAAATTTACTTGGCAGTGTAAAATTTTAATATATTTATTTGAAACCAACTTCGATTTTTTTGGATTTTGCTGAGTATTTTTGTTGTAGGGTCTATATTTGAGTAAATTTAGATGAAAATAACTTCAATTTTAAGGATTGAGAAAAAATTTTTAGTTGGAAGTGTCAAATTTTAATAAATTTATTTGAAACCAACTTCGATTTTTTTCTTATTTTCATGAGTATTTTGTTGTAGGATCTATATTTGAGTAAATTTAGATGAAAATAACGACAATTTTTTGGATAGTGAAAAAAAATTTTAGTTGGAAGTGTCAAATTTTAATAAATTTATTTGAAACCAACTTCGATTTTTTTTGGATTTTGTTGTGTATTTTTGTTGTAGGGTCTATATTAGAGTAAATTTTGATGAAAAAACCTTCAATTTTTAGGATTGTGAAAAAAATTTTACTTGGAAGTGTCAAATTTTAATAAATTTATTTGAAACCAACTTCGATTTTTTTGGATTTTGTTGAGTATTTGTGTTGTAGGATGTATATTTGAGTAAATTTAGATGAAAATAACGACAATTTATTGGATTGTGAAAAAAAATTTTAGTTGGAAGTGTCAAATTTTAATAAATTTATTTGAAACCAACTTCGATTTTGTTGGATTTTGTTGCGTATTTTTGTTGTAGGGTCTATATTGGAGTAAATTTTGATGAAAATAACTTCAATTTTTAGGATTGTGAAAAAAATTTTAGTTGGAAGTGTCAAATTTTAATAAATTTATTTGAAACCAACTTCGATTTTTTTTTATTTTGATGAGTATTTTGTTGTAGGATCTATATTTGAGTAAATTTAGATGAAAATAAGTCAATTTTTTGGATTGTGAAAAAAATTTAGTTGGAAGTGTCAAATTTTAACAAATTTATTTGAAACCAACTTCGATTTTTTTTTATTTTGTCAATTATTTTTGTTGTAGGATGTATATTTGAGTAAATTTAGATGAAAATAACGACAATTTATTGGATTGTGAATAAAAATTTTTGTTGTAAGTGTCAAATTTTAATAAATTTATTTGAAACCAGCTTCGATTTTGTTGGATTTTGACGAGAATTTCTGTTGTAGGATGTATATTTGAGTAAATTTAGTTGAAAATAACGACAATTTTTTTGGATTGTGAAAAAAAAATTTAGTTTGAAGTGTCAAATTTTAATAAATTTATTTGAAACCAGCTTCGATTTTTTTTTATTTTGTTGAGTATTTTTGTTGTAGGGTCTATATTAGAGTAAATTTTGATGAAAATAACCTCAATTTTAGGATTGTGAAAAAAATTTTAGTTGGAAGTGTCAAATTTTAATAAATTTATTTGAAACCAACTTCGATTTTTCTCGACTATGTTGAGTTTTTTTGATAGAGAAGCCTAATTTGATTTATTTCAGTTGAAATTAACTTAGATTTTTAGGATTTTGTCACGATTTCTGCCAAATTTTAATAAATTTATTTGAAATCAACTTGGATTATTTTGGATTTTGTTGAGTATTTTTGTTGTAGTATCTATATTTGAGTAAATTTAGATGAAAATAACTTCAATTTTTTGGATTGTGAAAAAAATTTAGTTGGAAGTGTCAAATTTTAATAAATTTATTTGAAACCAACTTCGATTTTTTTGGATTTTGTTGCGTATTTTTGTTGTAGGGTCTATATTGGAGTAAATTTTGATGAAAATAACTTCAATTTTTAGGATTTTGAAAAAAAATTTAGTTGGAAGTGTCAAATTTTAATAAATTTATTTGAAACCAATTTCGATTTTTCTCGACTATGTTGAGTTTTATTGATAGAGAAGCCTAATTTGAGTAATTTCAGTTGAAATTAACTTCGATTTTTTGGATTTTGTCACGATTTTTGTCAAATTTTAATAAATTTATATGAAATCAACTTGGATTATTTTGGATTTTGTTGAGTATTTTTGTGGTAGGATCTATATTTGAGTAAATTTAGATGAAAATAACTTCAATTTTTTGGATTGTGAAAAAAATTTAGTTGGAAGTGTCAAATTTTAACAAATTTATTTGAAACCAACTTCGATTTTTTTGGATTTAGTAGAGTATTTTTGTTGTAGGATCCATATTTGAGTAAATTTAGATGAAAATAACTTCAATTTTTTGGATTGTGAAAAAAATTTTAGTTGGAAGTGTCAAATTTTAATAAATTTATTTGAAACCAACTTCGATTTTTTTGGATTATGTTGCGTATTTTTGTTGTAGGGTCTATATTGGAGTAAATTTTGATGAAAATAACTTCAATTTTTAGGATTGTGAAAAAAAATTTAGTTGGAAGTGTCAAATTTTAATAAATTTATTTGAAACCAATTTCGATTTTTCTCGACTATGTTGAGTTTTTTTGATAGAGAAGCCTAATTTGAGTAATTTCAGTTGAAATTAACTTCGATTTTTTGGATTTTGTCACGATTTTTGCCAAATTTTAATAAATTTATTTGAAATCAACTTGGATTATTTTGGATTTTGTTGAGTATTTTTGTTGTAGGATCTATATTTGAATAAATTTAGATGAAAATAACTTAAATTTTTAGGAATGTGAAAACAATTTTAGTTGGAAGTGTCAAATTTTAATAAATTTATTTGAAACCATGTTCGATTTTTTTGGATTTTGCCGAGTATTTTTGTTGTAGGATGTATATTTGAGAAAATTTAGTTGAAAATTACGACAATTTTTTTGGATTGTGAAAAAAAATATTAGTTTGAAGTGTCAAATTTTAATAAATTTATTTGAAACCAGCTTCGATTTTTTTTTATTTTGTTGAGTATTTTTGTTGTAGGGTCTATATTAGAGTAAATTTTGATGAAAATAACTTCAATTTTTTGGATTGTGAAAAAAAATTTACTTGGAAGTGTCAAATTTTAATAAATTTATTTGAAACCAACTTCGATTTTTTTGGATTTTGTTGAGTATTTGTGTTGTAGGATGTATAATTGAGTAAATTTAGATGAAAATAACGACAATTTTTTGGATTGTGAAAAAAAATTTTAGTTGGAAGTGTCAAATTTTAATAAATGTATTTGAAACCAACTTCGATTTTTTTTTATTTTGTTGCGTATTTTTGTTGTAGGGTCTATATTGGAGTAAATTTGGATGAAAATAACTTCAATTTTTTGGATTGTGAAAAAAAATTTTAGTTGGTAGTGTCAAATTTTAATAAATTTATTTGAATCCAACTTCGATTTTTTTGGATTTAGTTGAGTATTTTTGTTGTAGGATGTATATTTGAGTAAATTTAGATGAAAATAACGACAATTTTTTGGATTGTGAAAAAAAATTTTAGTTGGAAGTGTCAAATTTTAATAAATTTATTTGAAACCAACTTCGTGTTTTTTTTTATTTTGCCGAGTATTTTTGTTGTAGGATGTATATTTGAGTAAATTTAGATGAGAATAACGACAATTTTTTGGATTGTGAAAAAAAATTTTAGTTGGAACTGTCAAATTTTAATAAATTTATTTGAAACCAGCTTCGATTTTTTTTTTATTTTGTCGAGTATTTTTGTTGTAGGATGTATATTTGAGTAAATTTAGATGAAAATAACGACAATTTTTTGGATTGTGAAAAAAAATTTTAGTTGGAAGTGTCAAATTTTAATTAATTTATTTGAAACCAACTTCGATTTTTTTTGGATTTTGTCGAGTATTTTTGTTGCAGGATGTATATTTGAGTAAATTTAGTTGAAAATAACGACAATTTATTGGATTGTGAAAAAAAAATTTTGTTGTAAGTGTCAAATTTTAATAAATTTATTTGAAACCAGCTTCGATTTTTTTTTATTCTGTTGAGTATTTTTGTTGTGGGGTCTATATTAGAGTAAATTTTGATGAAAATAACTTCAATTTTAGGATTGTGAAAATAATTTTAGTTGGAAGTGTCAAATTTTAATAAATATATTTGAAATCAACTTCGATTTTTCTCGACTATGTTGAGTTTTTTTGATAGAGAAGCCTAATTTGAGTAATTTCAGTTGAAATTAACTTCGATTTTTTGGATTTTGTCACGATTTTTGCCAAATTTTAATAAATTTATTTGAAATCAACTTGGATTATTTTGGATTTTGTTGAGTATTTTTGTTGTAGGATCTATATTTGAATAAATTTAGATGAAAATAACTTCAATTTTTAGGAATGTGAAAAAATTTTAGTTGGAAGTGTCAAATTTTAATAAATTTATTTGAAACCATCTTCGATTTTTTTTGATATTGTCGAGTATTTTTGTTGTAGGATCTATATTTGAGTAAATTTAGATGAAAATAACTTCAATTTTTTGGATTGTGAAAAAAAATTTACTTGGAAGTGTCAAATTTTAATAAATTTATTTGAAACCAACTTCGATTTTTTTGGATTTTGTTGAGTATTTGTGTTGTAGGATGTATAATTGAGTAAATTTAGATGAAAATAACGACAATTTTTTGGATTGTGAAAAAAAATTTTAGTTGGAAGTGTCAAATTTTAATAAATGTATTTGAAACCAACTTCGATTTTTTTTTATTTTGTTGCGTATTTTTGTTGTAGGGTCTATATTGGAGTAAATTTGGATGAAAATAACTTCAATTTTTAGGATTGTGAAAAAAATTTTAGTTGGAAGTGTCAAATTTTAATAAATTTATTTGAAACCAACTTCGATTTTGTTGGATTTTGACGAGAATTTCTGTTGTAGGATGTATATTTGAGTAAATTTAGTTGAAAATAACGACAATTTTTTTGGATTGTGAAAAAAAAATATAGTTGGAAGTGTCAAATTTTAATAAATTTGTTTGAAACCAACTTCGATTTTTTTTTATTTTGATGAGTATTTTGTTGTAGGATCTATATTTGAGTAAATTTAGATGAAAATAACTTCAATTTTTAGGATTGTGAAAAAAAATTTAGTTGGAAGTGTCAAATTTTAATAAATTTATTTGAAACCAATTTCGATTTTTCTCGACTATGTTGAGTTTTTTTGATAGAGAAGCCTAATTTGAGTAATTTCAGTTGAAATTAACTTCGATTTTTTGGATTTTGTCACGATTTTTGCCAAATTTTAATAAATTTAATTGAAATCGACTTGGATTATTTTGGATTTTGATGAGTATTTTTGTTGTAGGATCTATATTTGAATAAATTTAGATGAAAATAACTTCAATTTTTAGGAATGTGAAAAAATTTTAGTTGGAAGTGTCAAATTTTAATAAATTTATTTGAAACCATCTTCGTTTTTTCTTGGATTTTGTGGAGTATTTTTGTTGTAGGATCTATATTTGAGTAAATTTAGAAGAAAATAACTTCAAATTTTTGGATTGTGAAAAAAATTTACTTGGCAGTGTAAAATTTTAATATATTTATTTGAAACCAACTTCGATTTTTTTGGATTTTGCTGAGTATTTTTGTTGTAGGGTCTATATTTGAGTAAATTTAGATGAAAATAACTTCAATTTTAAGGATTGAGAAAAAATTTTTAGTTGGAAGTGTCAAATTTTAATAAATTTATTTGAAACCAACTTCGATTTTTTTCTTATTTTCATGAGTATTTTGTTGTAGGATCTATATTTGAGTAAATTTAGATGAAAATAACGACAATTTTTTGGATAGTGAAAAAAAATTTTAGTTGGAAGTGTCAAATTTTAATAAATTTATTTGAAACCAACTTCGATTTTTTTTGGATTTTGTTGTGTATTTTTGTTGTAGGGTCTATATTAGAGTAAATTTTGATGAAAAAACCTTCAATTTTTAGGATTGTGAAAAAAATTTTACTTGGAAGTGTCAAATTTTAATAAATTTATTTGAAACCAACTTCGATTTTTTTGGATTTTGTTGAGTATTTGTGTTGTAGGATGTATATTTGAGTAAATTTAGATGAAAATAACGACAATTTATTGGATTGTGAAAAAAAATTTTAGTTGGAAGTGTCAAATTTTAATAAATTTATTTGAAACCAACTTCGATTTTTTTGGATTTTGTTGCGTATTTTTGTTGTAGGGTCTATATTGGAGTAAATTTTGATGAAAATAACTTCAATTTTTAGGATTGTGAAAAAAATTTTAGTTGGAAGTGTCAAATTTTAATAAATTTATTTGAAACCAACTTCGATTTTTTTTTATTTTGATGAGTATTTTGTTGTAGGATCTATATTTGAGTAAATTTAGATGAAAATAAGTCAATTTTTTGGATTGTGAAAAAAATTTAGTTGGAAGTGTCAAATTTTAACAAATTTATTTGAAACCAACTTCGATTTTTTTTTATTTTGTCAATTATTTTTGTTGTAGGATGTATATTTGAGTAAATTTAGATGAAAATAACGACAATTTATTGGATTGTGAATAAAAATTTTTGTTGTAAGTGTCAAATTTTAATAAATTTATTTGAAACCAGCTTCGATTTTGTTGGATTTTGACGAGAATTTCTGTTGTAGGATGTATATTTGAGTAAATTTAGTTGAAAATAACGACAATTTTTTTGGATTGTGAAAAAAAAATTTAGTTTGAAGTGTCAAATTTTAATAAATTTATTTGAAACCAGCTTCGATTTTTTTTTATTTTGTTGAGTATTTTTGTTGTAGGGTCTATATTAGAGTAAATTTTGATGAAAATAACCTCAATTTTAGGATTGTGAAAAAAATTTTAGTTGGAAGTGTCAAATTTTAATAAATTTATTTGAAACCAACTTCGATTTTTCTCGACTATGTTGAGTTTTTTTGATAGAGAAGCCTAATTTGATTTATTTCAGTTGAAATTAACTTAGATTTTTAGGATTTTGTCACGATTTCTGCCAAATTTTAATAAATTTATTTGAAATCAACTTGGATTATTTTGGATTTTGTTGAGTATTTTTGTTGTAGTATCTATATTTGAGTAAATTTAGATGAAAATAACTTCAATTTTTTGGATTGTGAAAAAAATTTAGTTGGAAGTGTCAAATTTTAATAAATTTATTTGAAACCAACTTCGATTTTTTTGGATTTTGTTGCGTATTTTTGTTGTAGGGTCTATATTGGAGTAAATTTTGATGAAAATAACTTCAATTTTTAGGATTTTGAAAAAAAATTTAGTTGGAAGTGTCAAATTTTAATAAATTTATTTGAAACCAATTTCGATTTTTCTCGACTATGTTGAGTTTTATTGATAGAGAAGCCTAATTTGAGTAATTTCAGTTGAAATTAACTTCGATTTTTTGGATTTTGTCACGATTTTTGTCAAATTTTAATAAATTTATATGAAATCAACTTGGATTATTTTGGATTTTGTTGAGTATTTTTGTGGTAGGATCTATATTTGAGTAAATTTAGATGAAAATAACTTCAATTTTTTGGATTGTGAAAAAAATTTAGTTGGAAGTGTCAAATTTTAACAAATTTATTTGAAACCAACTTCGATTTTTTTGGATTTAGTAGAGTATTTTTGTTGTAGGATCCATATTTGAGTAAATTTAGATGAAAATAACTTCAATTTTTTGGATTGTGAAAAAATTTTAGTTGGAAGTGTCAAATTTTAATAAATTTATTTGAAACCAACTTCGATTTTTTTGGATTATGTTGCGTATTTTTGTTGTAGGGTCTATATTGGAGTAAATTTTGATGAAAATAACTTCAATTTTTAGGATTGTGAAAAAAAATTTAGTTGGAAGTGTCAAATTTTAATAAATTTATTTGAAACCAATTTCGATTTTTCTCGACTATGTTGAGTTTTTTTGATAGAGAAGCCTAATTTGAGTAATTTCAGTTGAAATTAACTTCGATTTTTTGGATTTTGTCACGATTTTTGCCAAATTTTAATAAATTTATTTGAAATCAACTTGGATTATTTTGGATTTTGTTGAGTATTTTTGTTGTAGGATCTATATTTGAATAAATTTAGATGAAAATAACTTAAATTTTTAGGAATGTGAAAAAAATTTTAGTTGGAAGTGTCAAATTTTAATAAATTTATTTGAAACCATGTTCGATTTTTTTGGATTTTGCCGAGTATTTTTGTTGTAGGATGTATATTTGAGAAAATTTAGTTGAAAATTACGACAATTTTTTTGGATTGTGAAAAAAAATATTAGTTTGAAGTGTCAAATTTTAATAAATTTATTTGAAACCAGCTTCGATTTTTTTTTATTTTGTTGAGTATTTTTGTTGTAGGGTCTATATTAGAGTAAATTTTGATGAAAATAACTTCAATTTTTTGGATTGTGAAAAAAAATTTACTTGGAAGTGTCAAATTTTAATAAATTTATTTGAAACCAACTTCGATTTTTTTGGATTTTGTTGAGTATTTGTGTTGTAGGATGTATAATTGAGTAAATTTAGATGAAAATAACGACAATTTTTTGGATTGTGAAAAAAAATTTTAGTTGGAAGTGTCAAATTTTAATAAATGTATTTGAAACCAACTTCGATTTTTTTTTATTTTGTTGCGTATTTTTGTTGTAGGGTCTATATTGGAGTAAATTTGGATGAAAATAACTTCAATTTTTTGGATTGTGAAAAAAAATTTTAGTTGGTAGTGTCAAATTTTAATAAATTTATTTGAATCCAACTTCGATTTTTTTGGATTTAGTTGAGTATTTTTGTTGTAGGATGTATATTTGAGTAAATTTAGATGAAAATAACGACAATTTTTTGGATTGTGAAAAAAAATTTTAGTTGGAAGTGTCAAATTTTAATAAATTTATTTGAAACCAACTTCGTGTTTTTTTTTATTTTGCCGAGTATTTTTGTTGTAGGATGTATATTTGAGTAAATTTAGATGAGAATAACGACAATTTTTTGGATTGTGAAAAAAAATTTTAGTTGGAACTGTCAAATTTTAATAAATTTATTTGAAACCAGCTTCGATTTTTTTTTTATTTTGTCGAGTATTTTTGTTGTAGGATGTATATTTGAGTAAATTTAGATGAAAATAACGACAATTTTTTGGATTGTGAAAAAAAATTTTAGTTGGAAGTGTCAAATTTTAATTAATTTATTTGAAACCAACTTCGATTTTTTTTGGATTTTGTCGAGTATTTTTGTTGCAGGATGTATATTTGAGTAAATTTAGTTGAAAATAACGACAATTTATTGGATTGTGAAAAAAAAATTTTGTTGTAAGTGTCAAATTTTAATAAATTTATTTGAAACCAGCTTCGATTTTTTTTTATTCTGTTGAGTATTTTTGTTGTGGGGTCTATATTAGAGTAAATTTTGATGAAAATAACTTCAATTTTAGGATTGTGAAAAAAATTTTAGTTGGAAGTGTCAAATTTTAATAAATATATTTGAAATCAACTTCGATTTTTCTCGACTATGTTGAGTTTTTTTGATAGAGAAGCCTAATTTGAGTAATTTCAGTTGAAATTAACTTCGATTTTTTGGATTTTGTCACGATTTTTGCCAAATTTTAATAAATTTATTTGAAATCAACTTGGATTATTTTGGATTTTGTTGAGTATTTTTGTTGTAGGATCTATATTTGAATAAATTTAGATGAAAATAACTTCAATTTTTAGGAATGTGAAAAAATTTTAGTTGGAAGTGTCAAATTTTAATAAATTTATTTGAAACCATCTTCGATTTTTTTTGATATTGTCGAGTATTTTTGTTGTAGGATCTATATTTGAGTAAATTTAGATGAAAATAACTTCAATTTTTTGGATTGTGAAAAAAAATTTACTTGGAAGTGTCAAATTTTAATAAATTTATTTGAAACCAACTTCGATTTTTTTGGATTTTGTTGAGTATTTGTGTTGTAGGATGTATAATTGAGTAAATTTAGATGAAAATAACGACAATTTTTTGGATTGTGAAAAAAAATTTTAGTTGGAAGTGTCAAATTTTAATAAATGTATTTGAAACCAACTTCGATTTTTTTTTATTTTGTTGCGTATTTTTGTTGTAGGGTCTATATTGGAGTAAATTTGGATGAAAATAACTTCAATTTTTAGGATTGTGAAAAAAATTTTAGTTGGAAGTGTCAAATTTTAATAAATTTATTTGAAACCAACTTCGATTTTGTTGGATTTTGACGAGAATTTCTGTTGTAGGATGTATATTTGAGTAAATTTAGTTGAAAATAACGACAATTTTTTTGGATTGTGAAAAAAAAATATAGTTGGAAGTGTCAAATTTTAATAAATTTGTTTGAAACCAACTTCGATTTTTTTTTATTTTGATGAGTATTTTGTTGTAGGATCTATATTTGAGTAAATTTAGATGAAAATAAGTTAATTTTTTGGATTGTGAAAAAAATTTTAGTTGGAATTGTCAAATTTTAATAAATTTATTTGAAACCAATTTCGATTTTTCTCGACTATGTTGAGTTTTTTTGATAGAGAAGCCTAATTTGAGTAATTTCAGTTGAAATTAACTTCGACTTTTTGGATTTTGTCACGATTTTTGCCAAATTTTAATAAATTTAATTGAAATCAACTTGGATTATTTTGGATTTTGATGAGTATTTTTGTTGTAGGATCTATATTTGAATAAATTTAGATGAAAATAACTTCAATTTTTAGGAATGTGAAAAAAATTTAGTTGGAAGTGTCAAATTTTAATAAATTTATTTGAAACCAACTTCGATTTTGTTGGATTTTGACGAGAATTTCTGTTGTAGGATGTATATTTGAGAAAATTTAGTTGAAAATTACGACAATTTTTTTGGATTGTGAAAAAAAAATTTAGTTTGAAGTGTCAAATTTTAATAAATTTATTTGAAACCAGCTTCGATTTTTTTTTATTTTGTTGCGTATTTTTGTTGTAGGGTCTATATTAGAGTAAATTTTGATGAAAATAACTTCAATTTTTTGGATTGTGAAAAAAAATTTACTTGGAAGTGTCAAATTTTAATAAATTTATTTGAAACCAACTTCGATTTTTTTGGATTTTGTTGAGTATTTGTGTTGTAGGATGTATAATTGAGTAAATTTAGATGAAAATAACGACAATTTATTGGATTGTGAAAAAAATTTTAGTTGGAAGTGTCAAATTTTAATAAATATATTTGAAACCAACTTCGATTTTTCTCGACTATGTTGAGTTTTTTTGATAGAGAAGCCTAATTTGAGTAATTTCAGTTGAAATTAACTTCGATTTTTTGGATTTTGTCACGATTTTTGCCAAATTTTAATAAATTTATTTGAAATCAACTTGGATTATTTTGGATTTTGTTGAGTATTTTTGTTGTAGGATCTATATTTGAATAAATTTAGATGAAAATAACTTCAATTTTTAGGAATGTGAAAAAAAATTTTAGTTGGAAGTGTCAAATTTTAATAAATTTATTTGAAACCAACTTCGATTTTTTTGGATATTGTTGAGTATTTTGGTGTAGGATGTATATTTGAGTAAATTTAGATGAAAATAACGACCATTTTTTGGATTGTGAAGAAAATTTTAGTTGGAAGTGTCAAATTTTAATAAATTTATTTGAAATCAACTTCGATTTTTTTTTATTTTGTCGAGTATTTTTGGTGTAGGATGTATATTTGAGTAAATTTAGATGAAAATAACTTCAATTTTTAGGATTGTGAAAAAAATGTTAGTTCGAAGTGTCAAATTTTAATAAATTTATTTGAAACCAACTTCGATTTTTTTTTATTTTGTCGAGTATTTTTGGTGTAGGATGTATATTTGAGTAAATTTAGATGAAAATAACTTCAATTTTTAGGATTGTGAAAAAAATGTTAGTTCGAAGTGTCAAATTTTAATAAATTTATTTGAAACCAACTTCGATTTTATTGGATTTTGTCGAGTATTTTGGTGTAGGATGTATATTTGAGTAAATTTAGATGAAAATAACTTCAATTTCTAGGATTGTGAAAAAAATTTTAGTTGGAAGTGTCAAATTTTAATAAATTTATTTGAAACCAACTTCGATTTTTTTTTATTTTGTCGAGTATTTTTGGTGTAGGATGTATATTTGAGTAAATTTAGATGAAAATAACTTCAATTTTTAGGATTGTGAAAAAAATGTTCGAAGTGTCAAATTTTAATAAATTTATTTGAAACCAACTTCGATTTTATTGGATTTTGTCGAGTATTTTGGTGTAGGATGTATATTTGAGTAAATTTAGATGAAAATAACTTCAATTTCTAGGATTGTGAAAAAAATTTTAGTTGGAAGTGTCAAATTTTAATAAATTTATTTGAAACCAACTTCGATTTTTTTGGATTTTGTCGAGTATTTTTGTTGTAGGATGTATATTTGAGTAAATTTAGATGAAAATAACGACCATTTTTTGGATTGTGATAAAAATTTTAGTTGGATGTGTCAAATTTTAATAAATTTATTTGAAATCAACTTCGATTTTTTTTTATTTTGTCGAGTATTTTTGGTGTAGGATGTATATTTGAGTAAATTTAGATGAAAATAACTTCAATTTTTAGGATTGTGAAAAAAATGTTAGTTCGAAGTGTCAAATTTTAATAAATTTATTTGAAACCAACTTCGATTTTTTTTTATTTTGTCGAGTATTTTTGGTGTAGGATGTATATTTGAGTAAATTTAGATGAAAATAACTTCAATTTTTAGGATTGTGAAAAAAATGTTAGTTCGAAGTGTCAAATTTTAATAAATTTATTTGAAACCAACTTCGATTTTATTGGATTTTGTCGAGTATTTTGGTGTAGGATGTATATTTGAGTAAATTTAGATGAAAATAACTTCAATTTCTAGGATTGTGAAAAAAATTTTAGTTGGAAGTGTCAAATTTTAATAAATTTATTTGAAACCAACTTCGATTTTTTTTTATTTTGTCGAGTATTTTTGGTGTAGGATGTATATTTGAGTAAATTTAGATGAAAATAACTTCAATTTTTAGGATTGTGAAAAAAATGTTCGAAGTGTCAAATTTTAATAAATTTATTTGAAACCAACTTCGATTTTATTGGATTTTGTCGAGTATTTTGGTGTAGGATGTATATTTGAGTAAATTTAGATGAAAATAACTTCAATTTCTAGGATTGTGAAAAAAATTTTAGTTGGAAGTGTCAAATTTTAATAAATTTATTTGAAACCAACTTCGATTTTTTTGGATTTTGTCGAGTATTTTTGTTGTAGGATGTATATTTGAGTAAATTTAGATGAAAATAACGACCATTTTTTGGATTGTGATAAAAATTTTAGTTGGATGTGTCAAATTTTAATAAATTTATTTGAAACCAACTTCGATTTTTTTGGATTTTGTGGAGTATTTTTGGTGTAGGATGTATATTTGAGTAAATTCAGATGAAAATAACTTCAATTTTTTGGATTGTGAAAAAAAATTTTAGTTGGAAGTGCCAAATTTTAATAAATTTATTTGAAACCAATTTCGATTTTTCTCGACTATGTTGAGTTTTTTTGATAGAGAAGCCTAATTTGAGTAATTTCAGTTGAAATTAACTTCGACTTTTTGGATTTTGTCACGATTTTTGCCAAATTTTAATAAATTTAATTGAAATCAACTTGGATTATTTTGGATTTTGATGAGTATTTTTGTTGTAGGATCTATATTTGAATAAATTTAGATGAAAATAACTTCAATTTTTAGGAATGTGAAAAAAATTTAGTTGGAAGTGTCAAATTTTAATAAATTTATTTGAAACCAACTTCGATTTTGTTGGATTTTGACGAGAATTTCTGTTGTAGGATGTATATTTGAGAAAATTTAGTTGAAAATTACGACAATTTTTTTGGATTGTGAAAAAAAATTTTAGTTTGAAGTGTCAAATTTTAATAAATTTATTTGAAACCAGCTTCGATTTTTTTTTATTTTGTTGCGTATTTTTGTTGTAGGGTCTATATTAGAGTAAATTTTGATGAAAATAACTTCAATTTTTTGGATTGTGAAAAAAAATTTACTTGGAAGTGTCAAATTTTAATAAATTTATTTGAAACCAACTTCGATTTTTTTGGATTTTGTTGAGTATTTGTGTTGTAGGATGTATAATTGAGTAAATTTAGATGAAAATAACGACAATTTATTGGATTGTGAAAAAAATTTTAGTTGGAAGTGTCAAATTTTAATAAATATATTTGAAACCAACTTCGATTTTTCTCGACTATGTTGAGTTTTTTTGATAGAGAAGCCTAATTTGAGTAATTTCAGTTGAAATTAACTTCGATTTTTTGGATTTTGTCACGATTTTTGCCAAATTTTAATAAATTTATTTGAAATCAACTTGGATTATTTTGGATTTTGTTGAGTATTTTTGTTGTAGGATCTATATTTGAATAAATTTAGATGAAAATAACTTCAATTTTTAGGAATGTGAAAAAAAATTTTAGTTGGAAGTGTCAAATTTTAATAAATTTATTTGAAACCAACTTCGATTTTTTTGGATATTGTTGAGTATTTTGGTGTAGGATGTATATTTGAGTAAATTTAGATGAAAATAACGACCATTTTTTGGATTGTGAAGAAAATTTTAGTTGGAAGTGTCAAATTTTAATAAATTTATTTGAAATCAACTTCGATTTTTTTTTATTTTGTCGAGTATTTTTGGTGTAGGATGTATATTTGAGTAAATTTAGATGAAAATAACTTCAATTTTTAGGATTGTGAAAAAAATGTTAGTTCGAAGTGTCAAATTTTAATAAATTTATTTGAAACCAACTTCGATTTTTTTTTATTTTGTCGAGTATTTTTGGTGTAGGATGTATATTTGAGTAAATTTAGATGAAAATAACTTCAATTTTTAGGATTGTGAAAAAAATGTTAGTTCGAAGTGTCAAATTTTAATAAATTTATTTGAAACCAACTTCGATTTTATTGGATTTTGTCGAGTATTTTGGTGTAGGATGTATATTTGAGTAAATTTAGATGAAAATAACTTCAATTTCTAGGATTGTGAAAAAAATTTTAGTTGGAAGTGTCAAATTTTAATAAATTTATTTGAAACCAACTTCGATTTTTTTTTATTTTGTCGAGTATTTTTGGTGTAGGATGTATATTTGAGTAAATTTAGATGAAAATAACTTCAATTTTTAGGATTGTGAAAAAAATGTTCGAAGTGTCAAATTTTAATAAATTTATTTGAAACCAACTTCGATTTTATTGGATTTTGTCGAGTATTTTGGTGTAGGATGTATATTTGAGTAAATTTAGATGAAAATAACTTCAATTTCTAGGATTGTGAAAAAAATTTTAGTTGGAAGTGTCAAATTTTAATAAATTTATTTGAAACCAATTTCGATTTTTTTGGATTTTGTCGAGTATTTTTGTTGTAGGATGTATATTTGAGTAAATTTAGATGAAAATAACGACCATTTTTTGGATTGTGATAAAAATTTTAGTTGGATGTGTCAAATTTTAATAAATTTATTTGAAACCAACTTCGATTTTTTTGGATTTTGTGGAGTATTTTTGGTGTAGGATGTATATTTGAGTAAATTCAGATGAAAATAACTTCAATTTTTTGGATTGTGAAAAAAAATTTTAGTTGGAAGTGCCAAATTTTAATAAATTTATTTGAAATCAACTTCTATTTTTTTTATTTTGTTGAGTATTTTTGTTGTAGGATCTATATTTGAGTAAATTTAGATAAAAATAACTTCAATTTTTTGGATTGTGAAAAAAATTTTAGTTGGAAGTGTCAAATTTTAATAAATTTATTTGAAACCAATTTCGATTTTTCTCGTCTATGTTGAGTTTTTTTGATAGAGAAGCCTAATTTGAGTAATTTCAGTTGAAATTAACTTCGACTTTTTGGATTTTGTCACGATTTTTGCCAAATTTTAATAAATTTAATTGAAATCAACTTGGATTATTTTGGATTTTGATGAGTATTTTTGTTGTAGGATCTATATTTGAATAAATTTAGATGAAAATAACTTCAATTTTTAGGAATGTGAAAAAAATTTAGTTGGAAGTGTCAAATTTTAATAAATTTATTTGAAACCAACTTCGATTTTGTTGGATTTTGACGAGAATTTCTGTTGTAGGATGTATATTTGAGTAAATTTAGTTGAAAATAACGACAATTTTTTTGGATTGTGAAAAAAAAATTTAGTTTGAAGTGTCAAATTTTAATAAATTTATTTGAAACCAGCTTCGATTTTTTTTTATTTTGTTGAGTATTTTTGTTGTAGGGTCTATATTAGAGTAAATTTTGATGAAAATAACCTCAATTTTAGGATTGTGAAAAAAATTTTAGTTGGAAGTGTCAAATTTTAATAAATTTATTTGAAACCAACTTCGATTTTTCTCGACTATGTTGAGTTTTTTTGATAGAGAAGCCTAATTTGATTTATTTCAGTTGAAATTAACTTAGATTTTTAGGATTTTGTCACGATTTCTGCCAAATTTTAATAAATTTATTTGAAATCAACTTGGATTATTTTGGATTTTGTTGAGTATTTTTGTTGTAGGATCTATATTTGAGTAAATTTAGATGAAAATAACTTCAATTTTTTGGATTGTGAAAAAAATTTAGTTGGAAGTGTCAAATTTTAATAAATTTATTTGAAACCAACTTCGATTTTTTTGGATTTTGTTGCGTATTTTTGTTGTAGGGTCTATATTGGAGTAAATTTTGATGAAAATAACTTCAATTTTTAGGATTTTGAAAAAAAATTTAGTTGGAAGTGTCAAATTTTAATAAATTTATTTGAAACCAATTTCGATTTTTCTCGACTATGTTGAGTTTTATTGATAGAGAAGCCTAATTTGAGTAATTTCAGTTGAAATTAACTTCGATTTTTTGGATTTTGTCACGATTTTTGTCAAATTTTAATAAATTTATTTGAAATCAACTTGGATTATTTTGGATTTTGTTGAGTATTTTTGTGGTAGGATCTATATTTGAGTAAATTTAGATGAAAATAACTTCAATTTTTTGGATTGTGAAAAAAATTTAGTTGGAAGTGTCAAATTTTAACAAATTTATTTGAAACCAACTTCGATTTTTTTGGATTTAGTAGAGTATTTTTGTTGTAGGATCCATATTTGAGTAAATTTAGATGAAAATAACTTCAATTTTTTGGATTGTGAAAAAAATTTTAGTTGGAAGTGTCAAATTTTAATAAATTTATTTGAAACCAACTTCGATTTTTTTTGATTATGTTGCGTATTTTTGTTGTAGGGTCTATATTGGAGTAAATTTTGATGAAAATAACTTCAATTTTTAGGATTGTGAAAAAAAATTTAGTTGGAAGTGTCAAATTTTAATAAATTTATTTGAAACCAATTTCGATTTTTCTCGACTATGTTGAGTTTTTTTGATAGAGAAGCCTAATTTGAGTAATTTCAGTTGAAATTAACTTCGATTTTTTGGATTTTGTCACGATTTTTGCCAAATTTTAATAAATTTAATTGAAATCGACTTGGATTATTTTGGATTTTGATGAGTATTTTTGTTGTAGGATCTATATTTGAATAAATTTAGATGAAAATAACTTCAATTTTTAGGAATGTGAAAAAATTTTAGTTGGAAGTGTCAAATTTTAATAAATTTATTTGAAACCATCTTCGTTTTTTCTTGGATTTTGTGGAGTATTTTTGTTGTAGGATCTATATTTGAGTAAATTTAGAAGAAAATAACTTCAAATTTTTGGATTGTGAAAAAAATTTACTTGGCAGTGTAAAATTTTAATATATTTATTTGAAACCAACTTCGATTTTTTTGGATTTTGCTGAGTATTTTTGTTGTAGGGTCTATATTTGAGTAAATTTAGATGAAAATAACTTCAATTTTAAGGATTGAGAAAAAATTTTTAGTTGGAAGTGTCAAATTTTAATAAATTTATTTGAAACCAACTTCGATTTTTTTCTTATTTTCATGAGTATTTTGTTGTAGGATCTATATTTGAGTAAATTTAGATGAAAATAACGACAATTTTTTGGATAGTGAAAAAAAATTTTAGTTGGAAGTGTCAAATTTTAATAAATTTATTTGAAACCAACTTCGATTTTTTTTGGATTTTGTTGTGTATTTTTGTTGTAGGGTCTATATTAGAGTAAATTTTGATGAAAAAACCTTCAATTTTTAGGATTGTGAAAAAAATTTTACTTGGAAGTGTCAAATTTTAATAAATTTATTTGAAACCAACTTCGATTTTTTTGGATTTTGTTGAGTATTTGTGTTGTAGGATGTATATTTGAGTAAATTTAGATGAAAATAACGACAATTTATTGGATTGTGAAAAAAAATTTTAGTTGGAAGTGTCAAATTTTAATAAATTTATTTGAAACCAACTTCGATTTTTTTGGATTTTGTTGCGTATTTTTGTTGTAGGGTCTATATTGGAGTAAATTTTGATGAAAATAACTTCAATTTTTAGGATTGTGAAAAAAATTTTAGTTGGAAGTGTCAAATTTTAATAAATTTATTTGAAACCAACTTCGATTTTTTTTTATTTTGATGAGTATTTTGTTGTAGGATCTATATTTGAGTAAATTTAGATGAAAATAAGTCCATTTTTTGGATTGTGAAAAAAATTTAGTTGGAAGTGTCAAATTTTAACAAATTTATTTGAAACCAACTTCGATTTTTTTTTATTTTGTCAATTATTTTTGTTGTAGGATGTATATTTGAGTAAATTTAGATGAAAATAACGACAATTTATTGGATTGTGAATAAAAATTTTTGTTGTAAGTGTCAAATTTTAATAAATTTATTTGAAACCAGCTTCGATTTTGTTGGATTTTGACGAGAATTTCTGTTGTAGGATGTATATTTGAGTAAATTTAGTTGAAAATAACGACAATTTTTTTGGATTGTGAAAAAAAAATTTAGTTTGAAGTGTCAAATTTTAATAAATTTATTTGAAACCAGCTTCGATTTTTTTTTATTTTGTTGAGTATTTTTGTTGTAGGGTCTATATTAGAGTAAATTTTGATGAAAATAACCTCAATTTTAGGATTGTGAAAAAAATTTTAGTTGGAAGTGTCAAATTTTAATAAATTTATTTGAAACCAACTTCGATTCTTCTCGACTATGTTGAGTTTTTTTGATAGAGAAGCCTAATTTGATTTATTTCAGTTGAAATTAACTTAGATTTTTAGGATTTTGTCACGATTTCTGCCAAATTTTAATAAATTTATTTGAAATCAACTTGGATTATTTTGGATTTTGTTGAGTATTTTTGTTGTAGTATCTATATTTGAGTAAATTTAGATGAAAATAACTTCAATTTTTTGGATTGTGAAAAAAATTTAGTTGGAAGTGTCAAATTTTAATAAATTTATTTGAAACCAACTTCGATTTTTTTTGATTTTGTTGCGTATTTTTGTTGTAGGGTCTATATTGGAGTAAATTTTGATGAAAATAACTTCAATTTTTAGGATTTTGAAAAAAAATTTAGTTGGAAGTGTCAAATTTTAATAAATTTATTTGAAACCAATTTCGATTTTTCTCGACTATGTTGAGTTTTATTGATAGAGAAGCCTAATTTGAGTAATTTCAGTTGAAATTAACTTCGATTTTTTGGATTTTGTCACGATTTTTGTCAAATTTTAATAAATTTATATGAAATCAACTTGGATTATTTTGGATTTTGTTGAGTATTTTTGTGGTAGGATCTATATTTGAGTAAATTTAGATGAAAATAACTTCAATTTTTTGGATTGTGAAAAAAATTTAGTTGGAAGTGTCAAATTTTAACAAATTTATTTGAAACCAACTTCGATTTTTTTGGATTTAGTAGAGTATTTTTGTTGTAGGATCCATATTTGAGTAAATTTAGATGAAAATAACTTCAATTTTTTGGATTGTGAAAAAAATTTTAGTTGGAAGTGTCAAATTTTAATAAATTTATTTGAAACCAACTTCGATTTTTTTTGATTATGTTGCGTATTTTTGTTGTAGGGTCTATATTGGAGTAAATTTTGATGAAAATAACTTCAATTTTTAGGATTGTGAAAAAAAATTTAGTTGGAAGTGTCAAATTTTAATAAATTTATTTGAAACCAATTTCGATTTTTCTCGACTATGTTGAGTTTTTTTGATAGAGAAGCCTAATTTGAGTAATTTCAGTTGAAATTAACTTCGATTTTTTGGATTTTGTCACGATTTTTGCCAAATTTTAATAAATTTAATTGAAATCGACTTGGATTATTTTGGATTTTGATGAGTATTTTTGTTGTAGGATCTATATTTGAATAAATTTAGATGAAAATAACTTCAATTTTTAGGAATGTGAAAAAATTTTAGTTGGAAGTGTCAAATTTTAATAAATTTATTTGAAACCATCTTCGTTTTTTCTTGGATTTTGTGGAGTATTTTTGTTGTAGGATCTATATTTGAGTAAATTTAGAAGAAAATAACTTCAAATTTTTGGATTGTGAAAAAAATTTACTTGGCAGTGTAAAATTTTAATATATTTATTTGAAACCAACTTCGATTTTTTTGGATTTTGCTGAGTATTTTTGTTGTAGGGTCTATATTTGAGTAAATTTAGATGAAAATAACTTCAATTTTAAGGATTGAGAAAAAATTTTTAGTTGGAAGTGTCAAATTTTAATAAATTTATTTGAAACCAACTTCGATTTTTTTCTTATTTTCATGAGTATTTTGTTGTAGGATCTATATTTGAGTAAATTTAGATGAAAATAACGACAATTTTTTGGATAGTGAAAAAAAATTTTAGTTGGAAGTGTCAAATTTTAATAAATTTATTTGAAACCAACTTCGATTTTTTTTGGATTTTGTTGTGTATTTTTGTTGTAGGGTCTATATTAGAGTAAATTTTGATGAAAAAACCTTCAATTTTTAGGATTGTGAAAAAAATTTTACTTGGAAGTGTCAAATTTTAATAAATTTATTTGAAACCAACTTCGATTTTTTTGGATTTTGTTGAGTATTTTTGTTGTAGGATGTATATTTGAGTAAATTTAGATGAAAATAACGACCATTTTTTGGATTGTGAAGAAAATTTTAGTTGGAAGTGTCAAATTTTAATAAATTTATTTGAAATCAACTTCGATTTTTTTTTATTTTGTCGAGTATTTCTGGTGTAGGATGTATATTTGAGTAAATTTAGATGAAAATAACGACCATTTTTTGGATTGTGAAGAAAATTTTAGTTGGAAGTGTCAAATTTTAATAAATTTATTTGAAATCAACTTCGATTTTTTTCGATTTTGTCGAGTATTTTTGTTGTAGGATGTATATTTGACTAAATTTAGATGAAAATAATGACCATTTTTTGGATTGTGAAGAAAATTTTAGGTGGAAGTGTCAAATTTTAATAAATTTATTTGAAATCAACTTCGATTTTATTGGAATTTGTCGAGTATTTTTGTTGTAGCATGTATATTTGAGTAAATTTAGATGAAAATAACGACCATTTTTTGGATTGTGAAGAAAATTTTAGTTGGAAGTGTCAAATTTTAATAAATTTATTTGAAACCAATTTCGATTTTTCTCGTCTATGTTGAGTTTTTTTGATAGAGAAGCCTAATTTGAGTAATTTCAGTTGAAATTAACTTCGACTTTTTGGATTTTGTCACGATTTTTGCCAAATTTTAATAAATTTAATTGAAATCAACTTGGATTATTTTGGATTTTGATGAGTATTTTTGTTGTAGGATCTATATTTGAATAAATTTAGATGAAAATAACTTCAATTTTTAGGAATGTGAAAAAAATTTAGTTGGAAGTGTCAAATTTTAATAAATTTATTTGAAACCAACTTCGATTTTGTTGGATTTTGACGAGAATTTCTGTTGTAGGATGTATATTTGAGTAAATTTAGTTGAAAATAACGACAATTTTTTTGGATTGTGAAAAAAAAATTTAGTTTGAAGTGTCAAATTTTAATAAATTTATTTGAAACCAGCTTCGATTTTTTTTTATTTTGTTGAGTATTTTTGTTGTAGGGTCTATATTAGAGTAAATTTTGATGAAAATAACTTCAATTTTAGGATTGTGAAAAAAATTTTAGTTGGAAGTGTCAAATTTTAATAAATATATTTGAAATCAACTTCGATTTTTCTCGACTATGTTGAGTTTTTTTGATAGAGAAGCCTAATTTGAGTAATTTCAGTTGAAATTAACTTCGACTTTTTGGATTTTGTCACGATTTTTGCCAAATTTTAATAAATTTATTTGAAATCAACTTGGATTATTTTGGATTTTGTTGAGTATTTTTGTGGTAGGATCTATATTTGAGTAAATTTAGATGAAAATAACTTCAATTTTTTGGATTGTGAAAAAAATTTAGTTGCAAGTGTCAAATTTTAACAAATTTATTTGAAACCAACTTCGATTTTTTTGGATTTAGTAGAGTATTTTTGTTGTAGGATCCATATTTGAGTAAATTTAGATGAAAATAACTTCAATTTTTTGGATTGTGAAAAAAATTTTAGTTGGAAGTGTCAAATTTTAATAAATTTATTTGAAACCAACTTCGATTTTTTTGGATTATGTTGCGTATTTTTGTTGTAGGGTCTATATTGGAGTAAATTTGGATGAAAATAACTTCAATTTTTAGGATTGTGAAAAAAATTTTAGTTGGAAGTGTCAAATTTTATTAAATTTATTTGAAACCAACTTCGATTTTGTTGGATTTTGACGAGAATTTCTGTTGTAGGATGTATATTTGAGTAAATTTAGTTGAAAATAACGACAATTTTTTTGGATTGTGAAAAAAAAATATAGTTGGAAGTGTCAAATTTTAATAAATTTGTTTGAAACCAACTTCGATTTTTTTTTATTTTGATGAGTATTTTGTTGTAGGATCTATATTTGAGTAAATTTAGATGAAAATAAGTTAATTTTTTGGATTGTGAAAAAAATTTTAGTTGGAATTGTCAAATTTTAATAAATTTATTTGAAACCAATTTCGATTTTTCTCGACTATGTTGAGTTTTTTTGATAGAGAAGCCTAATTTGAGTAATTTCAGTTGAAATTAACTTCGACTTTTTGGATTTTGTCACGATTTTTGCCAAATTTTAATAAATTTAATTGAAATCAACTTGGATTATTTTGGATTTTGATGAGTATTTTTGTTGTAGGATCTATATTTGAATAAATTTAGATGAAAATAACTTCAATTTTTAGGAATGTGAAAAAAATTTAGTTGGAAGTGTCAAATTTTAATAAATTTATTTGAAACCAACTTCGATTTTGTTGGATTTTGACGAGAATTTCTGTTGTAGGATGTATATTTGAGAAAATTTAGTTGAAAATTACGACAATTTTTTTGGATTGTGAAAAAAAATTTTAGTTTGAAGTGTCAAATTTTAATAAATTTATTTGAAACCAGCTTCGATTTTTTTTTATTTTGTTGCGTATTTTTGTTGTAGGGTCTATATTAGAGTAAATTTTGATGAAAATAACTTCAATTTTTTGGATTGTGAAAAAAAATTTACTTGGAAGTGTCAAATTTTAATAAATTTATTTGAAACCAACTTCGATTTTTTTGGATTTTGTTGAGTATTTGTGTTGTAGGATGTATAATTGAGTAAATTTAGATGAAAATAACGACAATTTATTGGATTGTGAAAAAAATTTTAGTTGGAAGTGTCAAATTTTAATAAATATATTTGAAACCAACTTCGATTTTTCTCGACTATGTTGAGTTTTTTTGATAGAGAAGCCTAATTTGAGTAATTTCAGTTGAAATTAACTTCGATTTTTTGGATTTTGTCACGATTTTTGCCAAATTTTAATAAATTTATTTGAAATCAACTTGGATTATTTTGGATTTTGTTGAGTATTTTTGTTGTAGGATCTATATTTGAATAAATTTAGATGAAAATAACTTCAATTTTTAGGAATGTGAAAAAAAATTTTAGTTGGAAGTGTCAAATTTTAATAAATTTATTTGAAACCAACTTCGATTTTTTTGGATATTGTTGAGTATTTTGGTGTAGGATGTATATTTGAGTAAATTTAGATGAAAATAACGACCATTTTTTGGATTGTGAAGAAAATTTTAGTTGGAAGTTTCAAATTTTAATAAATTTATTTGAAATCAACTTCGATTTTTTTTTATTTTGTCGAGTATTTTTGGTGTAGGATGTATATTTGAGTAAATTTAGATGAAAATAACTTCAATTTTTAGGATTGTGAAAAAATGTTAGTTCGAAGTGTCAAATTTTAATAAATTTATTTGAAACCAACTTCGATTTTTTTTTATTTTGTCGAGTATTTTTGGTGTAGGATGTATATTTGAGTAAATTTAGATGAAAATAACTTCAATTTTTAGGATTGTGAAAAAAATGTTAGTTCGAAGTGTCAAATTTTAATAAATTTATTTGAAACCAACTTCGATTTTATTGGATTTTGTCGAGTATTTTGGTGTAGGATGTATATTTGAGTAAATTTAGATGAAAATAACTTCAATTTCTAGGATTGTGAAAAAAATTTTAGTTGGAAGTGTCAAATTTTAATAAATTTATTTGAAACCAACTTCGATTTTTTTTTATTTTGTCGAGTATTTTTGGTGTAGGATGTATATTTGAGTAAATTTAGATGAAAATAACTTCAATTTTTAGGATTGTGAAAAAAATGTTCGAAGTGTCAAATTTTAATAAATTTATTTGAAACCAACTTCGATTTTATTGGATTTTGTCGAGTATTTTGGTGTAGGATGTATATTTGAGTAAATTTAGATGAAAATAACTTCAATTTCTAGGATTGTGAAAAAAATTTTAGTTGGAAGTGTCAAATTTTAATAAATTTATTTGAAACCAACTTCGATTTTTTTGGATTTTGTCGAGTATTTTTGTTGTAGGATGTATATTTGAGTAAATTTAGATGAAAATAACGACCATTTTTTGGATTGTGATAAAAATTTTAGTTGGATGTGTCAAATTTTAATAAATTTATTTGAAACCAACTTCGATTTTTTTGGATTTTGTAGAGTATTTTTGTTGTAGGATGTATATTTGAGTAAATTTAGATGAAAATAACGACCATTTTTTGGATTGTGAAGAAAATTTTAGTTGGAAGTGTCAAATTTTAATAAATTTATTTGAAATCAACTTCGATTTTTTTGGATTTTGTCGAGTATTTTTGGTGTAGGATGTATATTTGAGTAAATTCAGATGAAAATAACTTCAATTTTTTGGATTGTGAAAAAAAATTTTAGTTGGAAGTGCCAAATTTTAATAAATTTATTTGAAATCAACTTCTATTTTTTTTATTTTGTTGAGTATTTTTGTTGTAGGATCTATATTTGAGTAAATTTAGATAAAAATAACTTCAATTTTTTGGATTGTGAAAAAAAATTTTAGTTGGAAGTGTCAAATTTTAATAAATGTATTTGAAACCAACTTCGATTTTTTTTTATTTTGTTGCGTATTTTTGTTGTAGGGTCTATATTGGAGTAAATTTGGATGAAAATAACTTCAATTTTTAGGATTGTGAAAAAATTTTTAGTTGGAAGTGTCAAATTTTAATAAATTTATTTGAAACCAACTTCGATTTTGTTGGATTTTGACGAGAATTTCTGTTGTAGGATGTATATTTGAGTAAATTTAGTTGAAAATAACGACAATTTTTTTGGATTGTGAAAAAAAATATAGTTGGAAGTGTCAAATTTTAATAAATTTGTTTGAAACCAACTTCGATTTTTTTGGATTTTGTCGAGTATTTTTGTTGTAGGATGTATATTTGAGTAAATTTAAATGAAAATAACGACCATTTTTTGGATTGTGAAAAAAATTTTAGTTGGAAGTGTCAAATTTTAATAAATTTATTTGAAACCAACTTCGATTTTTTTGGATTTTGTCGAGTATTTTGGTGTAGGATGTATATTTGAGTAAATTTAGATGAAAATAACTTCAATTTCTAGGATTGTGAAAAAATTTTTAGTTGGAAGTGTCAAATATTAATAAATTTATTTGAAACCAACTTCGATTTTTTTGGATTTTGTTGAGTATTTTTGTTGTAGGATGTATATTTGAGTAAATTTAGATGAAAATAACGACCATTTTTTGGATTGTGAAGAAAATTTTAGTTGGAAGTGTCAAATTTTAATAATTTTATTTGTAACCAACTTCGATTTTTTTTTATTTTGTCGAGTATTTTTGGTGCAGGATGTATATTTGAGTAAATTTAGATGTAAATAACTTCAATTTCTAGGATTGTGAAAAAAATTTTAGTTGGAAGTGTCAAATTTTAATAAATTTATTTGAAACCAACTTCGATTTTTTTGGATTTTGTCGAGTATTTTTGTTGTAGGATGTATATTTGAGTAAATTTAGATGAAAATAACGACCATTTTTTGGATTGTGAAGAAAATTTTAGGTGGAAGTGTCAAATTTTAATAAATTTATTTGAAATCAACTTCGATTTTTTTTTATTTTGTCGAGTATTTCCGGTGTAGGATGTATATTTGAGTAAATTTAGATGAAAATAACGACCATTTTTTGGATTGTGATAAAAATTTTAGTTGGAAGTGTCAAATTTTAATAAATTTATTTGAAACCAACTTCGATTTTTTTTTATTTTGTCGAGTATTTTGGTGTAGGATGTATATTTGAGTAAATTTAGATGAAAATAACTTCAATTTCTAGGATTGTGAAAAAATTTTTAGTTGGAAGTGTCAAATTTTAATAAATTTATTTGAAACCAACTTCGATTTTTTTGGATTTTGTTGAGTATTTGTGTTGTAGGATGTATAATTGAGTAAATTTAGATGAAAATAACGACAATTTTTTGGATTGTGAAAAAAAATTTTAGTTGGAAGTGTCAAATTTTAATAAATGTATTTGAAACCAACTTCGATTTTTTTTTATTTTGTTGCGTATTTTTGTTGTAGGGTCTATATTGGAGTAAATTTGGATGAAAATAACTTCAATTTTTTGAATTGTGAAAAAAAATTTTAGTTGGTAGTGTCAAATTTTAATAAATTTATTTGAATCCAACTTCGATTTTTTTGGATTTAGTTGAGTATTTTTGTTGTAGGATGTATATTTGAGTAAATTTAGATGAAAATAACGACAATTTTTTGGATTGTGAAAAAAAATTTTAGTTGGAAGTGTCAAATTTTAATAAATTTATTTGAAACCAACTTCGATTTTTTTTGGATTTTGCCGAGTATTTTTGTTGTAGGATGTATATTTGAGTAAATTTAGATGAGAATAACGACAATTTTTTGGATTGTGAAAAAAAATTTTAGTTGGAACTGTCAAATTTTAATAAATTTATTTGAAACCAGCTTCGATTTTTTTTTTATTTTGTCGAGTATTTTTGTTGTAGGATGTATATTTGAGTAAATTTAGATGAAAATAACGACAATTTTTTGGATTGTGAAAAAAAATTTTAGTTGGAAGTGTCAAATTTTAATTAATTTATTTGAAACCAACTTCGATTTTTTTTGGATTTTGTCGAGTATTTTTGTTGCAGGATGTATATTTGAGTAAATTTAGTTGAAAATAACGACAATTTATTGGATTGTGAAAAAAAATTTTTGTTGTAAGTGTCAAATTTTAATAAATTTATTTGAAACCAGCTTCGATTTTTTTTTATTCTGTTGAGTATTTTTCTTGTGGGGTCTATATTAGAGTAAATTTTGATGAAAATAACTTCAATTTTAGGATTGTGAAAAAAATTTTAGTTGGAAGTGTCAAATATTAATAAATATATTTGAAACCAACTTCGATTTTTCTCGACTATGTTGAGTTTTTTTGATAGAGAAGCCTAATTTGAGTAATTTCAGTTGAAATTAACTTCGATTTTTTGGATTTTGTCACGATTTTTGCCAAATTTTAATAAATTTATTTGAAATCAACTTGGATTATTTTGGATTTTGTTGAGTATTTTTGTTGTAGGATCTATATTTGAATAAATTTAGATGAAAATAACTTCAATTTTTAGGAATGTGAAAAAATTTTAATTGGAAGTGTCAAATTTTAATAAATTTATTTGAAACCATCTTCGATTTTTTTTGATATTGTCGAGTATTTTTGTTGTAGGATCTATATTTGAGTAAATTTAGATGAAAATAAATTCAATTTTTTGGATTGTGAAAAAAAATTTACTTGGAAGTGTCAAATTTTAATAAATTTATTTGAAACCAACTTCGATTTTTTTGGATTTTGTTGAGTATTTGTGTTGTAGGATGTATAATTGAGTAAATTTAGATGAAAATAACGACAATTTTTTTGATTGTGAAAAAAAATTTTAGTTGGAAGTGTCAAATTTTAATAAATGTATTTGAAACCAACTTCGATTTTTTTTTATTTTGTTGCGTATTTTTGTTGTAGGGTCTATATTGGAGTAAATTTGGATGAAAATAACTTCAATTTTTAGGATTGTGAAAAAAATTTTAGTTGGAAGTGTCAAATTTTAATAAATTTATTTGAAACCAACTTCGATTTTGTTGGATTTTGACGAGAATTTCTGTTGTAGGATGTATATTTGAGTAAATTTAGTTGAAAATAACGACAATTTTTTTGGATTGTGAAAAAAAATATAGTTGGAAGTGTCAAATTTTAATAAATTTGTTTGAAACCAACTTCGATTTTTTTTTATTTTGATGAGTATTTTGTTGTAGGATCTATATTTGAGTAAATTTAGATGAAAATAAGTTAATTTTTTGGATTGTGAAAAAAATTTTAGTTGGAAGTGTCAAATATTAATAAATTTATTTGAAACCAACTTCGATTTTTTTGGATTTTGTCGAGTATTTTTGTTGTAGGATGTATATTTGAGTAAATTTAAATGAAAATAACGACCATTTTTTGGATTGTGAAAAAAATTTTAGTTGGAAGTGTCAAATTTTAATAAATTTATTTGAAATCAACTTCGATTTTTTTGGATTTTGTCGAGTATTTTTGTTGTAGGATGTATATTTGAGTAAATTTAGATGAAAATAACTTCAATTTTTAGGATTGTGAAAAAAATTTTAGTTGGAAGTGTCAAATTTTAATAAATTTATTTGAAATCAACTTCAATTTTTTTGGATTTTGTCGAGTATTTTTGGTGTATGATGTATATTTGAGTAAATTCAGATGAAAAGAACTTCAATTTCTAGGATTGTGAAAAAAATTTTAGTTGGAGTGTCAAATTTTAATAAATTTATTTGAAACCAACTTCGATTTTTTTGGATTTTGTCGAGTATTTTTGGTGTAGGATGTATATTTGAGTAAATTTAGATGAAAATTACTTCAATTTCTAGGATTGTGAAAAAAATTTTAGTTGGAAGTGTCAAATATTAATAAATTTGTTTGAAACCAACTTCGATTTTTTTGGATTTTGTAGAGTATTTTTGTTGTAGGATGTATATTTGAGTAAATTTAGATGAAAATAACGACCATTTTTTGGATTGTGAAGAAAATTTTAGTTGGAAGTGTCAAATTTTAATAAATTTATTTGAAATCAACTTCGATTTTTTTTTATTTTGTCGAGTATTTCTGGTGTAGGATGTATATTTGAGTAAATTTAGATGAAAATAACGACCATTTTTTGGATTGTGATAAAAATTTTAGTTGGAAGTGTCAAATTTTAATAATTTTATTTGTAACCAACTTCGATTTTTTTTTATTTTGTCGAGTATTTTTGGTGCAGGATGTATATTTGAGTAAATTTAGATGAAAATAACGACCATTTTTTGGATTGTGAAGAAAATTTTAGGTGGAAGTGTCAAATTTTAATAAATTTTTTTGAAATCAACTTCGATTTTTTTTTATTTTGTCGAGTATTTCTGGTGTAGGATGTATATTTGAGTAAATTTAGATGAAAATAACGACCATTTTTTGGATTGTGATAAAAATTTTATTTGGAAGTGTCAAATTTTAATAAATTTATTTGAAACCAACTTCGATTTTTTTTGATTTTGTCGAGTATTTTTGGTGTAGGATGTATATTTGAGTAAATTTAGATGAAAATAACTTCAATTTCTAGGATTGTGAAAAAAATTTTAGTTGGAAGTGTCAAATTTTAATAAATTTATTTGAAACCAACTTCGATTTTTTTGGATTTTGTCGAGTATTTTTGTTGTAGGATCTATATTTGAGTAAATTTAGATGAAAATAACTTCAATTTTTAGGATTGTGAAAAAAATTTTAGTTGGAAGTGTCAAAGTTTAATAAATTTATTTGAAACCAACTTCTTTTTTTTTGGATTTTGTCGAGTATTTTGGTGTAGGATGTATATTTGAGTAAATTTAGATGAAAATAACTTCAATTTCTAGGATTGTGAAAAAAATGTTAGTTCGAAGTGTCAAATTTTAATAAATTTATTTGAAACCAACTTCGATTTTATTGGATTTTGTCGAGTATTTTGGTGTAGGATGTATATTTGAGTAAATTTAGATGAAAATAACTTCAATTTCTAGGATTTGTGAAAAAAATTTTAGTTGGAAGTGTCAAATTTTAATAAATTTATTTGAAACCAACTTCGATTTTTTTGGATTTTGTCGAGTATTTTTGTTGTAGGATGTATATTTGAGTAAATTTAGATGAAAATAACGACCATTTTTTGGTTTGTGAAAAAAATTTTAGTTGGAAGTGTCAAATTTTAATAAATTTATTTGAAACCAACTTCGATTTTTTTGGATTTTGTCGAGTATTTTGGTGTAGGATGTATATTTGAGTAAATTTAGATGAAAATAACTTCAATTTCTAGGATTGTGAAAAAAATTTTAGTTGGAAGTGTCAAATTTTAATAAATTTATTTGAAACCAAATTCGATTTTTCTGGATTTTGTCGAGTATTTTTGGTGTAGGATGTATATTTGAGTAAATTTAGATGAAAATAACTTCAATTTCTAGGATTGTGAAAAAAATTTTAGTTGGAAGTGTCAAATATTAATAAATTTATTTGAAACCAACTTCGATTTTTTTGGATTTTGTCGAGTATTTTTGTTGTAGGATGTATATTTGACTAAATTTAGATGAAAATAACGACCATTTTTTGGATTGTGAAGAAAATTTTAGGTGGAAGTGTGAAATTTTAATAAATTTATTTGAAATCAACTTCGATTTTATTGGATTTTGTCGAGTATTTTTGTTGTAGGATGTATATTTGAGTAAATTTAGATGAAAATAACGACCATTTTTTGGATTGTGAAGAAAATTTTAGTTGGAAGTTTCAAATTTTAATAAATTTATTTGAAATCAACTTCGATTTTTTTGGATTTTGTCGAGTATTTTGGTGTAGGATGTATATTTGAGTAAATTTAGATGAAAATAACTTCAATTTCTAGGATTGTGAAAAAAATTTTAGTTGGAAGTGTCAAATTTTAATAAATTTATTTGAAACCAACTTCGATTTTTTTGGATTTTGTCGAGTATTTTTGGTGTAGGATGTATATTTGAGTAAATTTAGATGAAAATAACTTCAATTTCTAGGATTGTGAAAAAAATTTTAGTTGTGTGTCAAATATTAATAAATTTATTTGAAACCAACTTCGATTTTTTTGGATTTTGTTGAGTATTTTTGTTGTAGGATGTATATTTGAGTAAATTTAGATGAAAATAACGACCATTTTTTGGATTGTGAAGAAAATTTTAGTTGGAAGCGTCAAATTTTAATAAAATTATTTGAAACCAACTTCGATTTTTTTTTATTTTGTCGTGTATTTTTGGTGTAGGATGTATATTTGAGTAAATTTAGATGAAAATAACTTCAATTTCTAGGATTGTGAAAAAAATTTTAGTTGGAAGTGTCAAATTTTAATAAATTTATTTGAAACCAAATTCGATTTTTTTGGATTTTGTCGAGTATTTTTGTTGTAGGATCTATATTTGAGTAAATTTAGATGAAAATAACTTCAATTTTTAGGATTGTGAAAAAAATTTTAGTTGGAAGTGTCAAATTTTAATAAATTTATTTGAAACCAACTTCGATTTTTTTGGATTTTGTCGAGTATTTTGGTGTAGGATGTATATATGAGTAAATTTAGATGAAAATAACTTCAATTTCTAGGATTGTGAAAAAAATTTTAGTTGGAAGTGTCAAATTTTAATAAATTTATTTGAAACCAACTTCGATTTTTTTTATTTTGTCGAGTATTTTTGGTGTAGGATGTATATTTGAGTAAATTTAGATGAAAATAACTTCAATTTTTAGGATTGTGAAAAAAATGTTAGTTCGAAGTGTCAAATTTTAATAAATTTATTTGAAACCAACTTCGATTTTATTGGATTTTGTCGAGTATTTTGGTGTAGGATGTATATTTGAGTAAATTTAGATGAAAATAACTTCAATTTCTAGGATTGTGAAAAAAATTTTAGTTGGAAGTGTCAAATTTTAATAAATTTATTTGAAACCAACTTCGATTTTTTTGGATTTTGTCGAGTATTTTTGTTGTAGGATGTATATTTGAGTAAATTTAGATGAAAATAACGATCATTTTTTGGATTGTGAAAAAAATTTTAGTTGGAAGTGTCAAATTTTAATAAATTTATTTGAAACCAACTTCGATTTTTTTGGATTTTGTCGAGTATTTTGGTGTAGGATGTATATTTGAGTAAATTTAGATGAAAATAACTTCAATTTCTAGGATTGTGAAAAAAATTTAAGTTGGAAGTGTCAAATTTTAATAAATTTATTTGAAACCAACTTCGATTTTTTTGGATTTTGTCGAGTATTTTTGGTGTAGGATGTATATTTGAGTAAATTTAGATGAAAATAACTTCAATTTCTAGGATTGTGAAAAAAATTTTAGTTGGAAGTGTCAAATATTAATAAATTTATTTGAAACCAACTTCGATTTTTTTGGATTTTGTTGAGTATTTTTGTTGTAGGATGTATATTTGAGTAAATTTAGATGAAAATAACGACCATTTTTTGGATTGTGAAGAAAATTTTAGTTGGAAGCGTCAAATTTTAATAAATTTATTTGAAATCAACTTCGATTTTTTTGGATTTTGTCGAGTATTTTTGTTGTAGGATGTATATTTGACTAAATTTAGATGAAAATAACGACCATTTTTTGGATTGTGAAGAAAATTTTAGTTGGAAGTGTCAAATTTTAATAAATTTATTTGAAATCAACTTCGATTTTTTTGGATTTTGTTGAGTATTTTTTGGTAGGATCTATATTTGAGTAAATTTAGATGAAAATAACTTCAATTTTTAGGATTGTGAAAAAAATTTTAGTTGGAAGTGTCAAATTTTAATAAATTTATTTGAAACCAACTTCGATTTTTTTGGATTCTGTCGAGTATTTTTGTTGTAGGATGTATATTTGAGTAAATTTAGATGAAAATAACGACCATTTTTTGGATTGTGAAGAAAATTTTAGTTGGAAGTGTCAAATTTTAATAAATTTATTTGAAATCAACTTCGATTTTTTTGTATTTTGTTGATTATTTTTTGGTAGGATCTATATTTGAGTAAATTTAGATGAAAATAACTTCAATTTCTAGGATTGTGAAAAAAATTTTAGTTGGAAGTGTCAAATTTTAATAAATTTATTTGAAACCAACTTCGATTTTTTTTTATTTTGTCGAGTATTTTTGTTGTAGGATCTATATTTGAGTAAATTTAGAGGAAAATAACTTCAATTTTTAGGATTGTGAATAAAAATTTTAGTTGGAAGTGTCAAATTTTAATAAATTTATTTGAAACCAACTTCGATTTTTTTGGATTTTGTTGAGTATTTTGGTGTAGGATGTATATTTGAGTAAATTTCGATGAAAATAACTTCAATTTCTAGGATTGTGAAAAAAATTTTAGTTGGAAGTGTCAAATTTTAATAAATTTATTTGAAACCAACTTCGATTTTTTTGGATTTTGTCGAGTATTTTTGTTGTAGGATGTATATTTGAGTACATTTAGATGAAAATAACGACTATTTTTTGGATTGTGAAGAAAATTTTAGTTGGAAGTGTCAAATTTTAATAAATTTATTTGAAATCAACTTCGATTTTTTTTGGATTTTGTCGAGTATTTTTGTTGTAGGATCTATATTTGAGTAAATTTAGATGAAAATAACTTCAATTTTTAGGATTGTGAAAAAAATTTTAGTTCGAAGTGTCAAATTTTAATAAATTTATTTGAAACTAACTTCGATTTTATTGGATTTTGTCGAGTATTTTGGTGTAGGATGTATATTTGAGTAAAATTAGATGAAAATAACTTCAATTTCTAGGATTGTGAAAAAAATTTAAGTTGGAAGTATCAAATTTTAATAAATTTATTTGAAACCAACTTCGATTTTTTTGGGATTTTGTCGAGTATTTTTGTTGTAGGATGTATATTTGAGTAAATTTAGATGAAAATAACGACCATTTTTTGGATTGTGAAGAAAATTTTAGTTGGAACTGTCAAATTTTAATAAATTTATTAGAAATCAACTTCGATTTTTTTGGATTTTGTCGAGTATTTTTGGTGTAGGATGTATATTTGAGTAAATTCAGATGAAAATAACTTCAATTTTTTGGATTGTGAAAAAAAATTTTTGTTGGAAGTGCCAAATTTTAATAAATTTATTTGAAATCAACTTCGATTTTTTTTTATTTTGTTGAGTATTTTTGTTGTAGGATCTATATTTGAGTAAATTTAGATAAAAATAACTTCAATTTTTTGGATTGTGAAAAAAATTTTAGTTGGAAGTGTCAAATTTTAATAAATTTATTTGAAACCAACCTCGATTTTTTTGGATTTTGTCGAGTATTTTTGTTGTAGGATGTATATTTGAGTAAATTTAGATGAAAATAACGACCATTTTTTGGATTGTGAAGAAAATTTTAGTTGGAAGTGTCAAATTTTAATAAATTTATTTGAAATCAACTTCGATTTTATTTGATTTTGTCGAGTATTTTTGTTGTAGGATGTATATTTGAGTAAATTTAGATGAAAATAACGACCATTTTTTGGATTGTGAAGAAAATTTTAGGTGGAAGTGTCAAATTTTAATAAACTTATTTGAAATCAACTTCGATTTTTTTTTATTTTGTCGAGTATTTCTGGTGTAGGATGTATATTTGAGTAAATTTAGATGAAAATAACGACCATTTTTTGGATTGTGATAAAAATTTTAGTTGGAAGTGTCAAATTTTAATAAATTTATTTGAAACCAACTTCGATTTTTTTGGATTTTGTCGAGTATTTTTGTTGTAGGATGTATATTTGAGTAAATTTAGATGAAAATAACGACCATTTTTTGGATTGTGAAAAAAATTTTACTTGGAAGTGTCAAATTTTAATAAATTTATTTGAAACCAACTTCGATTTTTTTGGATTTTGTCGAGTATTTTGGTGTAGGATGTATATATGAGTAAATTTAGATGAAAATAACTTCAATTTCTAGGATTGTGAAAAAAATTTTAGTTGGAAGTGTCAAATTTTAATAAATTTATTTGAAACCAACTTCGATTTTTTTTTATTTTGTCGAGTATTTTTGGTGTAGGATGTATATTTGAGTAAATTTAGATGAAAATAACTTCAATTTCTAGGATTGTGAAAAAAATTTTAGTTGGAAGTGTCAAATTTTAATAAATTTATTTGAAACCAACTTCGATTTTTTTGGATTTTGTCGAGTATTTTTGTTGTAGGATGTATATTTGAGTAAATTTAGATGAAAATAACGACCATTTTTTGGATTGTGAAGAAAATTTTAGTTGGAAGTGTCAAATTTTAATAAATTTATTTGAAACCAACTTCGATTTTTTTGGATTTTGTCGAGTATTTTGGTGTAGGATGTATATTTGAGTAAATTTAGATGAAAATAACTTCAATTTCTAGGATTGTGAAAAAAATTTTAGTTGGAAGTGTCAAATTTTAATAAATTTATTTGCAACCAACTTCGATTTTTTTTGGATTTTGTCGAGTATTTTTGGTGTAGGATGTATATTTGAGTAAATTTAGATGAAAATAACTTCAATTTCTAGGATTGTGAAAAAAATTTTAGTTGGAAGTGTCAAATATTAATAAATTTATTTCAAACCAACTTCGATTTTTTTGGATTTTGTAGAGTATTTTTGTTGTAGGATGTATATTTGAGTAAATTTAGATGAAAATAACGACCATTTTTTGGATTGTGAAGAAAATTTTAGTTGGAAGTGTCAAATTTTAATAAATTTATTTGAAATCAACTTCGATTTTTTTGGATTTTGTCGAGTATTTTTGTTGTAGGATGTATATTTGAGTAAATTTAGATGAAAATAACTTCAATTTTTAGGATTGTGAAAAAAATTTTAGTTGGAAGTGTCAAATTTTAATAAATTTATTTGAAATCAACTTCAATTTTTTTGGATTTTGTCGAGTATTTTTGGTGTATGATGTATATTTGAGTAAATTCAGATGAAAAGAACTTCAATTTCTAGGATTGTGAAAAAAATTTTAGTTGGAAGTGTCAAATTTTAATAAATTTATTTGAAACCAACTTCGATTTTTTTTGATTTTGTCGAGTATTTTTGGTGTAGGATGTATATTTGAGTAAATTTAGATGAAAATTACTTCAATTTCTAGGATTGTGAAAAAAATTTTAGTTGGAAGTGTCAAATATTAATAAATTTATTTGAAACCAACTTCGATTTTTTTGGATTTTGTAGAGTATTTTTGTTGTAGGATGTATATTTGAGTAAATTTAGATGAAAATAACGACCATTTTTTGGATTGTGAAGAAAATTTTAGTTGGAAGTGTCAAATTTTAATAAATTTCTTTGAAATCAACTTCGATTTTTTTTTATTTTGTCGAGTATTTCTGGTGTAGGATGTATATTTGACTAAATTTAGATGAAAATAACGACCATTTTTTGGATTGTGAAGAAAATTTTAGTTGGAAGTGTCAAATTTTAATAAATTTATTTGAAATCAACTTCGATTTTTTTCGATTTTGTCGAGTATTTTTGTTGTAGGATGTATATTTGACTAAATTTAGATGAAAATAATGACCATTTTTTGGATTGTGAAGAAAATTTTAGGTGGAAGTGTCAAATTTTAATAAATTTATTTGAAATCAACTTCGATTTTATTGGAATTTGTCGAGTATTTTTGTTGTAGCATGTATATTTGAGTAAATTTAGATGAAAATAACGACCATTTTTTGGATTGTGAAGAAAATTTTAGTTGGAAGTGTCAAATTTTAATAAATTTATTTGAAATCAACTTCGATTTTTTTGGATTTTGTCGAGTATTTTTGGTGTAGGATGTATATTTGAGTAAATTCAGATGAAAATAACTTCAATTTTTTGGATTGTGAAAAAAAATTTTAGTTGGAAGTGCCAAATTTTAATAAATTTATTTGAAATCAACTTCTATTTTTTTTATTTTGTTGAGTATTTTTGTTGTAGGATCTATATTTGAGTAAATTTAGATAAAAATAACTTCAATTTTTTGGATTGTGAAAAAAATTTTAGTTGGAAGTGTCAAATTTTAATAAATTTATTTGAAACCAACTTCGATTTTTTTGGATTTTGTCGAGTATTTTTGTTGTAGGATGTATATTTGAGTAAATTTAGATGAAAATAACGACCATTTTTTGGACTGTGAAGAAAATTTTAGTTGGAAGTGTCAAATTTTAATAAATTTATTTGAAATCAACTTCGATTTTTTTTTATTTTGTGGAGTATTTTTGTTGTAGGATGTATATTTGAGTAAATTTAGATGAAAATAACGACCATTTTTTGGATTGTGAAGAAAATTTTAGGTGGAAGTGTCAAATTTTAATAAATTTATTTGAAATCAACTTCGATTTTTTTTTATTTTGTCGAGTATTTCTGGTGTAGGATGTATATTTGAGTAAATTTAGATGAAAATAACGACCATTTTTTGGATTGTGATAAAAATTTTAGTTGGAAGTGTCAAATTTTAATAAATTTATTTGAAACCAACTTCGATTTTTTTTTATTTTGTCGTGTATTTTTGGTGTAGGATGTATATTTGAGTAAATTTAGATGAAAATAACTTCAATTTCTAGGATTGTGAAAAAAATTTTAGTTGGAAGTGTCAAATTTTAATAAATTTATTTGAAACCAACTTCGTTTTTTTTGGATTTTTTCGAGTATTTTTGTTGTAGGATCTATATTTGAGTAAATTTAGATGAAAATAACTTCAATTTTTAGGATTGTGAAAAAAATTTTAGTTGGAAGTGTCAAATTTTAATAAATTTATTTGAAACCAACTTCGATTTTTTTGGATTTTGTCGAGTATTTTGGTGTAGGATGTATATATGAGTAAATTTAGATGAAAATAACTTCAATTTCTAGGATTGTGAAAAAAATTTTAGTTGGAAGTGTCAAATTTTTATAAATTTATTTGAAACCAACTTCGATTTTTTTTTATTTTGTCGAGTATTTTTGGTGTAGGATGTATATTTGAGTAAATTTAGATGAAAATAACTTCAATTTTTAGGATTGTGAAAAAAATGTTAGTTCGAAGTGTCAAATTTTAATAAATTTATTTGAAACCAACTTCGATTTTATTGGATTTTGTCGAGTATTTTGGTGTAGGATGTATATTTGAGTAAATTTAGATGAAAATAACTTCAATTTCTAGGATTGTGAAAAAAATTTTAGTTGGAAGTGTCAAATTTTAATAAATTTATTTGAAACCAACTTCGATTTTTTTTTATTTTGTCGAGTATTTTTGGTGTAGGATGTATATTTGAGTAAATTTAGATGAAAATAACTTCAATTTTTAGGATTGTGAAAAAAATGTTAGTTCGAAGTGTCAAATTTTAATAAATTTATTTGAAACCAACTTCGATTTTATTGGATTTTGTCGAGTATTTTGGTGTAGGATGTATATTTGAGTAAATTTAGATGAAAATAACGACCATTTTTTGGATTGTGAAGAAAATTTTAGTTGGAAGCGTCAAATTTTAATAAATTTATTTGAAATCAACTTCGATTTTTTTGGATTTTGTCGAGTATTTTTGTTGTAGGATGTATATTTGAGTAAATTTAGATGAAAATAACGACCATTTTTTGGATTGTGAAGAAAATTTTAGTTGGAAGTGTCAAATTTTAATAAATTTATTTGAAATCAACTTCGATTTTTTTGGATTTTGTTGAGTATTTTTTGGTAGGATCTACATTTGAGTAAATTTAGATGAAAATAACTTCAATTTTTAGGATTGTGAAAAAAATTTTAGTTGGAAGTGTCAAATTTTAATAAATTTATTTGAAACCAACTTCGATTTTTTTGGATTCTGTCGAGTATTTTTGTTGTAGGATGTATATTTGAGTAAATTTAGATGAAAATAACGACCATTTTTTGGATTGTGAAGAAAATTTTAGTTGGAAGTGTCAAATTTTAATAAATTTATTTGAAATCAACTTCGATTTTTTTGGATTTTGTTGAGTATTTTTTGGTAGGATCTATATTTGAGTAAATTTAGATGAAAATAACTTCAATTTTTAGGATTGTGAAAAAAATTTTAGTTGGAAGTGTCAAATTTTAATAAATTTATTTGAAACCAACTTCGATTTTTTTGGATTTTGTTGAGTATTTTTTGGTAGGATCTACATTTGAGTAAATTTAGATGAAAATAACGACCATTTTTTGGATTGTGAAGAAAATTTTAGTTGGAAGTGTCAAATTTTAATAAATTTATTTGAAATCAACTTCGATTTTTTTGGATTTTGTCGAGTATTTTTGTTGTAGGATGTATATTTGAGTAAATTTAGATGAAAATAACTTCAATTTTTAGGATTGTGAAAAAAATTTTAGTTGGAAGTGTCAAATTTTAATAAATTTATTTGAAATCAACTTCAATTTTTTTGGATTTTGTCGAGTATTTTTGGTGTATGATGTATATTTGAGTAAATTCAGATGAAAAGAACTTCAATTTCTAGGATTGTGAAAAAAATTTTAGTTGGAAGTGTCAAATTTTAATAAATTTATTTGAAACCAACTTCGATTTTTTTTGATTTTGTCGAGTATTTTTGGTGTAGGATGTATATTTGAGTAAATTTAGATGAAAATTACTTCAATTTCTAGGATTGTGAAAAAAATTTTAGTTGGAAGTGTCAAATATTAATAAATTTATTTGAAACCAACTTCGATTTTTTTGGATTTTGTAGAGTATTTTTGTTGTAGGATGTATATTTGAGTAAATTTAGATGAAAATAACGACCATTTTTTGGATTGTGAAGAAAATTTTAGTTGGAAGTGTCAAATTTTAATAAATTTCTTTGAAATCAACTTCTATTTTTTTTTATTTTGTCGAGTATTTCTGGTGTAGGATGTATATTTGACTAAATTTAGATGAAAATAACGACCATTTTTTGGATTGTGAAGAAAATTTTAGTTGGAAGTGTCAAATTTTAATAAATTTATTTGAAATCAACTTCGATTTTTTTCGATTTTGTCGAGTATTTTTGTTGTAGGATGTATATTTGACTAAATTTAGATGAAAATAATGACCATTTTTTGGATTGTGAAGAAAATTTTAGGTGGAAGTGTCAAATTTTAATAAATTTATTTGAAATCAACTTCGATTTTATTGGAATTTGTCGAGTATTTTTGTTGTAGCATGTATATTTGAGTAAATTTAGATGAAAATAACGACCATTTTTTGGATTGTGAAGAAAATTTTAGTTGGAAGTGTCAAATTTTAATAAATTTATTTGAAATCAACTTCGATTTTTTTGGATTTTGTCGAGTATTTTTGGTGTAGGATGTATATTTGAGTAAATTCAGATGAAAATAACTTCAATTTTTTGGATTGTGAAAAAAAATTTTAGTTGGAAGTGCCAAATTTTAATAAATTTATTTGAAATCAACTTCTATTTTTTTTATTTTGTTGAGTATTTTTGTTGTAGGATCTATATTTGAGTAAATTTAGATAAAAATAACTTCAATTTTTTGGATTGTGAAAAAAATTTTAGTTGGAAGTGTCAAATTTTAATAAATTTATTTGAAACCAACTTCGATTTTTTTGGATTTTGTCGAGTATTTTTGTTGTAAGATGTATATTTGAGTAAATTTAGATGAAAATAACGACCATTTTTTGGACTGTGAAGAAAATTTTAGTTGGAAGTGTCAAATTTTAATAAATTTATTTGAAATCAACTTCGATTTTTTTTTATTTTGTGGAGTATTTTTGTTGTAGGATGTATATTTGAGTAAATTTAGATGAAAATAACGACCATTTTTTGGATTGTGAAGAAAATTTTAGGTGGAAGTGTCAAATTTTAATAAATTTATTTGAAATCAACTTCGATTTTTTTTTATTTTGTCGAGTATTTCTGGTGTAGGATGTATATTTGAGTAAATTTAGATGAAAATAACGACCATTTTTTGGATTGTGATAAAAATTTTAGTTGGAAGTGTCAAATTTTAATAAATTTATTTGAAACCAACTTCGATTTTATTGGATTTTGTCGAGTATTTTGGTGTAGGATGTATATTTGAGTAAAATTAGATGAAAATAACTTCAATTTCTAGGATTGTGAAAAAAATTTTAGTTGGAAGTGTCAAATTTTAATAAATTTATTTGAAACCAACTTCGTTTTTTTTGGATTTTCTCGAGTATTTTTGTTGTAGGATCTATATTTGAGTAAATTTAGATGAAAATAACTTCAATTTTTAGGATTGTGAAAAAAATTTTAGTTGGAAGTGTCAAATTTTAATAAATTTATTTGAAACCAACTTCGATTTTTTTGGATTTTGTCGAGTATTTTGGTGTAGGATGTATATATGAGTAAATTTAGATGAAAATAACTTCAATTTCTAGGATTGTGAAAAAAATTTTAGTTGGATGTGTCAAATTTTTATAAATTTATTTGAAACCAACTTCGATTTTTTTTTATTTTGTCGAGTATTTTTGGTGTAGGATGTATATTTGAGTAAATTTAGATGAAAATAACTTCAATTTTTAGGATTGTGAAAAAAATGTTAGTTCGAAGTGTCAAATTTTAATAAATTTATTTGAAACCAACTTCGATTTTATTGGATTTTGTCGAGTATTTTGGTGTAGGATGTATATTTGAGTAAATTTAGATGAAAATAACTTCAATTTCTAGGATTGTGAAAAAAATTTTAGTTGGAAGTGTCAAATTTTAATAAATTTATTTGAAACCAACTTCGATTTTTTTTTATTTTGTCGAGTATTTTTGGTGTAGGATGTATATTTGAGTAAATTTAGATGAAAATAACTTCAATTTTTAGGATTGTGAAAAAAATGTTAGTTCGAAGTGTCAAATTTTAATAAATTTATTTGAAACCAACTTCGATTTTATTGGATTTTGTCGAGTATTTTGGTGTAGGATGTATATTTGAGTAAATTTAGATGAAAATAACGACCATTTTTTGGATTGTGAAGAAAATTTTAGTTGGAAGCGTCAAATTTTAATAAATTTATTTGAAATCAACTTCGATTTTTTTGGATTTTGTCGAGTATTTTTGTTGTAGGATGTATATTTGAGTAAATTTAGATGAAAATAACGACCATTTTTTGGATTGTGAAGAAAATTTTAGTTGGAAGTGTCAAATTTTAATAAATTTATTTGAAATCAACTTCGATTTTTTTGGATTTTGTTGAGTATTTTTTGGTAGGATCTACATTTGAGTAAATTTAGATGAAAATAACTTCAATTTTTAGGATTGTGAAAAAAATTTTAGTTGGAAGTGTCAAATTTTAATAAATTTATTTGAAACCAACTTCGATTTTTTTGGATTCTGTCGAGTATTTTTGTTGTAGGATGTATATTTGAGTAAATTTAGATGAAAATAACGACCATTTTTTGGATTGTGAAGAAAATTTTAGTTGGAAGTGTCAAATTTTAATAAATTTATTTGAAATCAACTTCGATTTTTTTGGATTTTGTTGAGTATTTTTTGGTAGGATCTATATTTGAGTAAATTTAGATGAAAATAACTTCAATTTTTAGGATTGTGAAAAAAATTTTAGTTGGAAGTGTCAAATTTTAATAAATTTATTTGAAACCAACTTCGATTTTTTTGGATTTTGTTGAGTATTTTTTGGTAGGATCTACATTTGAGTAAATTTAGATGAAAATAACTTCAATTTTTAGGATTGTGAAAAAAATTTTAGTTGGAAGTGTCAAATTTTAATAAATTTATTTGAAACCAACTTCGATTTTTTTGGGTTCTGTCGAGTATTTTTGTTGTAGGATGTATATTTGAGTAAATTTAGATGAAAATAACGACCATTTTTTGGATTGTGAAGAAAATTTTAGTTGGAAGCGTCAAATTTTAATAAATTTATTTGAAATCAACTTCGATTTTTTTGGATTTTGTCGAGTATTTTTGGTGTAGGATGTATATTTGAGTAAATTTAGATGAAAATAACTTCAATTTTTAGGATTGTGAAAAAAATGTTAGTTCGAAGTGTCAAATTTTAATAAATTTATTTGAAACCAACTTCGATTTTATTGGATTTTGTCGAGTATTTTGGTGTAGGATGTATATTTGAGTAAAATTAGATGAAAATAACTTCAATTTCTAGGATTGTGAAAAAAATTTAAGTTGGAAGTGTCAAATTTTAATAAATTTATTTGAAACCAACTTCGATTTTTTTGGATTTTGTCGAGTATTTTTGTTGTAGGATGTATATTTGAGTAAATTTAGATGAAACTAACGACCATTTTTTGGATTGTGAAGAAAATTTTAGTTGGAAGTGTCAAATTTTAATAAATTTATTTGAAATCAACTTCGATTTTTTTGGATTTTGTCGAGTATTTTTGGTGTAGGATGTATATTTGAGTAAATTCAGATGAAAATAACTTCAATTTTTTGGATTGTGAAAAAAAATTTTAGTTGGAAGTGCCAAATTTTAATAAATTTATTTGAAATCAACTTCGATTTTTTTTTATTTTGTTGAGTATTTTTGTTGTAGGATCTATATTTGAGTAAATTTAGATAAAAATAACTTCAATTTTTTGGATTGTGAAAAAAATTTTAGTTGGAAGTGTCAAATTTTAATAAATTTATTTGAAACCAACTTCGATTTTTTTGGATTTTGTCGAGTATTTTTGTTGTAGGATGTATATTTGAGTAAATTTAGATGAAAATAACGACCATTTTTTGGATTGTGAAGAAAATTTTAGTTGGAAGTGTCAAATTTTAATAAATTTATTTGAAATCAACTTCGATTTTTTTTTGATTTTGTCGAGTATTTTTGTTGTAGGATGTATATTTGAGTAAATTTAGATGAAAATAACCACCATTTTTTGGATTGTGAAGAAAATTTTAGGTGGAAGTGTCAAATTTTAATAAATTTATTTGAAATCAACTTCGATTTTTTTTTATTTTGTCGAGTATTTCTGGTGTAGGATGTATATTTGAGTAAATTTAGATGAAAATAACGACCATTTTTTGGATTGTGATAAAAATTTTAGTTGGAAGTGTCAAATTTTAATAAATTTATTTGAAACCAACTTCGATTTTTTTTTATTTTGTCGTGTATTTTTGGTGTAGGATGTATATTTGAGTAAATTTAGATGAAAATAACTTCAATTTCTAGGATTGTGAAAAAAATTTTAGTTGGAAGTGTCAAATTTTAATAAATTTATTTGAAACCAACTTCGTTTTTTTTGGATTTTCTCGAGTATTTTTGTTGTAGGATCTATATTTGAGTAAATTTAGATGAAAATAACTTCAATTTTTAGGATTGTGAAAAAAATTTTAGTTGGAAGTGTCAAATTTTAATAAATTTATTTGAAACCAACTTCGATTTTTTTGGATTTTGTCGAGTATTTTGGTGTAGGATGTATATATGAGTAAATTTAGATGAAAATAACTTCAATTTCTAGGATTGTGAAAAAAATTTTAGTTGGAAGTGTCAAATTTTTATAAATTTATTTGAAACCAACTTCGATTTTTTTTTATTTTGTCGAGTATTTTTGGTGTAGGATGTATATTTGAGTAAATTTAGATGAAAATAACTTCAATTTTTAGGATTGTGAAAAAAATGTTAGTTCGAAGTGTCAAATTTTAATAAATTTATTTGAAACCAACTTCGATTTTATTGGATTTTGTCGAGTATTTTGGTGTAGGATGTATATTTGAGTAAATTTAGATGAAAATAACTTCAATTTCTAGGATTGTGAAAAAAATTTTAGTTGGAAGTGTCAAATTTTAATAAATTTATTTGAAACCAACTTCGATTTTTTTTTATTTTGTCGAGTATTTTTGGTGTAGGATGTATATTTGAGTAAATTTAGATGAAAATAACTTCAATTTTTAGGATTGTGAAAAAAATGTTAGTTCGAAGTGTCAAATTTTAATAAATTTATTTGAAACCAACTTCGATTTTATTGGATTTTGTCGAGTATTTTGGTGTAGGATGTATATTTGAGTAAATTTAGATGAAAATAACGACCATTTTTTGGATTGTGAAGAAAATTTTAGTTGGAAGCGTCAAATTTTAATAAATTTATTTGAAATCAACTTCGATTTTTTTGGATTTTGTCGAGTATTTTTGGTGTAGGATGTATATTTGAGTAAATTCAGATGAAAATAACTTCAATTTTTTGGATTGTGAAAAAAAATTTTAGTTGGAAGTGCCAAATTTTAATAAATTTATTTGAAATCAACTTTGATTTTTTTTTATTTTGTTGAGTATTTTTGTTGTAGGATCTATATTTGAGTAAATTTAGATAAAAATAACTTCAATTTTTTGGATTGTGAAAAAAATTTTAGTTGGAAGTGTCAAATTTTAATAAATTTATTTGAAACCAACTTCGATTTTTTTGGATTTTGTCGAGTATTTTTGTTGTAGGATGTATATTTGAGTAAATTTAGATGAAAATAACGACCATTTTTTGGATTGTGAAGAAAATTTTAGTTGGAAGTGTCAAATTTTAATAAATTTATTTGAAATCAACTTCGATTTTTTTTTGATTTTGTCGAGTATTTTTGTTGTAGGATGTATATTTGAGTAAATTTAGATGAAAATAACCACCATTTTTTGGATTGTGAAGAAAATTTTAGGTGGAAGTGTCAAATTTTAATAAATTTATTTGAAATCAACTTCGATTTTTTTTTATTTTGTCGAGTATTTCTGGTGTAGGATGTATATTTGAGTAAATTTAGATGAAAATAACGACCATTTTTTGGATTGTGATAAAAATTTTAGTTGGAAGTGTCAAATTTTAATAAATTTATTTGAAACCAACTTCGATTTTTTTTTATTTTGTCGTGTATTTTTGGTGTAGGATGTATATTTGAGTAAATTTAGATGAAAATAACTTCAATTTCTAGGATTGTGAAAAAAATTTTAGTTGGAAGTGTCAAATTTTAATAAATTTATTTGAAACCAACTTCGTTTTTTTTGGATTTTCTCGAGTATTTTTGTTGTAGGATCTATATTTGAGTAAATTTAGATGAAAATAACTTCAATTTTTAGGATTGTGAAAAAAATTTTAGTTGGAAGTGTCAAATTTTAATAAATTTATTTGAAACCAACTTCGATTTTTTTGGATTTTGTCGAGTATTTTGGTGTAGGATGTATATATGAGTAAATTTAGATGAAAATAACTTCAATTTCTAGGATTGTGAAAAAAATTTTAGTTGGAAGTGTCAAATTTTTATAAATTTATTTGAAACCAACTTCGATTTTTTTTTATTTTGTCGAGTATTTTTGGTGTAGGATGTATATTTGAGTAAATTTAGATGAAAATAACTTCAATTTTTAGGATTGTGAAAAAAATGTTAGTTCGAAGTGTCAAATTTTAATAAATTTATTTGAAACCAACTTCGATTTTATTGGATTTTGTCGAGTATTTTGGTGTAGGATGTATATTTGAGTAAATTTAGATGAAAATAACTTCAATTTCTAGGATTGTGAAAAAAATTTTAGTTGGAAGTGTCAAATTTTAATAAATTTATTTGAAAC